>OW285240.1:102493486-103693486 GCA_935421215.2 Melolontha melolontha | reverse complement strand
AAATGGTTTCGTTTACTAGTGAAGAATATGCAGATATGCATTTAATCTACGGGGAAGTTAATTGTAACGCATTACCGGCACAACGTAGATATGCAGAAAAGTTTCCTAATAGAACACATTCTATTCATACAACTTGCCAAAGCTTGCGGGAAACCGAAACGGGTAGACATCCCGTTGTCCCTGAGGAATTCAAAGAAGCTATTTTAATGGATCTTGAAGACAATCGAGAATAAAGTGTTTGAAGATTAACAGCGATGCATTCAGAAATTTCCAAATCGTCTATTAATAATATTCTACGTAAAGAGAACTTGTACCCGTTTCATTTTCAAAAGGTGCATGCTATGTTGGAGAATGATTTTAGAGCTCGTATAGCGTTTTCTGAATGGTTAAGAAATAAGAAATTTGAAAATCCAAACTTTTTTCTCATATTTTATTCTCCGATGAATTTAGTTTTACCAAAGACGGAATTACTAATTTACATAATTATCATTATTATGCATACGTAGGGGATAATCCCCATGTTGTGAAAGAAACCAAACATCAACATAGGTTAAGTATTAATGTGTAGATTGATATTGTAAGTAACAATCTAATTGGACCTGTAGAGATGCCCGGTTGATTAACAGGTGAAGTGTACCTAAATTTCCTTTGGAATATTTTACCCACATTATTAGATGAAGTTCTATTAAATATTTACCAACCATGGCTTATACTCGATGGGTATCCGGCTCATTCTAGTAGAATTGTGCGTCAATATCTGAATGATACTTGTGGAAACCAGTGGATAGGTAGAAGCGGACCAGTACAATGGATCCCTATGATTTTTGTATATGGGATTTTCTCAAATCTTATGTGTACTCTGTTCCAATACAAACACGTAGGCAGCTTTGGTTACGAGTTCAAAATGCCTTCAATGTGTTCGGACAAAAGGAAAATATTTATGGATGGATCAGAGATTCTCTAAACAAAAGAATTACATTACATTACATGTCTTCAAACCAACGGTCATCACGTTGAGAATTTATTTTAGGTAGTTTAGAATTTTAATACTTATAAAAAGTTAGTGTCCAGAATGTATAGGGCCCCTGACACATCTTCAACCCGGTATGCAATAGTCACTGGCGAATGAACATAGAAAGTATAAATTATCATTTGTAGATCATGTACCAAATTTGAATCATAAATTAACTGTAGTTCAAGACTAATTGACCAAAAATGAGTTTTTCGATGCCATCTCTAAAGTGAGGTAGTTCCCTTAACAAGCATTTCCGGACTCAAGTTGATAGAAAGTTTTTTTCATACTTTTGTATGTACAATCATCCCTTTCATTCTTTAAGGCTTGCTTGTGGACCTGCTGTAGACACACAAGTTATAACAAAAAAAAAACAAACATAATTATAATAATTAGGTATATGGATACCTATAGGTATGTGTATATATTGCAGTGGATTTTTTCCCCGCAACACTTAGTGAAAATTTTGAAGAACATTATTTAATGATTAAATTATAATTTTATGATGACTCTGTATAATGTGTGAATTTATTGTATGAACTCTGATATTATTTTGATTTATTTTTGAATTGTTAGGTTTTGATTAGCGCAGTTCCTGGAAGCCGTTTGGACTTGCTGGGCAATATTCTTGATAACTGTATTTTTTATGTTTGGATGCGTGCCGCATGTATCCGACAGACACGTTTTGTTATTCAAGTGAGAGTGTTGCATATTGGAAGATAAAAACTTTTTTATCTTTTATTTCAATTAAATTCGGTTTTTGTTTTTGAATTCATTGTGTTTGTGCTTGCTTAATTCATTACCGAATTTATACGAGTTTGTAAACCTCGTAATTTTGATTTAATTAATCTCACTTGCACGTGTTCTCAAGGTTATATAAAATAAAAGCTACGTAAGTTTTATTTTACATTAAATCATATTATATCATATTATAATTTGTATGCATTTTATTGTATAATTAATTATATGAATTCCTATATTTTAATATTAGTTAATATAGTTTCTAGTAATTTTTTTAACGTTAAATTTTAGAACGTTATGGTTTTTCAAGGTTGGGGTTTTTATACTTGTGGTATCGCGTAGGTGTTAGAGATATCGGTTTGACAGTTTTATCTGTTTACTTTTGAGTTGATTAGTGTGGGTGAAAATTAGAATATTTCTTTGTCATTTATTAGGTTTAATTTTGATCGGAGTAACTAAGGTTTTTTATTATATGTCCAGTCATTTTTCATATAATATTTTTTGCCTTAACAATATTGTTTATTCATGCAATAATGGTCTTTATATTTTATAAAGACATTTTTTTTCTTTTTTTTATCATTGTATTAAAATTTCATTTAATTTCATTGTGTATTTGAATTCTACCTTTTTTTCTTTTGTGCTTGTTTATAACTCGAAGACTTTATTAAATATTTTCTCAAACAAGTTTTGAGTGGCGTCCAATATAAGTACGGTTAACTAACATTATTGTGTTTTCCACGTTTTCCATTGGAAACCCGGAGAGGAAAGCAGTCCCATTTAAAGCAAGTAACCGACTGAGTATTTAAGCTGGACAGTTATAGTGAATAGTGGTACATCTCAACTACGAACTCACTATTCATAGCAATATGTACATAGAAAGTTATTGACCAATAACCATCTCTTCCAATGTCAAAGCAGCAGCATGAAATGTAGTAGAGTGCTGAACGGCACGAGCAGAATCTCCTCCTACTATCGTTGCTTTGGCTTGATCAATACTTTGTTCCCCAACATAAGCAGCATTTACGTTTGGAATTCGAAGGGTTGATTTCACACCTGCTTTTATTTTTGACTATAAAGTTTCAATAAGATTCAGCATGGGTATATAAGGAGGAAATCTTAGTAAAGTTGCTTTTCCATTATTATTAATCTTATTACTCAAACTATTTCGAAAATTGAATAACATGGGGCATTATCACAAACAATTACTAAGTCTGTTAGTTGATTACCCATGTCCTGCCACTGCTGCAAAATTGTAGTTAACCAATTATTAGCCAATTCTAAACCCCGGCAAGGCTCCATAGAAATTAATCCAATGGCAGAAATCGCTCCTATAAGATGCACTTTCGGACCTTTCGATGCAGGAAGTAGTTGTACTGCTCTATCTAAAATAGATTAAAGTTTGCTTCGTCTACCTAAACTATTTGATTTTCTACTTGAATGTATTGGTTTAGGACCCTTACATATTGTAAGCGTTTCTCCTTATTTTCATTATTGTTCATATTCAGCGGCACATTATGTACATTTTTTAAAGTTAGCAACCTTTCTTCTAAGTAATTTCGCACAAGAGAAATAGACGCATCTTCATGAAATTCACTTAATACTTTGTTTTGAATTTGTGTCAGCGTTAATGTACAGTTAAGCTCACATAAATCTAGTATAACCTAACTCGTCAAAATTGCAAAAATTTTCTAATCTTGCCTAGTGTTTAGCAATTTTTTTTTGAAAGACAAACCAAATGTCAAGTAATTTTTTAATATAATTCAGAAAACACAAATAAACTAATACTTAACTGATCCGCCATTCGTATCAATTGCTGCCCTTGACCTTCTAGGTACAAAATCAATGAGACTTCTTAAAAAATTAGGTTTTTCAACAATGCTTTCCCGGGTATTTTCAGTAGATTTCCATAGTTGTCCCCTATTAGTAAAGCTTATACGAGATCTATGAATTTGCTTTGTCATTTTTTTAAATTTTCTCTCAAATATTCAAACAAATTGTGATATTCTACATCAGTTGATATTCTTTTAAGACTAGTTCCTTGTTTGCGACATATACTGCCTTCATTTTCACATCCTTTTTTAACTTGTGGTACTGTAGTTTTGTTCAAATGAAATTCTTCTGCGAATTGTTTAATGGTGCGACTTTCCAAATTGAATAAAATTTGTACTGTCTGCCGGAGTCAGTTTTCTTCACATTTTGGATATCAAAAAGTGACAAATGTTATTTTGACGTTACAAGAATGAATTACAACAAAACAAAAATTCAAAAATGGTTTATACTAAATTTATGAGAGCTTAACTGTACAATCTCTTTCTAACCTTGAAATAATTTGATGAATTTGATTTTTAGTTAACAACTTGGGTTTTTTATCACCTTTTGGTGACATCTCCTATCGGCTCGAACGAACCCAGTGAAACGTTGTTTTACACTTTATTCCGAATGCTGTAGCCAACGTAGTCCAAGCTTCTCCTTTATTAGTACATACAACAATTCTGTCTCTATTTTGTTGTGTGTGATGCGAGTAAGTTGTTCTTTTAACATTTCTACTTCCAGTTAATACTTCTCTGCATATATGACAAGTGACTTCTTCATTCGCAGGCTGTAGTTAGCAAATTGTAGCACTTTGTATGAAGCAAATGCACACAAGACAATAATCTTTTTGCAGTATTCCTTGTTTATTGCTATCCGACAAACACTACAATTGTCAGTTATAATATCACAAGAGCATAGAAAATAATCGATTATATTTCCGAGTCACGAGACGTATTCTGCGTAAGGATATACGTCGAGTGAAGAGGTTATATAATGGATTATTTTCGTTTGCTCGAGTGGTATTCGTTACGATTATATAAAGAATTAACTAACGAAATTTTTTTATTGGTTGAAATTAAAAGTACAATTATTATAATAAATATTTGTTGTATTATCTTTAGAAGTTGAATTTGAGGTGCTGGTGATGGTAGAGTTAGCAGAATCTTGTTTATTTCTCATTTTTTTAAGTATCTTGCTATGGTGTTCATTAGTAAGCTTTAGATACGGCTTCAGAGATTCAGATGATGAGTGGCCTGTTATCTTAATAATTTCTTGTAAGTTTGCTCCAGATTGTGTCAAGATGTTAACAGCGGAAGATCGATTGGAATGATTAGATATTTTTTGCTTCTTTGTATCAAGTCCTATACTTTCTGCCGCTGAACGTGTCCATTTACTTAATTGATTAAGGCCTACAGGGCTGTTTTTATACCATATTTTAGTTTTCTGCCAAGCAGGATTAGGTGTTAAAAATAGACGATTGGTTTCAATGTTTGGTGTTCTTTTGCTTAACATTTTCTTCAACAGACGTACTGGACACTGATCTTCACAATTTTTATTCGGTGTCAACCATTGAGATTCAGCTGTATGTTTTTCGCCACCTTGTGCTGTCTTTGAAAATATGGTATTGTACTCAATACGTCCTGTGGGTTGACCATAATTGTCGCATTCTGCTTTGAAATAGTCAATTAAGCAAAAGACTGCTTCATTTCCACGCCACGCCAGTTCCACAGAACAAATTTGATAGAATTTTTTTTGTAAACCGTCTGGCGTATTTTCGTCAAAAAATGACACAATTTTGCTAATTTCTTTCGTTTTAAGGGCGACAGAACTTGTTTTTATTTTTTCAGGAATTGCTTGTAACTTCTTCCTTTTAGCTGCCCGCGCCTTTCTTGCATCTTCAAAAATTACACCTCTGAATGGATTTGTTTCTCGATTAAACTCTTCATAAAACTTTTTCTGGACAAGTTTAGCGGAAATAATCCAAATTGTTTTCACGGTACCTCCTTTGTATTCGGTGCCGTCTGTACGTTTCATGTTGAATGCCCAATCTTTCAAAATACTTGCTAATTGTTCGTCAGAAGTTTGAGCACAAAGTTTATAATTTCGCTGTTCACAAAATTCGGTGAACTGTTTCCAAACATATTTATGTGTTTTAACGGTATTTTGCGGTGTCAAATCTTCAATTTCTTTATCTATTTCGGTCCCCGAGCTTATACCAAAGCGTTCCATGTCGAAAAAATTAAAAAAACCTTTTGAAAATTGCTGAATATATTTTTGACGTTTATCAACAAACTTCAAAACACTTGTTACCATGACAAAATTCATATTGTTGGAGGAAGCGAAACACCAAAACGGTTATATCACGTCGTCAAGAGTATATTCACTTATCAATACATGGTAACTATGTAAAATTTGTAATTGCTATTGGCTAAATTTCAAATGAGTTATATAAACTTTAAAATTTATTATTTGCACCAAACCTAAGGTTTGGTGCAAATAACACACTGAAATAGAATGCAAACAGTTCGTAGAAGCTTTGATAACTGATACTATGTAAATAAAGACATTCTGACATTTATAATTTTATAAGCCTTGAAGTACTTGAAAACATAGTTTAGCATACATCTGAATTACAGTTATTATGTTCTGAATTGATACATTCTGAAATTAAAAGTAATAAATCTCAAATACAATTAATACATTCTGAAATTAAATTCTTCTTTTAGGTGGTCCGCTCCTGAATTTACGAAATACTGTCCCCGTTTCACGAAGTCTGTCAACACAACCATGAATTTGACTAGCCAGTTGTTCCTACGTGATTGATTAGGGAACTGTTGTCGAATATTCTTTTTATACATTGATTAATTGCATAAAACCAGTGTCCATTTACTAATCAACCAATTATAAAATAACTTTCAACTATAAAAATTTTGTGTTGTATTTCTAACATGATAATAGATAATCTGATTGATAAGACAACTTTTCAATAAAATGACTTAACTATGACAGTGGTCAAAATTTTACTTTCGAAAAACCTTACTGTTTCACAGTGTTCCTAAATTTATATTGAAATCATATGAAAATTTAATTGAAGGCATGGTATATAGTATTAGCTCATTTTAAAATGTCATACATTTACATTATCACATTTCGTATTTTCGTTAATTGGATTGATAGAGATTATATTTCAACATGGTGTACCTGATTTCTAAAGAAAGAACTGAAAAGATTATAAAAGTTATCAAAGTAAATGAACTTTTAAAAATTTACAAATTCGGGCGTGTAATAATAAGTAACAAAATAACAAAAAGAACACTCATTGACGCATGTGTGTATCTACGTAATATTTTATTCCAATCTTATGTGACGTATACTTGTAAATGACGTTCAAGTATTGAGAGTTAATTTGTCTACAAGAAAATCCATAACAATTACTACGACAAAATAATTTCTGTAAAAATATGGTAATGATGTAACAAATATGTTCAAGAACATAATATTATAATGAAATACCGTATCCGCTCATTTAGTAAATAGGTCACAGATAGTCACTGGATGCAAACAAATCGGATTGTACATGTATATCTTCATATATCAAAGAAGTAAAAAAAAAATTGTTATAAGCTGGCGTATTTAAAGTATGAAAACGTTATTTTCTGTCTTGTGTAATACAAAGGTATTAAAAAAAAAGGTTAAAAGAAGCATTTTTGTGAAGTAATTCTATTTATAGGTTAAAAGATAATATTTAAAATGCTAGTTTACTGTTGGGCACCTCATTGTAGTCACAATAACATTAGTTATACATGTAATTTCTTTAGATTTCCCAAAAATATTAGAGTACATATTATATAGAAAATAGCTAACTTTGTTAAATATAATTAAATTTATATTCATAGACTTATTGTAGATATATAAAGAGACTATAAACAAAGATCTAATATTTAATCATTTAATTGTTAAATTATGTTATAGGAGAGATGAACAACAGTATGATGCTAGGGTATGCAGTTGTCATTTCAGAGATGCTAATCTATCTTACCAATCTTCAATACCCAGCGCCGCACCGTACTTTTGGCCGCCTGTGTGCATGCATAAGTTTGCCGCCCCTAATTGTTTACTATTTTAACATAGAATTACATTTATGTGTTAAGAGTGCATGTAAAGACAAGTTTAAGGTATTGCCCACAGCGTCCGGAATCCATATATTCAAAATTTTAAATCATTCATGTGTTAAAGATCACGAGAAATATTATATGTGTTGTCCAAACTGTTACGGATATTATTATTTAACATTGCAATAATACAAATATTATTTATTGATAAATCTATTAATTTCCGAACATTCAATAGATAATGAAGTTACGCAAGTTACTAAATGTGCATTTCTGAGTATATTCTACAGGGTAGAGAAAAAGTACTGTATATCGCTTGCAACTTTTTAATGAGCAATTTAATAAAAAAATTTCTTGTGCAAAAGATGGTTTATATAATATTTGGCATCACTTGGTAGCTTCCGTTTTTTCTTTTGAGTTCACTATTTTAATGTAAGGCCAACTAACTTAAAAACGGCGGTCATGACGCGCACTAAATGAGCGTATTTAATATAAAAATTAATAGATATATTATGGTGACGTATGATTGACGTACGTAAGACTGCTTCGGACAATTTCGGTTGCAGCTACTTGGTTCTCTGTATATATGAAAGTTTAAACCAGGGATGCACAGACTTATAGCGAACAGGGGCTACTCGGGAAAATTATAAGCCCTTCAAAGAATACTTATTAACACAAATATTTTTATTTTTAAATAGTACGAATTACTACAAATGATAAAAATAAAAGAACATTCAAAAATGTTTGTTGTAATTATATAATCGTAATGTAATCTAATTATTACAATGTAATATTTCATTATTTTATTATTTTGATGCATGACATTGCATTGACGTTGATGTTTGGCCCACATTACTTGTCGCCACACGCAAAATTGCTTCCAGATTTTCATTTGCCAGACGGTTTCGATTTCTTGTTTTGTTAAGTTTCATCACTGAAAACGTTTGCTCACAAATATACGTCGATCCAAATAAGCTTGCGCATTTCAATGTATTTATTCGCAACTCTTTAAAAGCGGTTTTGTCAACGCAACGGTAAAAGTTGAGTAAATTACCTTCATTAAACTTGTTTCGTAAATTATCATAATTTTGCATGTCTATTAATTCCAGCTGTATTGATTCCGCTGCATTTTCGGGTGAAATGTTGAAAGGATTGCTGAAAATGTCTAATAGAAGTTTAACTTTTTTGAAGTCTAGAAAACGATCATGAAAAGCTTGTATTAAAATATCAATTTTTTCAACATAAGCAAAATTGACATCCGATTTATTGAATTTCTCCATAATTTTTTTGTTGTTCGGAAAATGGCTGTAATTGGCTGAATTGATTTGTGTCCTGAAATGACTCAATTTGCATTGAAAGGACGAAACATGAGAGTATAACTGCGAAATCAATTGATCTTTGCCTTGGAGTCGCGTATTTAAGACATTCAAGTGATTTCTAATGTCTACAAGAAACGCTAAGTCACACAACCAATCAGGGTTGTCGAGTTCGGAGACGTCCTTTTACTTTTCCGCCAGAAATATTTTGATTTCTTCAATCAAGTTAAGAAACCGCTCTAGTGACAACCCACGATTTAGCCACCTTACTTCGATGTAAAACGGGAGATCACCATATTCGCTTTCAATATCCCCGAGAAATTGTGTGAATTGTCGGTGATTGAGACATCGTGATTTTATAAAGTTTACAGTAGCTACTACAACTTTCATCACATTGTCAAATCCCAATAATTTTGAACAGAGGGCCTCTTGATGTATAATGCAATGAAACTGCATTAATTCCTTGGTATCTATGTTTTTAGTTTGTAAATACTCTTTTAACATAGTTATTATCCCAGATTTACTTCCAACCATTGAAGGTGCTCCATCAGTCGTAATTCCAGATAATTTCGTTAAATCCAAATCCATTATAGAACATTTTTCCAGAAGAGCTTTGAGCATGTCACTCCCGTTGGTTTAACTTGTCAAAGAACTCCTTCAAAATTTTGCGTTACACCTCGTAAAAATATTAAGAGTTGAGCAGTGGAACTTATATCTGTAGATTCGTCGAGTGCTATAGAAAAATACTAAAAACTTTTCGATTTCGTAGCTAATTGCTCTTCTATATTAGCTGCTAATGTGGTAAGTCTTCTTTGAACAGTCATCCGATTTAGTTGAATTTTCTCAAACCTCTTTGCATCTTTCGGACACATTTCTTTTGCGGCGATATCTAAACATTGCTTAACAAACTCACCATCTTTAAAAGGCCGACAAGTTTTCGCTATTATTCGAGATATTTCAAAGCTAACTTCAGTAGCTGTTTCAGCATCTTGAACTGGTTTTGTAAACATAGCTTACTGGCCTATTAGTTCCCTTTGTAAAGTGGAAATTTTTTGCGTTCGATTTTCGCCGGTTAATTTGGTAAAAGTATGATGCTGGGTTTCATAATGCCTTTTCACATTATATTCCTTCGGAATAATAACACTACTCTTGCATATTAAACAGACACTTTTGTTATGCGATGAAATAAAAAAGTATTTTTCGGTTCAAATATCTTGAAACTGTCGATTTTCATCTTCAACCTTACGACTACGTTTTTTACTGGGGCCTGGTTTATCCATATCAAAATTGATATAATATTGTTATGTAGGTAGATGCCAAGTTCGAACGACAAAATCTTTATTCTTCAAAGATTACAATTCGCAATATAACAATATAACGATCGCTTGTCCGTAGTTAAAACTTAACTGTCCCGATAGCGGGCGATGCGTTGTATTTATACGGGTTACCTAACATCGAGAACCTACCACATTGTTTGGGGCTAATACCGACGTGTTTCGCGAATCTTCGAGTAATCTAGTTGGTTCGACAGATTTCTAGTCTCGTAACAATGTGCTTGGAACGACGAGGAGTATACCGGTCCTACGTAGTAAACCTGAACAAGAAAGTAGTAGGTACTTAAAGATACATATCTTACTAACAATTACAAAAGTTAGAATAAAATAAAAAGTTAAGAAATATTGATTTGAATGGATTTATACCTACTTTTGTAGTTTTTCGAACAATTTTTAAAATTCGTTGGCGGGCCGCATAAATATCGACAGTGGGCCGCGGTATGTGCATCGCTGGTAAACGAAGCCTCCTCATCCGTGCAGCAGCTTACATCGTACGTTATCAAGAACCGCTACTGTAAGTAAAACAAGTAATTACATAAAAAGTGGAAGTTTAACATAACCTCAAATAAGGATTAGTGTTAGAGCTTTTGCAAAACCGAAAGTCACCAAGCTGCGCCAAAAATATGACGACACAAAGTATAATTCGATCTGAAAATATCATATTCAGTACAAGCAGTCTACAATGTGTACACATTCATATATAGTAAATATTTTGAGATTGTATTTATACACTCACGCAAACAATCAAGAAAAAAATATAGGTCTTATTCAAAATATCAGGTTATGTTTACATAGCAATTAGAATGGTCATGGTCTGAAATCATATTTCATTCGATTTTAAGCAAAATAACTTGCAAAAATTGAAATTTTCATACTATAACAAAAGAATTTGCAAATAACATTACTTACTTATATTTGGAGTATATTTCTACAACTTAAATGTATATATTATATTCGTCTCTTTAAAATAATAAGAAATATACCTAAAAGATAAATTTCTCTAATAATACAAAAAATTAAATAAAAGGTATCTAAATATTTTAACTTATATTTCTTTCGTTGTCAACAGATGGCGCAAATTCGATCTCCACTTTCTATTATGGACTTATCCACAGTATAAACTTCAAACAATAAGATCAGTTCGTGTCGACATCTTTGATCTTTTGAAATGAAACTGTAATGCGTGAAGGTATTTTCGCATTTTCTCTTTCTCTCTTAAACATGTGCTACAGTAAGCGTAAGGGATATCAAACTGTTTGTTTTTTTGAATAATCCGTCCAGCTGATTACTATCTATCTCATTTTCAACCTGCATTTAATAAAGGAAAGAATGATGCCCTCGGTAATGCTATTTCAATAATAGCGGTGACATTTCTTACTCTATAAGTTTATACCTATTTTGGATTATGTATGATCTATGTATGATATTGATAATTGTGCAAAATCAAAATACACCAGCGCAGAAACATAATTTAAGCTTAAAAAGAAATCATCATGAAAACATTAACCAATTTGCCGCCATATTCAAATAACATTCTTGTTTTATGTGTGTAGCGTTAGTGTGTAGTATGTGTTAGCATAGCTTGATATTTTACCATTTCCGTCTTTCCTTTTATCTCTCATCTATATTTATAATATAAACCAGCTTTTTAAAGGCTTCTTAAGAGTTTCTTTTTACATAGATACGTAACTAACATATTTTATATGGAAACGTAGGGTTATATTTACAATTGAATGCTTCTGGTATAAAATCAGCAAACATCTGCAAATCCTACTGTGAACAAATGGAATGTATTTTTTTGGGAATGCCGGGAAATCCACTGTATGGAATTATTTCAAAAACAATTAATTTGATGGCTACTTTTTACTTCTAGACGTATATTTTTCATGTCTTTGTTCGAACCTATCAGTTCTGAGTAGTTCTGAACTGTTCCAGAATTTGAAATTCGCATCGTACTACGCATGTCCGCAAGTTCAGAATGGTTCAAATTCTGATTGTCTTAAGGGAGCTCGAACATTCAAATTTAAAGGAATTCTGATAACATTAAAAAAAAGAACTAAATTAGTGTTATCATGTTGGTCACATATAAAAGCGCAAAACTACCTTCATAGAAAAGATCTGGCTACCTTATTAATTGTGAAATCTTCGTTCGAATGGTCACGATTACCTCTGTATTTAATACCAAACATATCTATTTTAACAAACTGCTACAAATTCATTTGTTTTATTGACTAGATAAATAATAATTTAAAATGCAACGTACCTTTGAGAACGAAGAATAAATTTGTAGTTAAATTCGTAGTGAAATAAGTTTAAAATAAAGAAAATTAATAACAAAAAATGATTAAATTGATTATGTATATGGTAAAGGTAAATGAACAAAAACAAACAGAAAAATCCAGCAACAAAATATAACCAAAATTCTGTTATAAATACATCTATTAAAGAAGCAGTTGGCAATAATAGTTTAATCTAAGTGTTAAATGTGGTTAAAATAGCGCGTGCCAATTTACGCATGCTCAAGACAGTCTAGAATTTCAAATAATTGGTCTCTGCCGAGAACTGTGACAACGGTTCGGAACGGTTCTAGAATTTTAAATCCTTGGAGGATGGAACAGAATACTAATACATAGTTCGCGGAATTTGTAATTCCAGAACTACCTGGTTCGAACGCTTAAAAGTGCAGTTGCCATGAGAACTACTAGAACTGCAGGTTCGAACATAGTCAATCGTCACGTCACATTTCTCACACAGCTTGATGTAAAGTTCTAACACTAATCCTTATTTGAGGTTATGTTAAACTTCCACTTTTTAGGTAATTACTTGTCTTACTTATTCAGATTAAATGTGAACTGTTTACGGTTTAACATATTTGCAAAAAAATAGTGGCTGCAATCAAATACACACATAAATATCTATTAATTTCTATATTAAATACGACATTCCATTATAATATTATGTTCTCGAACGTACTTGTTACATCATTAACATATTTGTACAGAAATAACGTCGTAATTGTTATGGTTTTTCTTGTGGACAAATTAACTCTCAATACTTGGAAGTTAATTATACCTACGTCACATAAGATTGGAATTAAATATTACGTAGGCACGTGCGTTTTATCTAGAGTCAGCGAGTCTTCTTTTTGTTATTTTGATATTATACGTTCGAATTTGTTAATTTTTAAGAGTTCATTTGCTTTGATAACTTTTATAATCTTTTCAGTTCTTTTTTTAGAAATCAGATACACCATATTGAAGCAATAATCTTGACCCATCTAATTAACGGAAATAATGAGTGTAGCAATGTAAATGGATAACATTTTAAAATGAGTTAATATTATATACAAATACTGGTGCTTGTAAACTGTCGGCCAGAAAAACTGCTTCACTATTTTTTGCTTTATAAATCAATCTTCAATATGTCAAAATAATAATTATAGCTGTCATAATGTGTCATTTAATAAGTAGGGACCGGATACGAGAGACCCATCCCATGACTCATCGCCCATGTTCAAATTTGTTTTTTTAATGAGTTTTAAATTTTAAATGGAAAACAAACGGGTGGTGATTTATAAAATGCGATTTTATTTATTTTTATTTATTCATTTTGTAGTTCAAGTTGTGTAAAGAAGTATTAATATTAACTAGTAATACTTTCTCAAGGTTCTCTTCTGTAAAATTTGTTCCCTTTGAATGAAATATATCCTTGTAGATAGAAAACGTCCTTTCTAAACTGCAACTGGTTATAGGTGCATCCTGGAAATATTCTCTTATTTCAGCGTATTTAGCAGTTATATTTTGAGGCCATACACAATTGCCGCAATGTTATTAAATCTGGAATTCTATTAAAAACTGCGTCTAACTCTTGCCGAAGGTTCCATCTGAAGTCACTTGGAATATTTTTCAAATTAATAATAGTCACATCTAATGTGGTTAATCCATGATTTAATTTAAGATTTTGATTTTCAAAATAAGTGATCAGTTTTGGCAAATTTCCAAAGTGTTCCTGAAGAAAGTACAACTGATTTTTTAAATTTGGAATTTGTATTAGTTCCTTGGACTCAAAAATACTTCGGGCAGCGTAATTTAAACATTTTGTAAACTATTGAAATTCTCTGCATAAAAACTAGTAGCTTCCAACCATGTTCCCCATGTAGTTATTACTAGAGAGAAGTAGTGACAACGATGAAAGTTTTTCCCTGTAAAGAGCTACTCTCAATGGTGCTTTTCTGATAACTTTTTTAAAAGCGGATACAAGTCTATCAACTTCCGGAAAGGTGTCTCTGATATATTCACAGATTTTATGGAGAGCATGTGC
Organism: Melolontha melolontha; assembly: GCA_935421215.2. Lineage (NCBI taxonomy): Eukaryota > Metazoa > Arthropoda > Insecta > Coleoptera > Scarabaeidae > Melolontha > Melolontha melolontha. Next base: position 103,678,839 of record OW285240.1, on the reverse strand, counting down.
TACATAAGTAATATGCAGCATATTATGATACGTTTCCTTTAATAGTCTGCCTGTTTTTAACATATATGCAGTATTGTCACTGATAAGTAAAAGTATTTTTTCTTTGTACCTGTCGTCTGAATGAAGCATTTGGTGCAAATTATCGTAAATGGATTTGGCTACTGTTTCTGCATCAATGCATTTATAACTTTTGTTGCTATTACATATGCGTTATATGAAATAGTTGAATGTACGAGTACACCAGCTGCAACATTTACCAAACAGCGTCCTAATATATCGACAATTTCGTCGGCACTTATCCATAGGTACTGATTTGAAGGATGGCTTCAGCTTTCGTGTAGCACTTAGAAATATAATATTTGCGTAAGGTGGATTCATCAGGAACATTTCGACCAGTATATTTCTGGACAAATGTTTTGAAGTTGGGATTGTTAAGTTTATTTAATGGAATATTTGCCGCCATTAAAGTTTCACAGAGTTCTTCGTTAAACTTATCAGATTCAAACGTATTTAATTTCTATGTATTTGCGATGCTAAGTGACGTTTTACGTGCGATTTCTTGGAACTTGTTAACGATATTTTACAGACTTCGCAATAAATTTCGGAATCACTGGCAGTGGACATACAATCAGAATGACTCCTAATCCAACTCGCTATTGTTTCACGATGCCATTCTCGACGTTGTTCCATATCATATTTGAAAAAGTAACTTAAACAATGTTCTAGATTTAAATAAATAAAAATTAAAAATGTGTGCGTAAGTTATTGAAACTTAACGAAATTCACTATTAAATTAACAGTTAAAACAATGAAAAAAATAAACTAACTCACACTTTATTTATCTTACGAAAAATAAACTAATAAATTAAATAATTTTTAAAAACTCCTCACCATAAAGAAAGGAATTTTACTGTAAAATTGGAGTTATTGAGTCCAAATTCAACGACAAAAAATAGATGTGCTGTTAACCCAATGAATAGTGCTATTCATTAACTGTGTGTTGCTCTTAGCGATGTTATAGACTATGTATTTATATGGTCCATCGTAATTTCGGCCTGATGCGTCCGGTCTCTAGTAATTACATAGAATATGAATCCTTCCACAAATTCTTTCGCAAACGCGATTAAAAAGATATTTAGAAAATATTTGTCGGAGGCACGCTGAAGGTCGACACTTCGAATATTTCATATGAGCTTTCTGTTTCACCTATTTACAAATCCAATTTATAAATGATTCACAGCTGATATATTCGTACGTAATCCTATTGAGGTTACTGAACCCTAAGTAAACAAAGCTGGTTAATTGTAGAGTTTTTATAACATCGACAGCCGTCTATGTTATAATGGTAGCTTTTGAAGTGTTTATAAGTATAAATATTGCAGAATATGTTTGCATGTAAAATCAATCAAGGTAGCTTTTAATAGACATTCTGATCTATAGGCGAGACATAATTTTATATTCAGGGGGGTTTTAGTTTTGGGGTTTGCGTCGTAATTACCTCACAATGTTTTGGATTTATTTTCTATATAATTGCATCTTCCCATTGTTCATACATTGTCTTTCTATTCTAAGGAGATTTGTATATCAATCCGCTCTCGTCTATAAAGTATAATTCTTTATACTTCATATACACATTTGAGTAAGGCACCGTCATGATGTAACTTTTAAATAGTGTTTGGTATCCAGGCGGAGAGAATTTTACACAATTTAGTTTCGCTAATTAAACTTTTTAATCAATTACAAGCCGAATCAAAATAAACAAAGAACTGACGAAACTTGTTTTGAAAATAAAACACATGACAGTGCAAGAAACAGTTGCATCATTCATTAAAATATTATTAATATTGTCGCTAACGGCAGCGCTGACAAATATGATATGTTTTTATCATTTATCGTTTGACAAAGAGTATTCTGATATCAGTGATTTAAAAATCACAAGTGGTTAACTAAGAGCTTTCATTACATAAGACATAACAACTCTGTAATTTTATTAAAATGTTGCGTGATGATATTTGGTAGATGTAAAAAAAGTGGCGTGAGATAGGAGTTTTTTTAATTTTTGATGTTTATTCATTGCACTCGGTAATGTCTACGTAACGTACATATCAAATACAAAATATTTAGATCCTGTGTTTCACGAACTCAACTTAAAATATGTTAATAAACTAGTTCAGGGAATTTGTATTTTGTTTTACCACGAATATAGATTTCAAATAAAAATTGACTTTACTTAAGATAGATGGGGATTTTAAAAGACCAACTTACGTAATATAATAATTTGTAAATAACCGAGGTTAAAAATTAAATCTATTAATCCATAATATTCGATTTAACTGTACATCAATATCAGGGTTGCCAGATAAAATATTCCGTTGTCCCTAGACCTAAATAAAAATTCCTCCTAGAAATCCCTACACTAGGGAATAATCATATTAAACATAACCTTCAATGCATTTTTAGGTTATGTAAAGAAAAGAATATATTAGGGAAAAATAAAGAGATATTAAGCAAGTATAAATAATTAGTTATAAAAACATTTATTTTATAACAATGTAAACAATTTTAATAATACATAATATGTATCTCGAACATAAAAAAAGCTATTTATAAATAGAACTATCCATTTTGCAATAGTACATTATCAATAGGTAAGTTAAAACGAGTTTTGTCTTTTAATAATTGTTTTGTGTGCATGATTCCAGTTAATAATTCTGATGATAGCTTGTTATAAATTTTGGTTCTTTTTTCAAAATGTAATTGCTGGCTGTCTTCAGAAGAAGAATAATCTCTTAGCCTTTTCGATGTAGAAGGAGTTGCTTCTCTTTTATCCGTTGTATTCTTGTGAAATATAAAGAACAATTATTAAATTGAAAAAAAGCACGTATAGACGTAAGCGCCAATTAAGTTGGCGCGAGGAGGGGGTGCGCAGAAGCCGTTTCTAAAAACGTCCACCCCCACTACTCAAGTAATTGTCAGAATACATTTATCATTGACGTTTGACGGAACATAATGTCTTTGCTAGGGGATCATAAACTGATACACGCTCAGAGATTAGAATTATCTGACATTTGATGTAAAACCAAATACAAATCTCCCCACTACTTTTAATCCTGCGCGAACTTACCCCTCCTCACGCCAACTTAATTGGCGTTTGCTGTATATATTTAAAATATGTATAGCAAGCGCCAATTAAGTTGGCGCGAGGAGGGGGTGCACAGAAGCCGTTTTTAAAAACGTCCACCCCCACTACTCAAGTAATTGTCAGAATACATTCGTCATTGACGTTTGACGCAACATAATGTCTTTGCTAGGGGATCATAAAGTGATACACGCTCAGAGGTTAGAATTATCTGACATTTGATGTAAAACCAAATACAAATCTCCCCATTACTTCTAATCCTGCGCGAACTTACCCCTCCTCGCGCCAACTTAATTGGCGTTTGCTTGCTATACTTACTTCAATATTTTCTAAAACCACGATTAGATGTACTAACGTTTTAATTTATTGAGCGATACTTCTATTCATAGATTTTCAAACAGAATAATCAGAATTCACAAAGCATGTGCGTATACACCCGCATATAACAAAGAATCCGCTTTTTTATTATATATTATATATGCAATTCGACAAATTATATTTATATTTTAGAGGTAGCAATTTTAAATTTTCGGAGATTTACCTTGACATGCCGACAGTGTAGTCATAACTTAAATTTAGAGCGAATATTCATAACTAAAGGACGCTATATGAATTGTAGAGCTCAATTACAGAAATTAAGAATAAAAATTAAAAAAATTGTTTAGAAATATAAACAGGCTTTATTTGATACATAGGTATAGCAAACGCCAATTAAGTTGGCGCGAGGAGGGGTAAGTTCGCGCTGGATTGGAAGTAGTGGGGAGATTTGTATTTGGTTTTACATCAAATGTCAGATAATTCTAACCTCTGAGCGTGTATCACTTTATGATCCCCTAGCAAAGACATTATGTTCCGTCAAACGTCAATGACAAATGTATTCTGACAATTACTTGACTAGTGGGGGTGGACGTTTTTAAAAACGGCTTCTGCGCACCCCCTCCACGCGCCAAATTAATTGGCGTTTGCTATACATCCCTAGATTTTCGAAAGAAATCCCTTTCACCTAGAAGAAGCCAAAAACCCTTTGATGTCGGGGAAAATACCTAGGTCTCACAACCCTGATCAATATACAAATGTACCTATAGAAGTACATATGTCTTTAAAATAACACTTTTTTTCACGCCGTAATAGAAATAATAATAAATAGTAATAATCATAGTCATCCGACTCTTCTCCCACTTTTTCCACCTATCGCCAGAAAACTTTTCACGCAACCCACATCTCTATAAGTATTATTAATATATGTATATTATATTATATAGGCAAATGTATTGATTGATTCGAATATCTTTGATATGGCTAGGTAGATTTTAATAAAACTTCCCACAATTAACTAAATGCGTCCCCCTTTCGGTAAATTTCTAACATTTCTGGTCAAGTTATACTTTCTCAAAGTTTTACCCACGACAATTCGTGATATTGGATACCGGTATTGATGCAAATTCGTAAATAAATCTCTGATAAAGTGATAAAGTTCTGACGCAGTTATCAAAACCAATCATCATCAGAATTTCAATACGTTCTTTTTCAGTTAATTGAACCACGATTAATATTTAGACGTCTACAAAGTTAATTCTGGCAGTTTAAGTAAAGTACTGAATTTTAATTCCATAGCTTACTAAATATAAATATGATTTTAAAATATGAGTTTTAATTAAGTATCTCTGTCGTTGTTGTAGAAAAGGGTGCCAAACTTATTATTTCTGGACCCCCAGAGAAGAGCTCTATTGAAATTTGTAAAAATATACAGGTATTTCATTTAAAATAAAATAGTTAATATCTTTTCCGGTTAAACCTGATTCGGATATAAACATGCTCTTCAAATTCCCTATTTGCATTAACTTAAATGTGGAAAATTTTATTAAAATCTAAGTAGCCGTATCAAAGATATTCGAATAGATCCATATATTCGCCTAACGCATCAATTAGTCGACGATTTAAGGTCTGTTTTACTTTAATATGTATATATTTAAAATAATCTTGCATGTTTCGGCACATAATACCTTTTTCAAAGAAATTTAAAATATAAATGCCATTTATATTTTTAATTTAATTAAATTTACTTGCTTACTAAATAAAATCTGCAGATTTTATCTTTTATAATACCGGCCCTAAGTAAATTTAATTTACTCTATAGATTGAGTATTAGAAATAGGGAATAAAAAAACTCAGCAAGTAAATCTACCAATTAATTTACACCCTAGAAAATCGTGGTATAAAAAGGGAACAGCTGTTTACTTCATAGTTTCAAATAATCGTTTACCAAAACGCTAAACTGCAAAATACATATTCAAAATTAATCTCCAAATACCTATTTTACTTGCATGCATTTTTTATAATACCAGTTTTCAATTTATTCGATGAATAAATTTATTCGTCAAGTTGTTATTCAGAGATTTATTCGCTGTTTATAATACCGGCCCTAACCCCTAACTCAATTTACTTACCGTTGAGTTTAATTTGTACCAACCGGTAAACAATACTTACCGTCTTGCAAACTAGCACGGCAAATGATCAAATAGAGTTCAATCGCAAAAAAAATACTCTCGCGAACAAAAAAAACGGGACACTGTTTCTGCGTGGGTTTAAATTGTGACTACTTAAGTGGCTATCTTTACTCATAATTAGAGCAGACCAATTTCCGTGCGCGACATGTGCGCCGATGTGAGGATGATTGTATTGCATCAGAACTAATAAAAAGCATTCAGTATGTGTTTGGTACTTGCTTAGACTGCATGTAAGTGTAAGCATACGTAATAAAATGTCGTCGATACATAAATCGAGAAAACGACCGTTGTCAGACGAAGTGAATAAGTTTATTATGGATTTCCCGGACTTAATATACGATGGGTCAAAAATTAAATGTTTAGTGTGCAATACATATCTAATGTGTTGGTCAAAAACACATTGTAAAGAACACGTAAGCAGTTCGAAGCACAATCATAACAAAATTAATCGACAACAGTTTATGCATGAACTATGTGTAACTATGATTGTGTGTACACTGCCGTTTACCTTGTTAAGTAATAATTAATTTATTTCATTTTGAAATAAATACGCAAATCAAACATTACCGAGCACAACAACGTTACAAAGGAATTTACCATCGGTGCGTAAACAGCTTGAAAATAAAATCAAAGCCGAACTGAAAAATAAAAAACTGTGGTTATGTGAGGACCAAACAACTGACAGCAAAAAACAATCTGTAGTTAATGTGATGGCGCGTAATATGGAACCACATCAACCAACGTCTTCAATTTTATTAGCATCCAGACGACTAGAACAATGTAATGCCGAAAAAATTTCAGAGGTGCTATTAGATACTTTGGAAAAATTTAAACTTTCGAAAGACCAAGTATTAATGTTTATGACCGATGGTGCTGCAACCATGTGATCTGTAGGCCGGTCTCTTAGAAAATATTGTCCTAACTTGTTACATATTACTTGTAAACTTAATGCTCGACACCTTGTGGCAGAACAGGTTCGTAGATGTTATCCAGAGGTAGATGCTTTAATATCGAGTACAAAGGCAGTATTCCTGAAATCTCCAAAACGTATTCGGAAACTTCACGAATTGTGTTCCCACATACTCCTGAGCCACCACAGCCGATTCTGACACGTTGGGGTACATGGTTACGGGCGGGGTTTTACTAACATGAACATTTTGAAAAAATTAAGGACGTGGTTTTATCATTCCATCCGAAAGAAAGTGCAGCTATCACTACAAGCCAGAAAAAATTTCAAGATGCCCAGATTAAAATAGATTTACAAAGTATTCGTGAAAATTACTGGGGACTAGAAGAAGCAATAACAAAATTAGAAAATTCGTCGCTGTCGTTAGAGGAATCACTGCAAATCGTTAAAGATGTTCACGCACAACTGTGTGTTGTAGAAGACGCAAAAAGTGAAAGTGTTCTAATTAAATTTGAAAGTGTTTTAGACAGAAATGCAGATTTTGACACCTTACACGTATTTGTGAGGGCACGTCTACAGATGCGTTAAGTTACTTAAAAAAGTATTTTAATTATGCGAATATAACATCACTAGATGTAGAACGCTCGTTTTCCGAATATAAGCATATTTCTTCCTCACGGCGGACATGTTTTTCAGAAATAACCTTAGAAACGCACATGATGTTGAAAATATACAATCGAGTTTCTCCAGTTTGTCAATCCTTGGAAGACGCTTAAAACGGTGTGTTTTTTTAAATCCTCTGTCGTGCACATCACTGATTTCATACATTTTCCATTTTATTTATAGGTACATACAACGCTGCTATAATATGTACTTTCCTTATTTTTCGTGTGTTTATGCATATTACTTTAATAGCAGAAAACCAAATGTATATTTAATTATTTCTGATAGAATAAATGTCTCTACTTCTATACTTATATCGGTAACAAGCTCATGTTGCATCCATATTCTATCGCATATTCTAATATATTACGAATTACACTCCCATACCGGCGTTCATGGCGCGCACGGAAATTGATCTGCTCTACTCATAATAGTGTCAGGAATTATCAAAAATGTATGTTTCATTGACATTTATTAAACATTTTTAAAATATATATAAATAAAAATTACTAAAAACGATAGAGAAAGAATATAATTATAATAATCAATATTTCGTCATTCCACCGTTATTATTTATAACTGCATCTAATCTTGTAGACATTGAAGCGACAATATTTTATACAACATTGATACTATTGATGCAATGCATTTTGAACAATCTCCCAAAATTGTTCCTGGGTAGCAGCTCTAGTTCATTAATCCCCATACATTTTAAATGGGATTTAGATAAGGATTGTAGCCCGGGAAATCTCAAGTTTAAATTTCATTCTCATTGTGTTACAAGATGAGACAAGAAATTGTGTTATTTTTATAGCTTCTTTTATTGGTTTGAAAGAGTTGTACCTAATCTCAGTAACTATTGTTTGGTTTTCCTGCGAATTCGAAATTTAGTTACGTCCGAAACCTATTTTCCAATTTAGATAATCCTCTTCCCTTTTTTATATATTCTTGCGGCTGAACTTTATTAACAATATTAAGTCGAACCGATACAGTTCTTGATGATTTCCCATTTTCCAAACTAGTAACAAGTCTGGCTTTATCAGTGAATTAGCAATTATGATAATTTGACGTACAGTTTAAAAATTAATAAAAAATCGTCAAAATTACAACGCTAAAAAATAAATGAAATTGACATAACGATTTTGACACTGTCATGATTTTTTGCTCACGACAGTATGTTTTCGTTAAAAAAAATAAGCAATTAATAATTCTTTTTAACTTTCTAAGAAGTGCGTTTTCAAAAATTACCGTTAGATGGTGCTATATACCGACTCAATAAAAACTCATCTTGTTTAACGTGACATTTATTTGAAAAACACTTTGTTATAAATAAAACATTAAAAGTGAAACATCATATTTTATAATTTTTAACGTAAAATAACTATTAATTATATATACTTGTGTGTGTCCTTTCTGTTAATCAATTTATTCTTTTGTTTTGAAAGGAACAAAATATCACTTCATCTACGTCTCATATAATTTAGTCGAATTAGATAATAACATATATTAATATGCATCAGTTGTTAAAATTATATTAACAATTATTACAAGTAATAATAAAACGTACTGTGTTACAAAGGCACTCCTATTTTCAAAGTCTTTATAATATACGAATATAGTTTATCTTATAGAAATTTTGGGTTATTAGAAACATCAGAGGAACACTCTCCTTTTACTACAATTAGACCCTATATACTGCTGTATTATTTAGAAGTGATTTCCATCCAATATACAGGTTGGTCAAGTTATGTATAGATTCTTTATATTTTCGTAACGGAATTTTAAGATTAGTAATAAAAATATGCAAGTTTTATTTTAACTATCGTTGTCAAAATTTATTACTAATTAAGACATCATTCAACTTGATTCATCCTGTATATGTTCTTATAGAATCTAAGTTATTAATTTGTATAAATAGAGGAAAATCACCTTTTTTAAATATATATTGGACTACAGGTGATTTTATTTTCTTTAAATATCAAAGTTAATATATTTCCCATTTGTAAAAGATAGAATTGTCAGCACATATTTGGATGTCCATACATATATTTGGAAGAACATTTTTCTTAATGTATTATATATTACAATCGCAAAGTTTAACATAATATAAATATTTGCATATGAAATACATGATGATTATATACAATCGATAAGTAACAAAAAATAAAGGGATTACATTCTTTCTTATTATTTAATACATATTTATATATATATAGAGTGATCCTAAAAACAAATTTGGTGGTTGACAAACTAAATACTATTTTATTTGGCTAATGACTAGATATTTAATTCTAAATACACTTCTTTACATCATTAATATAATTTATTAATGTATTGTATTTTTTTTCATAAAAATTGCAACAAGATTTAATTTTCTTCACACTTAAAATTACTAATATAATTTTTTTTAAAGATGGAGTATATTTTATACATAAATGTTTCCATTTTTATTCCTTACAATAGAAAAAATGGAAATGGCAATGCGTATGCAGTTAGCATAGTTGTGTTTTCTTTACTTTACATATAATACATTACATAAATATACATTTATGCTGCAATTTTTAACAAATAGCAGGTATATTCGTCATCATACCCTTTAGATCTTATTTGATCAAAAATTTGTGCGATTTAATTTTCAAGAACGAGGCAAACAAAACAACAAACTGTTTATATTTTATACGATATTCGCTTGGTACCGATCGAGTTTAAATTGTAGACATTTATACGTAATAGATGGGTGGGGGCGTGTGCTATATACGTTCGACGTAGTTTCCGGGGAAGGTTCCGAAAGCTCCTGTCCGTTCGCTGGAGCCGACATACCAACCATCGTCACACTTTTCAAGTACATATACGGTGTCGCCCTCTAATAATTCGAGTTCATCCTCGTTTTGTGGTTTATATTTATAGAGGGCGCGATAACTGAAAATATAGAGAAATTGTGTTAGTTACAAATGGATAATCACGATAATCATGTTTTTCTATATTGCGTTCGTAATGAACTCATTATGAAACTCAAAATAGTACCGAAATGAGCTTCATTTACGCTTTTGTTTTCAATTTTGAATGTTTGCATTATTCGAACACAGAAATTTGATTTTTTAAGAATTTAAATACATTTGACAAGTAACTGGGGTGAAGTACAAGATGTATTAGTTTCTATGTCACTCATCTTTATATTTTTAAATAAAATAATAAGTAACATTAATGCAAATTAATAAATAATATATCCCTGATAGTAAGATTTAAATTTGAAAATGTCAAATATCAATGTGACCAACTGCATTCTTTAGAAAACTCGTGCGACAAAATGATGCCTTATGAAACTTGTGTTTTAATATACTACATATTTTTTATTTTGTATTGATAATTATAATGAACTCATTATGAAACGCAAAACAATATCTAATAGAACTTTATTTTGACTTGCTTTTTTGTATCTTTCAATGTTTGCAGCAGTAAGTTGATACCTTATTAGTTACCATTCAATATATTTGACGATATTTGCATATTTGCAAGCAGCATGCTCAAGCAAATCACTGCTATAGTTTCACATATAAAATTGAATGTGTGAATGTGAATATCAGTCCTAAGGTTCATTGTAAAACGTATTTTCTAAACTCATACTGTCTGGCTTTATCTATGAAATTATATAAAATTTCTTGACCGTACTAATATAAATTCACTAATATCGGTTTGTTTACATTAAAACTCAAATGTTCTTTCTCAATATTTCGTCAATTTATTAATGACTTCATCAGGAGAAACTATAAAATTGCAATATACACTTTACTCTTATATATTGGTATAAGCGTAAAGTGTATAATGTTAAGTGAACCACAAAAATATTATACTTATTAATTTTATTTATACGAGAACGGTATTTATAAATCCCTTAGTGGCACCAAACTAAAGAAAATGCTCAAAATGTTATACATTTTCTTTAATGTAACATTCGGCTCGACGCAAAAGTTCACTTCTTAATAACTCGGCATTAAGAGCGCATTTATTCCTAATTCTATTTTTTAAATCTTCCAAATCTGCAAGAGGCGTGTGGTATCCCAATACTTCAAATAACCCCAAAGAAAATAATCTAACGGCGTTAGATCGGGTGATCTTGCAGGCCATTTTATTGGTCCATGTGTGCCTAAACACTTATTAAGGAAAATCTGGTTAACATAATCAGTCACAATTCTAGAATTGTGAGCGGGTGTCCCATCATGCTTAAAATACATGTTGGTAAGTATATTCACCAGAATATTTTCAACAAAACCTGGAAATTCGCCCTGAAGGAATTATAAATATGCCTCACCAGTTAAGGTTCCTTCATAAAACTTTGGTCCAATAATGTACCCATCGATCGTGCTGCGCTATACATTAATTCCACAAATTCTCTGAAAGTTGGTCTCTCTCATCCAATGAGGATTTTCTACAGACCAATAATGGCAATTGTGGCGATTTATGGAACCGTTATTATGAAAGCGGCTCTTATCTGTCCACAATATTGATCTAATAATGCCATATTCATGGGCAGTCGCTAGCCATGCAAGAAACGCCAGCCTTCTGTCATAATCTCCTGGTTCTAATCCTTGATGCATGTGAACTTTGAAAGGCCTGATTTTCGTGGATTTTAGGATTCTGCTTCAATTTCTCTAATTGAAATAAGCGGATTATTACACTTCCAAAACACCAGTACTGTGCTCTTCATCAGTAGTAGTCTTTCTTTTAAAAACGGTTTTTTTTCTTTGAAAATACAACCACATGTCTTCAAATTTGGAGTCAGACGTTAAAAATACATAGCGCTTAGCATACGTCTGTCAGGATATCGCTCGGAAGGCATCACGCCTGTTTTTTCTATATCATATTGAATTTTTCCTCATTTGTAAAATCGTCGTTATTCATTTTAAATACAACTTTGTTCGAAGTAACTTTGAGACAAATTTTAATAACACTTTATGAACTGTCAAAGTTAACAAACAAATAATGTAAAATTTTCCTTTAGTTTCCATAGATCGTTTTGGTTTCTACGATCCCAATTTTTGAATATATAAAATGCAATTTCACCTCTGTTTTGAAGTCTAAATACAAAGTGTAATACTTCATAGGAAAGAGAATTTTCCGTTGAATTCAAATTTCGACGAACATATCCTGGGTGTTATTTAAAATAAAAAAGTTTGGGTCGCTTCCGGTAAATCGGAAGTGAAAGAATATTAATATTAGGCTCAGTTTAAAAAACATTAGGTGTATATCAGATGCCCCAAATTTCAAATTTTTATTTTATTAGATAACGGAGGTACGGCATTGGAACAACATAACTCAGACACCCGGTATATATGTATATAAAATACATAATAATAATAAAAGTCCCCGTAATTGGCCCTGCAGGCCCTTGGGGTAGCAACATGGTAGGCTTGTTACGATTTGAGCTGTTCGGTACACTAGGATGGTAACGTGGGTAGCGCTGCCTATTATTAACCCAGAGTTACCCCCAGGGACACATTTGTTGTCAGCCTGAGTCGAATACATATAAAAATGAACAGGATTTATGTTATAAGTATTCAAACATTTTATATCTTATTAGTAAATTATCAAAATGTTTTCAATTGTATTTTGTAAAACAATTTAATATAGTTTTGGTTTCATTATATGTTAAATATTTATCAATATTGTACGTATGAAATTTCTGGCACAAATATTACAAGAACGTTTGTGTAGTGTAGAAAGAAATATTGGTTACATGATAGTTAAATATAAATATAGCAACAGAATTTCGTATATTTGGTTGCCTATACTGACATAAGAAATAGTATAACATTCTCAAATTTGTTTAACGTATTTGTGTGTGGTACATATACTTGATTCTACTTCCATATTTTTGAAGAAAATATAAGTTAAATATATGTTAATAAAAAATTAATAATAATTGTTGCATTTCATATTGTCAGGTGTCAATGTGACCAGTTACTTTATATAAGAATTAAAATAAACAGTTAATTGACATAATTCAAATTTATTACGATGAAAACATGCAAAATATAAAAAAAATATATAATACATATTTCATAAGCCATTTTGCGATTTGATCGCAAAAATCGTGTCTTATGAAGTTGCATAAGGCGATTAATATATTATATTTTATGCAACCAGTTTATACCAGCGAAGATATTTCCTCAGATTTATTTTTGGCCAAATTACGGTTGTTTAACCCATTTAGGACCACTATTAGACAAATCAAGGAAAACGCAAATTCTTTAAGGAATAAACTCTTATTTAGGTATTTATAAACATCCTTTAAAGTGAAAAAAAAGAAAAACCATTGATTCTTATATTTTTTTTTTGCGTTGCGTTAACGCAACAGTGGGACTATATGCACAAAAAAATATTACAATTATTAATTATGGTAGTTTTTGAAGCAGTGTGAATGTAATGGAACTCCACATTTATTACACATAAATACGGTTGTACTTTTGCATACTCTACAACGTCTACTCCAATTTTCACGATTTCTTTCAATTAGGTGACCCACATTATTTAAACATGCACTGGATGATACAGACGCACTGGAACCACGTCCTCGAACAGATTGTGTTTTACATTTGTTAGCACTAATGAGGCTTCGTACAAATTCAGACCTGAAATCCACCTGCGAAATGGATTTAATTACTTACTTACTTTCGCAAATTTGTCTAATTGATTGTTATCTGCAAGATGAATGTTCTGCTTTATGTCGAGAAATCTGTTTCGAGACATCGCATTTTTCACAAATTGAACACCTTTATCTTCATCAGATGACCAGCAAAGTTTTACACCATTTGTCCCAATGTTGCGTTTTCGCAACGCTATGTTTCAAATCCGCTTGAGATATATTTCCGGAAAAAAGGGGATTGATTTTTTTCCAAAATAATATTACGTGAAGTATCTTTTATATGAAACCTCTTAATGATAAATGAAAAAGTAAGCTGTATGTTATTTAATTTAAACTTAGATACACAAGTTTTTTTCTTGAAAATTCCTTATAGTTTTATTTTATTTTCATTCAAAATTGAAAATGCGATCACCCGTTCCCAAAATGTTTATTAGGTTGTTTAAATATTTATTAACGCAATTCTACTGACAGTATATCCAAAATTGTTACTTTTTAGTACGAAAAAATTTTTTTTTTGGTGTTGCCTTAACGCAACTACCTGGGAATAAATGGGTTAATATGGATAAATTTCTCTTACAAAGCAAATTTTTATTTGGACAACAAAGCGCCGAAAATTCATTGTAACGTTTCATAATGTTGTCATATTTGACTTTCTTTTACTAATTTATTTAAAAAGTAATTCATAATATGTCGTTATATCCATAGGAATGGACGAATAGAATACGAATGAATCAAAATCAGAAGCATTTCATAAGACTGTCTAAAGCGAACTATAAAATTTACAAAAGACCTAATGGTATGGGCACAGATAAGTTTATAACAGATAGCTGAAGAGAATAAGAAACTTGGCACATCATTTTAGTCGAAATGCAACTCTTATGTAACCCTACGACACGCACAGAGTGTGCCCGCCAATCATGTTTCATAACGATGTGTTTCCTTTCTCCACTTGTTCCCGTAGAGCGTTATATATCTTAAACAACCTGCGTGATTTTACGTTTTCGAACGGCATCGGCTAACTGTAAGGAACTTATCTGTGGTATAGGACTGTACGAGGGACGGTCGAGAAATTTTAGGAATCTGGTATACTGTAATGTGTCAAAAATATGACTTTTTGTCCGATTGTCAAAATATCATTCAGTTTGGGCAGAGTGCAGTTTTTAAGTTTGATAATTGTAAAGGAAGTTGTTGAACTCGTGAAACTTGCTATGATTTATTTATTATGATTTTTGTTGTGGTATTAATGCTGGTAAGTAATAAGAAGTTAGGAAAAAGTTTCCTATCTAGGACTCCGAAGTTGATTATTACAGAAAACTACACATTTCACCAAAACTAGCCTAGTCATACGACAAAATCAATTAAAAAATGTTTTTCTAATTATCAAATCAAAGTATTAAACCGCGATGCTAAGAGCCCAGACCATAAATATATTAGAAATTGTGTGGCACGGAATAAAACAATTTTCAAGAAATCATCCACAACGAATCATGGTCAATTTACAGCTAAAATTTGAGAAAATCCGAATTTTTTTTAGTGTTGCATGAGTTTTCCAGCAGAAAATTGCGTTTCTGCAATGTTCACAAATTGTTATGTAGCCTTAGTTTATTTGATGATAATTGCTCAAATGCGTGAACATATAATGGAGCTCGTATGACAATAAAATAGACTTTGAAAAACAATTATATTCCAGAAATTTTTACATTGCAGCACTGTGATCCGTTGAATACTATTTTAAAATGTTAATTTATTAAACTAAAAGATACTATAATTTCTAGTTATTTGCTAAGCAAAACGAGGATCTATTTCTAAGAAATATGAACCAACCCCCTTCTGCGGATTCTATTGTGTTCATTTATTACTTTGATATAGTATGAGGAAAAATTAAAATATCAAACTAATACTCACGGTACAGGTTCAGATTGCGTATCTATGTGAAGTGCTTGATTGAGTGGATTTTTAGACCTACTCAAAGATCCATAAGTACCACTTCCGGATAATTGAATTGGTTTGGCGTGATAACTAGGCGTTGAATCCGTATTGTGGTAGGGTGGTACATAATTATGAGAACCCATAGATTCTTTTCCACTTAACGATCCGTTCAGCAGTAGTGAGTGAGCGGCTGGTGCTGCTATGGGTTTGGGCTGCGGAGATTGTTGCAGTGTTTCACTTGGATCTATCAAAATTTCGACGTAGGAAACCGGGAAAATGCCTTTTCTACCGCCTATCTTTCCTTCAAACCAATTATCGTCCACCCGTCTAGTTATCACCACCAATTCACCTTTGGCAAGAGATAGTTCCAGATGTGTTTGGGCAATGAAATTGTATTTAGCCCTTGCTTGACCTTCGTGTGGTTTTCTTACTGTTGATTTAACACCGTCATATGGAACAATCTGCAAGAAAAATAATTTATAGTACATGATAGTTTTCAATAACATTATATGTAAATGTTATTTGATGTTTTTGCGGACGAAATATGTTAATGCTTCTTTTGGGTGGCATTTTGTCTGTTATTATATTTCTATAATATTTTTCTTTCGAACACGCTTCAAGAAGATGAGAGGGAGTTCATTGGAACAACGAGCAACTGCTAGTTCTTATAAGATTTTAAGAACCTGTTTCGAATATGGAATACCATTCGAAAGAAGCATTTAATATATATATATATATATATATATATATATATATATATATATATACTTTTTTTATTTATTATTACTTTTTTACTTCAAAGTATATATATTTAAAACAACCCTACATGTTTCGGCAATGATGCCTTTGTCAAGGAAATAAAAAATATAATATTATTATATTTTTTATTTCCTTATTTATTCCAACATTATTTCCAACATTAACTATTACGAATAGGAACTGTTATCGTCTAACTATGTCTAGGAATTTATCGATTCTTTTGTGGATTAATGAACGTGAATTACAGCTGTATTTTTGTAAACATAGAATAAACAAAGATGTGAACCGACCTCAATTACATTGTGGCCTTAAAAATTTGGAAATTTTTGATGAATTACAAATTTCATTTTTGATTTTGACATTTATACGTATTCCTCCGATTCGGATAGCTTTGGCGCTACTCAGCTCCAACATTGTTCATACACACACACACACACACACACATATATATTTATTGTTGTATTATATATATTTATATACAGTGCTTCTCAAAAGTCCCCTCCTCCCCTCTTATCTTTGGAACGATTATACATACACAAGTGAAATTTGGAAACTGAATATTATAGGTTATAAACTTCCCTACTAGTGATGATAGATGACGAAATCGTCATAGATGACGTCACAAGGCCATTGTGACCAATAATTTGAAATGGAACGCTACGGCAAGCGACACCTCTTTTAAAAGGTATCGAAAAAACCTATTCAATGATACTAATTTTGTTTGTGTTTGAGGCAGTTTTAATGGCTCATTAGTAAACATGAAAATTTAAATTCCATTCAGTATGATATTAAATACAGATTTAAGAAACAGTATGTACTTAAAGAAATTGCTCGAAGTGACCTCCATTTACTTCCTGACAGTAAAATATCCTATTTTTAAACTCTTCTCGTACTTCTTCAAATGTGTCTGCGGAAACAGCCTCACATTCTGCAACAATACGTTGTTTTAAAACGTCAATATTGTCAAGTTCAGTGGCGTTAACCTTCGATTTAAGGTACCCCCACAGGAAAAAATCCAAAGGTGTGAGGTCCGGTGATCGAGGTGGCCATTCCGTTGAACCTCGTCGTCCAATCCATCTACCAGGATACTCCTCATGCAAATACCGTCTTACTGCACCGTAATAGTGTGGAGGAGCACCATCCTGTTGGAATGTTATTTCCAAATTGCCGAATTCATCTGGATTATCTTCCAAAATTTCAAGGATTAACGGTTCTATTGCGTTTTGCAACATCTCCAGATAAACCTCACCAGTTAAATTAGTATTTAAAAAAAGAGGCCCAACGATGTGGTTTCCCAGGATACCTGCCCAAACATTCACCTTCTGGGGAAATTGGGTATGTGTTTCACGAAACAGGTGAGGATTTGCGTCACACCAATACCTCACATTCTGGGTATTTACATTTCCATTTAGATAGAAAGTACTTTCGTCACTAAAACAAATTGTTTTGACGTAGTCTGGCTGTTGGTTAATTTTAGTTTCCATATTTTCACAAAATTCTAGTCTTCGGTCTAGGTCGTCGTCTGAGAGGTGATGAACCATTTTTAATTTGTATGGATGAAATTTGTATTTTTTCAACACCCTGTGTACTGTACTTCGACTAACTTCACAGGTAGATGCAACTTGAGTTTTTAAAGAAGTAGGATTAACTCTTACTTCTGCCAGTATATCAATTTTTTTCTCATCAGAATTTGTGGTCTGCCAGATCGTTTCGCATCATTAATACTACCCGTTGTTTCAAACTTACGAAGAAGCTCCCTTAAATAAGTCCTCGAAATGGGGCGATCGGGAAACCTCTCATTAAAAATGCGTTCTGCTGCATGAATATTTTGTCTAGTTTCACCAAGAATTAGGGCCGCTGCTACTTTATCACCTAAAGCACGTACCATTTCGCTTCTTGAAGCACTTAAACTTTCGACTCACAACAGTTTAACAAATTATTAAAATGTACAAAAATATTAAAAGTACCATAAGCTGTAAAAACAGTGAGACGTTCGATCAACAATACACAAATTATTAAATGTACAAAAACTTGGACAATTACAAAAACGTCGAATATTGGAGACTAACAAAAACGTCAGATTATTTGACAACTAACCATAGGCGGAGCTTGAATTTGGAATTTTAGTATTAACTTGACAATTTGACGTTTTAAAACAACGTATTGTTGCAGAATGTGAGGCTGTTTCCGCAGACACATTTGAATAAGTACGAGAAGAGTTTAAAAATAGGATATTTTACTGTCAGGAAGTAAATGGAGGTCACTTCGAGCAATTTCTTTAAGTACATACTGTTTCTTAAATCTGTATTTAATATCATACTGAATGTAATTTAAATTTTCATGTTTACTAATGAGCCATTAAAACTGCCTCAAACACAAACAAAATTAGTATCATTGAATAGGTTTTTTCGATACCTTTTAAAAAAGGTGTCGCTTGGCGTAGCGTTCCATTTAAAATTATTGGTCACAATGGCCTTGTGACGTCATCTATGACAATTTCGTCATTTATCATCACTAGTAGGGAAGTTTATAACCTATAATATTCAGTTTCCAAATTTCACATGTGTATGTATAATCGTTCCAAAGATAAGAGGGGGGGAGGGGACTTTTGAGAAGCACTGTATATATATATATATATATATATATATATATATATATATATATGTAATATATACATATTATATATGTAAAAAACATGTAGTGTCTGCACAATTTATTTTTGAAACTTTAATATTTGTGTTTTATTAGCTTGATGTTCAAATCTTCTTTTGCATAAATAAGTAGCTGTTTCATGATGTCCAAAAGAAAATTTTTACACTAGGCATTGTTCCATTTAACAAGAAAAATCAAATTATATTTCGAATTACATCATACGAAATAGATAGATTCTAAAACAGAGCATTGCTCGGATATTTAAAGGCTTCCAATTAACACATGTATGTGATATTTTATATAATCACTATTTTATCAACTTTGTTTGATGAATTTATGAGATACATCTTCATGATAAAAATACATAGGTCATCTGTTATAATAAATTAGTATGATTGAAAAGCAACTGTAATTACGATCTTATCTAATTCTGTAATTGAAAAATGAGATTCACATGCATTTATTAATCAATCGAAAAACAGTATTTCATAATTTTAAGAGGATATGTTTTACATGTCTAAAATAATTTTTCCTTGATAAGTTATTCATATATAAAAAAATTTGTAGGTTTAGTTCGTCTATAAATTTCATTAAGTTTATTTAAAGATTCCATATGTTCTACATATAAATTGTCTACAGCTGATATCTAAATTCTATTCTTTCCTTAATTATGACGAAGTTATAAATGGATTTCGTTTTGTCTTCCCGCATAGATATCTTTGTTCGATCGAGCGTTTTCCTCTTTTGTTGCCATGGTAATGCATTTGAAATTTTTGCAAAGCAGCCTAAGATCTTTTGAAAACACTTGTTCACTAGTTATTTTAAAATAAATTCACGACTTTGCTAATTATAATTTTTTATTACCAACATAAGATATTGAATATAGTACAAATGAGAATTTAACAATTATTAAAATCTCAATTTACTACAATAATGTAAATATCACACATTAGGCGATATGTGCATGTAAATAGAGATTTTAATAATTGTTAAATTCGCATTTGCAGTATATTCAATATCTTAACTATATATACAAGAAGTGACGGAAATGTAAGTCATGTCTATCTCCAGGATACCGTGCACTGACAAGTTCCAATAAGAACGAAATACATCTGCACGTTCCGAGATGGACGTGGCTTAAACGACTTTTTAATTATCCTAACAACCAGGAAGGTTGACGTCGCGACGTGTTGCGTTCTGCATGTTTGTGCAAACTTCGTTTGACGAATTGTAGAATTAGTGCGACACATTAGGCGACATTTACATGTAAATTGTGATTTTAATAATTGATAAATTCTCATTTGCAGTATATTAAAAAATAGACTTATAAATTGAACTAATGTGAGGTAAAGGTTTTACGATAGCATACCTAATAAGTTAAGTGCAAACAAATACAATGATTTTTTTTAAGACGAAAAGGTAAAACATGTTTTTTTATCCGTCAATAGTCAACATCATTTTATTAGTTTTCACTTTACCTGTTGTTATATGCTATCGCATAACGTTTATATGTAATGTATTGAAGTTTATGTTCTTGTTTGCTTATATTTTTTTAATATTTCATCACGTGGATATTACGCTACATTACAATAAATATATTAAAATTAGAGAACGGACACGCTTACCACATGACGCAAAGCCCAGTGCAGTACTGGCGAAAGGCTGTATTTCTAAAATATTTCATTTTATTTATATAATTGGAAAACAAACGGGTGGTGATCTGTAAAATTACGAAATACATATTTATTTGTTGAAAAGTTGTATTTATAAAGTTTTTAATTTAATTTATATAATTGGAAAACATACGGGTGGTGATCTATCTATCTAAAATTACGAAATACATATTTATTAATTAATTTTATTTATATAATTGGAAAACAAACGGGTGGTGATCTATAAAATTACGAAATACATATGTATTTGTTGAAAAGTTGTATTTTTAAAGTTTTTAATTTTATTTCTATAAATGGAACATTTTTATTTGTTCATTTTGTCGTTCAAGTTGAGTAAAGGAGTATTAATAGTGACTAGCAATAGTTTCTCAAGGTTTTCTTCTGTCAATTTTGTTCTCTTTGAATTAAGTACATCCTTATAAATAGAAAACGTCCTTTCTACATCGCAACTGGTTATAGGTGCATACTGGAAATATTCTCTTATTTCTTCATATTTAGCCGTTAGATTTTGTGGAATTGTCTCCATACATAATTGCTGCAATGTAATTAAATGTGGATTTCTATTAAAATTGCTTCAAACTTTTGCCGAAGGCCACATCCGAAGTCACTTGGAATACTTTTCAAATTATTAACAGCCACATCTAATGTGGTTAATCCGTCATTTAATTTGAGTTTTCGATTTTCAAAATAAGTGATTAGTTTTGGCAATTTTCCAAAGTGTTCGTGAAGAAAGTACAACTTATTTTTTAAATTTAGGATTTGTGTGAGCTCCTTGCACTCACCAATACTTCTAGCATCCTCCTTTAGCAGTGTTACGAAATGTTTTAGACTATCGAAATTCTCAGCATAATAACTAGTAGCTTCCAGCCATATTCCCCATCTAGTTGTTACTGGAGTGGGAGGCAATGACAGAGATGGGAATTTTTCCCTGAAAAGAGCTACTCTCAATGGTGCTTTTCTGAAAACTTTTTTAAAAGCTGATACAAGTCTATCAACTTCCGGAAAAGTGTCTCTGATATATTCACAGATACTGTGGAGAGCATGTGCTACACAAGTAATATGCAGCATATTAGGATATGTTTTCTTCAATAGTCTGCCTGTTTTTAACATATACGCAGCACTATCACTGACAAATAAAAGTATTTTTTCTTTGTACGTGGCGTCCGAATGAAGCATTTTTTTGCATATTCTCCTTAATGGTTTCAGCAACTGTTTCCGCATCAACTCTATTTATAACACTTGTTGCTATTACATATGAGTTATAGGGAATAGTTGGATGTAGTACACCAGCTACAACATTTACCACACAGCCTCCTAACATATCCACCGTTTCGTCGGCGCTTATCCATATGTATTGATTTAAAAGATGGCTTCTAATGTGTTCTACTGTTATCGTATAGCACCTAGAAACATAATATTTGCGTAAAGTTGATTCATCAGGAACATTTCGACCAGTATATTTTTGAAGAAATATTTTTAAAGTGGGATTGCTAAGTTTATTTAATGGAATATTAGCCGCCATAAAAGTTTTACAGAGTTCAGGTGTGTTTGCGATCCTAAGTGACGAATTTTTGACGATATTTTACGGATTTTGTAATAAATTTCGGAATCACTGACAATGGACATACAATCAATATGATCGTCAATCCAACTCGCCATTGTTTTACAATGCCGTTCTCGACATTCTTCCATATCATGTCTGAAAAAGTAACTTAAACAACGCTCTAGATCTAAATAAATGAAAACTAAAAATGTGTGCGTAAGTTATTGAAACTGAACGAAATTCAATGCACACTTACGTCGAAATAATTGGTAGAAATAGATTCAATCAAACGATGTTAAACAGGATCTATCATAAAAATTACGATGTAATTAACAGTTAAAACTATGAAAACAAGATACTTACTCACAGCACTTTATTTATCTTACGAAATATAAACTAATAAATAAAATACAGTATAAAAACCCCGCTTCTATCTACGCTCATGAAAACACTTTAAAAAACACTTTATTCTCCGAATACAATAGCTGAGTTGTCCATTGTTATCGCGGCGAGACCAGCTGTCCGAGTAAGTCAAACAAATACTTCATTGAATTACGCCGGGATGTACTGAGCGACGTTATACACAATTCCAATTGCCGATTGCGTTTTATGGAAATTGCATCCGTTCTCTAATTATAATACAATTTGATAAAATTTATGCGGTTTGTTTTAATATTTCCGCAGATTCAGTGAAAAGCAGATACGTATACCATTACTAATTCTGCCAGGCAAATCATACCGATTACTAATACAATAACGCCAATAAGATGAATGTTGGCACCGAACTTTAAACTCGTACTTATGTAAAATGAATTGTATATGAATCAAAATATCATAGTAACGAATGTATTCAACGATTACTCAAGGTTTGAGTAACGAATAGTAACGATTACTTAAAAGTTGCTACCAAAAATTGACATCTCTACTGTCTACTGACGCAAACATTTTTGTTTTCGTCCGGTTCCATGGCGTACTGCTAAAAAATTTCCGAACATCCCTCGTATTAAGAAAACATACATATATTGAAAATGCAAACAAAAACATTTAGTTACTTTTCTGCGGAATATAATTAATACATCCGTGAAAGTTTAAATATATTTATATATCTAATTATATGAGACACACTTTATTAATGTGAGCGTTGTCACGTTGCACTTTCACCAAACAAAATCGCGCAGACTTTTCCAAAGAGTTCTTCACTTTGTCAGTCGTTAATTTCACATCGACACAGGAGACCTACTTATTTATAATTTTACTCACCTCGACGTAGTTCGCCGGAAAAAGTCCGACCATAGCGTTATGCTCTCCTTCGTACCAATTCTTGTCCACTTGCCTCCTAATGTAGATTATGTCTCCCTTACGGAAGGTCAGTTCTCGCGCCGACTGACCAATAAAATTGTATAGCGCTTTTGCCACTAGTCTAGGTTCCGGTGATCTTGGCCTCGGTTTCAATTTTGGACTGTAATCGTCCACGAAGTCGTCGTATCTGTTTAACGGGATCGGTGATTTTTGCGAGGGTATGAAATTATCGGCGTGCCTGCGACTGTTCATGTCTTGTAATTCCTAAAATTATAACGGAGAAAAGGGTTTTTATCTCTAAAATATGAAAATTAATACTGGTAGTCGTAACTTTGTGGTAATTCATTTTGAAAATAATAAAATAAAATAAAACAATAACTTTGTTATACCACTTTATTCACATGTAATAGTGACCGCGGTTTCAACAATCATGTCATTATCAAACTGCCTTACCAGTTTGATAATGACATTGTATGTTGAAACCGCGGTCACTATTACATGTGAATAAAGTGGTATAACAAAGTTATTGTTTTATGTTATTTTATTATTCTAAAATATGATTTAACAAATTTCATGTCAAAATTAAAATGGACAATTGCGGCTTTAAAAAACGCATACACTTGAAATTTTTCTGTGTAATTGTGATTTTTTTGCAATTAATCGCGATATAAAAGTCATTTGACATGCCACAATTAAGTATTGCCCAAAAAAACCAAAATAATTACTTTTTAAATTATATATGCTATATACTTTTATTAGAAATATAGATTATTGATTATGGTAATTTGTATGAGTTTTCGTTGGACGTTTTGAAAAAGTTAAAACTGACATAGACTGATTTACATTATTAAAATATTGTGAAATGTAGCCTAAAGAGTTGTACGCGTTTTTTAATGCCGCAATTGTACATCAGTCACTAAATGAATATTCATATTTGTTTTATTTATTGCGCTCACTTGGCCTTTGCATGATGTAGATTCATTTAAAATATTTTGTAAAGTTCTATATTTGCAATTTTACGTAAAATTATTCCGCCACACAGAGGTTTCTCTTAAGTTATAAATACGAAGGCGATTCGTAAAGTAAAATGGCTGCTGCAATTGAAAATCCCGCCGATTGTGAATTGCGTACTGTTATCCGATTTCTCTGCGCAAAGAGCATTAAGATTGCTGAGATACGCTCTTTTAGTGCTTACGTCACAGCGCCATTTTTGTTGTGGTAGGCAAAGGTCGTGAATCCAAACAAATATTTTCTCCATAAGAATTAACTGGTGTTGAACTTTTTATTTTTTATTAAGATAAAAAGCATTAGTTTTTAGAGGTGGTAAGTATCTTATCACCAAAAAGAGCGAATTTCCAAAGAATTGGCTATATAATATGCTATGTAAATAATTTTTATTTGTTTTTAGGAAGAATTGACTTTAGTGTAGAGGTTACGTTGCAAGAGTAACATACTTTAAAATTACTCTCATAGAGGTAAAATGTCCTTTTAGAAATGCATCATTGACACAGGCATTAACAAATGATACATCATATATTTCGAAAATGGGAAAACTGTTATTAACACAGAGCCATGATTATTGGCATAAAATCCAACGGCAGTTACATATAACAAGAAAAGGTTTACGTTATCTAATTGTGTGGACAACAACATCGAAAAAGACTTAACTTGGCGAAATAATATAAATATATTAAAAGAATTTTATATTAATAAATTTATTCCACATATTTATATATGAAAAGTAATATTTATTAGCAAATATATGAAAGTGCCTGTTTTATTATTAGTAGGCAGTAGCAAAGCTTTTATAAAATAGAATGGAAAAATGAAGTTGGAATAAAATTTAAAGTATATGCCTTAAGTCTTCGTATTGCACGTTCTACATTTATCCTTGCACGAGCTATGCTTTCGGTTTATTTCACCTGTTCTGGAGGAAACTAGGCTGTGGTTAGAAATGGTGGAATGTTAACATTAACCCCTAATTGCAATGTTTGCAATCAGGGGCCCAACACATAACCATATTGCTAGAAATATCTTATTTATTCATTATCTTCCTTTCAAATGTAATCAACTTTCTAACATAATTTTAAGTTATCTATTACACTTTCACTTACCATTGGACTAAATGTTCTTTTTGCAGATATTAAAAACATTCTACAATGATTTTTAATTTACTACAATAATTTGTTTCACGTTTCGTAATGTTAATTCTAGCAATCTAACCTCAACACTGTGGTTGTTCAATAGAAAATTAACAAAGTAAAAATTTCTATAAGCATTATATAACCTATTGTTTGAAAATTCGCCCTTTGCGGCAATAAGATACTTACCACCTCTAAAAACTAACGCTTTTTATGTAAATAAAAAATACAAAATTCAACACTGCTAATTCTTATGGAGAAAATATTTGTTTGGATTCACGACCTTTGCCTACCACAGTAAAAATGCATCATGACGTCAGACTAATAGAGCGTATTAATCGTGAACTTTGTTCTGTTTATGGTAAAAATGTCATGAGCGACAGTATGGTTAAAGTATGGTGCCGTATCTTTCGAGAAGGATGAACTAACATCCATGATGAAGAACGGAGTGGAAGACCAACTGTTGTGACAAACGAACTTGTGGGTAATGTCGAAGAAAAAATTCGTGAAAATTGGAGATTCACAATCACAGAGCTGAGTGCCTTTTCCCTAAAATTTGACGTACTATCGCAGCCGTTAAATTTCGCACGATTTGCAATCAAGTTGCTTTGCTTAACTTAACGCTTCCCAATGTATTCGGAACCACAGCCCTTAATAGCTTAAGTGGCAGAGCAATGGTCCGGCAAACCATTGCCGTAGATTCAAATACGGCTAAAGGACGAATTAAAAAAAAAAAAACGGATAATTACCGTCGGAAAATGTAGAAAGCAATATTTACATTCACATTACTTCGCGAAAATGCAATTAATTTGCAACAAGTGCCGACTACAGGCAAAAATATTAACATCTGTTTCCTTAATGTAACTTAAGGCTTGCCAATGTATTCGGAATCACAGTCCTTAATAGCTTAAGTGGCAGAGTAATGGCCGGCAAACCATGGACGTGGGTTCGAATCCTGCTTACGGACGAATAAAAAAATATTCAAATAGCGTCGTAAAATGTAGAAAGCAATATTTACATTTTACATTATTTCGCGAAAATGCACTTAATTTGCAAGTTGTTTTGCTTTTTGAATATTTACCTACTACAAATCTGACTTTTTGTGTCAATTTTGACATTCATAATATTCAGACAGAATATATTTGGCGAATCACTAAAGTAAAAAAAAAACTTTAATAGGAACTTGAAGAAATTACTTTATTGTAAATAGAAAACCGATTAGAAAAGTTACTGTTTTAATATTTTGTGGAGCCCCCATGGTTGTTTAAAACATTTCGTAATATTTTGGGTATAGAAGCGATTAAAGGTTTGGCATTATCTAGTTCAAATGCAAATATTACAGTGTCTATGCGGTGACAGATATTGCACTTACAGTAGTGACAAATTATAAATATTAAGTAAGTCACTGGATAAAGTCATGTCAATACAGGAAAAGTGAACCGTGTCAAATTTAACGGCGGCGATAGTACAGTTTTGTATGAGTTTGTTACTGAACATTTATGTTACCACAAATTTTATTCACGATGGGTGCCAAAATTTTTTACCGAAGACCATAAAATAAAGAGAATGGAATCGGCACTAACTTTTCTGAAACGCTACGATTTTGAAGGTGAAGATTTCCTCAGTCATATCAGGTGAAGAGACTTGGGTCGCCTATATCAACGTTGAGACTAAAAGACATGGAATGCAGTAGAGTCGGTTTAACCCACCTACAAGGAATCCTTTAAGTTCCGTCAAAGTTTTTCTGCGAGAAAAGTCATGGTCACTGTCTTTTGGGACAAAAGGCGTCATTCTTGTAGACTTTATGGAACGAGGGAGCTGCAGGACAGTGTTACAGCATGGCTTAATTCACAGGCGGTAGAGTTCTATGAAGAGGGAATTAAAAAGCTGGTTCATCGTTATGACAAATGTCTTAATCTTGATGGCATGTAGGTAGTAAAATAGCTGAAAGAAGTAGCTTTAAGTTGCTTCTGCATGTATTGGTGTCTTTTTTTATAATAACCAAACAGAACTTACTTTACGAATCGCTCTCGTATATTTCATGGATGTTTCTAATTCGGCCACAAATATCTAAGTTTGTTCGGAATATTTACACATTTTTTAATATTAGCGAAGAAACCACTATGTGACGAAACAATTGTCCGTAAAAATAGAAATTAAGAGTAAATGTGAAAGTAATTGTGTTTTAATTAATGTAATTATTTGACCAAGATTTGCAAAATGAAATAGAAAGTAATATTAATTTTTAATAAAATTACTTTGTTAAATTATGAAACGCTTCGATGGATATCTTCAACTTCTTGGAGTGTATAAATAAATAGTTTTTGTAATTCAGTTAATTAATACAAATATTACAGTTAGTAAGTTCTTACATACACAAACTATTTATTTATTTAGAGATTCGATGATGATCAAAACATTTTAATTTATAAGAAATTATCTTTGCTGTGCTATATTAAATACGACGATGAGTAGATTGAGGATTTCTTTGACGCACCATGGCAAATGTCACACCCTATTAGATCATTTACACCTGGAGAAGTAACAGAGCAAATTAAATATTGGTCAAACAGAATAACCCTGATGAACACAATTCACGAGCAAACATGATTAAAAATTCACTTGATATTCTCTAATATGTTAAAGTTGTAATCCCCCTTAATACTACCCCTATATGCGTTACTGAAGAATAAGCAATCAAAGCCTTTATATCTATTCAACATAAAGAAATTAATGACACTTTCTACCCCTTTATTATTGTAGGGGGGTTTGGGGGTTAGGTGGGATAAGTCGTAACAAAGTAGGCGTAATGGAAGATGTGCTGGTACGGTAGATCAGAGCTTGATAATTATGTCATTTTTGCTGTAAAATATGCACATATCGCCCATCGCTCCCATTAAAAACTTTATTTTAATTCGAGCAAAATTAGGAAACCCTGGAACATTAATTGATGATGATCAAATTTATAATGTATTATTTACCCGACAAAACCCTGCCAAACAAAAAATCTACTAACTTAAATATTATCTGAGATAGATTTTAAAAACTTGAATACTTGAGTATTATTGAGAACCCTTATACAACACTGTAGTATGGAAGTATCTGTAGTATGGAACTATTTTATTACTTTGTAGTATGGAAATTTGCATACATCAAAATGGTGCCCAAGCTAGGATAGTCGGTCAATGAAACAACTTCGCATCGTTCCATCAGTCTCTTTCCCACACCATTACAAGTATTTGAAAAACTAGTGATAAATATAATTAAAAATGATACAGAATTAACTACAATCCCTGTTACAAATGAAACAGACATGCAATATACATATCTGTAACTGTACACATGGACAATACACCTCGTATTTTCAGCATTTACTTCTGCTTAAGACATGTGTTTCTGCCATCTATAGGCGTCATCAGTCAAGCTAGTGAAGCAATGTAATACAAATTAATACAAATCTTTTTAAAAAACGGATTTGTATCTGTATATACATTTACGCTGAAATCGCCTACAAGATATAGCAAATTTCGTCCTATAAGGTGGCACTATTTAATAAGTGACATCTGACGGACGAAATAGGACGAAATTTGCTATATCTTGTAGGCGATTTCAGCGTAAATGTATATACAGATACAAATCTGTTTTTTAAAAAGATTTGTATT
Source organism: Melolontha melolontha (assembly GCA_935421215.2). Taxonomy (NCBI): domain Eukaryota; kingdom Metazoa; phylum Arthropoda; class Insecta; order Coleoptera; family Scarabaeidae; genus Melolontha; species Melolontha melolontha. The sequence continues at coordinate 103,649,322 of OW285240.1, read as the reverse complement.
AATTTGTATTACATTGCTTCACTAGCTGACTGATGACGCCTATAGATGGCAGAAACACGTGTCTTAAGCAGAAGTAAATACTGAAAATACGTGTACAGTTACAGGTATGTACATTGCATGTGTTTCATTTGTAACAAATGCGTTATACGTGCATAACGTATTGATATACTTAAAACCTTTTTGTATATTTACTGCCATCTGGCTCGTGTTAATGGACTACACCGATATACGTATTTTTTCGCTTATGTACCAGCTTAGCTGGTCAAGCGAAAGGTCGCCTTTTTCGGCATAGTCTCTTTCGTCTTAAACACGTGTCTTAAGCAGAAGTAAATGCTGAAAATACGAGGTGTATTGTCCATGTGTACAGTTACAGATATGTATATTGCATGTCTGTTTCATTTGTAATAAATGCGTTATACGTGCATAACGTATTGAAATACTTAAAACCTTTTTGTATATTTACTGCCATCTGGCTTGTGTTAATGGACTACACCGATATACGTATTTTTTCGCTTATGTACCAGCTTAGCTGGTCAAGCGAAAGGTCGCCTTTTTCGGAATAGTCTCTTTCGTCCGTCAGATGTCACTTATTAACTAGTGCCACCTTATAGGACGAAATTTGCTATATCTTGTAGGCGATTTCAGCGTAAATGTATATACACATACAAATCTGTTCTTAAAAAGATTTGTATCATTTGTATTACACTGCTTTACTAGCTTGACTGATGACGCCTATAGATGGCAGAAACACGTGTCTTAAGCAGAAGTAAATGCTGAAAATACGAGGTGTATTGTCCATGTGTACAGTTACAGATATGTATATTGCATGTCTGTTTCATTTGTAACAAATGCGTTATACGTGCATAACGTATTGATATACTTAAAACCTTTTTATATACAATCCCTGATTATCATTTTGGTTTTAGAGAGAATTATTCAACCACAGAACAAACACTACGAAATGTCAACGAAATGAACAAAAGCCTTAAGAAAAAAAACTCTGTACATTACAGTATTCCTTAACATTGCACGGGCGTTCTAAAAAAGTCTGGTATACTGAACTCTTATACAAGGCTACAAGCATTTGTCCAAGTTTGTACTATCATCTCCTAAATCATATTTGTCGGAAAGGTACTTTCAGATTAAGTATAACTCCACATACTCTCTGATTACCACTAAGTAAACTCGGGAGTACCCCCCAGGGTAGTGTATTGGGTCCACTACTGTTTTTTATTTACGCCGCAGATCTGCCAACAACCCGTAACACAACAATTTGCTTTAGCTGATGATACAGCAGCTTTGATATCCATAAATGATCCACAACACTTACAAGATGACCGCCATAATCTACAAATCGGCTTGATAAATGGAGCATAGAAATCAATGAAACTAAATCTATACAGATCACATTTACCACAAGACGCACAATATGCCCATCAGTACTCTTTAATAATACTCAAATTTTAGTTCTAACTGATTGGAACTAGACGTTCTCGTAGTAATGCAGTGACTTCAAAATAAAATCACGATAAATGAAAGAGTTAGGATTTCCAGATGATCGCAATGACTAACAATCAGCAAAATTTTTACACGAATCCTGCATTCTGTCAACAAAGTGAATCGCGCAACCGAAAGTTAGAGTACATGATAATAGTAATAGTGATAAAAACTGCTATGAAGAACAGGAATGTTATTAGGAGATGATTGTAGACGATAGTGGATTAATAAAAGAAAAAAAAATCGTAATAGTTTCGTCCCCGCAAGAAACTAACTATTTAACATGACATAGATATGAATATATAGATGATAGTCCCAGAAAAACAAATAAATATGAACATATTCAGCAAGAAAATGATAAATCTAGATGTGAATATATTCCATTGAAAAGACAAAAAAGTATCAAAAGTCCTCGATATGCAACGATACCTAATAAAGAATCTGATAGTACGAACAATAGTGGAAGTGTGGAAGATACGCTTTAGTGCCGGTTGAAGATTTACAAAATCATAGATGTGCGGTAATCACAACAGAAGACATAAAAGCAGCTGATCGTTATGAATATATAGAAGAACCACCCAACCACCGCAAGAAAAACCGCCTCCTTACAATGAATTCTCTGATAAAAGACGTCAAATTACCCAAAATGTCAATATTGGATTACACTTAAACCAAAGACTCACTTGTGGCAAAATATATTAAAACAAAACTTCAGCAAACGAACATGAAATTAAGAGAAAAGTCTTTGCTGACGAGACGAAAATCTAAATTACCCTTACAAAACACGCTCCTCTTATACAAATGTATTATAAAACTGATATGGACCGCAATCTAAAATACCTTGCTTTATAACTAACGATATGAAAATATTGGTTATGTTGGTTAATATCATGAAAATATTATTCATCGCAGACGAGATCAAAACATTTTTAACACGTTACTTAGAAGCTCTAGAAGGATATATAAATAATCTAGTAGAAAAAATGAAAAACTAGCTGAACGTTTTAATAAGACTAAAAAAGCAATGGCCTACGGACCTACAGGATTGTGATTAACCAACCTCTGTCACTCATAACAGTTATAACTTATCTTATAACATAACCCTTTAATGGTATACAAGAGAGCGGTCACTGGACTATTTTTCTTCTCTCACCATTTACTTTTACACAATTTACTTATTGTTTCATTCATTTTATGTAGATTGTAAATCAAGGAGTAAAGAAATAAAAGCAATAGTTTTTGTTTAAATTAAAAACTCTATTATTATTAATCGTTAAAATAATATATAAACATACGGTAGCTTTCATTCGGAAACATTCAAGTTCAGATACGTATATTAATACTGTGGGAGTTCATTTTATGTACATTTTACGAGATTAAATTTTACGATGCACTAAAATATCAATGAATAAAATTTAACAAAAAAACAATTCCCTCCTAATTGTTTTACAAGTTACATTAGAGTTCGGTACAGTATTATATCTTGTACAAAAAAATTGTATTTTCTTTAAAAATAAATTTTCTTAATAACAGCTTTTGTAATTACTATCAATCTTCTTTGCTGTACCGTGTTAAATTCCTCTAATATTGGTGGTAATTATTTCAGAAAGTGTTTGGCAGTCCACTAATTTGACGTCAAATTTTTACATGTATTTTACATGTAAAAATTTTACGAACTAGAACCTGTCCTAAATTTCAAGGTCTTTCCTGTGTATTTCTAGTGAATTCTAGGGATTATAGCTTTTAAAATTAGAGTGTTTGGTATTATGACATTAGTATATCACATGGTTCTGTGTTTTGTTTTTCTCACGAGTTTTGTTCAAACGATGTTAGGATAATGACTTTGTGTATTATAGTAATAGCAGCTGCTGCATCAGATTCATTCACTTTTTGTTAAATATGAGTCTTTAGCAAACAAATTACATGTCGATGCGACAATTCACATCAAGCTTTGATACAAAATAATACAAATCTGTATAAAAACAAATTTGTATCTATATATGCATGGACACACAGTACGTATTTACCAGCTTTTGCTTCAACTACCAGACGCATGCGTTTCTGTGTAACCACTTTGTCAATGATAGATTTACGAAGACAAAAGACTGTAGGTACACTTGCGGTCATGTAGCAAGTTTTGTCTTATCCGAAGACATCAGATAACCTCATGCCATCTGACGGACAAAACCGACCACGCCGGTGCAAAGACGGTTTTGTCCGTCAGATGGCATGAGGTTATCTGATGTCTTCGGATTTGCTGGTACGAAAAACGAAACAATACGGGTTGTCCAACAATAAAACAAAAGCGTTAAACGTGCATATTAACGTATAGATATATTTGAAGCCTTTTTGTATATCGATTTATTAGTGAAATTAAAAAAAGAAAAAAAGTGGATAGCAAATATTTGTGAATTCAAAAAAAAACTGTGATTACTAATACTTTTAGAATTATAAGGGTCTAGAATTATTATAAGTTAATATTATATTTACAATCTACAATTAAACAAATATCAATGATAGACAGGATTTTAAAATACTTATTTTCAATTTCAATTTTATAGATAATCTTCTCACGGTTATATTTTCTGTCTAGATTATGCAATATACATATACATCGAGCTTGTTTCTCTTTTAATAAGATCGTCTGAATGATTAATTAACCGTATTTTCTTGATTTTATTTCCAAATAACAAGATAACAACTTTCTAAGAATAGGATTTGCATTATATTTAAATTGTGAAGTACATCAGTTTTCCTAACTTGGAATTATAATGCAATTACTTTAAAACTTACTATGTATAGGTATGTAAATAAGATAGTTGGCTAATCAAAAATAATGTTCCTAAAATTTACAAATAGGTAGGTATATCAATTTGACAATTATTGATTAACTACGGTTACTTGTAATTGTGAATTAGTAAGAAAAAAATCATGCAGTTATTACGAAACAGTACATTGTAAATCGAGTAGAAAGAGCCGCCAAAGGTTCCTGGGCGACTAAGAAGATTGATTGATAGGAGATGTAGCCGAGAGCTAGCAACGCAAAATCCGGGAATGTGGCTTTTTCTACGAGGTTTACATATTATTTTTCCGCAGATCGTTCGAAAATCAACAGAAATTAAAATTTTGCTTAATTTTGAAAAAAGCATATTTACATTTGTAAATATTGTCTTGGAATTCTGAATAAAATTGGTTGTGTATCTATGGGACCGTATTATAACGTGCCTTCAGAACTTTCCTCATTATAGTAGGCTGTTTTTTAAGTAATTAAGTAATCAAAGATTGGTGTCGATGCAAAGTTTTAGAAAACTTTAGCTTCTGACAGTTATCATGCATAAATTCAAATTATAAACGCTTATATTTTTTTAATTATTTTATTATAATGTTAGAGTTACAACATAAAATATTTATTATTCATAGTTACTATAGAACTGGCCAGAAATTAGAAAATGGAGATTGGGTTTATTCCACTGATCAGTGCTTACAGGATTTCCGGCAACAGTATCCTAATATATCAGTTACTTACGCACAATTGTAAAAACAAATTCAAGCTTGTGTTATTAAATTTGGTGAAACTCGTAAACCTGGCGGTGGGACACCTAGAAAACGAACAGCAAATTGCATAGAGGATATTCGACGATGAATGGACAACTCAAAATCAATAGCAAAACTATCATAACAAGTTCATTTGTCAGTGGGAACATGTCCTACTATTTTAAAAAAGAACGTAAAGTTGTTTCCATATAAAATTCAAGCAGTTTCGGAACTCAAACAAGTAGATTTTGTAGACACAGTATTGTCTATGGGTTTTGAATACCATAAATAATAATGACATTCTCGAGAAATGCTTCTTTTCAGATGAGGCTTGGTTCAATCTTTGAGGATTTTTAAACAAGCAAAATATGAGAATTTGGTCTGCAGAAAACCTTCATGAATTTGTGGAAACTATGCTACATCCACAAAAAAATAGGCGTCTGGCTAGCAGTTTCAAGAAGACGAATTATTGGACACATGTTTTTAATCAAACCATAACTGCTGAACGATATCGAATGAATTATTAGAGCCGTTTATTAAGAACTTAATGCACAAGGATATTTTGAGCAAATGTACCAGGGCACAAATCTCGAGAAGTAATAGCTTTTTTGTGACAATTTTTCTATTAATTTTCCTTCAAGATCACTAGATTCGACAATTTAAGACTATTTTATTTTTCCATATTTAAAAATACCATTTTCAAGACCAGACATCACACAATCGAAGAGCTTCGTAATGCTATTCTGAATTCTTGTGCTGACATAGCCCAAGAAATACTAATAAATGGCTTTGAAAGCATTGAGTTCAATTGAGTTCAATTGCGTTGAGTTCAATTTTGTCTTCAAAATAATCTGCTTTAGTATTATTTTCTTTTAATTTTGACTGTTGTAATAAATATTTTTCAAAAACTAAATTACTAATTATTATACCCGTTTACATGACATAACCGAACTATTAAAATTATATGTTTGTGACAGATTACGTGCACTGTCACCAACCATTAAAAAAAAAGCATGCCCGTTTTTAATGCTAAAAGTTTTTGAACACACGTTATTTGAAATGTTAAACTTGAAGTATAAAAATCTAATTGTTGGTGTTTTCAAAGATTCAACCTATAAAACGTATAACATTAAAAATGATGATTAGTGATGATGAATTTTCCACTTCTGAATTTCCACCAGAGATCCGTGGATGTAGTAGATACTGTTTTAATATTTAGTATTTTTCGGGCTTGTAGAATGGATAAATTAATCCGAATAGCCCACAAAATGGTAATTGTTAAGTATTCGTCCAGGAAAAGTTATCCTAAAAAAAATAGTGGAATCTGTAGAGGACCTAGGATATTGTTAAGTATACATGCAGCAAAAGTTATCGCAAGAAAAGAAATGGAAGTCTCATGACGACGGAATTTCAAAGCTTGCTGGCCGCTATGATAAGTGTATAAATTTGTATGGAAACTATGTTGAAAAGTGGTATTTTAATGTCGCTTTCAAATGAATATAACATATTTTTTTTCCTACAAAGAATTCAAATAAATTTTACCTCAAAGTAGCCCTTGGAAATTATGATTATGTCTTAGCTTGTTACTAATTTTAATAGGAATTTTGTTGGTTATGAGATGAGATATTTGATTGAAATGACAAATGTCAAAATAATAAAACGAACATTTTTAAGTGAATGAAATATGTTTATTTCCAACAAACAAGCAAAATTTTATAAAAATTGTTCAAAGTGTCCACCACCTTGTTCGAAACATTTCTCACATCTTCTTCTAATGGAGGAAAAAGTGTTTTGTAGTATCGCATTGTCAATTCCATTAATTCTTTCAGCAATTCTGATTTGAAGGCCTGCAAGATCAGGATCAGATCCTGTTAAGATCAGGTATCTGTACTTGATAAATTGAGTTCTTTAAGAATGGCCATAAAAAGAAATCACATGGGATAATGTCACAAGATCTTGGTGGAAATTCATGTTCAGTGTTTAAACTTATCAACCGATTTTGAAAAAATTGCTGCAGAATATTAATTGTTTCACCTGCTGTGTGTGCTCTAGCTCCGTCTTGTTGAAAGTAACCCTGTGTTATTTCTTCGTCGTCAAGCTGTTCGATAAATGGCATAATAATTTCTTGTCGATACCTTTCTCCTGTTAAGGTTCCGTTAAAAAAAATAGGGCCAATAATTCTCCTTCGACTAATCGCACACCATACACCAATTTTCTGCGGATGAAGTGCGGTTTCAACAAAAAAATTATGTGGTTTCTCATTAGTCCACATCCTCATATTTTGTGAGTTCACATATCCATTCAGATAAAACATGACTCATCAGAAAAAAAGGTTTTGTCAAGAAGGTCATTATCAAAATTATTTAAGAACCACTGACTAAACGTTATTCTTCTGGGATAGTCGATTTCCTTGATTTCTTGATAACAGGTCATGTGATATGGAAATAAATGTAAGTCCTTTTTCAAAATTGTATGACATGTGCCAATTGACACACCCACTTGTTGTGATAATGCTCGTACGGAAGTTCTTGGTGCATTATTTATAATTTCTCTTACATTATTAACTAGCTCTTCTGTACGCCTTTTCGCCCGACCTGCGCCTTCTTTCTGTTTAACACTCCCTGTTTCTCTGAAAACTATAACGGAATGTGTCACTGTGTGCCGAAAACTGTCATAATCAAAGATGACGTTAGGGAACTCATTTCTTAATTCTTCTAAACAATCTTGAAGAGAATACTGCCATTGTCCGTCAATCTTACGTCCGTTTCAAAAATAAGATTCTAGCATGAATGATTTGTGTTGTATAGTAAAAACCATGTTAAATCAATTTTAAATTACAAAGCAATTTTTGTCAACTATGCATCTGTCTAATTGACAACTAATGCAAATTTAAATTATTAATAATCATACGTTTTTAAAGGAATGGCCTACTAGAGGCAAAGCTTATTTGAACGCTTTTTATATTTTTTTAATATCAAAACGTAATCTAATTCCTGGATACCCTTCGTAAAATAATAATATAAGAATTATTATAAAATAAAATTAAAAAAAATAAATGAAATATTACGAAATTATTTTCCCCGTTTGATAAAAATGTATATGATTATGAATTTTCCATAACAAAGAAGAGATTAATTATCTTTGACACGAAATAAAATGGTATGATAAAAGCAAATCTGGCCATATTTGGTATTCATTAGTCCATAACAAAAAACGTGCATATGCGCTTAGATTATGTTATTAAGAGGTTGCATTATTAACTTCCTGGATCTTTTGCTTCTCTTATTGTGCTTATAATTAAGATAATTACCATTGATGTAATTAGTTTTCTGTGATTAAAAAATTAAAAAGCTTTGATAAATTGCTGTAATGAAAATATTCCTATTCGTTGTTTTATATCACGGAATTGAAATTAAAAATTCAACTTTTTAGAAAGATGTTTTGGTGCGCACACCAAAACATTTTAACTAAAACTTGCCAACATGATAATAAATAGATAGCACAATTTCGCGGTAATTATATGATATAATTATATAAATACATTTCTCTTTTAAAAGTAAAAGTAAACAGAGTAAAAATCACTCCAAAAAAATCACAATACAAACCGTGCGAGTTACTGGTTTAGTTGTCTGGCAATTCAACCGATATTTTTTACATTGAACTAATCTACTTACATCGAGTGAATGGCTAACCTGAAGGTATTTTCGTCTGCGCTCTTCTTGATATATCTTCTTCATGTGTTCCGCTTGTCGCCTTTGCAATTCGTCTTCGCTGAGGGCTTCCTTTATCTCTTGACGTACTGGCGTTCTGTAATGTATTGTCACCTCGTTTTCCACATATTTTCGCGGGGATTCTGTAAAGTGAAGTAATAAATTCAGTCGAGTAAACAATTTTTGATAAGAACAAGTGCTAATAGTAATAATATTCCCAAGATTTAATGTTAACGTGTTTCCTGTTTAAGTATACCACGCGATATAACGTGTGTTCATTTGATAAGTCAATTTAGGTTACTTTGAAATTTTGATAGAATAAGACGCAAATATATTAATATGTGTTTGTTGTTCCGTAAACGTAAATCCAAATGACATTTGATAATGTCAATCATAAATATCAGTTAGTGCATAAAATAATCGTGCGTCGATTCTGGTTTAAATAAATTGCTTCTCAGTTTTAAAATGGCTTTCACTTTAGAACATAAAAATTTTTTTAGTCCAGGCTAATTTTCGAAGTGGTAATAAAATTGATGGTTTATGGGTTTATTCAGTTCAAGATTGCATGGTAGAATTTCAAGTTGAGTTTCCACATTTTGTAATAGATTATATACAATTTAAGAATACTTTGGATAGAACTTTAAAAACTTTTTTCTGAAACTGGTAGTCTCTTAAGAAAATCAGGCAGCGGAGCAGTTAAGAAATGTACACCTCAAGTTGTCAATCGTGTTGAAGAAATAATGGAAAATGAACCACAAACATCTGTTCGACATTTGAGTCAACAAATAAACCTTTCTGTTGGTACAACTCACAAGTTATTAAAAAAAGATATGCAACTTTATCCATACCGTGTCACAGCAGTACAAGAATTGTTAGAAATTGATTACCCACGTAAACTACAGTTTTGTAATTGGTTTGTAAATATGAATAATAATGGAGAACTTTAGCAAAGAGTCATCTTTACTGATGAAGCATGGTTTTATAAAACGGGATACCTAAATTCAGAAAATACAAGAATTTGGAGTAGTGAAAATCCACATGTAATTAATGAAGAATCGCTACATCCGGAGAAAATTGGTGTTTGGGCAGCGATAAGCCAAAGGCGAATCATTGGACCAATATTTTTTCAGGGAACGTTAACTGCTCAAAGGTACCGTACGGAAATTTTACAACCATTTGTCAATCAGTTGCATGATGATGAACTTCAAAATGCATATTTCCAACAAGACGGAGCACCTTGTCACTGTACTGCAGAATCTTTGGATTAATTAAGAGAATTTTTTGATGAGCGTATAATTAGTCGAAATCCTGAAATTGCTTGGCCTGCACGTTCATGCGATTTAACACCTTGCGACTTCTTTTTGTGGCCTTATCTAAAAAATAACATATTTCGAACACCTATATTGAATTTGAATGATATGCTACAGAGAATCGAACCGAAATGCATGGAAATTAATAACAATCCAGTAATGTTGCAGAATATCATCAGAAATTTTGAACGGAGGATTTTAAAGTTCGTTGATCTTGAAGGACAACATTTTCAACATTTGTTATAGTTTTCATAAATACCTATTATTTTTTATTTATTTGTATGTATGAAACTGTCAAAATATACGACTTCCTAGGTTAAGTAGTAAATTTTAAATTACGACATACTTCAAAATGTTCTCAGTAAATCACATGCTACTAGATTGACTTTTCAAATGAACACTTGTTATTACGTTTTGTCGCACCTATGTCTTTAACCTTTGGTATTTTTCCTAAAAACTTTGAAGACGTCACAAATTAATCCCGTTTACAAAAGGAATTCAATTCACATATCCAATTGCCACTTAATGGCGTTGAGGTCAAGATTCTCGAAACTGTTTAAATATGCTATGTTGAATAGGTGGCTGGAGCATTTACATAGAAATAACATACAAGTTTGTATAAATTGGCGTACTAACTATACGTGACGATGTTATTGGTCAAATCTGGAGTTAAAAGTCTTAATACTAAAACGGTGTATCATGCTTCCTGTTTTCAGAAAGAATTTGAAAGAAACACACATTTGGCAACATTTGTGAATCTTAAAATTTAAATCCTGCACATGAGTATTAAACACACCATCTCTGGTAAACATCCAAAAAATACGATTTCGAAAGCCTTCTTTCTGAATTCTGCTTAAGATTGTACTGCAAAAATTTATTCGAAATAGGTTATCATTTCCATAGAGGGGCTGAACTTTAGAAACATGGTATAGATGAAATAAGTTTTCCCGTAGAACCAAATGAACAGTCTTATTACTGGGGATATTTAATGTAGATGCTAATTGGTGAGTACTCGCAGAGGAATTTTCCTGTGTTGTGGCTAGAATTTGCACTTATAGTTGCACGGTACGCCTTTGTCTTGGCCGTTCAGCGTTCGCATTTCTTAGAATAAACGAACCAGTTTCACGAGCACGTTGTTTCGGTTTTCGAAATACATTTTTACTTGGATGCCTCCGGTTTGGAAAACGCCGTTCTGACATCTAGCATTTCCCCGATAGAAACCGTATATCATGTAAATAAAATATTGGCATATTCATTGAATGTAAAAATCATAATGAACAAACGAAACATCAAGTAAACACAGAAACATGAAAACTAATCAAAACTATACACTTAAACACAAAAAAACAGACATTAGAGAAAAATAAGCAAGTCAAATGAAGTAGGTAGATACATAGTGTCAAAATTTGACAATAATAATGCATTTGACTGGAATAACATTAAGCTATCTACCTGTGGTTACCTATTATTTTACAAAGCTGTTAGATGTGTTTTTCGTCAAAATAATTTAATAAAAGAAAATTAAAAACAAACTTTAAAATGAAAAAGAAATCTTTAACGAAAAAATAGTAATAATGAATATAATGATTCTTCTTTATTCTAAATTGTACCTCTTCATGTCAACAAATATTGATTAATAACGTTTATTTAAAGATTGAAGACCCCCAAAGAACATCGCCACGTGTAATTAGTATGCCAATTTATATACACCTTGTATATAGTCTATCTACGATTACAGATGAGCATACGTCATAGTTCCATCGCACAGAGTTGCTAAGTTTTGTTTATATTTTTCCCTTGAATGTTTTTAAGTTATGAATGTTATGATTGATAAATTTAAATAATAGCAAACAACATGGAAAGAACAACACAAATAATGACAGTTGTAATATATAACACTCTGACAACATTGCGAAGGGTAGGTAACATAATATATAACAAAAGAAACAAAACAGGGCCTGTATGTTAGAAAATTTTGACGTTTAAGTTCCTGCGCCTGATATTACTGACTATGACGTGCTTATCGTAATATAACTCCTCTTTTATTAATGAAATTTTTGCGCACCTTGGCATTAGCGAGTATCTTTTGCGACCTGACACGTGGATTTGATTGTATGGACCACAGCAATTTGCTTGAAAAACTTGAAAGTTACGGCATAAGTAGTGTTGTGGCTGATTGGTTTATCTCTTACTGTTACTGTTAGAATATTTAATAAGAAAAATAACATAAAATAGTAGATATTTTCATTCATCAATCTGTGAAATTGGGTGTCTCACAGGGATCAGTTCACGGACCTGTACTGTTTTTACTTTTTATAAATGATAGTATTTTTTTTTTATTTGCTACATGCCGACGATACAAGTGCGGTGGTGTCTGCGACTAATTCTGTGGACCTACGAAATCATTTCAATGTAGTTACTTGAATATGAATTTCGAAAAAAAAACATTTTGTGTTTCCCCACATGGCACAAGCTAAAGCAAATTTTAGCATTGACGTGAGTGCTTGTGGTGTTTTAATAAATTACAAATCATCGATAAGTATTGTTGGTGTTCAGTTGGATGAATTGTTAAATTGGCAAGATCATCGAGAAGAGTTAATTGGTAACAGTCTCTTGTTATCAAATAAGAATTCTAAGGAATTCACTAAGTATTAAAATTTTGATAACAAAATATTACCAACAGGTACAGTCAAGGGTGTCGTATGGCATCATTTCCTGGGCATCTTCTCTATATCCCTATGATGTGTTTCTGGCAAGGAAACGCACAATTATATATACATTGCACGGTATCTTGTAGGTAGTATTTAACAGAATATAATATCTTGCCTCTGCCTAGTGTGCATAATACTAGATATAAAAATTAATTTAAAAATAATAATTATTATAATTCTGTTAAATTATTTAAAATGGGATATTTCTACTTAGAAGGAAATACCTTTCTTTTAATGAAATATATTAAATTAATTAATATAATAGTTCTAAATACACAGTTTAAATTGTTAACAGGTTTATATGCCGTTACCATTCTTTAAAATGCATTCCGTATCATGAATATTAATGTGAAATATTGGGAACTCACTTCAACTATGCCAGACATTTAACGGTATTGATCTTTCAAAGAACGACAAATTCAGTGCAACCTGACATTAGTTTACAGTAACCTTCAAAGTGGACAGAGCAATTTCTTTTTCTATACACAAATGTGTATTAGTGTCACTAATAATAAAATTTATGATAGCACAGCGAAAAAGTAAATAAAGCTGACATTCAAATTAATATTACAAATAATTGCACATTTATTTTTATATGTGTACGAGTCATTGATAAAAATTGGGCTTCGAGTTTGCGCTTATATCTTCAAATATATATAATCAAATAATTAGGTGGGTTTATTATTTATGTTGAGGATGTTTTTAGACGAAAAATAGGAGAGGTAATGGGAAATATGAAGATACTAATAAAGACTATATAATAATAAACGCAATAGTAAAAGTTTAAGGCAGATTGAACGAAAAATATATGAGAAATAAGAAAAAATACTGCAAGTCTTTGAGAATGAAAAAAAAAGATTCAACCCCCTGCTGCGTAAGTAAGTTTCCTTAAGGCATATATGCTACTAGATAATTTCGAGCTTAATTTTTCAATGTGATATTTCCAGTTAAATTCTGAATGTAGATGCGTTCCTAGGAATTTAATATTTGTCGAGGTAGTGGTATGCCTATTTGTGAAACAGATGCTATTTGTTTTATTAAGATTTAAAATCTATCATCTAGTCATCAAGTCCAAGACCGGCACCATCCACATCCTTTTTTACTAAAAAAGTAGTATCATCAGCAAACAATGCAGTCTTAGCGGCAATATTACATGGTAAATCATTAATATAAATTATGAACAAAGGCCCTAGTATGGAACCCTGAGGGACACCATTGTGGACATGATCTTCCCTGCTAGTAGATAAATTAAAGAAAATTCGTTGACTACGATCAGACAAGTAATGCTTTAAAAATTTCAAGGCATTCCCACAAAAACCATAAAATTAAGTTTCTGCAAGAGCAGCTCGTGAGATACGCAATCGAATGCCTTAGAAAGATCACAGAAGAGTCCCTCCACAGAGCAACGACATTCAAAAGCGTCATCAACAAAATGTACAAGCTGAAAAATAGCATCAGTCGTTGAGAAACCTGGTCGAAAACAATACTGCTGCGCAGATAGAAAGTTATTTCTATTGAAATAATAAATAATTCTATTGACAGAGTTTTTCAAAAAATTTTTGCTGTTGCAGGAGTAATTGTTATGCGACGATAGTTTGCGATATCGTTCCAATCGCTATTTTTAAAAATAGGTATAATTTTGGAAATTTTCAAGCACCCAGGATAAATAGCAACGTTAAAGAAACTGTTTATTGTATCAGAAAGAACTGGTGCTTTATCAACAATAACATCCTGCAACAGTACAATACTTACGAAAGGAGCACAGTCATCTAAAACACTTTTCATCTCATCCAATATTTCTTCCTTATTTAAACCTTTCATATAAAGAAATTTAATGACGATTCCGTTTTCAATACAAACTTAAAACATGTTTGATTTGAAGAGCTGCTCACAACAAAGTATTTGATAGATGACTGTCAAGTTTCCAGCATTGCCAACTAAAGGATGAAGCTTGAAAAATATAACTATAATTATGTGTCTTGCAGCGCCATCTACGTAGAGTCTACCTAATTATCATCGCGCCTTCGTATGTTAGAATATTCAAGAGATTGGTATTGTACTACTTTTTTGGTAAAAATGGTTAAGCTTCAGGCTAAACAGATCTTTGTGTAGCCTGAAAATGTAATTTCTATAAAACGATTTTGAATAATAATTACTGGTGATTACAAAAGAATATAATTTTTTTTGTTCGTTTGTGTCGAAATCAATGCTTTTAGTATTTCTTGTTAATGTGTATAATTTACTAACATTTAATGGCAGAAAATATAAAATAAATTTGTAGTATTAATTACTTGAAACCATTAATAATCTATGCCTTAATTCGCTGTACAATAAAGATTTTTAACTGCTATATTGATAACACAAATTAGGATACCTGTTGAATATAGTTATAAATCAATAACCATCCCCTTATATATAATTAATAATAATTAAATTGCTCGCTGGACATTAAATGTTGATTTTCAATGGTCACCGCATAATTAGTTTGACCAATTAATTTTTTTAAACACACGCACACTCTACTGTAAATATGTGGGAAAATATAATTTCATAAGAAATTATTTTTACAATTGTAATTAGAAAGTAATTTTGGATCGTTTAGTTTATCCACATTTGCTGGGTAATGATGTTAAGTTAAAAAAAGGCTTTAAATTACGGTAATAACGTATAATTTCGGAGTTTTACTGTGTTGAAGCTGGTGATAAAAATTTATATTTACAGTAATTACATACATCATTAAAAGTATTAAATCTACAGAGAGAGGACGAAATATATTGACATTCGAATTAAAAAGCAGAACCGCTCTATCTAATTATATATATTAAAAATAATAACCATTACTTTACGTCTTATTCCAGATAAAGGTTATCAATTATGCCAAATTGTAAAAATTGCATCATATCAAATTTCTTAGATTAAATATAACAACTATGCATATTTAAAATATTACAGTAGCTGACCCGGCAAACGTTGTTCTATCCAAAAATAATATGTTTAAAATGTAATTTGTTTTTAATAAAAAAATTAATGTTTTGACGTAAATGAAATACAATGTTTGCTGTTAATGTATTTTGTAGAATTTGAGCCAAATCAGACCATAAATACACATTTTCGCAAATACTCGTATCTCGACTCCAACGTTCACCCACCGGATCCAAAAAAAGATAAACTTATCGGATCCCAAACGAACATATGGTGTGAATATTGTTTCGATTCGTCCAGTGGTTTAAGCGTGATGATGACGTTACTTTAATATGCACCAACGTTTATCTATACAGGGTTATTCAGAATAAGTGTCATTAATTTAATTTTTTGATTATACTACTAAAACATACGCCTATTTGTCTTATGTTTAATTATAAAAAAATGTGTAAAAAATTAATTTAAATTTTAAGAACGACTGGTCTTTCTGGCTCAGCCAATATGTATTCCCTATCGCTTGCAGATATGCAGGCGTATTTGTTTACATATGATTTGTTTACAATGAATGGATTTATACATAAGTAAATTATGAATGAACCTGGAAAAAGCAATGTGAAAATTAGTTTCAGTTTGCCTGCATAAATAAATGGAAAAGTGCACTTTGCGTTTTAACATAGGTTATCCATTTATCAAAATAGCAGTACATTGATAGATTGAAAACAAGACAATAGATAAACCGACAGTAATTTTATTACATGATGCATGTATTTAATTTATAAGCGCGAAGTAATCATATCATATTAGATTATTACGTAAACACATATTATTCATTCATCAGTTTTGTTTCAATAGTTTACAGTATACTAGTTTGTGTGACATTGCTGAATAGACGAGGCACCTGCACATTTCAATGAATTAATAAACAAAGCTTTATTTATGGAAAAAAGAGTGATTCATTGACAAATAGTGAACGTGCGATATTCTCGATGTTAGTAGGGTTCATTGGATTCTCGATACAACAGCGGACTATTTCGTGTGGACCAAAACGGTATCAAATAATTTAAAATTAAAAATAAAATTACACAGTGGACTTTTTAGATAATATTTTTTTAATTAAATATTAAATAACATGTTTAATCTAAAATTAAATTCTCTGACACTTATTCAGAATAACTTATTCAGAATAAGTATATATATATATATATATATATATATATATATATATATATATATATATATATATAAATAAAAGATTTTTTATTGGTTTTGGCGACCTTTTATTGAATTACGATATTTTTACGACGTTTCGACTTTTATTAATTCAGTCTTTTTCAAGTAGCTGGAAACAAGAAATATACATGAAAACATGAGAAACTGTGTTTGTTTCGTGTGGTAGATATAACGATTAAAATTAACAATTTAAACTTAAAACAATGAAATACAAATTAAGTTAACATTTAACGTTACATATTAAATAAATTAAAAATAGTTTAAATGAAATAGGTAGGGAGACATTAAAGTAAATAACATCTGTGTGAATGAATTGGAGGCATAACAATTAAATTAACAATTTTAAATTTAAGATTAGATTAAGCAATGAATTTACATATTAAGTTAACGTTTAATATTGAAAAATAAATAAAATAAAAATAAAAATAGCTTAAATGAATAGGTAGGGAGACATTAAAGTGATTAAAATCTGTATGAATAAATTGGAAAGTTGAGATACACTACGAATACAGTAAAGAGAACAAAGGAAAGACAAATAAACTCACAGTTGTTCGTTTGGTGTTATAGGGGTATGCCTTCTGTGTGACACATGTTTTTAACATCCGAGACACATTTTCTTAAGGAAACGACCGTGCTCGTGTGGATATTGTAAGAGAACTAAGTCTTAGTTTGCGGAGTTTTGATTTCTATTCTTTGGAATTAGCAAAGGTGGCCAGGACTGTATTTAGGGGTATATAGTTAACGGCCAATAAAATAAAAAAGAAAAAGAAAATTCTTATTAAACACTAAATATATATATATATATATATATATATATATATATATTTAGTGTTTATAAGAATTTTATTTTTCTTATTTATTTTATTGGCCGTGTCTTAATATTAAAAATAATAGACTTTTTATTGGTTTAGCGACCTTTTATTGAATTATGATGTTTTATTCTACGACGTTTCGACTTTTATTATTTTTCAGTCTTTTTCAAGTATCGTTTCTTTTGGTTTTCAAAATCACGCATTCTGTGTAACATGTGTATCGGGTACCCGAGACCTTTTTTTGTAACGAACCGATCGCACTGGTTGGAATATTGTAAGTCTACACTTACAATATTCCAACCAGTGCGATCGGTTCGTTACAAAAAAAGGTCTCGGGTACCCGATACACATGTTACACAGAATGCGTGATTTTGAAAACCAAAAGAAACGATACTTGAAAAAGACTGAAAAATAATAAAAGTCGAAACGTCGTAGAATAAAACATCATAATTCAATAAAAGGTCGCTAAACCAATAAAAAGTCTATTATTTTTAATATATATATATATATATATATATATATATATATATACAAATGTATAGATAAATTCGAATATCTTTGATATGGTTACTTAGATTTTAATAAGGCTTTCCATAATTAATTAAATGCAAATCGGGGATTCGATGAGTATATTTATATCCGAGTCACGGTTTAGCCGGAAACGATGTTAACATCTTTATTTTAAATGAAACAAAAAATGAGGCTTGTGTGTGTGAAGTATTTCAAACACACACAATATGACGTCTATTACTACTAGAGCAAAGTTCAATCTTTTCAATTAAAACATGCTCTTATATGGGCATAAATTTTAGTTAATATCAGAAGTGAGTAAACGAAAGTTGTTGACAAGGATGGTCAAACAAACATGGGCACGTGGTGTACGGATGTCCATAGAGGGGATGGGCTCCATTGGGTCCCTATATCTCAAAAGAGAATACTGGGTAAAATTACTACTGCCATTGTTTCTTCTTAATTTTCAAATTTGAACCGTCGTGATTAAATACTGAGTAATCACGATTTTTTTTAAGGAAAATCGGTACAGAGAAAAAAGTATATTTTGGTATGGGTTGAAATAGGTACTTGAAGAATTCTACATTACAAGTATCACGTGGCTCTAGTTATTTATGCGCGAAGTTTGTTGGTATTAGAATTTGTAATTTTTATCTATATGACACAGTAGTTTGTGAAAACATATTTCATTTCTTCACATCGTGGACTGGGCAAGTAGATTTTATCTTAACCGGAATGCAATGGAATAGAAAATATTATTACTTTGTAATGTAAATGCGAACCTGTTCTTCACAGAATAGAAAAGGAGCCTGTCATAAGCATAATTACATAAGAATTTCATACCAAGTTATTAATTATTCAGCTATAAGATTAGTTTTTGTGGGGTGTCGTTTTTCCAAATTTGTAGTAAATATCTAAAATTGCTTAAACGTTTTCTTTAATTTATCTTGTAACGGGTATTTATATATTTTTAGAGACTATTTTTCTATGAACCTTTACTGCCTTTTACATTTTGCTTTTACCATTATGCATAATACTTTTTAGCAGTTCAGAGCAACGCTTATACAGGCTGTCACACAAAAAACGCCCCAAGCTGTAACTCTGTTATTTATATTTAGATTTTCATGAGATAGGTACCAAATGAAATGGTTTGATGAATACTATGTTTGAGGCTACATTTACTTTTTCCAGCGCCATCTTCAATTCCTAGCGATTGTCAATTTTTTTTTTTCAAATTGCACGGTATATATTTTCTTGCATTGTTGAATAGAGACTTTTTTCCTGAATCCATTGATGTATAATACATTGATTTTAATTGTAAATTTAGAAGAGAAAAAAATTAAAACACTTTCCAAACATTCTCTTACAGTGACTTATATTATACTCAAAATAAACTTGTAGCATGTCAGTAAGTTGATTGAAATTCATGATTTATTTCAAAACTGTCAAAATATGCTTGCTTAGTACAGAAAAGTTAAAGATGACAGTTACATATGCGTAATGCGTTATTTTTCCATCGCACACTACAGTATATAACACAAGTGACTAAGAGCATATACAGACAGTGTTTTAGTAATTTGTTTCTTCTAAATTTAATCAAAATTGATGTATTGCACATCAATGGATTCAGGAAAAAAATCTCTATTTAATTATGCAAAAAAATATATACCGTGCAATTTGAAAAAAAAAATTGACAATCGCTAGGAATTGAAGATGGCGCTGGAAAAAAGTAAATGTAGCCTCAAACATAGTACTAATAAAACCATTTCATTTGGTACCTATCTCATGAAAATCTAAATATAAATAACAGAAAATTCTTTCAATGGAGACTGTGGTTAAATAATAATTTAAAAAAGGTATATAACCCCTTACCACAATTATTAGTCGTATTCTAAATACGTATTTCGACAACTAAGTTGTCATCATCAGTAGGTAAAAACTACTAATTAAAGTCACACGGGGCACAATAAAGTAAGATAAACGCTTCCGCACAACTACTATACACTGCAACCCTGTAAACCCTGTAAAGAGTCTTTACAGGGTTGCAGTGTATAGTAGTGTGCGGAAGCGTTTATCTTACTTTATTGTGCCCCGTGTGACTTTAATTAGTAGTTTTTACCTACTGATGATGACAACTTAGTTGTCGAAATACGTATTTAGGATACGACTAATAATTGTGGTAAGGGGTTATATACCTTTTTTAAATTATAAATAACAGAGTTACAGCTCGGGGCGTTTTTTTTGTGCGACAGCCTGTATATGAATTGAAAAACTATTTACATAGTTTGATGACTGATTTTAAGAAGTTTATACTATAGTTAGAATTATAAATGCCTAGATAGAGAATGATGGACATGTATTTCTGCAACTGTTAAGACTACTATTAATATACAGGGTTAGGCAAATGTATGGATCCATTCGAATATCTTTAATACGCCTACCTAAATTTTAATAAGACTTTCCACAATTGATTAAATGTAAATCGGGGATTCGATGAAAATATTTACATCCGTATCAGATTTCCAATTTAGCCGCAAACGATATTAACTTTTTTATTTTAAATGGAACATCCTGTATATTTTTACGTATTTCAATAGAGCTCTGATCTGGTAGTTCAGCAATAATAAGGTTTGGCACCTTTTTGTTAAACAACAATAAAGAAATTCAATTAAAACTGATATTTTAAAATAGTGTTTATGTTTAGTAAGCCATGGAATCAAAATTCAGTAATTGAATTAAACTGTCAAAATTGACTTTGTAGACGTCCAAATATTAATAATGGTTCAATTAACTGAAAAAGAACGTATTGAAATTCTGATGATTATTGGTTTTGGCAATCGCGTCAGAACTCATGAAGTATGAGATTTATTTACCAATTTACATCAAAATCGGCATCGAATATCACGATCTATCGTTGGTAAAAATTTGAGAAGGTATAACTTGACCGGCAATGTTAGAAATTTACCGAAAAGCGGACGGCCAAAAGCCACAAATAATGAAGATATTGCTCAAGATATTGTTATAGTATTAGAATAATTATCAGAAACTTCTACACTAAACTATGATATAAGTTGCCGATCAGTTGCCAGAATATTGACGCACGAAAAACATCATCCGTATAAACCATATTTAGTGCAAGAATTATTGGACGGGGATTATGACCGTAGAATTAAATTTTGCGAAAGAGTGATGGAGATTTGCAAAAAAATCACCAATATTTTACATATAATTTTCTGTTTGCCGACGAAGGTACGTTTTGTTTGAATGGTATCGTTAATCGCCATAATTGTCGATATTGGTCAATACATAATCCTCATTGGACGCTAGAAACGCATACAAAACATCTGCAGAAATTAAACGTTTGGGCTGGTATTTTTAGGAAATGTATTATTTGTCCTTTTTTCATTAATGGTATACTAACTGGACAGAGATATTTAAATCTTTTATGTGATCAGGTTGTTAATAATATTGAGGAAGATGAGGGAATTACCTGTAAGTGTTTTGTTCCAACAATATGGAGCACCCCTCAATATGCACCTAATGTTAGAAGGTTTTTAAACGAAACATTCCCAAATCGGTGAATTGGTCGTTCATTGAATGACTTCACGGTCTCCAGATTTAAATCTCCTAAATTTTTTTTTGGAGTCATTTAAAATCTGTGGTTTATATTAGACGACCGTATAATCTGGACGAGTTACGGCAGAGAATAATTGAGGAAGTGCGATTAATTCGTAAGGAAGCTTTGACAAATGTCATTCAAGAATTTGTTTACAGACTTGCATATTGTCAACAAGTGAACGGTCGTCATGTCGAAAACTTTCTTGATTTTATTTATATTTTTGGTGCTCATTTTTCTTGTTCTAAATAAAATTTGCATTATTAGATTTAATTAAATATCTCTGTCGTTGGACAAAATGGTGCCAAATCCTATTATTGCTGAATTTCTAGAGCAGAGCTTGAAATTCCTAAACATATACAGGATGTTTCATTTGGAATAAAAAAGTTAACATAATTTTTGGCTAAACCGGAAGTCTTTGAAAATAAATATGCCCTTAGAATTCTCTATTTGCATTTACTTAAATATGGAAAATTTTATTAAAATCTAACTAGCCCTATCAAAGATATTCGAATGGATTCATATATTTCCCTAACCCTGTATAAGGGCTACTATTGAATTAGGTACCTACTACTAAACAAATTATGGATTATATAATTGGAATATTTATTTTTCAAATAATGCTATTAAATTAGAAAATTTACTATGTAAATTAAAAGATTCGAACCTGATGTGCTGCAGTATATGAAAGTATCTCCTCGGTTACCTTTAACTGTTTGGAAGAAATTTTGAGAGTGAGAAAATGAAGTAACACAAAATTATTTACACAAGTAATATACCTACGTATTAGGAGTTTAAGAGATATTTACAGGTTTCAAATTTATTTATACGTATAGGTGGGTAATTCAAGAAAAGCTTTAACAGTGGCGCAACTTTGTCAAATAATTCCATTGTAAGATTAAGAGATATTCCTGTAAATGTAGCTTTTTAGACATGAAATGTGAATGTTCTGATTTTCTTCTTTTATAATAGTTCAAGTATTCAATTTATATATTCATTTTAAATATGATTTTATTTTTTTTAGAACAATACACAGCACACAAAGCAAATTATGCGATTCAGAAATAATGACTTGAAAGTTAGAATCAAAGTGTACGAGTATATTAATAATTTCTGCTTGTTTGTTAACTCTGATGTATTTGTAGGCAAAACTACTCATGAATAAATCATTATTCTAATGTGGAAAATCTTTAACGAAGGGATTGATGCTCTTTCGAAAGAGGAAGTATTTAACATTAATCCTGTATTATCATACATCATGGGTTGTAACAAACGAAAGCATAAATTAATACAAATTAGTTTTATGAGTCATGGCATTGCATACATTTCAAGGGTCCAACGTAAAAAAAATAAACAGTAAAATTATCCATTGTATTCAGACTTGTCGCATGCTCAAAATGAAAGACGTAGGGTTCCGACTGACACTGGTGATTATTACAAACAAACACATATTGCATTACAATAGCCTCACAACCTTGAATGACGAATCTATTTTTACATCTTGCATCACCGGGCCACACCATTGTAAACAAAAAAATGCGAAGAAAATAAATAAGAAAAAAAATTTAAATAGCTCACTTACGTAAATTGGTGTTGTTATTGCTTTTATTTTTGATAAGAATACTCATGTTTAAAACACAAACACGATAGCGCAAAAATGAAAAATTTTAATATTCGAAATCGATGATTGGAAATTTCGAAAATATTGCGGAAAATCGGCACGAAATTCCGACCTTCAAATCACATGGTTCCGCTGGATCCTAGAATCCACGGCAACCTCTTTACCGAACTAATCGTGAGAGTAAACTGCATTTGGTCACATCAGCGTTAAAGTGTAAAACTTTGTTTGGTCACTTTCTTAACCCCACACGAGTCGTTCGGTCAAAGTTGGTCATTATAAATGCGTGCGGATGTGTACACACTGTCCGTACTACTACATACTATTAAATGCCTGGAAAGGAAATAGAGTCGTAAATATGTAGGACAATTGTCGTAGACCCAGATGACGGACGTTCTTTTTTCTATTCATTCATTCATTGCGCTTTCGCAACGAGTGTTTTATGAGATCTAGAAGACGGCGGCACGTTTGCTTAAATTTATCTAGTTAAGTATAAGTGTCTGTATTATTGAAATACAGGATATGCAATATTTTTAAAGAAATACTATATTTTTGTAGCATTCATTAGTGAAGTATGTACATATTTCAATTAAAGCACAATCATATTTTCCATGTAAAGGACAGTACATAGATGTTTAACTAACATCAAATGTAAAATACAATAATACAAAAATGTTGAAAACATACGAGGGATGTTCGCTTACTAAGGTACATTTGTAAATTACAGACAGACTACTTGATTTATAGAAATCAAACATACATTAAGTAAAAGCGTGAACTTGTTAGCTACTTTTCAACATAATCGCCGCCAATGTTAAGGTACTTATCCCTGTGAGGCACAAGCTTATGTATACTGAAATAGTTAATTGACGAAGGAGATACTTCTTGAAACTGCATTATAACACTAAGAAATAAGTAATTAAACTTGTAGTTTCAAAAAATTCTTTTATTGTAAACACTTTTTCATGAATAATTTAGAAACTATAATTAGTACACATGTTTGGTAATTGTTTATATTGGTTTAGGTATGTTGATGACATATTAATTTGCTTTAACGGTTCAGATAGACAATTAAAAACTTTACATAATTATATCAACACTATTCACCCCAAAATAAATTTTACTATAGAAACAGAAATAAACAAAAGCATTAATTTTCTTGATTTAAGCATATCACACAAAACTAATAAACACGAGTTCGCTATATACCATAAACCAACACATACAGATACCACAATACACGCTAATTCTTTTCATCCTATAACACACAAATTGTCAGCATACCAATCAATGGTATATAGATTAATTCATGTACCTATGAGTAATAGTAATTTCGACCTTGAACTAAATAGAATATATACAATAGCTTTAAACAATGGTTACTCTATAAATATTATTAATAACATCTTGAATAGCCAACAAAAATCTAAAACCCTTTCCTTAGTTTACCCAAAAATAAAACACAAGATAATTAATTCCTACAATTCAATACTTAGGAAAAATTTCAGAAAAAAAAAATTGGTACTTTCATTAAAAAAGTTAATAACGAACATATATCATTTAAAACAGATAATACTATACAGAACTTTATTAAAAATAACAAAGATAAAATAGACAAAGAATCAAACTCTGGTGTGTATAAGTTAACATGCGAAGATTGCAATAAGGTATACATAGGACAAACGGGGAGGATATTCAAAATTAGGATGAAAGAACACGAGAGAAGCCATAAAGAAAAGAAAACAGATTCAACTTTCGCAAATCATTGTTTAGAAATTAATCATAGATTTAATATAGATTTCAAAATTTTACACGTTCAAGGAAAAAGTAAAAAACTTAACCTGTTAGAAAATTTAGAAATTAATAGATACAATAGTTTAGGATTAGCTTTAAATGACCAACTAGATTTAAACAACTCCCCTCTACTAAATTGAAAATTGTAAAAATTTTTCCACCACCATTTCCCCAATAATTTTCACATAAATATTCTAACTTGCATTGAACATATTCAGTATTCATCCACCTGATGAAGCCATTGTATGGCGAAACAATATTGTAGTGTTTACAATAAAAGAATTTTTTGAAACTAGAAGTTTAATTACTTATTTCTTAGTGTTCTGTATACTGTCTTCGTAAAAGGTGCGATCCAAATTTCTAAGATACTGCCGTACTTCATCTTGAAGTTCCTCGTCGTCTTCAAACCTTTTACCCGACAAATGAGTTTTCAACGGTCCAAACAAATGAAAATCGGAAGGAGCCAGGTCTGGACTATGCGGCGGATAGACAATAACTTCCCAATTGTGTTTCTGAAGCCAGGCTTGATTTGAGTTGTGCGTTCTTGCATTGTCATGCAACAACTTGATTCCTTTCGTCAACCATCCTTTTCGTTTCTGTCGAATGGCTTGGTGTAGTTTTTAGAGAGTTTAACAATAAATATCGCTGCTGATTGTCGTTTTCGGTGGTAAAACTCTATGAGCATAATACCTTGCATATCCTAGAACACAGTTGTCATTGTCTTTCTTGTAGACTGCTGAACTTTGAATTTTTTCGGTGTTGGTGAACTTGGATGGTTCCACGTCATGGAGTCCTTTTTTAATTAATGGATATGGTGGTACACCCGCGTTTCGTCTCCTGTAACCATCGACTCTAGAAATCCGTTTTCCTGACGATAGCGCATTAAAAGTTCTATTACCGCCGCCATTCGTTGCATTTTGTGTTGATCGGTCAACAGTTTTGGTACCTATCTCGCTTGCACTTTTTGATAGCGTAATTCAGATACGATTTCATGAACATAGCTTTTGGGAATGCTGGTCAGTAGAGCAATTTCCTGTATTTTCAACCGACGATCTTCTCAAATCAGCGTATCGACCTTTAATTGATTCTCATCCGTTTTCGTTGTTGATGGATTTTTTTCACACACTTTCGGGATCATCGTTCAGAGCTGTGTGTCTTCTTTTGAACTGTTTACACCAAACACTAACTTGTTTTCGACTGATAACTCCTTCTCCGTAAGTCTTTAGTATTTTTTTATGAATTTCGGTAAGTATTTCATTATTTGCATGTAAAAAACGAATGACTGCTCCCACATTCAAATTGGAGTATGTTTCTGGCTGTCACTGCACACGTTGAACTGAACCTAAGGCAATGACAATAGCCACCAATGCAGTACATATGCGCATCTAAAATGCATGTAAGTTTCAATCTGATCGGAGCGACGTAGGCAGTGTGCTGCGCAAACATACCTTTGGAACCGGACATCCCTGGTATTTGCATAACATATGTTTCCAAAGTTTTCTGAAAAATTTTGGTTGATTTGTAGTTGTACTGAATGACGTTTGGTTAAGTTGTTGCTGGAAGTCATACGTCGCAATTAACTTGTTTTAATTATGACGGTTTAGTTTTTGTGATCTGGTTCAAAAAATGTCTTATAAGCTAGATATTCGTAAAGGAATTTACAATATAGTTGGGCGAATGCCCAAGTGTGATATTGTTGCTATTTATAGTGAACAATTTATTTATTTATCAACAATTTATCAAACCATAAAGGAATGTGAAGAGGGAAAAGTGGTCGACCAAGAATTTTGAGCCAAGTAAGGGATCAAAGAATGCTTGAAGCCGCTAAGGACAGAGTTGGAGTTTCACAGTAAAAAAATAGATTGAAGATTCGCTGTTTCAAAGGACACTGTTTTTCGAACAATTTCTTGAAATAATGTGGCGTTTCGAAAACGAAGGAACACACTAAAATATACCGCGCCCCAGTTAGAAAGAATATCCAGGAGTGGTCGTGCGCTAAGGTGCATCCATTTTGTCAATAAACTGATTGTAATTGATGATCAGAAATATTTCACCAGAGATGAATAAAAATGACCATTTTTATACGACGACATATAAAATACACCAGACAATGTCAAATTCAAAGGTAAATCCAAATTTGATGCCGGATTTATCTCGCGGCCGTATGCATATTGGTCGTGTTTTTAATTGTCTCAAGTCTTAACTGCAGAACTTCGAGAAGAAGTCCTAACTGCACAACTTTACATTCAAAGATGCATTTCTAAACAACTGCTTCAGTTTTTAAATACATATCATGGCAGTGATGATATAATTTTTTGGCCTGATCTAGCTGCATGCCATTATGCTAGAGTTACTAGATACTGGTATAACGCAAACAACATAAACATTGTTCCTAAATTAGACAATTGCCCCAATATATCTTAGGCTCGGTCAATAGAGGAATTTTGGTCAATATTGATCAGAAAAGTGTATCAAAATGGATGGGAAGCTGCAAGTGAAGATCAACTACGAATTTTTCAAAAAATGCGAGAAATTGATTCTGCTGTTATCCAGAGGATGATGGGACAAGTCAGAAAAAACTGAAGACCATCGAAGATAATGCCCAATTATCAACAATTTGAAGATTAAGTATTTATTGTTAATTGTTGGAATATATAGTTTATAAAGTAAAACAGTTTTGAGAAAATTATCAACATCTAAAATTTTTCCGAAAACTTTGGGACCATACATTATGTACACATGGATATACACAACGCATATTTATTTCACATTGGTGACTTCTTCGTACGGGTACGTGTTTCGAACCTTTCCTAGCGTACGAAGGAGTACGAGCGTACGACGCTCCTAAAATACGAGGATATTTTTTAAGTTATCTACCTTAACTACGAAAGAAACGAGTTAGAAAATACAATAAAATATTTTTCAACCTAACAACAATTAACATTAACACACTTATTCCAACGTTTTTTTAATGACGCTATACCATCAAAAAAATTATTTTGGTAATTCCGAAAAATACGACACCATAACGTTTTCCACGTCGCCATTCGATCAAAATCGGCGCCCTGTCAAGTGTTTTTTCAGTTTCGGAGAGAGATAATAATCACAGAGGGCCAGGTCGAGACTGTAGGGTGGATGTTATAATTTCTTAAAGCCGCATTCATTGTATACTGGTTGGACGATTCGTGCCTTATGCACCCTGCAGTTGTCGTGCAGAAGCAGAGTTCTTTCAGCAAAATTGTGGGGTCTTTTTTTGCGTAGAGCCGTGTTCAATTCTTAATTTGTATTTTCGTAGACATTCACGTTATTGTAGTTCCTTTTGGCATATATGTATTCAATTAAGAGAATCCCCCCGGATTCCAGAAAACTGTGGCTATCAGTTTTCCCACGGAAAATTGCATTTTTGCCTTCTTGGGCGGTGGGGAGCCCTTATGAACCCATTGCATGGACTCTTTTTTTATGGGAGGGTCCCTGTGGTGTTCCTAAGTTTCATCCCTAATTACAATTCTATTTAAGAAGTCAAATTTTCTTCATAAGTATGTCGTCTACACAATTTTTGTTCGGGACTGAACAGCCTGGAAATCCATCACGCCTCCACTTTGCTCGTTCTCAAATCTTCATGTAGAATTTTAAAAACTATATCAGAAAACTCGTTTCTACTATTCTTATTTCTCTAGCCATAACTGAAACTTTTACTCGGCGGTCTGTCTAGACCAAATCTTCAACTTTGTTAATGATTTCTTCAGTTCATGCTTCCAGAGATCTTCCACACTTTGGGTCATCGCGAATAGATTCTCTGTCCTATTTGAACTGTTTACACCAAAATTTGACTTGGAAATAGGATCGGCTGTTTACTCCATACACTGCCACCATTCTCCCAAGAATATTCTTCAGGCTACTGCCTTCTTTTGATAAAAATTTCATGACGCTTCTGTCTTCAAGTTTCAAATCACTCATTTTCTCTTCTTTAATTGAATGTAAAAGTAACAAATGTTAAGCAATTCGAACCAAACTTCGAGATGACCCTATAAAATGTCATTGAGAAGATTGACGTAAGAAAATTGTCATCATAAAAAACTCCCCTCGTATACACAATCTTGTACGAAATATGTTATGCGAAAGCGTCTCAAGACTTTTGACAACAATGTATCAATCTTCTTCAACTTTTGGTGATGCAGAACCATCTAAAACCTCTGTATATAACTGGTTTAGTGAATTCAATCGTGCCGTCATTCGGTTACGGATGAATTTATGATGATGATGACAAATGATTTTGGATAGCCTTAAATGGCTATCCAAAATCATTTGTTGCGCCGATAGATGCTGTGTGCGCGGCAAGATCGTTATGTGAAATATCGTGAGATCGAGGCATCCCTGGTTATTAGTATGACAAGCATACATAAGATATTGCACGAATGTTTAACCACGCTTTACGTTGGATTCCGCATAATTTGCTTAAATCGCTTCAAAAAAAGGTCATGTCGATTGGTGCAAAGAAATTCTCAAAAAATACAATCGTGGTGCGTCAAAAGCCGTGTAGGTGATGAATCTTAGATCTATATGAGCCCGAAAACAAACCGCAGTTGAGAGTTCGAAAGATGTTATTCTTAATGATCTGTTAGTCAGATTTATTTATTTATTCAGACATTACAAGATACCTAATTCTAAAATATGTCTAGAATAAATAGCCACAAATAACATGATATTTACAAAAAAAGAAAGAAACTCTAAATCTATATCAAACAGCAAGCAGTTCAGTTCTTTAGAGACTGAAGTTATTGGATTGTTGAGTCCATACGTTGTTCGATGGTAACGCACAGAAAAGACATCGTTATTGCTTGTTTCTTGTTGGTCCTCTCATATCGAAAAGGGATAACAACTCCGAACACTTTATGTAATTGTCGAAGAATTGAAATTGTCGAATTTGAAATATGCTTTCCTCCGTCCTGGTTCTAACGATTCAAACCCAAATAGACGAAAACGTTCCAAATGATTATAGAGATTTTTGTCGATATTTAGTTTATAAAGTAATTTGCCATGTTCCGTTGAACTCTTTCAATGCGCTCACGATATGTATCGGTATAAGGATTCTATACAATACAGCAATATTCTTAGATCAGTCTCACTAGTGAATAATACAATTTTATAATAGCAATAACATTTTTAAAATCACGTGTCTGTCGCTTAATAAATCCACAGATTTTATTTGCTCTATATAAAAAATCCTCAAGTGGAATCTGAGTTCACAGTCAAGAGCGACTCCCAAATCTCGGATCGATTTTCTATTCTCTCAAGAGGAACATTTTGCAAAAAGTATTATACTACTAAAGGCCCATTCTTCTTCCTAGCAACTGATATGTCTTTAAATTTATTAATGTTGATTGGCATGTGGTTTCTTTAAAACTAATCTTTTCATAGTCTTATTCTTCTTCTTCAGGTGCCATCTCCTCTCAGAAGGTTGGCTATCATCACGGCTATTCTCATTTTTGATGCTGCTGCTCTGAATAGTTCAATGGAGCTGCATTTATACCACTGTCTCAAATTATTTAACCAAGAAATACGTCTTCTTCCTATATTTCTTCTTCCCTGTATCTTACCCTGAATAATTATCTGTAGCAGAGCATATCTTTCCCCTCTCAACACGTGGCCCAGATATTGTAGTTTTTTTATCTTTATTGTGTTCAATATTTCCTTCTCTTTCCCAATTCGTTTAAGTACTTCACTATTCGAAACCCTATCTATCCATCTTATCTTCAGGATCCTCCTATATGCCCACATTTCAAATGCCTCTAGACGCTTGTTAGTGTCTTGCTTTAGCGTCCAGGCTTCCATCCCGTACAGCAGCACCGGGAACACGTAACATTTCAATACCCTGATCTTGAGACGCAGACTAAGGTCATTGCCACACAATACTTTCCTCATCTTGTTGAATATATTCCTGGCTTGGCCGATTCTCGTTCGAATTTCTTCTGTATATTCATTTGTGTCGGTAACAGTTGTTCCCAAATATTTGTATTTCTTTACTCTCTCTATTGGCTGTTCTCCAATCCATAAGCCTTCTTGATGTCGGTTAGACTTTGTAATAATCATGAATTTAGTTTTTCTAACATTTAGTGTGAGGCCGCTTTCTTCGCCATTTATTACAACCTGGTCCATTAATCTTTGTAAGTCTTCCAGTGATTCTGCGATAATAATGGTGTCATCCGCATATCTAATGTTATTAATAATTCTTCCGTTAACTTTTATTCCTATTGTTGTTTCTGCTAACGCTTTCTGAATGATGTTCTCAGAGTATAAATTGAACAACAACGGGGACAACACACATCCTTGTCTCACACCGCGCTTTATCCTTATATCTTCCGATACCTCTTCACCCAGCCTGACATTCGCTGTCTGGTTATAATACAAATAAGCTATTATCCGAATATCCTTGTTGTCTATGTCTTTAGCTTTGAGAAGCCGAATCAAGTCGTCATGGCGAACCCTGTCAAATGCCTTGTTGTAGTCCAAAAAGCAGATGTACAAAGGTTGATTAACGTCCATGCATCTCTGAGCCAGCACGTTAAAGCCAAATAGTGCTTCTCTTGTTCCCATTGCATTCCTGAATCCGAATTGAGAGTCACTAAGATCTTGTTCTAGTTTTCTGAATATTCTCTGGTGTATGATCTTCAGGAATATCTTGAGGGTGTGGCTCATCAGGCTGATTGTCCGATGGTCATTGCATTCCTTTGCGTTAGGTGTTTTTGGCAGGGCAATAAATGTTGATCTCAACCATTCTGTCGGAATGATGCCTGTGTTATAGATTGTGTTGTATAGATCCACCATTACTCCTATTCGCCCCTCTGTTATGAGTTTAATCAATTCTGTTGGTATTTCATCAGGACCTGGAGCCTTATTATTTTTTGCTAATTTGATTGCATGTTGTACTTCTTCTCTTGTTATGCTTGGACCTGTACGACCACTGCCTTCATCCTCCATAGCTTCGCGTCGGTGATCCTCGAACAGCTCCTGCACATATTCTTTCCACCTCTCAAGCTTTCGCTTTGTTTCAGCAATTATTTGTCCGTTTTTGTCTAAGAGAATATTACATTTATTTGTGCGCTTTATACCAGTTAATTCTTTAATCTTTTTATGTAGATTAAAATCGTCATTTTTCCTTTGTAACTCTTCTATTTCAGCGCATTTATCTCCATACCATTTCTCTTTGGCTTCTCTTATTTTCTTTCTTATCTCTTTATTTGTATTATTGTATTCCTCAATGTCTCTATTTTTTTGCAGTCGTCTTCTTTCCATTAACTTTAGTATCTCATTGGTCATCCAGGATCTATTGCTATGCACTACTTTCTTTTGTAGTATTTCACGACTGGGTGTCATTATCGCTTCTTTAATGGATTTCCACTTTTCGTTCGGATCTTCATCTTTATTTAACCTTATTCTGCCCAACTCCTCATTGATCTTCTCAGTTACCTGTTTTCTTATTAGTGGTTCACGTAAATGTGATATTTGTATCTTTCCACTGGTTTTCTGGGGAATGAGCTTTTTGAGTCTAACTTCAAATTGGGTTATCACGGGATTATGATCTGTTTTTACGTCAGCGCCCGGATATGTTTTGGCAGATTTAATTGCATTCCGATATCGTTTATTTATTAATACGAAATCTATTTGGTTTCTACTAATCTTACTATTAATGTTATCAGCTGGAGACTTCCATGTATATAGTCTTCTTTCATGGAGTTTAAAGTAAGTGTTTGTTATAATCATGTCCTGTTCCTGGCAGAATTGTGCCAATCTATCCCCTCTTTCATTCCTAACTCCCAATCCGAAGTCGCCTATTATGTCTTCCACTCTTCCTTTTCCTATTTTTGCGTTGAAGTCGCCCATAATGATCGTGACATCTCTCGCCTTTGTCGTGTGCAAGGCCCGCTGTACGTCATCATAGAACTGTTCTATTTCGTCTTCCTCTTTATCGGCAGTGGGGGCATATATTTGTATTACATTCAGCATTCCTTGGGCTATCTGTAGTTTTATCATGATCACTCTGTCTGAGATGGGTATGAAGCTCGTTACGTGTCGAGATAGGTTCTTTTCTATTGCTATTGCTACTCCGTTCCAATGCTTAGGGTTGTTGTTTCCTGAGTAGTATATCTTTGCCTGTTGTATATTTATTTCTCCTATGTCCGGCCATCTGGTTTCACTTAGTCCCATTATGCTCACATTCAATCGTTGCATCTCTTGAAGTACGTTATAGATTTTCCCGGCTTCATATACAGATTTGATGTTCCATGTGCCTATCTTAAATTTCTTCAGGTAACTCTTTGCCATATTCAAAACCGTCCCCCCCGGAGATCCGATTGGGGGACTAGAAACTCCGGAATATTTCGCTTTGAACTTAGCCATGTTGATTTTACTAGGGATATCCTTCGGATCTTTAATGTGGTAGTCATCCCGTGGCTTTCCACATCCTTGTGCCGTTGGCTACTTATTAGTAGCTCTTCCGCCTTCGGGAGCAATTTCTTGCTCCCAGGACAAAAGATAGTCTTATTAATACACAACAATTTGAATGTATTTTTCTTAGTACTGTACACCTCGTGGTTATTATTTCGGAAATTTTCCATAGTTATTACTAGAGCTGAGGATGTTTGCGGTACGGCAGGACCGTATGTAGTGCATCCCCACATTTAACTATTTATCTAAATATTCTCTGAAATGATTTGCCGGATCTCATAAATTAATAGAGTGATATTTTAGTATGCACTGGATATTGTTATTATACAAAATCATAATAGCCATTTGTATTTATGGATCATAAATAATAATACGCATGTATTTGTATTTGGTTGTGAATTCAATTTAAACTTAAAACGAATCGTAATATTTTAACGACAAGCCGTCCTTACAATACATGCATTCGAGACAAAGTGTGCAACTCTACGAATAACTTCCATAATTGATCGAAAATGGACATTTTGGAGCTGAAGTAAAGCCCCTATTCTTAGAAAATTTTATTACTGTCGTTAAGAACTATTATTATAAACAACAAAGGCCTTTTATTAGTGTTGAAGTTTTAGTTTCATTGAATTTCCATGTTGTAAGTAGTCAATTGTAAAGTCTTCATTCACAATATTCTAAAACAAGGTGTAAATTTAACTAGAATCCAGAAAAACACATTCTGATAATGTATTACTAGATTAGAAGCTGTGTTTATTACTATTTATTATATTATTTTTATAACCAAATGCAATAAAAGCTACGAAAACAAAAGAAACCTCGATTTATTAAAATCTTGTCACTCAGCCTTAAGATATAATTAAGAGGTAATAACTTATTACCTCTTAATTATATCTTAAGGCTGAGATTATTTTTTATTGTAGCTTTACGAGTATATACTTGCGCAATTGATCATGTTTTTCATATGTATTGTTAATTTCGTTTGAGAAGGACATGTTAATGTCGAAGCTGCTGTAATATTATCTGTTATAATAAACTGATAGTAATATTTTTTTGTGTACCTATCGAAATAAAACTGACTTCAGGATTTGTTCTTACCTTGAAATGAAAAATCTTTTGCATTTACAATACTTTTAAAATAGTTTTAAAACATAAAACAGAGAACCGGATGTTTTTAATGAGCTATACAAATATGAAATGAATATCGTTGTCTGACGACTGACGAAGGAGATACTCCATTATAACGTTAAGAAGTAAGTAGTAATTTTATCGTTTCAAAAATTTATTATAACCACTACGATATTGTTTCTCTAAATAGCTTCATCAGGTGGTTACATGTATAAAATGCGAATTTAAAATAAATGTGTGGTAATATTAACTAGAATAAAAGGAGAAACTAAGTTCTTGCTTTTATCCTGAAGGTGTAAAGTTTTTATAGAATCTGCGATTATACCGGGTGTCCTTGAAATAAAAAGACAACGTATTAAAAATGGAAAGATGTAATTATATAGAATATAAATCCAAAATATTTTTCCAAAATTTCCTCTCATAAGCGAAAAAAAATGAGAAAGATATTAAAAAAAAATTACTGTGCGATACTATATAATAAAAGACGATAGCTTAAAGTTGAGCGACAATAACAAAAAGAATAGTTTTGTTATTGTCCATCTCATCTAGCTGTTGCGTATGTAAACATACGCTGTAGCGTATGTGTGGGTGAGGTATTTCTTAATTATACACATTCTGAATATTTTGAATTCATAGGCGTCACATAATACAATTTTCAGAATGTTTTTAATTTCGGGGATCGCTCACAATATTTTAGATTTATGTTTTATATAATTATATCTTTCCATTTTTCATACTTGTCTCTTTATTTGGACACCATGTATAATGAACAATGACTTGCGAAAGTTGCATCGGTTTTCTTGCCTTTACTTCTTTCGTGTTCTTTCATCCTAATTTTGAACGTCCCCCCTGTTTGTCCTATATACATTTTAACAATCTTCGCACGTAGACATCTGAGTGTGATTTTTTGACTGTTTTGTTACGAAGACAAAATATATAATGTATAATAAGTTACGTTTAGTGTTAAATGATTAAGCAAACTTATCCTCCCTTCTAAATTTAAGTTTGTAACTTCGCACCCCTTCTATTCTAATTAATATTTCACACACATATTCTCAATTCGTATCCTATACGAGTACATGTAGTTTTCATCCACCTGATGAAGCTATTGTATAGCGGAATAATACGTACAACTGAGAATATACAGTTTGCATCTTAAATATGTAGTTTTCATCAACCTGATAAAGCTATTGTACGGCGAAACAGTATTGTACAGGTTACGATAAATTTTTGAACCAGTAATTTATTACTTATTTCTTAACGTTGAAATGAATATCTAGTTTGTAGAACATAAATAGTAAACACATTTTAATTTACTGAATACCTATTAAACAGGACATAAATAGATGTTCTATGCTACTAGTTAGTTTTGTACCTGATAATATTAAAGTAATTAAAACGTCTGTTTTGTTTAAGAGACGTTTAAAATGTTTTCTTCGTGAAAGGGTGTATTATAGCATACAAAAATTTGTGGAAGATGTGGTTGTGAAAGAATTTTATTTTGTTGTCTGTAAATAGAATAATAGTATTTGTATTGTAGTTTTGAGTTTTATTATTAGATTATATCTTTAGATAATCTTCCTATTTTGTTTTAACAATAATTGTCTAAGAGATCCCTCTATTAATGCGTTGCGTTGTGTGTGTTGGGTTGGGAAAATACAATAATAAAGTACAGTGTCAAAAAGTACATTAAAATCCACAAGAAGAAAAGCAAATTAAAATGAAAATGATATAGATATAATAAAACACAGTTGTATAGTTTCAAAATAATATATATAATGTTAACACACTACATATGTTTCACCACACTGTGGCTTCATCAGGTGGATGAAAATACTAATTCAAAATATCAATTAGATCTTATATATATCAATACAAAGTACAGAACTAATCTCATTCTAAGAGGGGGTGGACATGTATGAGTTTTAAGTTTAGTAGGGGGGAGTTATTTATGTCTAGTTGGTCATTTAAAATTATACCTAATTTATTATATTTGTTAATTTCTAAACTTTCTAACATATTAAGTTTTTTACTTTTATCTAGAACATGCAAAGTTTTAAAATTAGTGTTGAATTTGTGATTATGTTCTAGGCAATGATTGGCAAAAGTTGAGTCTGTCTTCTTGTCTCTGTGGCTTCTTTCATGTTCTTTCATTCTAATATCAAATGTCCGTCCTGTCTGTCCGACATACACTTTTTTACAATCTTCGCATGTCAACTTGTAAACCCCTGAGTTTAATCTATTGTCCGTTTTATCTTTGTTGTTTTTTATAGCGTTTTGTAAGGAATTGTTGGTTTTGAATGAAATGGTCTCTTCTTTACTTGTTTTTATTAAGTTTCCTACTTTGTTTGAAATTGTACCGATGTATGTGATAGAATTATAACTAAAAGTTCTATTGTTTTTTACTGTGGGGTAAATTGAAGATATCGTTTTAGATTTCTGTAGTTTTTTTAGAATATTATTAATTAAATTTATGGTGAAACCGTTATTTAGCGCTATAACGTGTATTCTATTTAATTCTATATCGAAGTTTTCTTTACTCAACGGGACGTTAATTAGTCTGTGAAGCATTGATTGATAAGCAGATAATTTGTGTGTAATGGGGTGAAACGAATGTGCGTGTATAGTTGTGTCTGTATGTGTAGGTTTGTGGTAGATAGAAAATTCATGTTTTTTAGTTGTGTGTGTTATAGTGAGATCTAGAAAGATCTAGATCTCACTATAACACACACAACTAAAAAACATGAATGAAAAACAACAAAGATAAAACGGACAATAGATTAAACTCAGGGGTTTACAAGTTGACATGCGAAGATTGTAAAAAAGTGTATGTCGGACAGACAGGACG
The DNA here is from genome assembly GCA_935421215.2 of Melolontha melolontha. Classification (NCBI taxonomy): domain Eukaryota; kingdom Metazoa; phylum Arthropoda; class Insecta; order Coleoptera; family Scarabaeidae; genus Melolontha; species Melolontha melolontha. Next base: position 103,611,634 of record OW285240.1, on the reverse strand, counting down.
GACATTTGATATTAGAATGAAAGAACATGAAAGAAGCCACAGAGACAAGAAGACAGACTCAACTTTTGCCAATCATTGCCTAGAACATAATCACAAATTCAACACTAATTTTAAAACTTTGCATGTTCTAGATAAAAGTAAAAAACTTAATATGTTAGAAAGTTTAGAAATTAACAAATATAATAAATTAGGTATAATTTTAAATGACCAACTAGACATAAATAACTCCCCCCTACTAAACTTAAAACTCATACATGTCCACCCCCTCTTAGAACGAGATTAGTTCTGTACTTTGTATTGATATATATATAAGATCTAATTGATATTTTGAATTAGTATTTTCATCCACCTGATGAAGCCACAGTGTGGTGAAACATATGTAGTGTGTTAACATTATATATATTATTTTGAAACTATACAACTGTGTTTTATTATATCTATATAATGAAGTTTCAACAAGTATCTCCTTCGTCGATTATTAATGAAAATGATAATTGAAATAATAGTTATTTATTGTATAAGTGTTTTAGATATCATTTTATCCACGCAAGAATGTTTAAACGCGGGAACGCCAGTTCGAGCATCTAAAATACGCATGCAATACGTTTTATCCACAATCATCACATTAATGGAATGGAATTATTCGGAATTTAATTATAAAATATTTGTATTCATAAAATGAAATGTGGCAGGCTGTGTCATTCTTACTGGTTGCTATATCTTCTTCATTATTCCACTACTGGATAATAGGTCACTTTATATGCTTCATAAGTGTGAATAAAACTTCTATTATAATGTGATTGTGGATAAAATAAAATTATAAGAAATACTAAATAAAAGTTTCTAGGTTGTCAATAAATGGAAAAATTAGGGTAATTTAATGAATCTATGTTAAATGGCTAATTGTAACGGAAGAGTAAAAAGGATCAGGAAAAATTATGTTGCCATTTTTAGACATACGTGTAATAGGTGCTTTGGCAAATACGTTAGTTCTAGCTTTGGCTTCGGCAAATGTTTCAATTGATCTTGTTGAATATTTTGGTGCCATAATGTCAACAGCAGAGAGTAAGTATGCTATTGTTGACTACCTTAATCATAAAGTTAGCACTCGTTATCTCTCTGGGATCTCTTGATAGTTAACAGACCTAGCATGATAGTTATCACATGATGTGCAGGTTAAATATTTCAAAAATCTTCTCTGCGCTTTCTCGATCAGTAAATTCTGGTAAAATAGAGTGTATTCAGCGCAATTAGATCTGCAAATGTACAGCAGGACCGAATAACGAAATTAAGAGTGCATAATTCGGAGTTGCAAATAGATAGAATGTGGTCAATGAACTTCAAGCGTTGATCAAATAAAACATCCAGACCTTTGATTTCTGATTGAGGTGTAATATTGAAGTGATCAAGTGAATGGATTCGTCTTTGTAATGTATGTGGTGACCGCACATTTATTTTTACTGATTTTTATTTTGTCGATGTACTTGGTAGGAATAACACACTTGGCTATATTTCACAAATTTAATTATATTTCTCTAACATATATGTTTCGGCTGTTATGCCAGTCTCAAAGAGTTTTTGACAACTAACTTAATCTACGTAACGGTGTAACTTATATACCTAGTTTTGTGATGAGGTAGTGGTTAGATCAGCGATGCACATACCGCGGCCCGCGGACCGTATGCGGCCCACTATCGATATTTATGCGGCCCGCCAACGAATTTTAAAAATTGTTTAAAAAACTACAAAAGTAGGTAAAAATTGATTCAAATCAATGTTTCTTAACTTTTTATTTTATTCTAACTTTTGTAATTGTTAGTAAGAAATGTATCTTTAAGTACTTACTACTTTATTGTTCAGGTTTACTACGTAGGACAGGTATGCTCCTCGTTGTTCCAAGCACATTGTTACGAGACTAGAAATCTGTCGAACCAACTAGATTACTAGAAGATTCGCGGAACACGTCGGTATTAGCCCCGAATAATGTGGTAGGTTCTCGATTTTAGGTAACTCGTATAAATACAACGCATCTCCCGCTATCGGGACAGTTAAGTTTTAACTACGGACAAGCGAACATAATATTGTTTGAATTGTAATCTGTCAAGAATAAATATTTCGTTGTTCGAATACGTAACAATATAATATCAATTTTGATATGGATAAACAAGGCCCCAGTAAAAAACGTAGTCGTAAGGTTGAAGATGAAAATCGACAGTTTCAAGATATTTGGACCGAAAAATACTGTTTTATTTCATTGCATAACAAAAGTGTCTGTTTAATATGCAAGAGTAGTGTTTCTATTCCGAAGGAATATTATGTGAAAAGGCATTATGAAACCCAGCATCATACGTTTACCAAATTAAACGGCGAAAATCGAACGCAAAAAATTTCCACTTTAGAAAGGGAACTAATAGGCCAGCAAGCTATGTTTACAAAACCAATTCAAGATGCTGAAACAGCTACAGCTAATAATAGCGAAAACTTGTCGGTCTTTTAAAGCAGTGTTTAGATATCGCCGCAAAAAAATGTGTCCGAAAGATGCAAAGAGGTTTGAGAAAATTCAACTAAATCGGATGACTGTTCAAAGAAGACTTACCACATTAGCAGCTAATATAGAAGAGCAATTAGCAACGAAATCGAAAAGTTTTGAGTATTTTTCTAAGTACTCGACGAATCTACAGATATAAGTTCCACTGCTCAACTTTTGAAGTGAGTGAAGAACTGATTGGTATGAGTTCTTTGACAAGTCAAACCAAGGGGAGTGACATGCTCAAAGCTCTTCTGGAAAAATATTCTATAATGGATTTGGATTTAACGAATTTATCTGAAATTACGACTGACGGATCACCTTCGATGGTTGGAAGTAAATCTGGCATAATAACTATGTTAAAAGAGTATTTACAAACTAAAAACATAGATACCAAGGAATTAATGCAGTTTCATTGCATTATACATCAAGAGGCCCTCTGTTCAAAATTATTGGGATTTGAAAATGTGATGAAAGTTGTAGTACCTACTGTAAACTTTATAAAATCACGAGGTCTCAATCACCGACAATTCACACAATTTCTCGAGGATATTGAAAGCGAATATGGTGATCTCCTGTTTTACACTGAAGTAAGGTGTCTAAATCGTGGGTTGTCACTAGAGCGGTTTCTTAACTTGATTGAAGAAATAAAAATATTTCTGGCTGAAAAGAAAAAGGACGTCTCCGAATTCGACAACCCTGATTGGTTGTGTGACTTAGCGTTTCTTGTAGACATCACAAATCACTTGAATGTCTTAAATACGCGACTCCAAGGCAAAGATCAATTGATTTCGCAGTTTTACTCTCATGTTTCGTCCTTTCAATGCAAATTGAGTCTTTGCAGGACAGAAATCAATTACAGCCATTTTCCGAACTACAAAAAAATTATGGAGAAATTCAATAAATCTGATGTCAATTTCGCTTATGTTGAAAAAATTGATATTTTAATACAAGCTTTTCATGATCGTTTTCTAGACTTCAAAAAAGTTAAACCTCTATTAGACATTTTCAGCAATCCTTTCAACATTTCACCCGAAAATGCACCGGAATCAATACAGCTGGAATTGACATGTAAAATGATGATAATTTACGGAACAAGTTTAATGAAGGTAATTTACTCAACTTTTACCGTTGCGTTGACAAAACCACTTATAAAGAGATGCGAATAAATGCGCAAGCTTATTTGGATCGACGTATATTTGTGAGCAAACGGTTTCAGTGATAAAACTTAACAAAACAAAAAATCGAAACCGTCTGGCATATGAAAATCTGGAAGCAATTTTACGTGTGGCGACAAGTAATGTGGAGCCAAACATTAACAAAATTGTTAGGTCTGCATCAAAATAATAAAACATGAAATATTACATTGTAATGAATGATTAGATTACATTACGATTACATAATTACAACAAACATTTTTGAATGTTCTTTTATTTTTATCATTTGTAGTAATTCATACTATTTAAAAATAAAAATATTTGTGTTAATAGTATTCTTTGTAGTGGCCCGTCTTTGGCTTATAATTTTCCCGAGTGGCCCCTGTTCCATATAAGTCTGTGCATCCCTGGGTTAGATGATGTTTATAATGGTGTCTATGATAATATGGCGGCAGACACCATTATAAACATAATCTAACCATCATTTGTTTACTATTGTTCGTTACGTGACTTTGATTTCTTGATTTCTTTCTTTTTTTCTCGTGTTTGTATTTAGGTTAAAATCTTGCAAATGGAATTGTAATATTTTGTCGAGTTGAGTTGTGAAATATTCTTCTTTCTTGATTAAATAATAGTTATATACTCGTATATACTTACTACGAATTATAATAAAAAATACTTGATAAGTTCACTGTTTTAGTGAAATTTATCAAGTGTTTTTTTATTATAATTCGTATTAAGTATATCGAAATACACTGTTTCATGGAAGAACCGACTGTAACATCCATTAACAAGAACAGTAATTAACTTACGTAACTCGTAAATATAAATTATATTCATCATAAGTACTTTATTGTTAGACAAAAACAGGATCAAATTAAATTGCGTAGCTAATTGAAAATACTTAAATTTCCGGTAAACGGAAGCTACTTGTAATAACAGTTCGAATTAACGGAAACTCATTGCATATAAAATTGATTTTCAACGTAATACGATTAGTTTAGCTTTTCAACTATCGAGAAATGCATAAAAATAAATAACATAAATAAACTGTACGACGTTTCCATATTTTCACAGAAAATGCAACGCAATAAATAACTAGGAATATTACAATAGTTTATACCACGCATTTTCAAAAATATTTAGGCTATTTTTAAAACGGTTTTTTTTGCATCGGTATTCTTTCGTGTATGAAAACTTATTAAGCATTTAATAGTACAAAATGTAATGTGTATATCAAAATGATCGAACAGCGTTAAAATCTTTAGTAAGTAAAGGTCAAAATCAGATCCAACAAAGGTTGAAGTCAAAATAGAATCAATTAGGTATGTACATATATTACATTATCATTACGCACGTGTATGGAACACACATTAAAGGTCACAGTTACTTTTTCTTGGCTTCTACTGATAACGACGAAATAATTTCTGTTAATAACAAATAAGATCAGTTTTAAACATTTTCGCGAAACATATTTCGCAAATATTCAATAACACTGAACTTTAGACTTTTTTAAATATTGGTTAATTGTAACTACTTTAAAGAAATATGCAAATAACTCCAATGAGTATGTGATTTTCATTATTAACTTTTATATTTTTCATTCGGTGGTGTATTAGATAACAATTCAGGAACTGAAAGTTACGCATTATTATTAATTGCAATTTTTTTATATCGATTTTTGTTGGAAGGACATTAAATGAGGAATATAACTAACTGTAAGGCCCATATTACACGATGCGAAATTTTGCAATAAATTTGTATGTAAATTTTTATGAAAATTTACTTGCAAATTTCGCAACGTGTAAAAAAAAAAACAATACGTGCTAAAGTTTCTGCAAAATCTAAATTTTTTGCCAAGTGGCAAGGTTAACACATGCTGCAATGATCATAACCTGTGAGGCTGTGAGCATAACCTCCATTCACAAAGGTGCATGTCGTCTAGAGCTCTAGTTGTATTGTTTGATATTTTTGACTAAATTATTCAAAGTAATAAAAAAAATGTTCTAAATTTAGTAGGTATACACCTGATCACCTAATCAAAGAATTTGACAATTTAACCAAGGACCGCTAACATTTACCATGATAATAACACCAAACTTACACTATATCACGCATGCGCTAGTGCAATTTTTTGTGTATAATAATGCATGGGTGTCATACACGCTCGTACAACAATATCGAGAAACTACGAAAATTGTTTTTCAAGAAAATTTTCACAAAAATTTACATGTAAATTTATTGCAAAATTTCGCATCTTGTCATACGGGTCTAAAAGTTATCTGTGCCTAAAGATTTTTAACTTAGGCGGATCAATTTTATTTAGAGCCACCAAATATGTACATATTACTAGAGCTGAGGATGTTTGCGGTATAACCATGGTTATATCATATAACCATAGTAATTTACTATGGTTACATGATATAACCATGGTTATACCGCAAACATCCTCAGCTCTACATATTACTATTTACCGCCAAGCTGCTAGATTGTAGTAGTAAAATAGTTTTGACTATCAACCAATATACTTTGATTTTGATGAAATTCAGTGAAATATTTGACATACGAGGGCTAATCTCTTTGCTCCGCCCATGACCCATTTATAAACAAAACAATTAATTATCTTCACGTCGCATTGTAACCTGCTATGTATAGTCTAACGCTGGAAACTTACAACTCTGAACCTGTTAAAGCGTGCCTACAGTAGACGCCCGAAATCGCGAGAGTCACGTATCAGTATCGAAAGGCATCGTGTCGAGCAACGGGCGGTGATTAAATACTTACGTTTAAAAAGAGATGACCCCAACTTAATTTCATCAAGATTTGGTGGATTTCTTAGGGGCATCTGCAGTATCATATGACATAGGTAAAAGGTGGTGTCGTGAGTTTAAATGTGGTAGATAGTCGTGTACAGACAAACATGAAGGTAGAGCGCCTACAACCGTTACTACCCAAGAAAATTGTAAAAAAGTCCATGATCTCTTGCTGCAAGATCGACGTGTGATTATGGGTACCACGAATATTAACAAATGCACACAAGCAAACTCAAAAAGACATTTGCAGTGGTCTTTTAACGCGGTATAGACGCGGCAAAGAAAATTTTCTTGCAAGATTAGTGACAATAAATGAGTCCTGGATCCATCATTGTGATGTAGAGACCAAAATACAGAGTAAGGTTTACCACCACCTAAAAAATTCAGGATGCTATCCGTATTTTGGGATGTTGAAAACGTAATATTAGTAGATTTCCTGCGGAAGGGGGCCACAATTATAGGTGCTTATTATACCAATTTAATTCGCAAATTACGTGACTTGATAAAAGAAAAACGTCGGGGGAGGTTGCGTAAAGGTGTTTTCTTACATCAGGATAACGAATCCAGTATAGGTCTGCCATTGCAACAGCTGTAATAGCTCAAGCAGGCTTCGAATTGGTTGAGCATCCGCCATATTCGCCAGATTTGATCTCCAGCGTTTATTACTTGCGTGGTAAAAGATTTTCGTCAGATAATAATGTGATATGTGCGGTAAATCAGTGGTTTGCAGAGATTGAACAATCTTTTTCGAGAAGCATTGGAAATGCTAGGACATCAATGGGAAAAATGTGTTAACCTTAACGGTTATTATGTTGAAAAATAAAAGTAAGATATTTGCCAATTTTTTATTCTAAGTAGGTCAGGGGTGGAGCCAGCCCCAAATTTTTTACTATTTGAACATAAAATTAAATTTATGTGTTAGGAGTGCACGTAAAGACAAATTTAAGGTATCGCGCACAGGGTCCGGAATCCATATATTCAAAATTTCAAATCATTCATGTGTTAAAGATGACGAGAAATATATGTTGTCCAAACTGTTACGAATATTATTATTATTGTATATTCGAATGCATACATTATTTTATGCTTACATTGCAATAATATAGATATTATTTATTGATAAATCTATGAATTTCCAAACCCTGATTAAACATATGCACTTATTGCATATATATTGCTTACTCTGGGAAATTTGTATTTGAGTTTATATTTTTATCCATATCTTACATACATATTCGAGGCACAAATTAGGAATAAAACATTAACGGCCATAGCAACCATTCTATGATCTGTCACATTTAATTCGATGTGGGCAAAATGTTGTTACTTGCTAAGGATTGTTATTGTTTTGGGTTACCGAAAAATAATTAGTAATTGATGCGCTAGTAAAACAGACCGTAATATAATAACATTTTCAACAATAACAAGTTGGAAAAATATATGTATTAGGGTAAGCCAAATAGTGTTATATTTTCTTATCGCAACTATAAATTTTCCAGTCACCGATAAGTCATAAAAAGTAATACAAATAACGCCCTAAACATTAACAACTTTAATGCTTGACGATTAGAAGAAGTGTGTTATCGAGGGTATGGTTGTTTAAAGTAAATATAACCGGTCACCTATTTGAATTCTTTCTCTTGATTGGCCAGCGTGTTTTTTAAATTACATGTTAGTATTATCTTAACCTATTCATTAATGAGCAGTGCCTCTAGTAATGTCAAATAATTTACGCCGCCCTTTGATTTGGCCGCCTGTGTGCCTTGCACACGTGCGCACAATTACGGCGCGAGACTGGGTAGAGCAAAGGAATCCACCCTCGTAAATTTCTTATTACCCAGTAACACACTAAGGGACTAAGAACGGTTCTTAAAGACAAGCAATTCGGTTGTTTTTCTTTTAAACGAATAGAGCTAGAAAACTGTTTCAAAAACTAATACTTTTTTTTATAAGTTATAGTCTAGTGCTGAAAAATTGAGTTAAAAATACAATTTGTTTTCCAGAGAAAGAGCCCATTTTTTGAGTTATTTTTAGAGATCGACCGCTTTTAGATTTTGATACTGTGAAGCTGTAGACTATTCAAAAGTAAAGTTTCTGCTTTATTGCAGTCTTTAGCGTCAGTGGTTTCATCTGTCATTGATAATTGAAGCATCATTTTATCGTACATCGGGGACATATTATAATTTCTCAAGGTGGATTCCGCGGGCACATGCAAGTCACTATATTTCCCGTTAACACAATTTTGCAAAAAGTGAGTAAATTTAGGATGATTCACCGTATTTCATCGAATGTTACACGCTATTAGTATTTTAAGTACATCGGAATTAAATGTTTTCTGCCGTTTTTAAGCAGTTGAAATGTTAGCAATAAGTGCTTTATGTGTATTCTACGACACATATTTTACTACGCGGGTTTACACTCGCACGACAGTATTACACTGCAAATTTTGCATCGAAGTTGAATACCGTCGAATTCTAGCTCAGGCAAATCTCTTATTCATCTTTCAACAGTATCTCGCGACGGATGTGGACGGAACATATTTACGCAAGAGAACTCAAGTAACTAATAAAAGTAAACAATAGATCGGCCTGCTACAAACGGCGCTTACGACTTAACTGAAATACTTGCGGTGCAATAGATGTAACTACTTTTATACGTTTTATACAGATATCGTAACTTGTAAATACATTTATTGACGGCGAGGAAGAGGAAGCCAGTTGCACCGCGTTAGCAAACCCGAGTTGGACAAATTCGTATAATATGTACATTACAACATTTCATATATAATTTACAGCATAGCACCTATTATTGTATTACTGTTGTTACTGTGCCCGATTTTTAATTACATTATTCATTTAAGTCCGCTTCTGGAATTTACCTCTGAGTGCCGATCCCTGGTTATCATACTCAAAAATAAAGTTAAAGTCCTTAATCTAAGTTGATTTAATTTTTAACGGATATTTTGTTTCGTGTGCGGGAAATCTTCACTGAAAAGTTTAGATAATTGTTAACACCATCGTTCTCGAATTAATAGATAAAAATAAAGATAACTAAGAATACTTAAAAAATAAATTAATCGATTAACCTCTTTAGCGTACGAAAATATACTAGCGATGCTCTAATTAATATTCTTAAAGTAGAATGTAACAAGAACCTTTTGTTGTAACTGTATACTTAATACTAGGGCATGACGTAATTGGGTAATTTGAATAGCGAACTGAAAAAGAATACGCGAACGGAAAATGAAAATGTCAAACGATCGGACGTCCTAGAATAGTAAAAAAAAAGAAAAAGATACCACATAAATGATGTATGCAATAGCTGTATTTTAATAGAGGTCATATCTAAGTAATCTTATCTTGCGTGCAATAAATGTGGTGTGCATTTTACATACATGTGTACATATACACTAGATAATATCATTCACATCATATACAAGGAGATTAACAACATGACAAAAGTACTCGAGTCGAATGAAATATATGAAAAAGACAACGAGTTTGAAAATAATTAAGTTTATGAATGAACAGGATATCAGATTATTATCGAGCATTTTTTTTATGTATTTAATAATATATTTGTATAATTGATCAAAATTTAATTTGATATTTGCGATAAGCTTTCACTATATTCCTTGTTATTTGCAAGAGAAATTTTTATAATTATATCTTATAACTGTATTAATAATAATTTTAGTAATTATTCAAAATTTCTTAAATTAATTAAATCTTTCTTAAATTCTTCATGAAAGGCTAGAATTTGTAAATGGGTTATATATAAGGACTGACCAAAAAGTGTAGATTTATTCTTTTATTGTATTCTCAAGAGTTCATTTAGGAATAAAAAACAACGGAAAATATTTAGAAAAATAACATTCCAGAAGATTCTCACTTACCAGGCCTCGTAATATGCCAACTATTAAGTTTTTGGTTTAATTCATACAAATCAGCAAAGGGATCAACTGTCTATGAAGGGCACAGTACAGTGGCGGCTCGTGCTAAAAATTTTAAGGTGTTCTGCAAGTTTTACAAAAAAATTTACCTTGCACGGGCAGTAAGAGGTTGTCTCCCATCGATCTTATCGTGCTTTCTTCGCCTTCCGTACTGAAGTAATGGATTTCTGGAACGATTGTCAATTGTCACACAAAAAAATAAGAGTCACTAAGCACTACTTTACTAACAAATTATTTCTTATAAATTAAATCTATTCTACGTTCTTTTCGATTTGCACTTTGTCATTAAAATTGTCTATTTCGGAGATAAACTTTTTTTTCGATAGATAGCATGGAAAGAGATGTTAAACGATCTTCGGTCATTGAATTTCTGAGAAACGTCTTAATTCGATTTAGTGTTAAAAAGCATCGTTCGGCCTCTGATGTTGTCATGGGAGTTGTTATTACAATTTCTAATAATTTTCTAGTCTCCTTCAGCGTATCTCCCAGATTGTTTTTTATTAAAAATTTTAGAAGAGGTAGTGCGCCTTTTAAAGATCTACAATCAGTTATTGAGTAAATAACAGACAATTCAGTTCGTAATCTTTCTTTATCAAGGGTGGGATAATAGGAGCATGCGGAAGTGAGTTTGTCCTCAGGAAATTTACTGCAATACTCTCCAAAGCATTCCGAAAAAAAAGTGATGCCACTACTAGATGCTCTTTAAAATGAAATCGATCTTTTGCACAATTTAGAATAACATCACACACCTCTAAAGCCGAAATTCGATGATTAAATCTGCTGTTATTTGGACGTTTGCGTTTTTCTGGTGGTGGCTCATCGCTTATTAAATCTGTTTAGTCCATTTACTAATTTAACATAACTTATAAACAATGTAACCCGCTATTTTAATAATGTTCCAGTCACTTGGCACATTGTCGAAATTACTTCAAAAACGTCATCTTTCAAATATCTCAGTGTTATTTAAATTCTTTTAATAAAATTTGTATCGTATATGTTGTCTTTTCTTCGATCCTACCTTGAATAAATACAATAGTGAGTGTATTCTCTTAAATATTGAATCTTCCTTTCTTGTGATCCTTAATTTTTGGATTTTATATCACTTTATGTTTAACTTCTTTCTATAACAGCTTCTCTGTGCCTGTTTCCTATTACTTTTCATTCTCATTGAACTTGTTATTAAATTCCTTCTGCCAATACTATTCTTATTACAGTTATAATTTTTCGATTGTCAATTTATTACAAACAAAATGAATATGGCCATCGCAATACTACTACATTATATTATAACATTATTTTCTTTAGATTGACATTTAGATTAATATGGTTTGATTATTGTCGGCACTTTTATTAACTTTTAAAATGTAAAAAAGTAGTTATAGTGGCATAACTACAGTAGATGGACATATGGTTTCGCGGACTTTTTTGTAGATATTAATACGTTCTATAATATTGTAGAACATTTTTTTGTTCTATCAACAATAGTTTCCGCAGCGTACGCGATGGCAGATTTTTTGTGACTAATTTTTTCACACCTTGGGTTACATTAATGCATTTTTATTGGGGATATCTTTTTTTTTGAAAATGTAATATAGCCTATGTCACTCAGTGAAAATGCAGCTTTCTAATGGTGAAAGAATTTTTGAAATCGGTCCAGTAGTTCTTGTGTGAAAGCATTACAAACATACATACAAAAACACAGATGTTTCCTCTTTATAATATTAGTTTAGATACCGTCATATCGCCCTCGGCGGCCTCGGCGCTGGTGTAAATGCAGCGAAAATGCCTGGTAAAATCACGCATTGGTTTAAGACAGCCCCGGGGGCAGCGGGGTGCGCGCGGGTGTTTAAAGAGCTCTGTGCGCACGTACGTGTGGACCAGATAAGGAACAAGTGAGCGATCGCGCGAATTAGGTTGGTTATTCCACTGGTCGCCTATTGTATATTATTTGATAATATACTATAGGTATATAACCGGCGTTAAGTGTTGGAATTTCGGAAGCGAATATCTCGGCTTCTACTGATCGGATTTTGATGATTGAGGTGTCAAATTGTAGGGTTTGATGTTCCCTACAGGACGATGTAGAAAAATATGCAAATTTTTTGATATACAGGGGGAGAATTTTCACAACAATATGTTACGCTTTTATACACATCAGAAATGTCGGAAAAATTATGTAAAAGAAAACTAGTTATAACTAATACAGGTTCGCCCGCCCAATTTTTTGGGAGCTCTGCAGCACTGCAGCGCTTATGCGCCAGCCGCCACTGGCACAGTAGGTATTTAACGTAAGCGTGAACCGCGAACGAGTAATAAAATGATTTTTATGTAGGTCTTTCGTGTAACCGTCAAAAGTTTAGAGGATATATACTATACAGGATGTATCACGACGAGCTTAAACTATCTGTATATTGGGAACTACTAACCTAATATTTATGAAAATTTGTAGACATGGATTATACAAAGTAAGGCGAATTTAAACAAAATATTTTGACAGACATGCTATTTCCGGTTATACCGGAAGTGTACAGCAAATTTGTTATTTTAAATACAACACCCTTCATACCGTGTGTCGCATTTAAGATGAAGATACCCCCATATTTTCGTGATTTGAAGGAATACAGATTTGAATTTTTATCATACATGTTGATGGGTCACATTTTTTAAGATACTCAACTGAAATCTAAATTTTAGCCTACTACAAATTTACAAACAGGGTCAATTCTTGATATTTTTCTTCGCGTTAGAGATACAAAAAAAATATTAAAAAAAGTTGTTCAGAATATTAGAATTATACAGAATTATACATAAAATTATAACGTTTATTTTTCAATTTGATAATTAGAATGCCATGAATAGAAATAATGGTAGTACTAATGGTTATGAGTCATCCAAAAATTACAGATATTGGGCAGAAGAGAATCCAAATTTTCGTATTAATCGGAAAAACAGTGTTATAAGAAAGTAAATGTGTGGTGTGGAATTTTTTTCAATAAAATTTTTGGCCCTTTGTTTTCGAAAACAATTTAAACCAACACAATTATTTGGATATGCTACAAAATTTTGTTTTACCATAGTTGGGGGATATTAACAGAGATGATGTTGTCTACTTTCAACAGGATGGATGCCCTGCGCATCCAACTAATTTAATTAAAAACTGTCTTGACAACCACTTGCCTGAAAGATGGATCGGCCGTTAAACAAAGAGTGTACGAAAATAATAATTTTGGTGCGAATTTGGAAGCATTAAAAAATAAAATACGAAGAGTAATAAGAACATTTATGAACGTTTACAGAGAATTTAGGTATAGAGTCGAAAAGTGTGTGGAAGTAGGTGGAGGTTACGTTGAATAAACTATTTGTTGTTATTTATGACATTCGAATTAGATACATTAAAAAATATTTAATAAAATCTTATATTTATAATAAAGAATTTATTTTAGTTATTATAAAATTATTTTATATCCAGAAATATATACGGTTTTGGGCAGAAGTAACGCATCAGTCTAGTTATTTTGTATTGGCTTCAACAATAAAAAATTTTTTTTTTTAATGGAAATAATATTTTCCTTTAGAAAATTCGGAATCTTTATTAATTTCTGAATATGAATATGTACTTTTTTCATGGGGTTAGATAATAAAAATATTGAGAAAAATTAAAATTTAATAAACGTACATTTGGACTAGTGCAGTGTTTTGTAGATTGCTTTGGAAATTGTAGATTTTTTGACTGTCATTGAATTATTGACGTTTCACAATAAAATAATTTCCATCGTAAAACTTGCTTTTTTTTAATACGTGTTTTATGTGAAAATGGTCAAATTAACTACTAAAGAAAGAATAGAAATTCTTATGATGGTCGGATATGGTGACAGGCAACATTCACATCACGAAGTTTGCACTTTATTCAATAATGTTTATTTGGATCTAGATCCTATAGCTCAATCAACAGTTTCGAGATTGGTTACTAAATTTAGAGAAACGGGCGATGTTAGAGATATACCTAAAGCTGGCCGACCAAAAGAAATCACTAATGAAGACCGATCTCTTCATGTTTTACTTGCTGTAACGGAAAATCCCACTACGTCAACCACTCAACTAGGACTAGAAAATGATATGAGTAGCAGATCTATTAGACGAATATTAAAAGCGAACAAATACAAGCCCTATAAGATACACTTACTGCACGAACTTAACGAAGATGACCCGGACAGAAGATTACAGTTTTGTGAAACAATAATGGAATTGTCCAATAACGATCCAAATTTTTTAAACAACATCGTATTTTCTGACGAAGCTACATTTTGTCTAAATGGATTTGTAAATAGGCATAACTGCCGTTATTGGGTGGCTGAGAATCCACATTGGATGCGAGAAAATCATAAACAGCATCGCCACAAACTTAATGTGTGGGCTGGCATTGTTGGGCAACGAATCATAGGTCCATACTTCTTGGAACACAACCTAAATGGTGATGGTTACTTACATTTATTGCGTAACCATATTGTACCAGATCTGTTGATTTTATTTCCTAACGACAATCAACCAAGCATGTCAAACCGTAATCTATGGTTTCAACAAAATGGAGCACCGCCACATTATGCTATTAATGTTCGACAGTATTTAGACACAATTTTTCCCGGTCGTTGGATTGGACGTCGGGGTTTTATTGATTGGTCCGCTAGGTCTCCCGATTTAAATCCATTGGATTTCTTTCTTTGGGGACACTTGAAGTCGCAAGTATACAAGGAGAAACCTAGAAACCTAGAGGATTTGAGAGCAAAAATGACTCGTGAGATACAAGCCATACCACCTAATAGTTTACAAAATACAATTCGTCATTTTTGGGAACGTTTAGGACACTGTCAGGTCGTAGAAGGACGTCACTTTGAGCATTTAATTTAATTTTGTAGTTTGTTTACTTTTATTAAATTTTATTTTTTTCTCAATATTTTTATTATCTAACCCCATGAAAATAGTACGCATTCATATTCAGAACTTAATAAAGATTCCGAATTGTCTAAAAAATAGATAATATTATTTCCATTTAAAAAAATAAAAATTTTTTTGGCTGTCATATGTAATCATCATGAACAAAAAAACAAATGATTGAAGCCAATACAAAATAACTTGTCAAAAAACTTTTGTTAACAACATTTTGTTCTAAAGTTTATATTTACGGAATTATTCGACTCATGCGTTACTTTTGCCCAACCCCGTATAATAAAAAATAAAACATAAAATAGTTTAAAAAAATTATCAACGTTCTCTATTGTACAAGTTTGCACCAAATCGTGGGCATACTGTATAAGTTCCTTTGGCAAGACGTTAAATTTATGAAAGGCTAAGAGATACAAAAAAATTGCTGTATTTAAGCAATATACTTAACAGTAAATTAATGTAATAACAGTATGGTTATATTCTCATTATCCTTCACTAACTGAAACTTTAATCTGAAAAGTGGTCTGCTTATATATACATAACAGCTTTCTACGATTGACATGCAGCCAGATGTTTTTGCAATTCTTACAGAAACGTATGACATACCCTGTACAGCAACATTAGCAATCAAGAGTGCGTTACAATAAAGATTATTATACGGAATTATCCGGTCCATTCAGGTCAACTCATAATTTAAAATGTAGATTAATACAGTTTCATTATCGTAGTTCCTCTTAACTTGATGACCGGTGTAAGAGATTTCGTAGTTAATATTTACTTTATTAGCTTTAATTACATTTAATCACACGCATATCATAAATTAAGTTTAATTTATCAGTAGGCCAGATGGTATTTAATAATAACAAGAATATCTTAATTTTACCATGGAATTTGCAGGAAGACAGGTTTCAATAACTGTTTTGATTGAAATTTTAGTGATTACTTTGAGTGTATGTAGATATATCGAACATTATGAGATCGTACCAATTACTGATGGATTAGTTTTAAAGAATCATTAATTAAATATTTAGTTTTCATTAGAGAAAATTTTCATTTATTAATTAAAACAACCGAATAAATATGCATATTTTTACTCTTTCCACGCAAGAAGAACTGCTTAAATGTTTGAAGATTGGTGAAACAAGAACATCATAGAAGGTGGCCAAAAATTAAGCAAAAAGGAGATGGCTGACCAGCCTATAAAGACTAGCATGTTTAAGTGTCATAGGGGTTATGAAAACCACTTCTATTGGCGTGCCAGAGGTGATACTGAATTTATTATCCCTAGATATCCATATGTGCAGCATATAATTGCTTATACGAGTTTTTCAGAAATAATGGACCCAGCATTAAATGGGTTGGATCTGAATTTGAGCAGATGTTTTAAAAGCTTAAACCATCAAACAGTGTTAGTTTGTACGTTGTTAACAAATTCAAAACTACTGGCAATGTAAACATATAACGAAAAGGCAAGCCAGGAAGAGAGAAAAGCGTTAGAGTAAACGAAAATCACGAACGAGTAATGCTGCAAGTTTTACAATCACCGAAAGGACTGCCTTAAAACTGGATATAAAAAAAAGAATCTGTGCGTTTAATGGTCAAGGATATTGGTGGTTTCTTTTACAGAATTCAAAAGTGCCATAAACTGAACCAAAATGATAAAACAAAATGTTTGGCTTACTGTGTTTCTTCCGAACTTTGCAACAACCTACATTTGAAAATATGGTACGAAATCTCCAACAGCGCCTTAAGTTGTGCGTCCAATAGAATAGTGGGTGCTTATAAGTGTCGCACGCGAACGGCTTCGTGTGATTGGTCCGGATTTTAATGTGTTCTGTGGACGGTACTATTAACATAGCGTTGTGTCGTGTTCGAGCTTAGTGTTGATACGTAGGTGAGCTAGAAGAGTCTGTCCGTCGCCGCATTTATTAAGACTGTTTGTTTTTTTTCTATTTCTATCGCTTCTCTAATAATTCTTACGGATAAGGTTTCGTTCTTCGCGATAATCTTAGTATTATCGAAGTCGATAGTATGACACGTTAGCAATCGATGTTGTGCCAGGCATGATATTACTTCTTTCTTGACGACTGCATTCTTGTGTTTCTCTCTCCTTACGTTTATTCGCCTGTTTATTTGGCCCACATAGGATTGCTCACAGTCCGAGCATGGTATTTCGTAACGGCGCAAACTATCATTTATATTTCATGTAGATTCACACCCTTAAATATACATATACAGCATATCATTCGCCATTATAATAGATATGAACTTCGTCAATTTTGTTAAATTAAGTGAGCAATAAATATTTTTTAATTCATTTGTATATTTCTGATCATACTGTATTAAATATTTAATATGTTTATGCATGAACGCGGTTTTAATTTATTTGCATTACGTACACTAATAAAGTCGTTAATATTTGATTTGGTAAATATAACGGATTCAAAACAAATTCATTATTGCCAATAAAATATAATCAAATTTTTATCGATTGAATCATTATTTGTTTGCTTTATAAACAACTGTATATATTTTCAATTAGAAAAGTTTGGAATCTCTCCTTGTGAATTAGCCTTGGATGCAAATTAAAAACTAATTTGCGAGACGAATTACAACTCAAAAGTATTTCGACTACAGTGAAACTAGTTACGTATAAATTATTCCGGCGACATTAATGCATTACAAATTTCAACATAACTAGTCAAGGTTTCTAAAAGAAATTTTTGCGCGATGTATATCTTTGTCTTAAAAGAAGCGTTTAAATTGTTATTTAAATGTCAAAAATATGCGTACTATTTCTGCGATAAAAATAAACACAAAAAATAACACGAAACCAAATATTATCTAATATACTAACTATACGGTATAGGTCCATATACCATCGGGATATTTCCTATGGTGTGACGGTAATGCTGTGTTTCCTGCTGTTTCCTGATCCGATCAGGTGATTTCCTGCGGAGATGCACATCCATAATCGCTCTTGTGTTACACACTCGCACCAAAAACTGTTATTCTGTTTCCGCACAGATGTTTCACGTAAACTTACGCAAAAGGCGCGTCATGAGAAACTACGCAAAAACGATATCGATATTGTTTATATTTAATATTTGTTAGAGGTACGCTTAATTGTTCGCAAAGCAAATACTGTTCGCGCTGCGGCTGTTCTACGCGGTCGACGCAAGAGAGACATTTGTTTGAAACAACACATACTCACCGGTTATCTACATTTTCGTTATCGATTATCTAATAATGTACATACTTGGCGACTCTTTATTTACACGCAGATTAAGGTAATTGTTCCTCAAAATAGAAAAAAAATCGATTAATAGGTAGTAGCATGCGCTGCGTATTTAATACAAGTCACTTTCGCAACGATTATTATTACATACATTAATGTTTATGTTTTAATAATATCGTAATTATTATATTAACTTTTCTATAATTAACTAATGGAATTCTTTCTTGAATTCTTATATTATCCAAGCTACACTGAGAAAACCGTAGTTGTACAGAGAATAAAATATTTATAGTGAATGTATTGTAAAAATATACATTACACAACTGTAGATCAGTAAATAAAAACATACCAGATATGCCGTGCAAGATGAGCCCTCCACTTGACAAATTTAAAGAGACAAACAAAAGACATCATTAAAAATTTAAATAACAAAATCCCAGGATACGATCTTACCACCGGTAATACAGTTAAACTCTCTTTATATCGAATTCTCATGTAGTATTCCAATTTGTTAAAATTCGGGAGAGTATGAATTAAAGGAAGTGAGGCAAAAATATGTATTAATTTGTAATATGTACGTATATAAATGAAGTTTAAAAAAGTCCGAAATTTTTATTCTATGGATTTGATGTTCAACCTTCTGCAAGTTTGTCAAAACGGTTTCGAGGATATTTTCATTCCTTTCAGGAGTTGAATGGAAAACACTTAGCGCTCTTTGGATATCTGTTTGATGGGGAACATCCGTGACTTCTTCCGAACTGCTCGAATCCAGATTTTCAGTTACACTTGTAACGCTGTTCAAAATCTCTGCGTCAGTAGTAGGAATATTGCTAACATAATCCTGGAAAGATCCTCCTTCAGCCTCCACACCCAGTTCCAAAAGTCGATTCCATAAATGTCCTAATTCATCACACTCTTTTACAATATTTGTTTTTAGTTCTGATAAGAGTAGTAAATCTTCATCGTTCCAACATCAATTTCATCCAAACCCAGCATTTCGGAAACAATTTGATATTGTATCTTTTGTTACACATGTCCAAAGCCTTCAATGTAATCCGTACGCAGTTTAACAATAGATTTATTTTAGGAAGTTTGTTATTATCTTCAAACATGGATGTAATGTGAAACAAAATATTTTTTCTGTAAAAAACTTTCATCTTTTTTATATTACCCAGGTCCATGGGCTGTAAAAAGTTATGTTTGCTGGAAAATATTTAAGGGTTGTAAATCTCCCTGTGTCTTTTGGATGACTAGTGCAATTATCCAAAAACAACAAAATCTCCCGAATTTTTTATCCAGATTTAGCAACCCTTTTTGAAAAAGTTGTGTAATCATCCATGCTTTTTTATTGCTGTAATAATCCAATCCAAGGGATTTAACTCTTTTGAAATAATGTTGATTGGCATTTTTCCCAATTAAAACAACTTTTAATTTCTCCGTGCCCAACATATTAGCTCTAGTGCAATACTGTGACCCGGATCTTTGCTGTTTTCCTCTAAAACATTTCTGATTTTTGGGAGGCACTTAAAAAATAATCCAGTTTCATCTGCATTAAATATGGCCAATTTTATCGATGTAATAAAGTAATCCAAAAAATAGTTAATTGACGAAGGAGATACTTGTTGAAACTTCATTATAACGCTAAGAAATAAGTAATTAAACTTTTAGTTTCAAAAATTCTTTTATTGTAAATACCACTTCAATATTGTTTCGCCATACAATGGCTTCATCAGGTGGATGAAATACTGAATATGTACAATACAAGTTTGAATATTTATGGGAAAATTATTGGGGAAATGGTGGTGGAAAAATTTTTACAATCTTAAATTTAATAGAGGGGGTTGTTTAAATCTAGTTGGTCATTTAGAGCTAATCCTAAACTATTGTATCTATTAATTTCTAAGTTTTCTAACAGGTTAAGTTTTTTACTTTTCTCTTTAATGTGAAAAATTTTTAAATCTATATTAAATCTATGATTGATATCTATACAATGACTTGCGAAAGTCAAACAGATTCAACTTTCGCAAGTCATTGTATAGATATCAATCATAGATTTAATATAGATTTCAAAATTTTACACATTCAAGAAAAAAGTAAAAAACTTAACCTGTTAGAAAACTTAGAAATTAATAGATACAATAGTTTAGGATTAGCTTTAAATGACCAACTAGATTTAAACAACTCCCCTCTATTAAATTTAAGATTGTAAAAAAATTTTTCCACCACCATTTCCCCAATAATTTTCACATAAATATTCAAACTTGTATTGTACATATTCAGTATTTCATCCACCCGATGAGGCCATTGTATGGCGAAACAATATTGTAGTGGTATTTACAATAAAAGGATTTTTGAAACTAGAAGTTTAATTACTTATTTCTTAGCGTTAATCCAAAAAAACTACTGAGTTGATGTTAAATAATTTGAAATTGTCGTCGGAAATTCGCGCTCATTTACATTTTTGATTTATATTTAGTAAACGCGGCGCCCACCTAGCAGAGAGTATAGACATCCCTAATTCGACATGCAAAATGTATTGTACACGTTCAGTAGATATGCCCACAGTCTTGGGAATCTCCTCTAATTTCACTCTTTGGTCACGTAACATATGACCTTTTTAGACCATGTCTGGAATGGTAACACGTGTTGGTGGTTCAGGGCGTTCTTCATATTCGAAATTTATGTAGCCGCGTTTAAAGTGAACAACACAGCGACAAATAGTGGCCTTCAACGGAGAATTGTCATCCCATGTTTACTGCATATCCGCCAAAATCTCCTCTTAAAAAACAAGTTCTGAATTGCATACATTACGAAAAGCAATTTCATCCATTTTACAATTTTCATTAAACACGTTTTCTTTAAGTAACTGTATCTGTTAAACTAATCGTCAGCTGATATTGAAAATTTCAAGCCTCTTGTAATCGCATGATCTAGACGAAAATAATACCATTTCTTTTCACCAACAATGACCATTCGAAACGTTCTCGTAAATACTAAAATAACGATGCAATCTTTGAATTAACAGAAAATTTTAAAAGTTAATCCTTACCACATTATATTTTATATTCTGGATTCGTATGCTAATCAGCAGCAGTAGAAACAGTATTACAGTAGAAGTCCTAGCATACACGATACATCAGTAAAGCATACCACTATATCATTGACGTATTAATTAATACTCAGTATAAATACATGCAAAACGCATTACTATATTGCTAATGGAACTGAAAATAAACTCACAAAGTTCTTAGTATTAATATGTCGGTAATATAGTGTCTTTGGCTTGTGTAGTGTACTAGGGCTCCGAGTGTAATAATTTTCGTACTGCTGATGATGACAATTTAGTTGTCGAACTACGTCTCAAAGAATTTAAAGCTATACTGTTCTAAGAGAACAAGAAACAAGAGAAAGTCTCCTATTTATTTCAAGAAAGTATTTAGTTTATCTTGGCACTAGGTTTGGCTAAGCAGCATTGCCAGGAGGTGTTTAAAAAAAGGATAACGCATGCCCTCAAAGTCAAAGTTATTCATTGTAAAGTCCAAAAATTCTATATTGGGCGAGCCTGAGGTAAATTTGGAGTGTTATCATTTTTAGGAACAAAAGGTATGTTGTGTTGTCGAATCTAGTCTTGCATAATGGCATGATGCTAAGTCTTGCCAAAACATGATATTGTCATCAGCATGATGTTAATTGATGAATTGAAGCAATTTGAAAAGACAGTTATTAATGTAGCTCTGACTGTTCAAAGCTTCGCCTATTACTCTTCCCACAAAATGTCGGGATATACCCCTCGTATAAATTGTCCACCAGACAAGAATTTTATCGGCGAATTTCGTTTTATGTTTGTACTTTCCTTTCACTTCAGAGTTACTCAAAGAGAAATACTTTTGTCACGTCGTACAATCTACATTAATGGTTTCTTTACCGGGAAAATGCATTCGCCTTAGTTGACGGCAGCTTCTTGGCAGACGTACCAGTTAAGCTTGAGTATATTTGGGGCATTTATGCTTTTTCAATATTTCAGACCATTTCCTTTTCTCGAAGCAATGTGTTGCTCAAGTTTCCTGTCTATGTTATGGGCATCAACTACAATCAGGTTCCTTCAGATATCGATATACAATTCAATAATTTGTTGATCTTAAAACGACTTCTATATGATAGCTGCAATAAATATTCGTTATAGTCTGGTAGTCTTGCTGAGTTAAATAACTGTTGGATGTTCTTATTTTTTGTGTTTATTACTTTTATTCCTAAATATATAATCTTGTTTATTTCCATAAATATTAATTTTCTCAATCGTGTTTATTGTTTTATACCTTTTTAATGTTTAGAAGAAATTAGTATATACAGGGTGTTCCTTATTGATGTTTGAATATTTAAGAGTGTGAATCTACATGAAAAATAAATTATAGTTTGCTTTATAAACTATGGCCCAAAAATGTTCCGTTACGAAAATAGGGAAAATACGTTGGAAAATGGTAGGCCTATGGTTTTTTCCAAAATATAAATTATTTTTGAAATCCCCGTTCAATTTTAAACATAAGAGCTCTCTTGAGTTGTTTTCCTGTAACGCATCGTTCATCATTCCAGGGCAACTAGTTTTATTGCGAAATTGTATTCGTCAATACTCACATTAATTCGTCCAACATTTCAATGGTTTTAATTTTTTAACTCTAAAACGGCGCATTACAGAAAAACAACTCGAGAGAGCTCTTACGTTTCAAATTTAACGGGAAATTTAAAAATAATTTATATTTAGGAAAACCATAGGCGTACCATTTTTTTCTTCAAAAATATAAAAATATGTGCTCGTACGCAAGCCACTGTTAAAGCTATTTTTTTTTTAAATATCCACCTTTATTAACAGTCGCTATGTATTAAATTTAACTGAAACATCTCAAGCGGTTTCGAAAATATTAATTAATTTCCATTTTATTCCTAAAAATTCAATTCATCATTTATTTTTCATGTAGATTCACATCCTTAAGTATTCGCATATCAATAAGAAACAAACGGTATAGTATAACTTTTTTCTAACTTTTACTTGTTATGCGTATGACTTGAATTTATTTTAATTTTTTTTTCTCATGTAGGTACCAAATATTTTTAAGATATTATCCTGTAAATGGAATTATAGTATTCTGTTGGGTAAAATAAAATTAAATAAATAAATACAAAATAAATTCCAACGATACCGTACTCTTCGGATTGCCGTATCAACGAGCCAGTTTCCTCACTGACATCTCAACTTGGTTATTTGCACTTCTCAAAAGCCTCTGCCCTCTATGTGGTAAATACCCGGGGTCTTTCATTTTTTGGGAGGTTAAAACATGGAATTCCCCACTGGCATTCCACTATTGTGCGATAAATCGTTCAACGTAAAATATTTCCATCCTCTAAGATTCGAAATATTTCAGCATTGGACACCCGCCCAACAAAGTTGTAGATACTTTTTCGGAGTTCTAACTTATACGACATTGTAAACCAACAACTTCAAATTAACTAGCTGTCAACTTACACTAAACAATGTAAACAAACTTTTGTTACCAAAGGCAACTTGATATTTTTTAATTTCATTGAATTCTGTGCCAAACTTTTAGGACATATGTTACTAAAATGAAAACATGTTACGTCCAATGAATTTGATTTTCTAGGAGACACTGTAAATTATAAACATGATCAAACTTTGTAAATTAATTTAAATTTTAAAATCTAATGCATAAATTTAATAAGCAAAAGCGAATGCCGAAATATTTATTTTCCATTATTAATTTTCTGTATTATTTTAGTTATTTTAAAATACTACAAATATCACGTTATATTATTACTTATTTTTTAATGCTAAAATAAAACGTAACAATCTTCAGAAAAAATCGTATTTATAACCGAACACACTATTACTTTGATAAAATAATATTTTCCACGGCAATTCACCTTGGAAACGTATTCATTGCCACCACGTGTTTGAACATCAAGTTTTACGTTATTTCGCGAAGTAAAGTCTGAAGAGTGGAAACGCGTGCACTGTTATCTCGGAACGAAGCGCGAACGAAAACTTCTTCTCATTCACGATTAACGCTCAGCCATCAGCATTATTCCGTTTAATATGGTGTGTGATTCTTTTTTATGCAAAGAGGAAGACGATGACTGGTTACAGAAATGGAGGTACTGTTATGACGAAGTAAACGTGGGAGTATTCTTTTGTTGAATTAAATGCAGCAGGAATCGATATCACGATTAAAAGAAATGCTTCAGTATTGTATTGCATTTATTGTTGCCTGATATTTATAATAAAGATATTATTATTAAATAAGCAATATCAAATGTACAATTGCCGTTGAGTTTAAGGCAGAAAATTTTCCCAGAGATTATAAAAATAAAACTAATTAAGGTGTTTTTAAATTACTCCTATTTCAAGTAGTATGTCTGCGTTTATGAATACTTACATATAAACTATAATTATGTTAATTAAAAACAATAGTCCTCATGGAATTGTTTTAAACTGAATCATATAGCCATTTAAATATGAACATACCTACATATATAATTACTTTTCTACATTTTCTTATGCGAAATTACAATTCTTCTTATAATTAGTTTTCTGACGGCGTCGTATGCTTATACGAGGAGTGCTGAGAAAATTTCTGGGAATCTAGTAGTTTAAGTTACGCCCGCATTGTTCAGCTGTTATATTCGTAAAAAGAGAAGATTAGTGGTATTCGCAGATGATCCAATTGGAGAATATCAAGGAGGTTTTCGGAAAAATAGATCAACAGGAGACCAGATATAAAGTAGGGACGCGATAGCTAGCGTTGCACGTCATCAATGAAGTATACATGATGTCATATCTATATTAGCCCATTTGAAAACATTTTAAATGCAATATGTATTAAAAAGTCGTTAGTTTATTTGTTTTACATATATTAGCACTACTTGGTTATAATTTATTACATTTTTGATAAAACAACACATGTTTCGAGTTGATTATGATTTTACAGTTTGTGAATATTTTTAACGAGGTGAATACAAGTATGCGACGTAGCCGATGTCAATTCATCAGTCATTGTCAATCTTGTTATTGTGTGTCACCTAACCTGTATTTTTTCTTCCCTGTTGTATTTCGTGTTTTTTTGCCTCCGTTTATTTGTCTGATATTTAAAAACAGTTTTTTTTAAATTATAGGTGCGTATTATTATTATCGCAATGCCTAAATCCTTTTGTAAGCAATCGAAGCAATTAATTGCTTCACTAATAACCTTTTTTGAGAGGGAACGCGATGAAGGAGGTCCTTTCATACCATTTAACGCTGTTCAAGAGGTACGTACATGTGTTTGGCAATCACTATAATGCAAAAATTACATATTTCCTTAACATTTCAGAGAGTTGCTGCAGCATTAAATATACATGTGTCTACAGTTTCAAAAATATCGCAGTGCATGAAGGCAAATCAACCTCTCACCAGTCCAGTGAAAACAAGGAATAAAGCAAAACCTATTCGCGATCTAGAACCTGGCACAGAAACATCGATACGTGATGTCATTTATGAAATGTATCGTACTAGTAAGCATATAGATATACAAGTACTACTTGAACGGTAATAAATATGATATATTTTCAGAACAGCATATTACTCGGAGATCTTTGTTACAACTCCTAAAGGAACGAAATATTTTTAATGGAAGCTTAACAACACTGGGTTTAGTTCTAAAAAATATCGGTTTCAAATGGAGGAAAGATGATCCCCGTAGATGTCTAGTGGAACTGCCACGCATTGTTTCATAATCAACTTCATAATCAACTTAAATGACGATTCTGATACAGATGAATGGGATGATGATGACGATGACGATGTAGACTGTGAAATGTAAAACAAAATCACATGTAAAACATTTTTCTTAATACAATTTATAAAATTTTATCAAATGTATACACCTTGTATTAGTAATGTACACATTTAAATTCATTCTGTAACATCATAAATGTACCCAGTTAAGTTTATTATAAACTTTATGGCAAAAATTATCCAAGTTTTTATTATAGTATTTACATCAGTATTTTTAAGTTGAAAGCAGATTTTGTGTAGCATGTATGTCAAAAGCTAAGCATATTATGGCAAAAGCTACAAGAAATTTATAGTAACAAACTAATAAAGTTTCTTAATCTAAATACCTGACAAATTTGCTCATAGATGAGCTTTTTCATTCAACCGAGCTTAAATGGTAATTTTAACGTTCCTTAACATATTCGAAATGTTGTTTCAGCAATAAATAATATAATCACTGAATATTTTTAATCCTTTGTAGCTAAACAATAAATAAATAATATTTTGCGCTTAATTACCAATATTTTCAGAATACATTTGACATTATCATATAATGTAGATGACGTTAAATCACTTATTTAAATGTCCAAAGGATTACGATTTTTATAAAAAATTGTACTTTATTAGTCTGCATAAGATTGATAACATTTATAGGTTATGAATTTCGCTGTTCGCTTCTACTTCTAACCTTACATTTGACATAATACATATGATCAATTTGCGGTTGTCAATTATAAACCGATCGATACGGCAATATTGCCCGGCTGAGACGTCAATGTTGATTAATGACGCACTTCGCTAGCTATCGCGTCCCGACCATACTCGCATATGTTGAAACGAATTCCAATAGGTTGCTATCAATACGAGATTCCGGTATACATGCTTTTTATAGATTTCGAAGCAGCGTACGATTCAATAAATAGGACAGAACTTTTCAAGGAAATGGAAGATTTTAAAAACCCGGGGAAGTTAGTAAACCTTGTTAGAATGACGTTGGAGTGCTCAGTTAAAATAAATGGAGAAATGCCAGCAGACTTTTACGTACGAAGGCTACAGCTTTCGACAATTTTATTTAATATAGTTCTGGAGAAGAGGATAATTGGCGCAAATATAAACCGCAGAGCGATGCTTTTCAAGCGAAGTCATCAGTGCCTTGCATATGGAGATGACATCCTTTAATGGTAAGAAATAAGAAAGAACTGCAGTCCTTTATTCAAGCAGCAAGCAATATGTCCCTTTAAGTTTACCGAACTCTTTGCTATCACTAACTGACCTGCTACAGCAGCTTCTGATAACCCTGTTTCTACTAAGAAATGAACATTATTGAAGTAAGAAATTGGTGCCATGGCTAGAAAATTTCTTAACTAAACTCAACAAAATTTATATTTGACAGCTTGTTGGTAATTGTTGACAATAAATAGAAATAATTAATCAGCTAAAATTTCTATATTGTCAAAATATGTCAAAAACAGAATTTTGTATATGACATTGGCACCCAGAATTTTTTGCTCGCGAATATACATTAGTGAATTAAAATCTAAGTTAATAATAGTTACATATGTGACTAATTATTTATTAGAAATAACCATTGAGTTTTTCTTCTTATTTATCTTTTTATGTTAACTTAACATTTATATATTGTGCGCTAAAGTTACGGGATGTTAATAGTAAATTAAAGGTTCATACAATAAAACGTACTAATATGTACAACAAAATTAACTTACAAAAATTGTTGGAAATGACCGCCTTCAACTGCAATGCAAGCTTTTATTCTCCGTTGCTTTGATTGGTGTGTGCGTTCAAGAATATAGGGGGTGTTTCGAATTGTCTCAAATGCTGCAACAATACGATATCTCAGTTCATTAACATTTTTATAAACTAGTGATTCAAGGTGATCCCAAGAGAAAAAAATCTAGAGAATTTAAGTCTGGAGATAGCGGAAGCCACTGTTGTGGACTTCTTCACCCTATCCACTGATTTGGATACGCACCGTCTAAAAACTCACGAGCAACTAAACTGAAATATGCTGGAGCACCATCGTGCATAAAATACATTTGTAAAATATTAATTGCAACAAGACTTCTTCCAACAGTAGTGGGAGCTCCTCTTCAAGAAAGCGGCAGTATACTTCTCCATTTAAACTGATCGGTAAAAAATATTGACCTATCAAGTGATCTCCAATAATTCCGGCCCACACATTAACGGAGAATTGATGTTGATGACCGGTATCCAATGTTTCGTGTGGGTTTTCTTCGGCCCATGTGTGATTATTATGATAATTAATAATAACATGTCTGGAGAAATTAAACTCGTCGATGTAGAATACTTGAGCCCAAATCTGAGGATTAAGTGCGATTTTCTGTTGTATCCGTTGACAAAAGCCAATCTTCGCAGGAAATCTGCTGGCAAAAGTGCCTGTACCTGTTGTTGACTTATGTTTAAGGCAGAGGCAATTATTCTTGTGCTTATAGTAGGATGTTCCTCAATTTCATTTAGCACCATTTCTTCCACTTGTCGAGTTCTAACTGTACGTGGGTGCCCGCTATCAGCCGTATGTTTTCTAAATCTTTCCATTTCACTAAGGCGTTGGTGAAGACGGGTAAATATCGAATGATGTGAGATGACACGCTTCGGGTTCTTCGTAAAGACGTCTAGCTGCACGTCAATTACCATTGGTAAGACCGTAAACAAAATGCATATCGCACAATTCAGGATTTGTGCAATTCATTTTAAAAGACTTTGATAATACCTTGACACAATAATATCGAAATGACAAAATAAGTATTTTCCCTTCAAAACGAATGTTTTTGCAGAGACAGGTGTGATATTAAATCTTGTTAGTTATACTATAACAAATGAATCGTATTGTTACAGTATTTGAGACAATTCGAAACATCCCCGGTATTCTTAAACGCACTCACCAATCAACACAACGTACAGCACTGCATTTAAAGGCGGTCGTTTCCAACAATTTTTATAAGTTAATTTCGTTGTATTAGTACGTTTTATTGTATGAACTTTTAATTTACTACTAAACATCCCGTAACTTGAAAACTAAGCCGCTTAAGACATACATTCATATGAACTTTTATGATCATAATAACCATATGAATCAGCCCATAAAATTTGTCGCATATATTTAGAATCACCCTGTATATCGATGCGCCTCAGATGTGCGCCTCGTATATTCAAGATATTTAAAATCACCCGACATATTCGATAAACTTTACATTCTACATACTTAATTCATACCGATTGTACAACAATGTTGTGATTCTTTTAATTATTTTTTTTTATCTGTATCATATATTATGCGCACTGAATGTAATAATAATATTGTTTTTTGCTTCTATTGACGTGTTTTTATATGTAGAGGTATGTATATATTACGACATCCAGGAAATACCTTGTATATTACGTCAATGAGTAATCGTAAATTGGGAAACTATATTATGTATTAGTTTTTTTTCTCTATAAAAACAATGAAATTATCATTTTCCGAAATACTTTTACAAATGTTAACGAATCCAATATTTTAAATTTAACGCTTACAAGAATATTTTACTTTAAATAAAATAAAGTAATTGTAGCTGATTAATATTAGATATAGTAATTTTTAGGTTGTTTTATATTGGTTAAATGAGTCTTGTAGTAGGTTAGAAATAAGCGTTTAGCATATAACTAGTTCGATGTTTATATATGAATACATTACGCAAGTATCTCGATACATATTTAATTATAATTTTAATATTCATGAAGAGCACTTAATTTAAATCTACCAGTTTTTACCTGTTTCCGTTGCTTTTCTTGACTGTCCTTTTGGCGGAGGTATCGGTGCATCTGGTTCTACATATAATAATGCAAGTATGAGGAAACGGCATTTATGGTGTATGAAAAAAATCAATAGAAAAATGACCGTGTGTAAATGATTAATGATTATATCAAGACATGCAGAATAAATGAATAAAATTATAAAAACGCAGTACTCGAACTATTCTTAACTGTGTTTTAAATTTTGTTCAAAAAGCGGTGCATAAACAATAGGATATTAATATATGTATATGCATCGTATTAAGAAATTTAAAATAATCTTGCTTTCACATTTTGCTAATTTAATATTAAAATTCAATTACGTAAATATATGTAAATATACACATAATGTCGAGTATATAGGGTCTAAATCAAATATGCTGACGTTCGCTAATATACAGTAAATACGTAAGACAGAAATTCAAATCTATAAAAAATTTTATTCTATCGAAACTTTAATTTTTTTGCCGAAATTTAGGAACATAAACTTTTAAAATACGATCCTGTATTCATATTGAATCAAAATAAATAGAAAATATATGTTTATATGTTGCCGATTCAACAAACAACTAGGCATTTATTTGTTCAAGTTCACCGAAAAATCCGCTTCACATCTAAGTTAAATAATGCGTACTTGTGTGAAAAGTTTTTAAACATGTACCATGCGTTCAAAAAAAATAGCCTCAGAGTTGGCCATGAAATGTTTAGTAATGTTGTAACTTAACCGTTCTGAATTGTCAAATGTTAATGTCATTAGTGTCATCGATAAAACAGAATTGTATTTATTCATGACAGGAAGATTATAACCTAGCAATTAACCTTACAATTTTCTAACGTTGCAATTTTTTTAAGTCGTCTGTCATTTAGATGTAACTGTCACTTAAGAAATTCATATTAGTAAAGTTACGACATGCTTTTTGATGTAACTTAGAAATCATGCCTCACTAGAGGCAGTTTTTTTTTTCAATGAATGATATTCATTCATTTCGTAGGTATAAATTTTCTTATGCCATCAGCTGTTTTGCTGTTATTTATAAGTTGGTCAATGGCCTAACCTTTGTAACATCCCGACAAAAAATACAATATCGAGTTTCTTTAAATGTCTTAATATTAAATTCGCGTCGAGAAATAATAAATTACATTTGTAATTTTTAGTTCAATGTTCATATTTTTACCGGTTCTATTTGTCTCTTTTTTAATGACAATTTATTTTGTCTTAAAAAAAGCAGATTTCTATGAAACAGGTGGAATGCTTAAAGGAGATGCTCATCAATACAAGCTCCTATGCGATCGGTAAACTTTCGAAGTACACAATTTAACACGGCTCGGTCTTCACGGATATGGGCCGCAGCTTGAAAAATACGTTACCGAAAATCGTCTTTCACGGCCACGGTCTCCATAACTTGGTTGCATTGTACCGCAATTTCTCAATCCGTATACGTTTTTGTAAAATTAAACCATTTGATGGACATCTACGGTTCAGAAACCGCTTTTCATAAATACCACTAGTAGCTCTAACATTTCCACCTGTTTCACCATATAGTAAGATGATATCTGTTAATTCGTGATTTGAATAAGCCATACTTCTCAGAAGTTGATAACATACTAACTTCTAACTTACAGTATGCATCATCGCATCTACAACTCGCACCATTACGCTTCAGTAGGAATAGCGTTGCAGTTATAAAGGAATATTAAATTTACCAGAGTCGGGCGTTTATTAAATATTTTTTCCTTGATCTCGTTCGAGATACAGTTTTTGTGCATTAGCATTTTATGCTTAATATTATTACAGCTATTATATATTAAAGTATGTCAGCATATTTCGTTTACACCCTGTATAGCAATACACAGGGTGTTGAAAAAAGAGTAAAACTTTTAACAACGCAATAAAAATCAATAATACTTTATAAACATGTGTTTGCAAACGAGTTGTTTTTTGAAGAATTTTTGTCTTTTCTACCTGCGATTGATTTAAGATTACTAAACAAAATTAATATATAATATATTTTTTCTTACTAGGGCTATTGGAAAAATTTCAGAAATCTAGCAGTTTAAGTGATGCCCATGTTTTTAAACTATTATACTCGTAAAACTTGACAAATTTCTAACGAATAATTCAAGTTAGATTTTAATAATTTCAAATGTGTTTTAACGCCGAAACAATGTATTTATTGAATACAAATCAATATAAACATTTTAAAAACATATCTACACCTGTACACATAGACATAAACAAGGTAATTAAACAATCTATTCAACATACAGACCGATGTGTTTCGATCTTACGATCTCCTCAGTGCCATTATGAAGTGACGTGTTTAGATTCGCTTCCCGCAAAAAAAAATCTTATATCGTCAGCTGACAAGAGATATCTCGTGACATCGGACGGATAAGAAAATCCCGACGGCATTACGAACGTCTTAAGACAGCACTTCATAATTGCACTGAGGAGATTGTAAGATCGAAACACATGTGTCCGTTGAAGTGACCATTGACTAAATACGTTGTGTATGTCCATGCATACAGATGCAGATATGTATTTAACATATTTGTATTAACTTGTATTCACAAATACTTGATATGTTTACACATTGATATCATATTTTTACTGATTATATTTTACTTTTGGGGATAAACCACAATCCAAAGGTAGTATTTGAAGTTAGCTTTCAAAATTTCACATTCAGGGACAAATCGACATCTCTTGTTGTCAATATTGTGAGTGAAATGATTGGAAGAGATTGCCATGTTACACACCATGAGATTTAAGAATCCTTGGGCATTCACACACGGTTTTGCATGAGTATTCAAACATATCACTATTACCCAACTACATCTCACCAGCTCAACACGGTTTTGTAACCGAAGGCGAAAATGTAAATTATATCGAACGTACACATATACACAAGTAACGATCGACAACTGACCGAATGGAAGACACAATTGTTTCGATACTTGAACCTGACCGACAATAGTATAAAGAGTAAAGGTATCTAGAAGGTCGCACAGTGGCGTGACAAATATTTTATAAATATTTTTATGACTTTTTTCTATAATTTTAGGAAAATATTTTGGTTTTAGATTTTATATAATTACATCTTTCCATTTTTAATACATTGTTTCTTTGTTTCAAGGACCCCTTGTGTTATCGATGACCTAATTCTATGTGATTTGCAGGCACGAACATTTTTTAATGAGCGAATTTCTTCTTATGGATTGTCTACTGTCTACATTGTTGTAGACTTCAGGGCTGCGTTTCTCCTGGATAAAAAATGTGATCGTGATAATGTAAGAGTGATTGGGTTGTTTTCCCTTATGAATAATTTGACTTGATCTTAGGCTGGAAGATTATAGAAATATCAAGAGCTCATGTGAAGGAGCTTATATAAATTGTAAATATAAATGTTTCATAGCATTTCTACACTTTCATGCTATAAAAGAGATGAACTAGTAACTCTTCCTCAATAGTTAAAATAGTTAAAGGTGACCGAAGTAAATAAAGAACTTAATTTTTTGATCGCCTCATACAGGATTTGATCTTGCAGCTTATTATTTTCCAATTTTCTACCTAGGTACTCTATCATTGTGTTCTTTATACTTTCTGTTCTTAAAGATAATCTTACTACATGTTGAGCTTCTAGTAGATTTTGCTTTTTCGTTTACAAAATCGATTTAATCGATAATTACAAGATATTCTAGTTAAATTAATTATTTTTACAGATTAAAGACGTTCCACTAACTTATGGAATGGAATCCTGGTTTAAACCAAATTTAAATCTACTAGGGAGGGTCATATTTTGCATTGCCCACGAGAAGAAATAAGAAAGAACGCTGAAGTCTTAGAATTTATATTATTAGTAAACGATTAAAATATTTTCGACATGGGAAAGTATCAACGAAAGCATGATATTCTCTTCTGTGCCAATAGCTTAAATAGAAGTGAAACGACCGTATTATCAACATCTAGGCTAACTGATATATTGAATGTGCAAAATAATATGAATTTGATAATTCAATTATTTTAGAAATTATTTACTTGTAAACACATGTTTATTAAGAGTTTTAAATTTATACTGTGTTTCACTTATATTACCATTTTCCTAACATACTTAGTAAGTACTTTCACATGCATATATCAATACGCTATTGTTAATCAAAGGTGTCGCCTAAATTTTTCTACTGCATTATGAATACAACACCTTTAAAAGTAACTGTGGGTCTGATGTGTTGTGTGGACATAGGTGACCACCAGGATCTGTACCTTACTGGTTCAATTCTCGGAACGGGCGGCTGATATCGACTTATGGGTCGATGCACAGACGGATCAAACTCTTTCTTTTTTACCTCTTCTTTTGCGGTTTCCGCTTTTAGAATGGATGATAGTTTAACCTTAGACGGAGGAGGTGATGCTGACTTTGGTCTTTGAATGTGCTTTTTACATGTTGAGGGTTTCGATTGGGAAGGACTGATAGGTGGAACGGGAAGTGTTAAAGGTCTTGTGTTATCCTCTTTTCTTGGATATCTATGCGCGGTCCAAGACGCTGTTAAATACGGAGCAATATCTCGTAATTCGTGTAAATTGGGCGAGGAAGTGAACATGTGTCCTAGTAATGACATATTACGGTCTGGGGAATCAAACTTTTCTTTTAGTTTTTTCACTTCACCAACTGTTATACCTAAAAAATCGGCTAGTTCTTCAATACTCCTTTCTCGATCTTTTTTAGCTGATTTTCTTGGATATAAACTAGCTATTTTACTTATTATATTTATGTGTGGCATAAAGCGATCTTCCGCTTTTAGTTGTATAGGTGAAACAACTCCACCTCTTCGGATTCTACTTCTTCCCCTACCAGCCAAAGCAGGAAATTCATATCTGCGTCTCAAGTTATCGACTTCTCCTGCTGCTTGGCCAGGAATGTATATTTGCGATTTCTGATCTATTTGAGAATCACTATTACATCTTCTAGGTTGTAGTGATAATCGGTGTGTCCTTTCAAATTTATCTCTTAATTTATTAACATCGCCTGATTTTACTAAAGAAAAATAATATAAATCTGGATGTGGCGACAGACTTCTGCTTCTATAAATGCTATCAGTACTGTACATTAGAGGTGATCGCAAGGAACTTATACTGCTTGAAGCAACATTTGAAACAGGTGACGGTAATTTGGCCGAATCTGTTTCTCCAAAAAGTTCTTTGAGATCTTGATATGAACGCGATAAAGAAGTCTTTTTTAGATTAGTTTTTTCTTGTATTGGAGGCTTCTGAATAATAGGTTCAATTTCTTGCTCTTCTGAACTAGGATCAGCTGGTTTATAAACGGTAGGTGTATAGTCATCTTTTTCCAAAACATTTTCAAAATATTGAACTTTCTTCTGAACATCCTTTTTGTCAGCACACACTACGGTTTTAGTCGAGCCATCAGTGCTACCGCTTTCGGTTTCACTTGTTGATGAAGTTTTCGGTACACTAACAGCATCTGTAGTTATTAAAGCCCTTTTAGGTTGTGCCCATTCTGTTAATGTTTCTTTTATATTAGCTTTATCTGTGGTATCACTTTTGGCAAGAACTAATAAAAAATCACTATCAGTGTATTTCTTATCCCTCTCTCCATCCTCCGACATTTCTAAAGAGTAACATGTCCTTGGAGAAGGTGGCTCTGGATGTTTGACTTTAGCCTCAGCCGCAGCTATTGCGCCTCGTGTTTCTTTACCTAGAACTAAAGAAAGTGAAGTTTTATATCTCTGTCTCTGACGTTCTAGAATTTCTTTACTCAGACTTTGCGATAGCCTCTTTTTATCTGTTTCCGACAAAGAGCTATGGAAATCTTTAGATTCCGTGATAAAACTTCTCCTTTCTGCTTGTTCGATTGATTTAGAGGAATCTGAATTTCGTCTTACTTTAAGTAATGATTGAGAGATAAATTTTTTATCTTCTGGAACTTCTACAACATATTCTGTTTTCTCTTGGTGTGTTTTTCTGTTTCCACTCTGGTAAATTTCGGCAAGTTGCGTTTTTAATACATTAACTTGTTCCATCGATAAACTACTCCAAATTCTACTTCCTATTCCGTGATTTAACAAACGTTCTGATTCTACGCGTCTTTGTCTGGACGTCTTTCCGCGACCTTCTGATTGAGAACGCTTTTCTACCATTGTTTGAGCAAGATTAATTACTGAACTTCCACGCCATAAAGGCTTATAAACATCTTTTCTATATTCTACATCATGAAGTTTATTTTTTTCGTTCTCTTCCAATTTCATTTTTTCAAATTCTTCTTTAATATCTTCTACTGATTTTTCTTTTATCCTCAGTCCCCTGTCGAAGTCTTTCTTCCA
Source organism: Melolontha melolontha (assembly GCA_935421215.2). Taxonomy (NCBI): domain Eukaryota; kingdom Metazoa; phylum Arthropoda; class Insecta; order Coleoptera; family Scarabaeidae; genus Melolontha; species Melolontha melolontha. The sequence goes on along the minus strand of OW285240.1, from coordinate 103,575,032 downwards.
CTTATAAGTTTCTACTTGTTTCGGGATAAATAAGAAGTCTTTCTGTTTCTGTGTTTCCGTCAACTCTTTGTAAATTGTATTTAATTCCTTCTCAGCTTTCTCTCGTAGCCTAACTTCCTTCCAGCGATCAAAATCAATAATTTCCTCCTCATGTTTACGTCTAGGTCTTAAATCTGCCGAAGAAGTTGTTCTTTCGAGTTCACCCAACCTCTCTATTGCTGAATAAAATTTATTTAAATCTTTAAATCTATCAGATTTTTTCGTTGAGTGAATAATTTCTTTGACGTAAATTTGATATTCTTTTAATGAATCTAGAGAGCTAGTACTTTGAGTTAAGCTAGGGGGATCAAAATCCATTGGTGTATAATGTTTTTCGTCTGCTTCACTAGCGCTTCTTGATCTTGGGACTCTTTTCTTTATGCATTCAATACTCTCACCATGAAGGGATTGGATTTTTCTGTAACTTGGAGATCTTATTACTGTTTCAGGAATATCATCAGTGGAATGTTTGTATTCAATGACTGGTGAAACGGGTCTTGTAGTTTGACTAAAATATAAAGTTTCGGGACTCGAAGGTCTTTGATCGTATTTTTCAGAACTGATGATTTTTGTTATTCTCTCCCTAGGCGACGAAGATCTGCTTCTTACAATAGGCGATCTTGGTCGAATAGTTTCACTAAAAATTAACTTCTCAGGGTGTCTAACGTACGTTTCTGGTTTAGGAATTTTCTTAGCCACTATTGAAGAAATTGTACTTCTGGTAGCACTTGGAGAGACACTTCGACTAAGAGAAATTTTCTCAGATTTTTTCAACAGAGATTTTCGACGAATAACGGGAGATACGGGTCTACTTGTTTCAGTAAATACAAGCTTCTGAGGGCTAGGTGGTCGTATTATAGTTGTTCTTTTAGAGTCAGTATCCAATCGTTTTCTATGTACAACTGGAGATAAAGGTCGAGAAGTTTCTGTAAAAACTAACTTTGGAGGAAGACTAGAGCTTCGTTCATATAGTATATTCTTTTTAACATATTCCTGTTTCTTATCATCCTCCCATCTAACGTTTTTGGGACTAACGGATCTTGATCTCACCAACTGGGCATCCATTGTTCTAAATTTTGAATCCGAGACAGGTTTTGTGTGATTTAAATATATCTTTAAAGCACCAATTGTCGGCTCTGATGTTGAAGCTGTTCTTCTTTGCAGGGCAAGTGTTTTTTCGGTAATCCAAGAATTGTTAGTGAATGTTATTGTTTTAGGTGCAGGATTATCTCGCAAAAACAAATTTTGGAAAAAGGAATTAGTCTGCACACTTTCTTTTTGCTTCTGTATATCAGATAAAGTAATTGGTATGCGCTCTATTCCTGATTCCATATTGCGCATTTTCTTAATAATTTCGGTCCCTGCTGCCCTACCAGCGCATTTTATAGTATCTTTATTTTTTAGTTTTGGTGATTTCTTTTCTTTTTTAACTATTTCATCGTTCAATAAATCCTTTTTGGCTTTTTTGGTCATGCATATATTCTCTTTAGACGGAGAAGTTCTCAGTGATTTAACTGAAGATGATTTTTTAAGAGGCGACTTTTCTTTCTTAGTTACTTTGGAAGACTTGACTGAGTCCAAAGATGTAGAAGATCTCGATAATTTTGATTTATCAGAAGCTTGCGATGGAGCGGGGGAAATGGAATCACTTCTACTCCTTAGTGATTTCGTAGTGATTGGAACAGATGACGTTTTGCTATTACATAATAGTTCCTTGCCTTTCTCTGATATCGAAACCCTTATTGGCAGTTCCTGTAATTTAGAAGGACTTTTTAAGCCGTTTCTTATTGACGACGGAATCGCTTTTGAATGTCTAATAGTAGATTTTTGAGGATTTTGTGTTAATATTGAAGCCTTCTTGACTTCTGTTGGTGAGACTAAATCAGGTGATTTTACCAGTCGCTTATCAGAAAGCGATTTCGTCAAAGTAAGGTCGAATTTTTTCTTTTCACTACCGAAAGTTCTGTCAAGAGATGTAGCTCTTAATTTAATCGGTTCTGGTCTTGTTGATTTTCTAGTTTGCGACGAAGTTGAACAGCTGCGACAAATTTTACGCACAGAACTGGTTGAATTTGATCTTGTCAGGCAACACCGATCTGGTTCACTTGAAATATTAGTTTTACTATAGATTTTGCTAGTTGACGATTTTGAATCTTTATACGCCGATAAACTAGTGGTTAACTTAGATTTTAACTCTGGACTGGCAGTTAAGGTTTTTGTAACTTTCAAGCGACTTTCACCCTTCCTTTTAGGAACTGGAGATAATTTACAAGTAATCTTATCTCTTAAATATTTAACATTCGATTTATTAATATCAGAAGCAGACGTAAAACACGTTTCGTGCCTTTTCGTCGACTTATCCGTGGACACCTTCATTGTTGATATTAATCTTAGCGTAGAATTATTTCGCGAAGATTTACGTTTAGGAGGTGAAGGTGGGATAGATGGAAACGACTTTGAAATATTGATGGTAGAGGGTGCTGTGCGTTTGTAATTTGCAAAGATGTGTTCATGAGACGGAACATTTACAGGAAACACGAAGGCATCGGTCCTGTTAGGAGTATTTTTATGTACTCTGATCCTTGTTAGATTGGGCGAGATTGGTATATATTCGATATTTAGATCGTCTGTGAAAATTAAAATGTCACTTACTTTATTAGAATGTTTATGTTGAAGAGGTGCACCCGTAGAAAAGAGTCACGTGACTGAAAGTAATGAAAGAGTGACTTGCTGTAAATGGAAAATGAAAGAGTTCTGTAAATATTGTGGTTTAAAAAAGTAATGCACTAGTATATTGTGTCTTAAGTATAATTAAATAAGTAAGAATAGTTCAATTACTAAGATTAAGCCAAGCACCACAAACCTTAATTTTTTGCTTTGAAATTTAGCAATTTATATTCCGCTCTTATTTATACCTTTGTGTAATCATTAACTTGCTAAATTTCAATCACATTACATTGCGTATTCGGAGAATATCCATTGCATCGTTATGAAACTTAACGTGCTATCAAAAAAGATTTTAAAAATGTATTTAATAGAAAAATATTTGAAAAATATAGATCCTTCACCTTGCAATTGTTAGAAGAGCGCTTTTCGAATTCCGAGGAGGTTAAGAGTAACATATATACTTATGTAAGTTCAAAAACGACATTTGCACTTACCTTTGGGACGCTCTGGTGCTAGTTTTCTCAGACCGTGTAATGGTACGTCACCACCTTTCTGGATTGTTTTGTATGCTTCTCTCTGTTCGGATGGACTGAGGTGATTTATAGCTTCGTCTCGTCTTCGGAATATTAACGTCGAATCGCTTTCGTAACCAGATTCTTTTAAAGCTCTATAGGAACATATAAAAAGAAAATACGTGCCAGTTAATAAATTTAGTATTAGATACAATATTAATGCAAGTTAATTGATAATAATTTCTACCACAATGTATCTTTAATCTAGGAATAGCGGACCCAAAGTAACGATTACCTATTTGGAAATGTAATAATTACTTTCGTATTTGATAATTTTTAGTGTATATTGTTACACTCGTATTTATTTACTTTGCGTATATCGCTATACTCGTATCCGATTATTTTGAGTACATATCGTTACATTAGTATTTGATTACTTTCGGTTCATATCGTTACACTCATATTTGATTACTTTCGGTACATATCTTTACACTCGTATTTGATTACCTTTGTACATATAGTTACGTTCATACACATTGGTGTGTTCTCTTCTAACCGAGATAAATTGAATGATTAAATAAAGTTGAAAACAGAAATGAAAAATTTAAAACGGGAAAATTTTGCAGAACACCCTGTATGAACATCGTCATAAAACAAATCTCATAGTCAATTTCATGGAAAGTTCCTTGTTATTTTCTGTAATAAGTTTTTATATGCAACGATACAGATCGTGTTAAGAAAAACACATCTGTGTATCTTTAGTAAAGTTATATATTGTATGTAAAATGTCATGTAAATTATTGTATTTCTTTGCGTTCTAGTTTATAAATGCTAATAATTTTAAATTTAAATCATGCCATATATATAGATAAATATATATATATATATATCAATTTATAAAATAAGCGTCATAATCAATACTTGAATTTTGTAAATTTCTTTAGATACATAAACGTTGTCTATTGTAACTGTACATTGAAACAATTCAGAGGGTTTAGAAACTTTAGAATATATATGATGGAGTCCAATATAATATTTGCTCATTCATTAGAAATTGATATGTTTGTGTGTGTATTATGAACAATGCAGCCTTCAAATTTGGCTGGGTAGTGCAGGTTGGATGTGTTTTTGGTAGAAGGGAAAACACGGCATCGGACGGTGGAGAAGGACAGTACGACTAAGAAGAAGACAGATAGCTTGCGGTACAAAGAAACGAAACGTTTAAGAAAACAAAAACACGTTTAAAATATTAAATACTATTACAAAGAAATTGTACCAAGAAAACGTAAATTAAGGTATAAACAAAAGTTTTTATCGGTTATTATTTAGAAGAGTATTTTAACTAAAAAATGTAGTTGAAAAAGAATTGACGTCACAGGGGATATATATATATATATATATATAGAATTTTCTCAAGAAGAGGGGACACTTATCGAAATATTGTTTTAAAGCGGTATTCTTAAAAAATAAAATTTTGCTTCGTGTATAATTTCAATTTCTGTATTAAAACAAATAATAAAATAAAATACACCTGTCTCTAACTTGTAAGTAGGGAAAACAAATCTCATGAACATTTAAAAATATCTGGGTTTAGAACTCGAAATTTTAAACTCTCGTTAAATATATGAGATACTAATTAAAATATATCGTGTATTATTGACGATTTTATGTAGCAGGGTAAAGTATCGCCACGTAAATATGAAATAACACATTTTTCTTTTGTAATATTATCAACCTTTAATACTATTAAATCTACAAACTTTAGAATATATTCATTTTTAGATAAAAACACTGTTTCATGGTTTAACATCTTGTAGGGTAGAAAAACTCACTGGTCTCAAATAATATACAGCTGTGTTTTGAAATATTAATATTGGAATCAAAATCTTCAAACTCTTATTTATATATCTATATAAATGTGAATATTATCTGACTAGGTATAAATAAGATTGGCGTACGATGTTTTACTAATAATTGACGATATTTAATAAAATTAAATATTAATACATATATGTTTGACAAAGTGTATAAGAAATGTATTAATGCTATCGTATTATTTCTCTAAAAATACAAAATATGTGTGTGTTTATTTATTAATGATTCATATTTAAATATTTGGCATCATTTTGAAAATTAAAGTACACAGCAATATGTATTGTATGTATACAAGGTGTCACAGAATAACGATTCTTAGTTTTCAGAAATGACAGATGGCACTTAACATTTTTATTAATAAACAAGTGTCTGGAAATTTTTCGGTGACAAGATAAACTAGAAATTTTTTTAAATAATCTCAATGTCAACAGGAACGAGTCAAGTTAAGGAACATTAGATTAGAAATAATACTGCATCAAACTTTATAAAAATTGTTCGAAGTTACGACCACCATTTTGGATGCACAAGTTGTAACGATGTTGTAACGATGAGTCAAATTCTTTGAACTAGCTGCGGACGTTGACGAATATCATCAAACGCTAGAATAATTCGAGCCACTAACTCTTCTTTTGTATTCAGATGTGTCTAATAAACCAGTGATTTAATATGACCCCATATACAAAAATCAACAGGAGTCATATCTGGTCAAGAAATCGGCCCTCTTCTTCCGATTCGCCCATTTGGATATTGTGCATTTAGATAATTTCAGCAATTTAATCCAAAGTATGCTAGTGCACCATCATGCTGGAAAACAATATTTCTTCGAATATTAAGTGGGACACTTTCAAGCAATTCTGGTAATATATGTTCCAGCAAAATCCTATGCACATGACCATCTAACCGTGCAGGTAGTAAATATGGTTCCACTACATAATAGTCAACAGTCACAGCCTAAATATTAACAGAAAACTTCCATTGATTATGTAAGCTGTGAATGTGAAGATTTTCTTCACTATTGTGTGTATTAAAATAACCATCTCTTGTAAAACATGCCTCGCCTGTCCATAATACACTCCTAGGAAATCTTGGTTCGTCGTTAATTTGATTCAAGTACCATTCACAAATTCAACTCTGTTGGAACAATCAGCTGGAATAAACGATTGCACTTTTTGAATGTAAAATGGATGCTTCTGGTATTCCTTGAATACCCTCCATACGATGTGTGACTTGTATGCATCGCATGGGCAATAGCACGAATGCTTGTTTTCGGGTTATTTTCAAATTGTTGCAGAATTTGATCCTCAAAGTCAACATTTCGGACAGTATAATTGAGTCCCGAATCTATTTTCTTTACTTGGAATTCACCAGTATCTCAAATACGCGATCTAATCTTGAAAATTATGTATGACAGGGAATGTGACGGTGAGAATGCTGCTCCACATAAATTCGCCTTGTTTCGTTAGCATTAGTTAGTAAGTTGTTCCGCAGGCAAGATCATGTCTAATTCGATATTTCTAAAATGATGCATTTTCAATCAAGCACTAATTTATCTAATACAGATTAATTTGTGACACGTAAAATGACAATTAGACACACTTCTCTAAGAAGGAATGATTTGTGACAGACGTAAATAACAACAAATAAAATGGTTGTTGTTTTTAAAAGGTTGTTATGATTCAATTTTTACTTTGTATACCGCCGGGAAAGTCTTGGAGTGACAGCAGATTTTTTTCATTTCCCGATACTGAAAAATTGCCGGACATTAGTTTATTAATAAAAAATGTTTATCACTTCGAAACATCAGGAATAGTTATTCTGTGACACACTGTATAGTACAAATCTACTGGTACAGGATATCATATTCATTGATTATTTTTACTCTGTAGCATACTTCTTAAATATAGACATGTCAAATATAAACAAAGAATTTTGCAAACCAATTTACTTGCGTAAATTTAAAATTAAATTAAAAATTTAAAATAAGCTGATCATGTTTACCAGTGATTATTTTTAAATTAATTATATATTTGAAAATAAATACAAAACTGTAACGATTCACAATTTGGATTTAAAATATGATTTTATTTGATAAGATCAGGAGTCTTGGTTAGAAATTTGGTTGGGGAAAGCTGGAAATACAATTTCAATTATCTATTATTAGCAAATATTGCGCCACTCATTTGGTGTGGTTCATCAATGTAAAGTAACGATAATTAAGTGGTACTATCGCGGCATTTGAAATCCGGACGATTATATATTTATTTTCACTATAATTAAGCGTTGTAATTAGGTTTTTGTATAATTGAGTTGTTATGTAGATGACAGCATAGTGACATTTATCTGTAACCTCTCACGCAAAATTATGTTATTATAAATTATGTTATAAAATTATGTTACTGAGTAAATAAACGGAAAACTAGAATTTATTAATCAGAGAACTGCAAATATTTTTCCCAAAAATTAAAATTATGCGGCATAAATTCCAACGCAAAATCAATCTTTACTTCTTTATTCTGCGCATTGATAAATGATTTTTCATAGACGCCCGATTTGCGGACACACCCGGGGAAATGCTTGCGGTCATTTACTATTGTTTCGAACGGATCGTTTCTTATAATTAATAAGATTTTCATCCTGTTCGGGAGCTGATACGCGTATACCATCAGAGCCTCGTTTCCTATCAAAAACCATTTCAGATATCAAAATTAAATGGTACTCTTCCTCACGCCAAATCTATTAGCTAATCTTCTAACTGACCATCCTTCTCCTAGTAACGTAATTATAGTTTAGTTTGAATACTCAAATGCGGGATATTAGCTTTATATTTTGACAAACCTGAATATGACACTGACAGATCTCTAAACAACAAATAGAGGTACAATTGCGGCATTAAAAAATGTATACACTTGAAATTTTTCTGTGTAATTGTAATGAGCCATATCGCCCTGTTATAACGCCCAAGGGCGATATGACCGTGTTTATAAAATGAAAATAGATATTTATGTATTAAGGGAATAAACGACAGTTTTAATCCCGAGACAGTAAGTAATGCCTGAGCGACCGAAGGGAGCGAGGGCATTTTCTGTTGAGGGATTATAGACGTTTATTCCCGAATTACATACAAAACTTTTCTCCCGACCTTAAATGTAATAATTTATTTCATTATTAGTTTGACAGTTGATTGATAGATTGATCTGATGTCATTCAATTAAGTTGGTTTGTCATGAAAATGTGCATAGTTTCTGATTACTAAGGTAAAACGAGTTTGTTTGTGTCTATATATAAATATTGTAAACTCATCTAATGTTACTATTACGATTACAAAATAAAATTGATTGATATATTTAAATGCTCCGTCAATCTGACAGTTAAATTAATTTTGACTTAAATAAATGAACCAAAAGTCATTCACTACAGTATTCACTTTATTCCCTAGGGAAAATCGAATATTTTATTCCCTAGAGAATAAAGTAGTCTAATATATGTCAATTGTCAGATGTATAAGATGACACTTTATTCTCGGTCGGGAGAAAATAAAATTATATATGCTATATAGTTTTATTAGAAATATAGATTATGGTAATTTATATAAATTTACGGTTGACGTTTTAAAAAAGTCAAAACTGACATAGACTGATTTACTTTATTAAAATATCCAAAAGAGTCGTACGCGATTTTTAATGCCGCAATTGTAAACAGGCGGATAAAAAAACGTCCCACTCATTCATTTGCAATTTAAAATGAGTTATCGATCTTTCAAAAATAGCATATGAATTATTATAGGTTATAAACAAAATATTTAAATACATCCATATGAGAGATAATATACCTACACTAACATTTTGCATATCAATAACCTTCAAAACTTAAAAACTGATTCACAACGTGTTAATTTTGTTGAAATATTGTCAAATGTCAAAATGAGACGGACAGTTTTTTTGTCCGCCGTTTACAGCTATGTACACTTAAAAAGCCATATTCAAATCAATTGTTTGGCCGAAATATTTTTTATCACAATCCTTACAATTTATTTCATAGATTCCAGATTTGTTGTTTACCTCAACTTTGTCTTTCGCGTTGCCTAAGAGAGATTTTAGGGAGTTATTCGACCGAAATGCCACTTGAACATTATACTGTTTAAAGGTTTTACTTAAATTTTTCGTAGTTTCGTGAAACGGTAAACTAATAAATTTTTTGCTCGAATCAATTTGATGTAGCAAACATGTGGAATCCTGAATCGTTTTTCTACTTTATATTTTCTAACTAGCTTGATTATTATTTCTGAATCGAAACCGTTGTAACTCGCGATTTTCTTAATTAAAGTTAATTCCTTTTCATATCTATCCTTTGTCAATGGCATGCTTAACAAACGATTGATAAGAAAATTGAAAGAGGCACTCTTGTGCTGAAAAGTATGGTTTGAATCTGCGGTTATAAATCTGTTGACGTTGGTTTCTTTTCGGTAAATATCAAACTCTAAGTTTTTGTCATTCCTAATTACTAAGGTATCTAAAAATGGCAAACCTCCGTTGTTTTCCTTTTCAACCGTGACTTTAATACTAGGAAATTTTGAATTTAATTCTGTTACAAAATAATCTAAGTCGCACTTATTGGCATCAAAAATTGCAAACACATCGTCTACATACCTGACCCATATGTTTGGAAAATATTTGGCTGACTTTTTAAACTCAATCTCAAAGTGACTCATAAATAAATTCGCGATAAATGGAGATAAGCAATTACCCATGGCTGTACCCTGTTGCTCTTCAAAGAACTTGCCTTCGAATTGGAAGCAATTTTGGGCCATACAAAGGCTTGTTAACTGCAAATATTAATTTATTTTTTCCTTTTCAACGTGATTGCTATGAAGTAATTCAGACAAATATTTTAACGTTTCTGGGATAGGTACTGAAGGAAACAAGGACGTTACATCGAATGAAACCAAAATGTCACCATCTTCCAGTCGACATATATATAACCGCAGATTCAAACCATACTTTTCAGCACAAGAGTGCCTCTTTCAATTTTCTTATCAATCGTTTGTTAAGCATGCCATTGACAAAGGATAGATATGAAAAGAAATTTACTTTAATTAAGAAAATCGCGAGTTACAACGGTTTCCGATTCAGAAATAATAAACAAGCTAGTTAGAAAACATAAAGTAAGAAAAACGATTCAGGATTCCACATGTTTGCTACGTCAAATTGATTCGAGCAAAAAATTTATTAGTATACCGTTTCACGAAACTACAAAAAATTTAAGTAAAACCTTTAAACAGTATAATGTTCAAGTAGCATTTCGGTCGAATAACTCCCTAAAATCTCTCTTAGGCAACGCGAAAGACAAAGTTGAGGTAAACAACAAATCTGGAATCTATGAAATAAATTGTAAGGATTGTGATAAAAAATATGTCGGTCAAACAAAACGTTCGATTCTAACTCGTTATAAAGAACATGTTCCGCATATTAGATTCAATAGACCGGAAAAATCAAGTGTTGCCCGACATATTCTTGAATCAGATCACAACGTAACATCTGACTGTCTGAGATTAATAAAAAACGTCACACGCCCCAGCGAATTTGATAGTTTTGAGAGCATTTTTATAGGAATAACGTAATTAACGCAGATTTGGGTCCTATACCAGGTTCTTCTTTATTTGAGTTAATTGACAGTAAGATGTTATTAAAGCAAGAAAAATAGGAAAACCATTAAAAAATATTCGAATTCATGGAATTTATTTTTAAACTCGTTCCATTACAATATTTGCCATTAAAATATTCTGACTCAACATTAATTTCCAAATTTATATTTCAACATAATTTAAGGATTAGTTTCATAATTGGATTCTTAATGTATGTTAAATTACGGCTTTTATAATATTTCTAAACGGTTTTTCTATAGGATTTACAAATAATGGGTTAATGCTCTTGCATGAATAGGTGGGGTTTACCAAAATGTAGGTAATTTTTGTAGCATTTAAGATTGAAGATTTTAGTGTTAAACTAGAAGACGTTCAGAACAATCCTTCTGTGAGTGTTTTTGTGCGTTCAAGTGTTACACTGTTTTTTCTACTGAAGATGACAACGTGGTTGTAGAAATACGTATTTAGAATCAATAAATTCTATTGTGGTAAGGGTTTTTTAATTTTATTATCTTTTAACTTCAAATTTAATATGATTTCCCTCTAAAATTGACAAGGAGCCGCCACTGTTTTTATAGTATCAATATTTATGATTAAGTGTCCGATTTTCAAATGCCGCGATAGTACCTAATACAACTTATTATATAATCTTGTTTAAACTCATTTATTTAACTTTCTTAAATGATAAAAAATAGAACACTAGTTCAGATAAGAACAGTTTTTGATATAAACACAAAACAAATAGGGGAATACAACAAGAACCAAACAATGTAATTAACGAGCGGCCACTGAAATTTTTTGACAGTGATATTAAGAGATTTAACGTAATAGCTACGGTTAGTGACATAAAAAACGGGACACTTTTTTTACCTATTGTGACAGTACTTTGTTTCATCATACTAACTTAATAATGACAGATACATAACCTTATATTCATAGCTACTAATATTGACAAAAAGCTTTCTTACAAAACTAAATTAATGTCAAAATCGTTATAAGATATGTCCCATTTTTTTTTTTGACGCGGACAGTAACTTTAAAATATGAAATACTCTAAAAACTATGACGACAAATTAAAAATATCCTCAAACATTAAAAACATTAATTACTTACTGGCTCATGTATCCTTTGTTCGGGATTTGTTTCTGTTGTTCTAAGTGCTAAAACAGAAAATTTGTTTATACTGATAAATTGGAAATGGTTGTTTTCTCAAAGCATACATGTTCTAAATTATTTTTTGCATGCTGCATATCCTCACATTCTTAACACGCTCGGTATAAATATGATATATTTTAAAATTAGTTGTGAAATAAAAAAAAATGCATTGTATTCAAAATTGTCGTTTCCAATTGTTTAAAATTGCGTTTTCATCATGGGCCATTAGATTATTTAAGGTGGCTGTAAGGCCTATTCCACTGCGACTTTTCTAGATGTATTGTTGTTCTTAGTCCTGCTTCTTTAATTAAGCTTAGCAGATTCGAGAGCGGTTTTTTTTAAAATACTTCTACTTGAAGATATTAATTTCCCATTTGTAGGAACCGCGTTCTTTCAAACCTTCGCAATGGCATTGTACAGTTGATAAAGTATTTCTTTGCAATTCGTATTGCTCAAACTGCAAACCGCAAATTGTACTTTATCTCTTTCTAACACAAATTAATACGCACTATGATACTACAGGTTACTTACAGGCTAGTTATTTTACGGTGTTCTTATGCCTTAAATTTGGCCTTGGACTGAAAAGAAGTACTTTATGGACTGTACATGAATCGTGGGTTTCTCAATCATGGACCATACACATTCCTCTATTTTCTTCTTAATTACTACTGGTTTAAATAGTATATCTCCTTCTTTATTAGTATGTTTCTAATTAAGATCTAATATAGCAGGCGACTTCAATTACAGTCAGATTTATAATTTGAAGATACTTAAAGAATGGGATGAGAGTTGCAGAAATTGGGTATTCAGAAAAGATTTTGTCGACTGTAAGTTTTGCTCACGATAAAACAGTTAGAGATAAGATTTTTAAGATGTTGAAGTTAATACTAAATAGCCTGTATCTATATATTTCAAACCTGGATATTTTGAAAAAACAATAAAATCGTTTACCAAATTTTATATGCGTTTTTTTACATCGTTTCCAGAAATATTCGCAGCAGCTCTCGTATTAGAAGATGATGAAATATTCAAATACGTCAACGGACTATTACCGGGTTGATAACCGGATACTGTCCTTTGAGGAAGCATCTGTATAGCATGGGCTTGGTTAATCAGTTCTGGTATAGGAGATGTGAAAAACAAGGGCAAAGTATCCTGCATGTAATATGCACTTGTGCAGAACTTAAGAGACTTAGAGAGAAACATTTCAGAAGTGATATATTGGATCCTACGAGGGAACTCAATCTCCCCCTGGGGAGGATAGTGGCTTTTATCGAGGACACAAGAGTAGAACTGAGAGATCTATTAGGGATGGTACTTCTGGTGTCCAACCCCACAGATTTATAATATGAAACTTGTCTTAAATGTATAAATGCAGTTGTAACAGCTTATAAAGGAACTATACCAGCATTTCTCAGACTCCTTCCTATCAGAATTGATCAAATTAAGGAGCCTGCGGTGGTCAAGGCATTTAGTCCGAATGGACAACAGACTGCCAAAGAATATACTGGACAGAAGAATATATGGCATGAGATCTGTTTGAAACCCCAGGAAGCAATGAGAAGACACTGTGACCGTGGAATCACAAGCACTTTTGGGAGTCCATAGTTGGAAGAGAGCAGTTAGGGACAAACAGGGGTGGAGGCAAAACTAACGGAGGCCAGGGCTCAAATTAGAGCTGTAGTGCCATAGAAGAAGAACAGCTCATAAATTAATCGTGAATAGGTAAGAGCGAATAGTACTGAATACACGCCCTTCTTCGAATTTTTCACTTGTCAAAAATTACTTGTTAAGAAGGGTAAAATGTATACAACAACCGGATATTTAGTTTAGTTATATGTAAGATCTTGTTGTCTGGGTTGTAATATGTAATTTTATGGTATGAGGTCTTGGAAAGAATTTGTTCCTTCTCCCATACTTTTTACACTGCAATGCTTTTGAAAGAAAACCTTTATGATAACATTTCGTCTGTAATTTTTTAAATAAATTGGAGTTATATATTATATACTAAGGTTTTGTAATGAGTTGATGTTAATGTTACTGATTCAGTATTCCAACATACTAATAATAGAATATGTTAAACAGATTTAAAATTCTTATTAATAGTTTAACTTAACCAAATTTAGCTTGGAAATACTTTAAGACCAATATATAAATGTCGTTTTAAGCTGTAAGTTTACTCGGCCATAATTTTCTTGTTTACAAATTCTGACAGATTTCTCTTTCAGAACTAATGAGAATGAATTTTTAAGCTCAATGTTGTAACACTGCATCAGACTGGAGACGACTACATTTGAATGGAAAAGGTAGGTACCCAATTAGAAAAGGTGCAGGTCACATCAGTGTTATCGTGTAATCGCTAGTTGTTTACAGTTGTGTTTCATGAAAAATGCAGGCAAATATCGAGTTAAGATATGCAAATAAATTTTGAGTTAAACTGGAAAGAACTGGCTTAGAGACACTTTAAGTGTTAATAGCAGCATATGGAGATGTTTCTTTGTTTTCAGTATAAGTTTTCAGATGCCACAAGGCTTTCAAAGGGGGCCGCGAAAATATTGAAGATGAACATCGCGCCGGACGGCCATAAACATCGAAAACCGTTGAAAGCGTGTCGAAAGTGTGCTTTGTGTTAGCACGAGGTAAATGGTTAACAGTCAGGATTGGTGCACACGAGGTAAGCTTGAGATACTGTTCATCGAATTTTGACAAAGGAAAAAAAATTGTGCCAAGCTGGTGCGCAAGAACTTGTCCGATGAACGAAAAGAAAATCGCTTATCCATTAGCCAAAAATTGTTGGATCGCTTGACAACCGAACCCAACGTTATGCACAGAGTGATAACAGGTGACGAATCATGGGTATTTGAATACGATCTGAAACAAAAGAACAAAGCGGAGTTGCACACGCCAATCATCACCGTGGCTGAAGAAAGCTCGCATGAATCCTGAGTCAAGTCTATGATTACCGTGCACCATTTTGATTGTCGTGAAATTGTCCACAATGAAATTCGTACCGCAGGCAATGTATCAAACCTTTTATCGCGAGATCTTTGAACATTTGCGGAAAAGGGTTTTGCAAGTGCGACCTGACATTGCCAACTCTTGGTTCTTGCAGTTACACCTCATTGCCGGTTAGAGAATTTTTGGCAGAGAGGTACATATTCCAGTACTCCCACACCCACCTTATAGTCCAGGAATGGCTCCACGTGATTATTTTCTTTTTCCAACACTTAAGCGGAAGATGAAAGGTTACTATTACGGAGCAATAGACAACATCCAAAGCAGCCTAAAGGAACAAAACTTCCAAAATTATTTCCACGAATGGAAAAATCGCTGAAGACGCTGCGTGCATTCCCAATGAGCATACTTTGAAGAGGACAAAGTTAATTTGTAGATACATTCAATCAAAAAGTTTAAAATAAATCATTCTAATTACTTCTGAAACATACCACCTACAACTTTAACTGCGTTAGAAGAATTACGTAAGAAATTATGAAAATGTTTTACGTAAAAGTTGTTTAAAAATAATGATTATACACTAATATACACTACAATATTGTTTCGCCAAACTTTGGTTTCACCTGCTTTGTTTCTTTTCCGAAGTAATTTGCTTAACTAATTGTCAGGTTGCTTTGATTTTGTTTTTTGAATTGTTAATAAATGCACTGTTCTCTTTCCTCTTTTGATATTCTATTTCCTTTTTTAATGTGTTAGAATAAACTTTGTAAGTTTCCCCATTAATCACGCTCTGTTTCATATCTTGATACATCTGTCTTTTTATACAACATTTCTGTCTTATTTCCTCAGTTATCCATTTGAAGTTTTTGTCTTTATAGGATTTACTGAATTTCCTAGGACATATGTCATCTAATTTATTTATAATATATTGCTTGTATAATAGGCTGCATCAGGATTTTGCATACTCGCAGTCACTGACCAATCAACAGAGTTCCAGTACTCTAGTATCTCTTGCAAATTTTCATCAGTAATCTGTCTTTTCCATATTCCTTGAAAGCTAGGTTCTTCATTTTCGATACTATAACTAAGTTTTTGACCGTAGTAATCGGATGGTGCAGTTATGACAATACTATTGTTGAAGTTTTATACAGTCGTAAATATGTTATCAATTGTTGTAGAACTATGTTTGTTGACTCTGGTAGGCTCCCTTATAGCCTCAGCCAAACCAAAGGATGCCAAGATGTCTCTCATTCTTTTGACGTTCTCGCCGCAAATCTACATTTAAATCGACAGAAACCAACAAACAGTGTACAGTGTACAAGACTTTCTGGAATATGGATTTTGATTATAATGTGATGACTTGCATTGTAATTCATTGTAGACTTTTGTTTTATATGTCAGCAATTATTAATGTTAATGTAAATGTTAATTTTACTATTTTTACTATTTTTTACTGTTTCTTGACATTTTCCATACATGTATGATGTAATACGGAATAAAGTTTATTATTATTATTATTATCAGGTGATGATAACTAGATCTAGTTATCATCAAGTATGTACACTAATATATTCACCAGGTGATGATAACTAAATCTAGTTATCATTACCTGATGAAGCCAAAGTTTGTCGAAACAATATTGTAGTATATATTAGTGTACATAATAAATTATTTTGAAACAACTTTTACTTATTATTGTAATTTAATATGGAGTTTCAAAAAGTAACACTCCGTGCAATCAATTATAAGAAATGATGGACCGACTTGATGCATTCTGAAATTTATGTATAAGATTCGAATTGCCATTTAAGCTAAAATTCAGACTAGCAATAAGCAAAGCAAGAATCCGTCTGTCGTAATCCTTAAAAAGGCACAGACAGATAAAATTACATGCGCTATAGACAATATATTGTGCAACAGATTCAGATAATTTTAAGGTATAAATGATAGTGATTCTCGCAAGCAATCAATACTAATTTATAAATGAGAAATAACATTTTAGGCACGCATCGATGTCTTTTTACATAAAAACGACAATTTTGAAATCATTTTCAAATGGAAAGAATTTGTTAATGTCGAAAGTTTACACATGCTTCTTACATTTCTAGTGACGGCTCTAGAGAGCATGTAGTTGTAGCTGGGAAGTGCTGAATGATCTGCCAACCACTGTTCCACACCGAATAAACCACATTTGTTAGTCACACCACCCACACCATATGAAAGAATTTAGAATCTTTTAAATTTCCTCATATTTAATATTATTCAATGTATGTATTATGTAATTGGTTGATTTATTTTGGTTTTAATAAATAATCAATGTTTTGAAGAAATTTAATAGATTTGTTTAAGTATATTACGTATGACATTTCACGTAGTATGTGTATTAAAATAAGTATTAATTAGAATCGGTATTGCTTATTGATTTTATGTCGAATTAGCAGCCTTTTTAGTAAGAGATTAACAGTATTAACTGCTTGGCTTTATTAAAATACGAATTATTAATGTTCTGCAAATATGCTTTAGCCTACGAGTATTTTTGTCTTTGAGAAAAGTAAATGTTTCCGAAGTTTCTTCGTTCCTTGTTATGTTACCATTGATATTAAAGGTAGATTTTTTTTTAGCTTTTGGAATAACCATATATTAAAAGGGACTGAGCTAAGTAACGAGGTGATTGATACGATATGTTCGAGGGCGGGTTGACTTATTCGTGGGATTGCCTAGAGTAGGCCGCGAAATAAAATAAATTCATATCACATTTTGACAACCGATGCCTTTTTAGCTTACTGTTACCTACTGTTTGATAAATTCGTGACAAAGCGTGTTGCGTAGGCAATTTTTTAATTTTACCTACGCCGCTCTTAACTAAGTGTAAATGGATAATTTTGAACATCGTACAGTGATTAAAAGTCATTTAAATAAAGGCATGTTCTTTACCAAAATCCGTGATGATATGCAAGATACACTGAGTAAGGGTTGTCCTTCGTATACAACCGTCAGAAAATGGGGAAATGAATTTAAGCATGTCAGGAACAGCTTAGAAGATGATTCTCGCAGTGGACGTCCGAAAATGGCTAAACGTCTAGAAATAGAGAATAAAGTCAATGATTTGTTGCTAAGTGACCGACAATAGAAACCGTTAGAAATAGCAGAGATAGTGGGCATTTCAAAGGAACGGATGCTTTATATTTTGCACGAAGAACTTGATATAAAAAAGCTTTCGGCCAGATGGGTGCCGCATTTATTAACGACGGAACAAAAACGTTTTCGCTGAGAAATATCGATGAGTGATTTAGAAATTTTTAAACGCAACACATCAGATTTTTACTTGTGACCAAACATGGGTTCATTATTATAACGGGTGTTCAGAAACATTCGAAGTCAAAGTAGTCCTTGAAAATATGAAGTCATGTCTGAGATAGATTGATTTTTGACAAACAACAGTTGACATTTAATAATTATTACAAATCAGATACTTAAGTAAAGATATACGATTTTTTGTTCAGAGCCCACTTGACTTCGAATGTTTCTGAACACCCGTTACTAGGATTTTTCGGAAACTACGTGGCCCAACACACAGATTGTGCAAATTCACAGGAATCTTCTTTACCATTCTGTAGAATCATCCTTTAATAGGTTAAATATGACAGTACAAAGCGATTTGTCAATTAGTCTGTTTTTAACAGTACGCCAAAGTGAACGTCACGTGTGATTTTGTAATAGAAAAAACTGAGTTGAGAGCAGTGATGAAGTACTTTCATTTGAAAGGCTTAACACTAACTGAAATCAAAGCAGAGTCTGGATTCAACACTATTAGAATCCGCTCCTTCGGTTTCAATGGTTAAAAACGGGATTGCCGAATTTAAGCGTAGTCGTATGGGCACAAATCATGAACCCCGTAATGGACGTCGAAAAACTGTTACTGTTCCAGATATGATTGAAAAAGTCCACTGTATCGTCTTGGATGACCGTCGATTAAAAGTGCGCGAGATAGCAGACATTGTAGGTATCTCAATTGACAGTGTGCATAGAATTTTAACTGAAGAATTGGAAATTAAAAAATATTGGACGCGTTGAGTGCCGCTGATACTCACACCGGAGCCAAAACTGAATCGTTTAAGTGTTTCTCGCGACCTTTCGGCACGTTTTCGCCGTAATCAAAAATACTTTGTACGCCGTTTCATTGCCGCTGATGAAACCAGAGTCCACCATTACCCTCTCGAAATCAAGGAACAATCCAAACAATGGACAAAAAAATGTTCTCCGCCACCAAAGAAGGCAAAAATGGTTTTGTCAGCAGGAAAAATTTAGACAACTGTTTTTTTGGATTCTAATGTAATTATCTTGGTCGATTACTAAGAAAAGGGAAAAACAATAAATGGGGAGTATTCTGGCAATTTGTTGCAACAATTAAGCGACAAACTCAAAGAGAAACAGCTTCATTTGGCAAAGAAGAAAGTGCTTTTCCATCAGGATAACACACTTGCCCACAAGTCTGCGATTGTAATGGCGAAAATTCATGAATTGGGTTTTGAATTAGGCTTTATTCGCCTTATTCACCAGATTTGGCCCCCAGCGATTATCATGTCTTTCCCAAAATAAGAGTGTGTTGAGCGAGCAGGAGACTATATTGAAACATAAAATGTTCCTTGTCAAAAAAACTTACGTTTTCATTGTTAGGCCACGTACTTTCCGAACCAGCCTTGTACACTCGAACCTAAACAACAGTCGAAGATATGGACCAAACATGGAGAACCAACTCCAAAGAAGGCCACGACAGTTTTATCGGCGGAAAAGGTGATGGGCATCGGTATTTTGTAGTGCAAAATGAATATTGTTGATAGACTATCTTTAAAAGGGCAAGACAATAAACGACGAATATTACGCATATCTTCTAAATCGTTGAAATATAGTTATCGTTGAAAAGTCCAGGAATTACTAAGAAGAAAGTGCTCTTTCACCATGATAATGAATCTGTGCATTCCAGTATGGTTGCTGCAAAAAGAAATTGAAGAATTTGGGTTCGAATTTAACCGCACATATTCGCCGGAAGCAAGAAATTCTGTACAAAAGAAGAGCTAACTTCAACAGTGGAGGATAATTTTGCAATGTTAGAAGAAAATCACTTTTGAGGCGGAATAATGAAGCTTGAACATAGATAGACCAAATGCATCAAATTAAGAGGAGATTAAGTAGAAAACTAAAGTTTGTTTATTTAAATTATTCTTTTGTTTCTGTACGATGGCGCGCGAATTAATCAACCCGCCCTTGTAGCATTAAGTCTATTGGAAACTTCTCTAGTATTTTTGTTTCCTAGAAAATAATCATTAAGAACCAGTTGTTAAAGCGTTTTTTTAAGAAATTCGCAGTGAAATTCATAATTCCGCGAAGAAAAGAATGGTGTATATTTTGTAGGGGGTAAGGTCCTATATACGGTATGCGACAAAATTAACTGTACTGGATTTCGCGCCGTTCTTATGCGCATGTCTGCGTATCCGCGCAATACTGCATCAGCGTTATGTGTTCGTAGAAATGCAAAGAACATTGTGCTGTGAGGTTAGAATTGAAAATGAGTCTCACGACGGAGAAAAAAGTGTTTATTGTGGAGCATTATTTTCGCGCGCACGAAAACGGCAATCAGGCCGATTTTGAAGTTAGTCGCGGAACAATATCGCGAAGAATTTTATAAAGCGGCACCAAGCAACGCAGTTATGCTTTCTATTAAGAAATTTCGTGATAGTGGCAGTGTATTGTGCCAACGGAAGGGAAGGTCTGGGTCTGCTAGGCCAGTACCTGTGAGAGCAAATGACAATCATGGACGAGTCGTCAATCAGGTTTTGGAGTCACCTGAGCGAAGTTTTCGATGAACGTCTTTGAAATTGAATATCAGCAATACGTCGCTTCGGCGATTGTTTAAAGACGTAGCTGGATTTCTGTACCGAATTCAGGTTAGACAACGATTGACAAACTAAGATATGCATGCCAGGGTTATGTATTGTGGACGAATTTTGACTACAGTGTACGGCGATTCAGATTTTTTGCATAATGTGAGGTTCTCTGACTAAAGTCACATTCACTTGGAGGGTTACATAAATAAGCAAACAAACCGCTTCCTTGGCTTTGAGAGGCCAGACGTTATCGTCCAGAAACAGCTACATAGTGAGCTTGTGACGATATGGTGTGCACTGTTTTTTTAAGAAATTCGCAGTTTAAGTATACCTACATGAAATTCATAATTCCGAGAAGAAAAGAATGGTGTATATTTTGTAGGGGGTAACAAGGGGGCGACAAAATTAACAGTACTGGATTTCGCGCCGTTCTTATGCGCTTGTCTGCGTATCAGCGCATTATTGCATCAGCGTTATGTGTTCGTAGAAGTGCAAAGAACATTGTGCTGTGAGGTTAAAGTTGAAAATAAGTCTCACGACGAAGAGAGGGTTACATAAATAAGCAAACAAGCCGCTTCCTTGGCTTTGAGAGGCCAGACGTTATCGTCCAGAAACAGCTACATAGTGAGCTTGTGACGATATGGTGTGCACTGTTTTTTTAAGAAATTCGCAGTTTAAGTATACCTACATGAAATTCATAATTCCGAGAAGAAAAGAATGGTGTATATTTTGTAGGGGGTAACAAGGGGGCGACAAAATTAACAGTACTGGATTTCGCGCCGTTCTTATGCGCTTGACTGCGAATGCGGGGCATTATTGCATCAGCGTTATGTGTTCGTAGAAGTGCAAAGAACATTGTGCTGTGAGGTTAAAGTTGAAAATAAGTCTCACGACGAAGAAAGTGTTTAATGTGGAGCATTATTTTCGCTCGCAAATGGCAATAGGCCGATTTTGAAGTTAGTCGCGGAGCAATATCACGAAGAATTTCATATAGCGGCACCAAGCAACGCAGTTATGCTTTCTATTGTTAAGAAATTTCGTGATACTGGCAGTGTATTGTGCCAACGGAAGGGAAGGTCTGATAGGCCAGTACCTGTGAGAGCAAATGACAATCAGGACGAGTCGTCAATCAGGTTTTTCCGTAACATGAGTGAAGTCTTCGACCAACGTCTTTGAAATTGAATATCAGCAATACGTCGCTTCGGCGATTGTCTAAAGACGTAGCTGGATTTTCGTACCGAATTCAGGTTAGACAACGATTGACAAACTAAGATATGCATCGGAGGGTTATGTACTGTGGACGAATTTTGGCTACAGTGTACGGCGATCCAGATTTTTTGCATAATGTGAGGTTCTCTGACTAAAGTCATATTCACTTGGAGGGTTACATCAATAAGCAAACAAGTCGCTTCCTTGGCTTTGAGAGGCCAGACGTTATCGTCCAGAAACATAGTGAGCTTGTAACGATATGGTGTGCACTGTTAGTACACGGTGTGCTTGGTCCGTATTTCATTGAGGAAAATGATGGTATATCTCTTACTGTTACCCAGGAGCGTTAGAGGAATATGGTGCTCAGGCCATTTATTCGGGATATCAAAAAGTTTTGTCGTGACAGAAATCTCCTGATGGAAAGACACTAGTTTTAACAAGACGGGGCGACCAGCCACACCGCTCATCAGTTTACAGCAGTGATGCAAGGAAGTTATCAAGGATGAATCATATTCCGCAAGACTGATTTCAACTCCCATTACATTCCCCTGATCTTACATTACCAGACGCCCAGCTTTGGGAGAAAGGGCTAAAGGAGAAAGTGTTCAGGGGTACGGACCCACCCAGAACTGTGAATGTATTACGTGAGAAGATCGTCTCGTTTTTTTTTAGATATCTGCAGCAACCTATGTTCTCGAATATGTTTGAAAATCTGCGTGACCGTTATGGACAATGTCTACAGCGCAATGGCACATATTTTGAACATGTATACTGCAAAAATAAAAATATATAAGTAATAAGTAATGTATGTATTGCTCCAGTACTGTATATTTTGGCGCGTGCTCTATTATGAACTTTAACAATTGCGAGATACCAATAATTTTGGTAAGAATTGTTAAAAATTGACAAAGTTAGATGCAGCAATCAGAAGAAATGGTTGTTTGAACTAATAGAAAAAGAATTGCTTTTCAGCACGATAACGTTTTTTAGCGATTGAAGAAAAACTGGTAGAATCAGACTGGGAAATATTACCATATGCATCATATTTCTCAGCTTTTTTAATTACTGGATAATTTTTTCAGAGAAAGACTTTTTGTATACAAGCTGACCAAAAATTTTTGAAGAGGTATTAATTGGCTGTCTGAAGGATTGAAGACTAACGTATAAAATAATGTGCAGTTGTTCGTGTTTATTAAAAATACTATAGAATTCCCAAATAGACTTAATAGACAACTTCTAAGTGAAAATAAAACAGAAAATGTTGACCATATGGTTATCAATGAATTTATTCCTTAAATGTGGTCCACGGGAAATGGGAAGCTTTTTTTCTGCTATGTCATCGGTTTGTGCAACATTGGCCTTATTTATAATTCCAGAAATTTGACGCTTTCGATACCATGCCTTATTGTTTACCTTTCTTTCATCGCTCGTAATAAGTGTAATAACTATCTTAAATTACGGTTTCATGGAATACCTAAATACCTTAATATGAAAAATATACTTATACAATTGCATAAATTTTACTTAGTTTTTACCTGATTATTGAATGCATTGAAATATACACTTAATAGTTTGATGGTAACCAGATGTCACTGGTTACCATCAAGCTATTAAGTGTATATTTCAATGCATTTAGTAATCAATTAAAAACTAAGTAAAATTTATGTAATAGGTAACCTTTTGTGATTTTACTTTGACACGCGAACCTCGATAGTTTCATTTTAAATATGTTTAGCTCAACTCTTGTTTCTAATTCGAATCTTGTTAATAAATACTGACATAAAATAGTGACACTCAAAATTAGTTTGTTTTTACACATCTGAAATTTATGTTATCTAGATCGCAAGGAAAATGAAGATTAGACACGCATATGCCTATTAAAATATAATTTAAGTAGCACTAAAATCTCGCCGAAACAGAAGATTGTTACGAAATTTGTTGCAGTAAATAATAAATATCAGGTGAGCTCACACTTTTAGCTAAATATGTGAATAACATAATTTCAAGATTTAATTTGTTAAGAACAGACATTCTCTTTCGTAATAGGGCGAATTCGATTGGAAGTAGTAACGTTCGATATGAGTGTGTTTCTGATATCACATCTAACCGTTCAAATTCGATTGAGAAACTATGACGTCCCGGTTAGATTCGGTCTGTCAAACTTGTAACCGCTATTCAAGTTCGGTATCAGACTGGTATGTTTGTGTGGTGCGAAATACGAATATTTAAAAACACTTCAAACAACTTTTAAGAGGTTAGAATTTCTAACTTTTATTAATTTTAGGGTTTAAGAATATTAAGTTTCGATTATAATAAATTAATTTGTTTTGTGAAAGATTGCTGCGGGGTATGTAATAATAAGAACATCATTACATGAATAAAATATAATTTGTATTGTGTTGAAGATGACAACTTCACATTGGATTACATCCGTAGATCTTTTAATTTGGGGCACATAGAACATATATCTGTGGAAGATTCCCCAATGAACAACTTACTAACTGTGCAAATCCCTTGTAATTTTACAGAATGGCTAAATACCTATCATGTTTAGTTGGTACTATGGTTGGTACTTTATAGGGAATATTGCAACAATCAACTACTCCAAAGACAACAGGATTATTTTGAATTTTCTAAAAACTACTGTACTTATTGTTTGGAATTCATTCTTGTTAGGCAACATTGTATATTTAGGAAGTAGGTTCACAATTACAGAAAAAATGAAATGCGTTGTATCAAATGTAGTTGATTGTGATTGATATATTAAATATATCGGTGATAGAGATATGAGTGTCTTCTTTACAATATCGTTAACAAACTTTTAGCCAATACGAATTTTTCTTCATCAACGAGCTGTTTGGCTACCTTCACGAACACATGACGGATGTGTCATTCTAAATAATTTGTAAAAGTCCATTTCTATATATTGTCCAATCCATGCTGCTATGTGGTAAAGAGATATGCAGACCTGATCCTCTCTAATTACATAAGGCTTCCAACGCGTATTTAACAAAATTATTGATAGTTCATCAACTACAACGGCAAGTAGCCTATATAGTTTCGTTTTTTTATCGATGGGATTATCTTATAACTTTATTTAATTATTTAATTTAATTATTGAAAAACTTACTAATACAAAAAAAATGTAACTTACAAATTAAATCAGCATATTTAAATTAAATTCAATAAAGTGTATGGTTATCACGTGTTTGTAGGTTATGGTCTCTATCATTTTGTTTGGTGCGTTACAAATTAAAATTGATGACGTCATGTGTAACATGGTCACCACGGATCATTCAGTAACACGCTAATACTGAACCTTAAATTCCCAATCGAATTCGCCTATAACGAGCGATCAAGATAATTTGTAATCGAGTCATTCATGAATCCGAAATTGTATGTCGATACTTCGACTGCATTTACATGACAAACGTCAAGTAAAACGTCAATTGAATATATAACTATGCAACGGTTACAATCGGAAAAGACATACGGACTCAAATTCATGAATGACTCGATTACAAATTATCTTGATCGCTCGTTAGTTTAATAATAAATATTTCCAAATTCCATATACTTTTCTGAAACGGTTACACTATTTTGTTTTTTAATATTCCAAGCGTCACTCTAAAACTTGAATGCCACGAAGAAATAGTGAGGTTATGTTGGTATCCAAATTTAATCATCTAATTAATTTTTTTTAGATTTATTTAAATTCTATATTAAGTGGTGTTAATTTATTCGGTCACATTATTCTAATTAATTGTAAGGATCTTTATTTATTTTACGAATTTGAAATTAAGGAAATACTTATTAAAGAATCTAAATCCCAAGCCAGAGAATTGAAATATTTCAGATTGATTTTGTGTTTGAATAACAAAGAAATCATCGCAGGTAATATCTATAAACATATATTTCAGTTGAAACACTTCATTTTCCCTGATTTCTTATTTTTACAATAAAATTTCCGACTTATTTGAAAAAACTTGTAATTATTTATTGAATATATCTAAGTATTTCAGACGATGTTGTTTTAATAATAGATTAGTTAACTTAGTTGTATAATTAAACAATACCTCCAGGCATTCCTACACCAAATAATATAGACATGAAACATAATAATTATAAAGCGCATTAGTGTGTTGGTTGGTAAGTTGGTAGTAGAAAATGAGTAGAGTGACTTTTGTAGTAGATGACACATCTTACACATTAAAACTTTCATACACATTTAAGGGAATGCGCGTATAGTTGGTTGCATATCCTCCAATAATTTAAAATAAGGTATATTTTCCTATTTTATATTCATAATTCTTGTAAATATATTTTCGAAAAGATTCTATCCTATACCGTTGCCAATCATTAAAAATACGTTTACATTAAACACAAAATTGTTCACATCATTTCTCTATTATAGTAATTTGTTCATCAAATGTTGATTTCAGTAAAAGTATTGCTATCATATATGTATTAATTATTATATAGATTGTCTTAGTTACTAGTAATATAATGTTTTTATTTTAAATTCTCATTCTTCTTTAAAAATATCCACTTTTCTTAATACAAAAACAAAATGAAACAGAAAATAACTAGGCCTTGTATCCATAAAAATACCAGGCCAGAAATAATTTTAAAAGGCAGGACGCATGACCAAAGTTATTTATTTAAGAAAATGTTATTCACATAACAAAGTGTAAAAAAGGAAACACATGAAGCAACTATTTGAAACTATGCGACCTTTAACAAATTCCTTATTGATCTGATCAAGTGAAATAGTTCATTTTACTGAACGTCAAGCTTTTTTTGCTACAAGTTTGCACTTTGTGTTGCCTATACGCAAGCTAAACATCATTACTTATGTATAATAATAATAAATGAACTATGAAATTGTATTGCATAATAATTTTTCACTTTAATGAACAATTAAAAAATAAATATTAAGACCGAAATTTATGAAGAAACGCGAACTAATAACTGGCAATTTAGAAGTAACTTAATTTACAAAAAATTTTGGCATTTTGAAAGTGCTTCTGAATTGAATCTTTAGGAAACCCTAGTTAGAAATATATATCTCTTTTTATGGGAATACTATTCATGTTAAATCAAAAATCGCTGTTATTTAATATAACCTTGTAACTGTATAGTCAACGTTCACCAAGTGGATACACGATATATTCGTGCATTTGACATTAAAGAATTTGCATCATTTTGAATAAATGAGGATTTCCTGTTACTAATGATTTATTTTTTGCATAGCAGAACTAATTATATAATAATTATAAATTTAATAGTTTTAAATCCTCTGAATATATTTCTTATTCTGGAATAGGAAATTTAGAAAGACCAGATGTCCCGAGTTTTGTTGCTTGCATGGGGCAGGTGGCAAGGTGTTTCAAGGTTTGTCCCAGTAACATAAACATCAGTTTTGAAGTGAGCGTAGCACTGTAATCTGGTAATTTTTCAATAAGGACTGACTGAAATATCATATCATAATGAGAAAACCAACGGTAAAGATAGAGATAAAGTCGTTGGCGTAGTTAATACAGCGTGTAAACGAAATACGGCGACATACTTTATTACGTAATAGCTGTAATTAGGGCTGGGCGAAGTATCGATACATCGTCCAATACCCGATACCTCATATAACGAAGGTATCGATTCTAAGGTATCGATTCCAAAGCATCGATACCTATCGATACTTTACCGATTCCAGTACTCGCTAAGTATCGATGTATCGGGAGCGATGTATCGGGTAGCCATGTATCGGGTAGCTTACCTTTATGCATTTTTTTAAATGTACATAAAAGATGCAATAACTAAGTAAATAATTTTTAAGTATATATAGCATTATATATATTATATGTATATATTTCAAAGGATGTTGTTGAATTTTATATTATGCGTAGCAAATATCCATATTATAACATAAACATAATAACTGTAATTATTACAAAAAAAAATATCACAATATTGCAAATTTCATGCCGTAGATATGGTAGAATCGATAAATTAATTTTATATCTCTTGAAACCGATATCAAACAAACGATACCTAGAAAACGGGTTATGAATACTGATTCCTAGGTATCGAATCAAGGTATCGATTCCAAGGTATCGATTCCAAAGTATCGATTCCAAGGTATCGGATTCCAAAGCATCGATACCTATCGATACCTTACCGATTCCAGTACTCGCTAAGTATCGATGTATCGGGTTAGCGATGTATCGGGTAGCGATGTATCGGGTAGCCATGCATCGGATAGCTTACCTTCGTGCATTTTTTTAAATGTACATAAAGGATGCAATAACTTTTTAAGTAAAGAATTTTTAAGTATATATGCATTATATATATTATACAAGGTGTTATAAATTGGCGGACCCACTACACGTGGCGACATTCTTGGTCAAATTTTGAGTTAAAAGTCCTAATCCTG
This sequence comes from Melolontha melolontha, assembly GCA_935421215.2. Classification (NCBI taxonomy): domain Eukaryota; kingdom Metazoa; phylum Arthropoda; class Insecta; order Coleoptera; family Scarabaeidae; genus Melolontha; species Melolontha melolontha. Next base: position 103,546,664 of record OW285240.1, on the reverse strand, counting down.
AAACGATGTATCAGGCTTCCTTTGTCTTCAGAATGAATTTGAAAGAAACATACATTTGGTAACATTGAACACGCATGTGCTAGTTATAATCTTCGGAACATTTTTACACGTCGTCATGTGAACCTTACATTTTAAATTTAAAAAAGAAACAAACGAAATAAAATTGATTTCTTAGATTACATATTTATTACGAAAATATTACAAAGTTTTAAAAATTTTTGATAATATTGACTAATTTTTGTACATCTTCTTGATAGAAATCAATGTAATTATTACGTACATAATTGTTCGAATTGAAATCCATCAGTTTGTAGACATAGCTGCAATCTTTGTGGTATCGTTTGTACTATTCGCTGATTAAAACTATACAAATAAATACGAAAACTAAACAAAATTATACAAATAAACATGAAAAATAAACAAGTCGAATGAAATAGGTAGATTACATAAGTGTCAAAATTTGACAGTAGTAATGTATTTGACTAGAACAACATTAGGCTGCCTACTTATTGTTTTACAACGTTGTCAGATGTGTTTTTCGTCAAAATAAGTTAATAAACAAATATTAAAAACAAACTTTAAAATCAAAAAGAAAACTTAACGAAAGGATAATAACAACAATTCTTCTTTCTTCTAAATTGTAGCTCTTTCTGTCAACAAATATCGAGTAATAATGCTTATTTCAAGACTGAAAGTCCAAACTTTAGGAACCTCGTGTAAAGATATGGAGCATGGTACAACATTTTCGTATTAGGATTTTGGACTCCGAATTTAACGAAGAACATCGCCGCGTGTAGTGGGTCTGCCAATTTATACACACCTTGTAATGCCTTGTATAACATATATTTAAAAGGATGTTATTATTGTGCGTAGCAAATATTCTTATTATGACATAACTATAATTATTACAAAAAAAAATCTCACAATATTGCAAATTTCATACCGTAGTTATGGTAGAATCGGTAAATTAATTTTATATCTCTTGAAACCGATATCAAACAATCAACACCTAGAAAACGGGTTATGAATATTGATTTCTAGGTATCGAATTAAGGTATCGATTCCAAAGTATCGATTCCAAGGTATCGATTCCAAGGTATCGATTCCAAGGTATTGGTTCCAAGATATCGATTCCAAGGTATCGATTCCAAGGTATCAATTCCAAAGCATCGATACCTATCGATACTTTACCGATTCCGGGACTCAGAATCGATACCGTGCGCAGACCCGATACATCGGTAAGTATCGATACCTCGATTGGTATCGGTACCCGATACCGAAAACGTCGGTATCGCCCAGCCCTAGCTGTAATATTAAGAGAAAATGCCAATGCACGAAAACTCTATCTCGAACGAGATCAAAGAAAAAAAATTAATAAATGCACGTGTGTCGACCTGACTCTAGTAAATTTAGTATTTCTTTATAATTTCAGCGCTGGGAGTAGTAGATGCGATACATACAGTAAGTCAGGAAGTCAGTCTATTATCAATTTCCGTGAAGTATGGTTTATTTAAATCACGAATTAGCAGATAACATCTTACTATTTAGTGAAACAAGTGGAAATCTTAGAGCTTGTGTGGTTTCCGAACCGAATATGGCCATCAAATGATTTAATTTTACAAATCGTGTACAGATTGAGAGATCGCGGCACATTGCATCGAAGTTATGATGGCAGTGAAAGACCACGTGGGGTAGTCGATGCGGAGGAACAAGTTTTGAATTTTGTAAATGAAAAGAGGTAAGCGTTTCACACACAACAGTCTATAAAATACTACGAAGAAATTTATTACAACCCTACCACATGTAACGTGTCCAAGAACCGATCGGTTGCCATAAATTAACTTTTGTAGATTAAGTCGGAAACTTACACAACAGCCGCAATTTGTCATGAAACAGTCGTTAAAAAAAGAGGCAAATGAACATTCAATTAAAAATTGCAAATGTAATTTATTATTTCTCGGCGTGAATTTAATATGTATTAAGATAACTAACTTTTAAATTTCATATCACCACACTACTGTTATACCGTTTAAAATTTTCAAAGAAACTCGATATTGTATTTTTTTCGGGATATTACAAAGCCATTGACCTACTTATAAATAACAGAACAGCTGATACATAAGAAAATTTATATCTAGGAAATGAATATATGTTTATAAAACTTTTCACACAAAGACGCATTACATTACTGAAATGTGAAGGGCATTTTTTGGTGAACTTGAACAAATTAATGCCTATTTGTTTGTTGAATTGACAATATATAAACATTTAAATTCAATCTGAATACAGAATCGTATTTGAAAAGTTTGCGCTCCTAAATTTCCGCAAAAATTAAAGTTTCCTTAGAATACATTTCTTTGGAGATTTCAATTGCTGCCATACGTATTTATTATATATTAAAGTATGTCGGCGTATTTCATTTACACCCTGTTTATCGATACATATGTAAAGACAGTTCTTAAATGGAACGAACATCTGAATGAATAATAAAAGAATGCTATTTTAAAGAGGTATTGACAGACTTATATGTACAGCAGACCGATTTTCATGTGGCCGGTGGGAGAATTTGTACGTTCGTCAAGTAAGGGTCAGTGTTAGATAGAGACAGTATTCGGAAAAATGAAATGGAAACTCTTTGTGCGAGTCGTGCATTGGGACGTAGTATGGGATAAATTCAGAAAATCACATTGTTGAATATGTTTATAATGGTTATAACAATGAAAATAATAATTACAATAAGAAATAATACATAAATACTCAAAAATAATTATAGGAGAAAACAATAATAACAATAACTAAGTTTCAAAAAAATTACGGTAAATTATACATATAATTATACAAAAAGTTATGCAGAATCACTATCACTGACTTCCTCTTCGCTCTCCGATTCAGAGTCTTCACCCAAATTAATAATGAACTGGTCTGTAACTTCGTCTATGAGAGGTTCCGCTTCCAAAAACTTTTGCTCCCACTTTATCGCGTGGTCACAAGATTTATTCCATTCAGCAGCACTAAATTCATCAAAAAAGTTATCACATAACTGTTGAACATATCTAATAGTGAATGATACATTTTTTGTGCCACATATTGTTTAAGAGATGCCCATACTAACTCAATCGGATTTAAATCTGGGTGGTATGGCGGTAATCGCAAAACACTATGGCCACGTTGTGTTAACATTTCATCTATCTCGAACGTTTTAATGACCCACTTACGCGAACAAATGTTACAGCAAGACATTCTGAAATTAGCAGTTCCAAAATTGGGTTGTGGATTGGACCGCCTGGACTGGAGAATTGTAAGGAGCATGTTGGAAGTAATCTTCCGACATACTGGTATGGAAATTCTGGTATGCAGTTACCAGCTTGAATATTCCTGTCCATCCAGGCAAGATAAGACCGTGGACTGTTATTTCGATATGACGTCGCAATGTAACAAAGGCCCTACCTGTCGATTTCGTCATCGTTTGAGGAGACCAAAGCATGACATGTTTCGGGACGAAACTTCATATTTAAGAAGGGGGCAATGTAATGACTCATTCGATGACGCTTGGCTTATGTACTTTAATAATATTATATAAATCGGGCTTGAGCATGTTATTGTCGAAGTAAATATTTTTAGACCTTAACCAGTCTATCATAACTGATTTCCTGCTATTAGAATTCGGTGGTTTACCTTTTTGGACATTATGATAAGGAGCATTGTCAATTACTAGGACAGACTTTGGAGGCAGGTTTGGAATTAATTTTTCTAACAACCATTTTTTGTAATTTTCATAATTCATCTCGTGATGATAATCTCCCGTTGTGGTATTAGACTTAAAAATCAATTTAGCATTCGGAATGAATCCCGTCTTGCAGCCAGCATGAACAATAATTAGTCTTAGACCTTTTGATATAGGCCTTGTTAATCCTTCATTGGAATTGTCACTCCAACAAGTAGCCACGGTATGAGAACTGTGGATGTAAGTTTCATCCATATATATATATAATCGGTCTTTTTTCATTTCTGTAGCTTTGAATGGTACGCAAATAAGACACTCTTAACTGACGAATGTCGTGCTTTTCCATTAACAACTTTCTGTTGGTTTTTGTTTTTCTCCAACGAAAGCCCATATCTTTTACTACTTTCCGAAGAGAATCTATTCCTCCAGTGTATCCTGTTTCTTTAAATTTTCTTAGAATGTTTGGCATTGTAGGCACAATTTTGTCAACAGTAAAGGTATTTAAAATTGTTCTACGCAGCACATCTTTATCTGCATCGTCTAAGTCGGTTTTGGGCTTGGTTTTTTTAAATTTTTCTTTGGCGATGTAAAAGATGAACCGGCACCTGCGTTTATTTCACTTTTTTCTTTAACAATCCGTCTAATACTTCTCTCAGAAACACCCGTTGCGGCAATAACGCGTTCATATAATTGATCCAGTGGAATTTTGAGTACCCCTGAAGTTTTTTCTTCTTGCATATATTTAAATACATATGAGATCACTTCACGAGTTTGACTGTGTAAAACACATTTATTTAATTTACTTTTAAACTCCATTACTCACTACCTTAATACGGCACTGCACTACTCTGTTTATCGCTTAAAACGATGTAAAACACTGAATGCCAGAGGTTCCCCTACCTATGAATTTCGTGCGCATCTCGAGGGCGGTATTTCTAACTGGCCACATGAAAATCGGTCTGCTGTACTAGTAAGTTTTATCTAAACGAGAGATCGCTTACCGTCATGACTAGCCACGCCTACAATACTTTACGTCGAACCATACCAATATTTAATTTCACCAAAGCGGTGCGTATTCGTAAGAATTATTTTTACCAAGCTACGATTTTATTTATTGAGTTTAATTTTTTTTTATATTTAAACATTAAAAAGAAACTCAAAATCTATAAACAAATTTAAAAAAAACCGTTGCAGTAATATTTTTAATTTACTTTTAGAGATATGCAAAAATTTCAACTTCCAATCACCTATCGTGTTTGTTACACAATATAAAACATATTTCAGAGAACGAGCACACCGCCCATTTATTACTATTTAAATTAAGTAATATTCCTTCTTTAAATTATTGGAATAATGATCAACCCTTTTTTATTTTGAACTTCCTTTTGAAAGTCAAATTCCACGTAAATACTTTTTCAATTAGAATTGATTTATTTGAATTATAATACAAAGGTATTTTTAATAATATAAAATATTATTAAAAATCTGGTATGAAGAACACAAATACAGGTTCACTATTAATATTTTTTGTGAACGTGTCCGAACATATCCCTCCTCAGAGACGCAGATACGTATTTCGCCTTTCTACAGGCTCGTCGGTACGCTCCTGTTGGAGAAAGGATATCTTCAGACACATTCACAAAATGTTCGGACACGTTCACAAAAATATTAATAGTGAACTTGTATTTGTGTTCTTCACACCAGATTTTTAATAATATTTCATATTATTAAAAATACCATTGTATTATACAAAACTGGTGGGGTTTTACCCACTCATGTATGTTTCAATTGTTCTGATATATTTGAATTATACTTGTGTTAATAATGTGAACGTAAAATGTAACATAAACTAATTGAAAAATATTTTTAAATGTGTATGCATTTTTATTAAAATACTGTCATACGATATTATCTAAATATGTAGCTTTTGAAAATAAGAAAAGTAAAAAAAGAACATATATCCTACCCCATCGAAAATGTCCATGACTTCGTCCCACCACTAAAAAGAGAAAAACGAAAAACACTATAGTATAATAACACAAAAAGCAAGCCAAATTAAAATAAAACTAATTGGTTTAAGGGGGGCTATTTGTAAAGCTTTAATTTGCGCTTTTATTTTGTTAAAATTGTCTTCAAAACAATGCAAACTTTGCAAAGAAGTGCACACATTTAGTAACCGTGTTACCATGTTATATATTGTGCAAATAAGATGCATTCATGTGCACAGAAACTAATTAATTTCTTTATTATAGAAATACATAAATAAATACACTCACTTCTTTCGCCTCTTTATCGGATATTGAAGAATGGCCGGGAATATAATTTTCTATTCTTCCTGGTTGATTTCTATATGCATCCTTTCCATGTTTGACTACGGTTGACTGAGGTGCATAACTAAAATAAAGCAAAGATTAATACATTAGGTTGGCGCATAAAAATCAGGTAACATTAGTTATATTTTTATTATATAGAGGCGGATTGATATATAACAATGATAGTCAACTGATAGAAACAAGTTGTAACCTGCAAACTGTAATTACGGGATCTCGTCTTAGCATGCAAAATTGAATTTTCCGGTGTACCGTCGAGTAGGTACACACGTTTGAGTAACAGTGTTATTTATCATGAGTTAGATTTCTGAGCTGCGTACCAAGCAACGAGCCGTGATAGTACTTTTTACTTTGAAAGGTTGCGCGTCCATCGAAATTTACAGGGTTTTGAAAGCTGTTTATGGTGACGAGTCTATAGATGTGAAGAATGTTCGCCAGTGGGTTCGACATGCGAAACTCTGTCATAGAAGGGAAATAAAGGTGTTTTGACGAAAAGCGATCAAGTCGACTAGTACCAGTGACGTATGAAACGAATCAAAGACAAGTGAATGCACTGATTCAAGGAAATTGCCAGATTACGCGAACAAGTAAATTGTTCGGCAATAAGGCATTAGTCAAGAAAAAGTCCAGTAGATTGTTCAGATGTTGAATTATAGAAAAACTTGCCAAGTGGGTCTGGCGACAATTAATGAATGTCATGGAAGAATAAAGAAAAAATATTTGTCAAGAACTTCTTAACCAGCATCGACGTCAAGGAGATACTTCACTCTTAGTGACAAACATCCCAGACTTCATTTTATTACTTATGACAGTTATGACACAGTTTCCAGTATCTTTGCACATAATGCATTTAATAACTAATTAATTTATTCCTTACGTTTCTTTCCTTATGACGTTCCCACAGTTTTGCTCATGGCATTTTAAGATCATTTCTATATCTAAAAGTGCTAAGTAAATTGTTATCGATCTTGAAAAATTTTTAATCATAATTTTTATGTCTTTTAATAATTACATTATTTTAAAATAAACAAGCATCGTACTAATATGATGTTGAAACGAGCAATTTAATTTCGAATGAGAATTTTTTTTTAGAAAGGCGTAAAGGACTAACGCCCGTTTTTATAATAGTCGCTTAAAAATTCCTTTAAGTAAAGTAACTTTATCTTTTTAAAAATAATTGCGTTTCATAGTGTTGCATCTGAGCAACTTTAAAGGCGGCTTTACACGGTCAAATAAATTCATGAATTTTGTGACCTTGAATTTATTGAAACGTGTAATACACAAAATTGTCGTGAATTTCTTGACGACAATAAATTCCTGAAGAAATTCACGAATTGGAACCAGCTCTAATTTTTGTAAATTTTTTGGGGAATTTATCACACACTACACTATTAGAATCAATAGGCACTTCTTTAGATATAATAAAGGATACTAAAAATTGTGTAAACTGTACTATTGCGAAAATTATTTCTAGAATAAAAATAACTATTTAAAAAACTTGTCTTTATTCAACAGTAGTTAGCTTACACTATCTTCTACATAAAACTAATTATTGCTCTCTCTTTTTTTGCATATCCAGGCATATTTTTTGGATATCCAGCTTTCAAAACAAAACCTGATTCAAAGTACTTATAAGCAGTAAGGCTTTTGATGACTTTCATTTGTTCTTTTGTATAATAACTGTTTGTTACTAACTCTTAGGTAACTTATAATATCCATGCTTGATACAGGTGGAATACCATCAGCAGCATAATTTAAGTTATCTAATTTAAAAGTGATTGGATCCAAATTGTCTATTAATTTGAGTTTGATATGATACCTGTTAATAAATGCGACATGTTAAATAATAATTGATAACATAACGATTTCAACATAACATTTCTCCAACGTCTGAATATTCACATAATAATTTCTTTAAATAATCACTTTGCATTTTGAAAAAACTTTGCCAAACAGCAAACTACTTAAAAGAATTTGTATAAATGTATAGGGTACACGCGCAGTTAAGTTTGAAACTATCAAATGAACGTTTCATTCAAAAATTTGTGTTTTGCATACGATTTCCATTTAAACCACGTGATCCAATATGGCGGCTGTGGGCAAACAAATCATTTCGGTCACGTGGTTTGGATTCCCTAATTAGTGGTTATAAAATAGAAAATAGATCAAGTGAATATAGTAAAGGCTTATAATAATTAGTCATCATTTTCACTGTACCAAAATCAACATACATTTGACATAACCTACTCAACTTATGAGTACAAACACAAATAGATTGGTAGTAAAAAAGAAGTAACTATTTTATGGTTGGCATTAACTGGTTAACTTCAATAAAATATTTGATCGTGTAATACAAGGATGCATTTTCAATAAATTCATGAACTTCTTCATGTATTCCTTTGTGAATAAATTCATGAACTTCTACAATTTAAGTATACCATAATTATTTTAAATCTCATAATAGTACCTCCTCATAGTTATTATTATTGTTATTATTTGTACAGAAATTTAAAATTGTGTTATTTTGTAGAAAGTATTTTATTTCTATAAATATGCATAAGTACATACATATATAAATATAAATAATAAAAAATTAGAAATGAATGATTTCTAACTCGAGCAGTACTCGTGTCAAATGTAAAGAATCTGATGACATGGTATGGCATGTAAGTGGTATAGGTAATTCGTTATATAACAAAACTTATGTGCGAATATGTTCATGTCAATACGTTTTAAAGTTTCTTTAAAGCGCTAAAGTGATACCTTCAGCAGCTTTAACTTAAACTTGCCCTAAATATCAAACGCATTTTATGTTTAAAGTTGATCCTAAGTAAGTTAGAATTCTTATAATCTTGGCATGTTTAAAAATTGGACTAGATGGACCATACACTATTAGAATTGTCCTAAAGAAAAAATCGTTGTTACAAGATAGTGTTGCAGTCGTCCAAGAAGAGATATCGCTCATTGTATCGCTGATTTTAGCAGAATTATTCACGAAAAGCTTTACTACCTGGAACACGGAGACAATTCCATAAATAAGTTTAACTATAGTTGGTGCAAGCAAGAGAGACTAAAACTCAATATTTAAAATAGGTCATAGAGGCGAAATGAAGGTGTTTTATGAAAAGCGATCAAGTCGACCAGTATCAGTGACGCATAAGAAGAATTAAAGGCAAGTGAATGCATTGATTTAAGGAAATCACCGAATGACGCAAAAACGAATTGCCCGGCAATTAGGCATTAGTCAAGAAAGAGTCAAGTACATTGTTCAGACGTTGAATTACAGAAAAAAATGTGCCAAATGGATCCCGCGACAATTAGCGGATGTCATGAAAGAACAAAGAAAAAACATTTGTCAAGAACTTCTTAACTAGTATCGACGTGATGGAGATTTACTCATAAACATTACCACCGGGGACGAATCTTAGGTTCATCATTTCGACCATGAAAAAAAGCAGCAGTCAATAGAATATCGTTCTCATAATTCTCATCAGACAGAAAGTCATGTTTACCATTTTATGGGATGTAAATTGAAGCATTCGTACCGAATATCTGCCGAAGGGATGAACGATTAATTCAATATGATACTGCAAAACTTTACGACAACTAAAGAATCGTATCTGTAGAGTAAGTCAGGAAAGAACGATTTTTTTCTAGCACCACGCCAATGCCAGACCGCATTGTAGCACGATGAAGACAGTGATGAGCCTGAAATTCACAGTTGTTTCGCACATTCCGTTCAGTCCTGATTTGACACCTTCAGATCTCTGGTTGTCCTCAAAGTTGAAGGAGGTATTGAAAGGTCAAAATTTTTCATCAGACACTAAAGTTCGGGCTGCTGTTAGCAATTGGATCAACAGTAAAAGAAAGTTGTTTCATGAACGGAATGAAGAAATGGATTCTGTATTTGAAGAAATGTGCTGCACTAAATCGTGATTATGTAAAAAAAATGGTAGTACAATAAATATACTTCATTTTGTGACATGATTTCATTATTTTGTCTTGTCTTATTCTTATTTTATGGTGTTTAAAATCTTATACATATATCAATCCATTTTCGTACATATAGATTGTATCATACGTTGCCTATATACAAATAAACTTAATATTCGAAGAAACCAATAATCAACGCATGCAACCAGGTGTTTCGTCCTTCAGTAGATTCATCAGTGGATGGTGGCGGATAGGCAAATTTCACTACGCGACTACCTTACTGAATACAGTCAAGGCATAAAAGATAGCATGAATGAAAATTGGGCGCCGTCCATTGACTAATGTCAATATCACGAATGCAAACCCAACCAGTCCCATTCCTATGACAAGTGTAAGATTTGGTAAAACGTCAAAAATATTATTAAATAATCTGGCGCGGAAACCACTTCCCAAGTCTTACACTTGTCTGGGTATGACGTTTTTGCCGTTCGTGATGTTGACAATTAGTCGATGAGTGGCGCTAAATTTTCTTTCATGCTGTCTTTTATGCCTTGACTGTATGCAGTAAGGTAGTTGTGCTGTAAAGTTTGTGTATTCGAGATTATGCACTGATGAGTCCATAGTGAGCACGAAACACGTATCTGCATATATGAATGGCAATTTTCACACAAAAATATACTCCTATTATCCACACCCGCTATTTTAATAATGTTTTTGATATTAAAAAAACGTTCTAGTAATCAAACTTGATAATCTTAAAAAATTTAATTAAAGAAAGTATTATGTTTAATGCATTGTATGTGCTTATAAATAATTCAGGAACAATAAATTCCATGTGTACTTTCAATGAGAGTAATACATCGGAAATTATTTTCGGGATTTCAACAAAAGTTATTCTATCTTGCGGTAAGTACACTGTTCTTTATGTGAGTGCAGGAAATTGTTCTGCGGTAACATATACATACTTCGTAATATCAGGGAATTCTATTCAAAATAAATCTAAAGAAGAAAGTCATTGAAAGAACCGAATTTAGTTTGAACAGTCGACACCGTAAGAAAAATATTCAGTGAAATGAAAGACTTTTTCCTTTGAAGTAAGAGACTTTATATAATATGTACTCGTGTAGTATAAAAGAATTTTTTTTCATTTTGACTTATTTGAAAGGAAACCGCCTGATTTTTTTTTTATTTTAGGAATAAGACCTTAAAAATCGTTGCACATATTACTGTGAATTTTCATAGAATGAGTAAAATAGTAATTTTAATTTGCAAAGGAAAGATAGTTAATTAGTTCCAGAGTAGTGGTAGTAAACTTCCTAGTAATTTGTTGTATGAGCGCAGTAAAGATTTTCTACTTCTCTTATATTTTCAACCATGTACAGTTGCGGCCGCTACCGACTTTTGATACATTTTATCAAATTAAAAAAATTCGTGATTTGTAAATTTGACTTTTATCCGGTATGGTTATGTTAGTGTCAGTTAATTGTAAGTCAGAAGCGTACACAATTTTTAAAATGCTTCAATTAAACGAGCTGCAAAAGTCGATAATTAGAACTAGGCTAGAGGACGGCATGAGCATTAGGCACATCGCAAATGAAATAAATGTTGATAAAAACACGATAAAAGTCCATGATATATTGCCCATGCCAATACTTTTTAAATAATTAATACCTTTTGCCAGCTACTTGTTTTGCTTTTACAAATTTAATATTCTCATCTTACCGTGGTTTTTGAGAGCTTCCATCTTGAAAAATCCAGATTTCGTCCAGAGAAACAAACTGGAATGCATTTTCATTTCAAAAACGCATATATTGTTGCAAAAACGTGATTTGTATTTGAATTTTTCAAATTTTTTATATTATACGCCACTCACTTTCGTTCAAATAGGTGACATTTTATAAACTTCAATATTAAGACCATGTTACAAAGCCAAGATTTATTATTTGTCAAACTGTCTCAGTTTGTAGGGGCCGCAACTGTACACTGCATTTATTGCCCCTAGTTTTAATTGTATGAAATTGACCTTTCTGGTGACATTTCTAATTTGGCATTAGTCAATTTAAATCAATCAAAATTGATCAAAATGTTAAAATTATCTGAATGTGGTAAAGGTTAATATTATCAAAATTAGAAGAAGAATCTAGAATATTTAATATAAATAAATTTACAGTTTTGAGTGTTAAGAAAAAATGGGAAGAAGATGGAAGTATTAAAAGGAAAGAGGGGCCGAGAATTTCAAATCAGCAACAAGATGAATTTTTATTAGATTATTTAAGAGGAAATCCATTTAAAACAGCAAGAGATGCTGTATTTCACAAATTTGCCAGGATCTTAGTCAACAGTATGCCCCAGAATTAGCACTTCCGAATTAAAAAATTATGCATGTGCCAAGAAACAGTTATTATCTGTAGAAAATAAACAATCCACAGTCTTATTTTCATTAAATTACATACATCACGAACAAAATTTCTAAGAAAGTGTAGTATTTTTGGACGAAAAAATTTTCTAGTCTAACCACGAAGGTCACGTGAATGTGCAACGCCCTAGAAATACAAGATGTGATGAAAGATATGTGTCTCCGTCAAATAGATCCGGAAGATTTTCTGTTAACGTCTGGGCGTGGATGTGTGCACAGGGTGCGGGAGTTGCATGGCAAATTGAAGACCTTAAACTCACAATCATATCTAGATATTTTAGAGAATGTTATGCTTCCGTGAGTATCACAAACCTACCGTAATAATACTTTCATTTTTTAACAAGATAACAATCCTGTGCACACCGCCAGAGTTATCGCACAGTGGATTACCAATCGGAACGTCGCAGCTCAGATTTAAATCCGATTGCAAACGTTTAGGGTGTAATGGTGAAACGACTGTATGAACGAAATTTAAGATTTCGTAATAAAAATGAATTATGGACGGCAATTGAGAATGCTTGGGAGGAATTAAGCGAGGATCAGGATATTTGCAGAAACCTTATTCTGTCAATGCCAACGATATTCGCAAAGGTTTTAGAAGCTAATGGTGCAACAATTAAGTACTGACTCTTATAATTAGACACCTACTTCTATATGCCTATGTTTATCGTTATTATTAACAATATATGATATTAACAAAATTTTGTATTTGATTTTATACTAAATACCGCACTGTCATGCGGATTACATATTGCTATAATCTTTTCCCCACAAATATTTTGAAAAGTTTAATTATTTTTGAGTGTATCATTATTTTAAATATTTTATATATTTGACTTGCGCAGTTTGAGAATGCCGTTTGATCTGCTGTGGAGTATTGTAAAACTGTTTTTTTTTTAAGCGTAGCCTGCGTGCTAGCTGTATCGAGACAGATGTGTTCAGTGAAGTAAGAAAGGTGTGTTTATTTAAAGATAAATCTTTATCTTTGTTTTAGTAATTTCGGTTTTTGTTTTTTGATTTAATTGTGTTTTTGTGCTTGCTTAAATCATTACCGATTTATTTACGAGTTTGTGAATCTCGTAATTGATTTTTAACACTTTCTTACTCATGTGTCTATGAATATATATTTTTTACGTAAGTAATATATTTTATAAAATATATCTTATTTTTATATTGAACGAATTGAATATTGTATTTTTTCTATTGTATTATTATTATCGTTCTGAAATTTAATCTTAGTTATTTGATATAAATGACAAAGAAGGTTTTTTAAATTTTCTAGTATAAAAAAAACATTTCTGTAAATGTAAAATTTTAGTACGCTTGGGATATCAAGGGCATTTTTTTACATGTGGTTGCACATGCGTTAGAGTTTGTTTCGGTCTGTCAAATAGTTTATTTTGATTTTGTTTCTTGTGGGAGAAATTAAAAAGCATCTTTGTAATTTCTTAGTTTTAATTTTGATCGGAAGTCATAAAGGTTTTTGATCGCATGCTGCGGTCACTTCCATGCGTTATTTTTACCTTTATAATATTGTTAAATGAGGCAATATTAATCTTTATACTTTATAAAGATTATTTTTTTTAATTTTTTTTAATTTTTGTATTAAAGTTTCATTTAAATTTTATTGTGTTTATTATTATTTAACCTTATTTCAAGAAAACAAGTAACTTAAAGATATTACTATATTTTTTCTCAAATAAATTTTGAGTGGCGCTCAACTAAATTAATCTTTTGTCCACATTTCCGATTGGAACCCTGGGAGGAAAGCAGTACCATTTTGAAAGTAAACAGACTGAGTATCCTAGCTGGATAGATTTGTCGAGAATTGTGAATAAGCAAATTTCAAAATCACAATTCATAGCAATATGTTAATGACCACATCACATTTGATTTATGTATCTTTTATGTAAAATCTATCAAATCTAAAGTCAGCTTACATTAGTAAATAATCTTAAAAAATAAGCTAACTTGACATTAAAGTGTATGGGATTTTATTGCAAGCCAGTACAGTTAAGGCATAAAAGACAGCATGAATGGAAATTCAGTGCTGCCCTTTGACTAATGTCAAGATCACGAACGCTAACCCAAGCAGCGCCATCTCTATGATAAGTGTAAGACTTGGGAAGTGGTTTCTTATAAGTCGAAAAAGTCCAACAACGTACACTGCGCGAAATAAAAATACGTACAACTCTTATGAGCATAAAATCAGAGTTTTTTAGTTGGGTAAACGGGACAAATTTATTAATACTGTCACTTATAAATTTCATAGGTTATACATACATTGCTAATACCTATAACTTAAAATTTGACATGTCAAATTTGATAAGCCTGGCTTACACTGATAATATGTTAGTGTACGGGTTTTATATGTCGGGCAGTGTACAGTTGCGGCTACTACAAACTCAGACACCGACTTTTGACACATTCTGCCAAATTAAAAAATTCGTAATGTGTAAATTTGACTATTTTCCGGTGTGGTTATGTTAGTGTCAGTTTATTGTAAGTCAGCGTATACAGATTTTTAAAGTGCCTCAATTAAACGAACTGCAAAAGTCGATAATTAGAACTAGGCTAGAGGACAGTATGAACATTAGGCACGTTGCAAATGAAATAAACGTTGATAAAAACACGATAATTTGTGTACGGGTTTTATATGTCGGGCAGTGTACATAACATAAAGTTTTATACGCTGGTATCTCGCGTAAAAATAATAATTTTTGACTTAGATGCTTGTTGACCGAGAGTTTTATAAAGTAAGCTATAACTGATTGAAAAAATATTTTGTTGCGATCCTCATTTATAATTTATGAGTGAAAAATAAACATTTATAATTTTTCCCAGGCCTACATTTTGATAGTAACTCCGAAAGAAAAAGATGACCAGTGGCGCACATAGTAAATGAAATTAAATATTTTTCTTCAAAAAAAAATGTTACGTCACTGATTTTTTTCTAAATATCATTCAATTTTAACATCTATAATATATATTATTTGAAAAATAATCTTATTGATCAATTTTTGTAGAGTTCACAGTTTTCGAAATTATAGGTTATCCTGAGACAAAAAAAATACAAAAGACATTTCACACACCATATATACTCTAAGTCTGGGGTCTTGACAAGATTCCAGCTTAAGATATTGGGCCGCTATACACACACCGTAAAAGAAAATAACAGACATGGATGGATGACTCTCACTAAATTCGTTTCTAAGACTAATGTATTCATGCTAAAATTCGGGAAACCAATTACTATTTGATAATGCTTCCCCAAAACACAAATAAAGTCGATTGATGCATTGTTTCAGTGTCAAGCCAAATTTGAAATAGTAAAAAATCATGTCTTGGAAAAATTCTTACGAAACGACTTAATTCTTACGCTACTTTCGTTGAAATGCTGTGTAAATAAACTAGCTCATTTAAGTACGAACTGTCAACCGAATTATTGGCAAGAAATGTCAAATTTCATGAAATATGATAGTTGGAAAACGCGGGCCCCGCTTAAACTAACGTATGTCACAAAAATTTTGGCACAACATACAATTCTATGAAAAAATATCAAAATATCAAGTTGGCTTTGCAAACAAATGAATGATTTGTCATTTTAGTGACAGTTCAGTTACTGAAATCGTTGTAATGGCTTATAAATTAGAGCTTAGGGTTTATAATTTAGTTGGGCAGATGTCTAAAGTTCAAATAACTTTATGAACAACTTTTTGAAAAACAAAATGTGTCGCGGAGAACCATATATCGTGCAATAACAGAATGTAAGCAAGGTTTGCCTTTCGTTAAGACTGCTAATTGGGCGTACAGCAAACCAGTTAGTCGAATGTGCCAAGAATAAAATTGGACAGTCATTGAGAAAACTTTCACGACGCCACGGTGTTTACAAGGATACAATTTCCAGAGAACTGAAAAGAAGAGGTGTAGAATATCGTAAAAGAAAGAAATGTCCTAAATATACGCCAAATCAGTTAGCTAGAATACCGAGATGTTGCCGTGCTTTATGGGGCATAAGTAATTCCGAAATTAAAGGAAAAAACGGTTTTGATACCGATAATTAGAAGAATGTCCAGATAATATAAAATACAAGCAAAAGGCCAAATTTGATGATAAAGTTTTAGTTTGGTGCGCGATATCAATTGGTAGGATTTCCAGTCTTTATGTTGGACAAGTTAGAGGTGAAGCCGTGGACAATCGAAGTTATACGAGGATAGTCCACAAAGTAACCTCCGTTTATGTGTAGCGCGATAAGTAGTGGGGGTAGCGCCACCATTCTAACATCAGTGTGCGCAGTGATTCAGTACGCTTCTAGCTGTGCAAGGGGGGGGGGTATCGTACGGTCGCGTTCTCGAATTCTAACCTGTAAACATGTGTGCTGAATATAAAGTCCCGCCAAGTGTAAAGTGCGTAGCGTAATAAGATTTCCTTGTTCGAAAAATCATTCAGCAGCTGAAATTCATCGTGAATTGTGTGCGGTGTATTGTCCAAACATTTTGAGTGAAGGTGTAGTCCGTCAATGGGTACGTTTTTTTTTAAAATGAAAGGATTAACGTTCACGATGAAGCTAGGCGCGATAGGCCATTTCTTGTCGGTGATGACTTACGGTCTTGGCTTCCAGTGATTTCCACCTGTTCCGATCTATGAAGCGGTGGCTTGCATCTCAGCCAATGACAAAGTTTCCAAATGCCGTCACAGGTTGGCTATGTTTGCAGGCGTCAGACTTTCATGCAGAGGGTATTTCAAAAATTCTTAAAATATATGACAAATGCTTAAATTTCTTTGGAGATTATGTAGAAAAGTAGAGAAAAGTTGTAGTTTTAAGATGTGTATATAATAAAACTTTTGTATCTCAACTGGTTTCATTTTTATTTCAAACCGGAGCTTACTTTATGGACTACCATCGTATTAACAATTGCTTAACAAAATTGATTAATTTTATCCACCAGAATCATGCTCAAGATATATTTTGACCGGGCTTCT
This sequence comes from Melolontha melolontha, assembly GCA_935421215.2. Lineage (NCBI taxonomy): Eukaryota > Metazoa > Arthropoda > Insecta > Coleoptera > Scarabaeidae > Melolontha > Melolontha melolontha. The sequence goes on along the minus strand of OW285240.1, from coordinate 103,529,278 downwards.
TGTCATTATGCATGCGAAACTCATAATTGGCTGAATGTTCACAACATACCATTTATGCTGAAAAACGACAACCTCCAAATTTATCACAAGCTCGGCCAATTGATTTCTGGGCCGTTTTGTCTCGAAAAGTGTATGATGAAAGTTGGGAGCCCGAAAACCAGCAACAATTAAAACGGCGAATTTTTAGAAAAATCCGAGATTGATGTTGAAACGATCTAACGCTTGATGCTAAGAATTTCAGAAGAGTGCGTATTGTTGAAGACTATGTGTTGTTATTAAAGCTGTTAATTATATATGATCTGAAACACTGCCGTAAACCATTTTTACTTTTTTAAATATTCCTAAGAAATTTGTGCCAAAACTTTTGAGACATACATTAGATTCCAGACATTTAACCAGTCACAGTGGCGGCTAGCGCATAAGCGCTGCAGTGCTGCAGAGCTCCCAAAAAATTGGGCGGGCGAACCTGTATTAGTTATAACTAGTTTTCTTTTACATAATTTTTCCGACATTTCTGATGTTTATAAAAGCGTAACATATTGATGAAAATTCTCCCCCTGTATATCAAAAAATTTGCACATTTTTCTACATCATCCTGTAGAGGACATCAAACCCTACAATTTGACACCTCAATCATCAAAATCCGACAAGTAGAAGCCGAGATATTCGCTTCCGAAATTCCAAATAATATTCAATAGGCGACCAGTGGAATAACCAACCTAATTCGCGCGATCGCTCACTTGTTCCTTATCTGGTCCACACGAGCGTGCGCTCAGAGCTCTGTCAAACACACGCGCGCACCCCGCTACCCCCGCGGGTGTCTAAAACCAATGCGTCATTTTAGCAGGCCTGGTCGCTGCATTTATTCCAGCGCCGAAGGCGATATGATTCAGTATACGATAGGTCCAACTCGCAACGGGCCATAGGCAACAATATACATATGGAACGTAATGCGGTGTGGCAACGTGTGTACGATGCCTATATTGAGTGACTTTCTTAAAATTTAAATTTATTTTGCAGAATTATTGATTTTTTTACTTTTATCTTTTAGAAAACGTTATTGTTTTTTTATTACTTAAAATTACTTTATATGAAAAATAGTATACCGTAAAAGTGTAAACAAAGACAGTATACATTGAAACGAATATTCATTCAATTGTATTGTCATGAAATTGAATTTGTCAATCGTTGTTAGAATGAATAGATATTTATATTTATCGGAAAATACTAATACTTAAAGCAAACAAATAAGGTGTAGTGTTTTGTTATAGGAATGTATAATATCCATTTCTTCCTGCATATTGATTATGCAGCTGATGCTTTCGTAATATGCTCATATTTGTATTTCTACTATTATCGTGATATTATAATACAGATACCAAAATCTCACGTAATATTTCCATCAGCCTTTTATTAACAATAAACAAGTAAAGTACAACTTCGTAGGTCGACAAACGCTCCAGTCTTCCTTATCACTGTATTATACATGAACTGTAGGCTTAGTTTTTCGTAGAAATTGAAGTACGTGTCTGTTCCTTTGTAAAATTATAATAAGGGCAGGGGTTAATTTTATTCTGGCATTTTTAAAAATGCAGAGATCAGTTTTGCGACAGCTTTCAGCTAATTACAATCTAAAATAAGCAACATTGTAACGTATTTTGGAATTGTGAATATCCGTAGGTAATAACAAAAAAGGAAGAATAGTTTAAATTACAACTGTAGCTTCCTCCTGGTTTGAAGGAAATCGGTATGTATCGACCGAAGTATAAGTTGAAATAATATAAATATGAGCATATTACGAAAGCATCAGCTGCATAATCAATATGCAGGAAGAAATGGATATTATACATTCCTCATTCCTATAACAAAACACTACACCTTATTTGTTTGCTTTAAGTATTAGTATTTTCCGATAAATATAAATATCTATTCATTCTAACAAATTTAACAATGATTGACAAATTCAATTTCATGACAATACAATTGAATGAATATTCGTTTCAATGTATACTGTCTTTGTTTACACTTTTATGGTATACTATTTTTCATATAAAGTAATTTTAAGTAATAAAAAAGCAATAACGTTTTCTAAAAGATAAAAGTAAAAAAATCAATAATTCTGCAAAATAAATTTAAATTTTAAGAAAGTCACTCAATATAAGCATCGTACACACGTTGCCACACCGCATTACGTTCCATATGTATATTGTTGCCTATGGCCCGTTGCGAGTTGGACCTATCGGTATTTAATATTTTCGCGACTATTTTTACGGTGCGGCGAGTTTAACGTAAAAACAATAATATTAGAGACTCTTATTTTTTTGTGTGACAATTGACAATCGTTCCATAAATCCATTACTTCAGTGCGGAAGGCGAAGAAAGCACGATAAGATCGATGGGAGACAACCTCTTACTGCCCGTGCAAGGTAAATTTTTTTGTAAAACTTGCAGAACACCTTAAAATTTCTAGCACGAGCCGCCACTGATCCAGTCATAATATTGTTTCCACAATATTGCGGAAACTAGTATTGTGTTTATACTTGTCTCTATCCCGTATGTCCAGGATTTCCAGGACGTCGCAATTGCAATTATTGTTAATTAGAATAATTACGTGGTTGATGCTTTCAGAACTTTTATGATATCATCTTTGCTAAGTGTTTGTATTTATAAACTATAATATTTCGTTAAAAAAAATAAGATAATTAGAAAGCGAACTCACTACAAGATTTATTAACCTTATATTTAAAATGCTTTGAAGGCGAAATTATTTTAGAAAATAAGAAATAATAATACAAAACGATTTTGTTTTGTTATGAAAGATCTCTGATGGTTTTTAGAAGTCTTTAAATATTAATCGAATGATTACAATTAACAAATGCTTTATATACCAATGGGTATTTGATTTAAATTTTACTTTTACTTTAAATACCTACGGATTTAAGAGAAAAATAAAAATGATTGATATTAGAATATAAGAAAATTGGAAGATCGGTTTCCTGAAAATGTTAAATCTAATCTTAGCTAGAAATCCATATTTCTCGAACTGAATAAGGATCAAAGGTAAAGAACATTTCAAAAATGTAAATCTTTTCTATAAAAATATCTCGATTTCAATATGACGTGAAAGAATATAAGACACTTTTTCATTTATGTGAATTACCTACCTGTTTGTAGAGCTCCTCGGCATAGTATAAGAAGTCGTATAGCTGTCACTTGCACTCGTAGCAGGCTGGACCCGTCTTCTGTCCAAGGGCGTGATTCTGTGATCGTAAATACTGACGTCGCTGTCATAAGCTCCCGGCTCTGGTTCGGACAAATAGCCGGAATTATAGGGATAACGCCCTTCAAACGAAAACAAAATATCGAAATGACAAACAAACAAACACTAAAAAAAAGCGAAAGGGAAATATACTCAAGCAGTACTAGTTCGAAAACTAAAACAGGCTAGCATTCTTGCGTCGTTTTAAAGCTAAATGTGTTACGTTCACGATAATATGAAATACGCATAATGAAAAATGCACAAAAGCAAATACACGACACGACGGCAACTTATCGACGGATTATCAACAAAACAATACGGTTCACTGCAGTCAACGTAACAATTAATGAGTTAATTTTCAGTGAGACTGGTATTGTTTCAAAAATTAATTGATTCTTTTTGTTTGTGGCGACTGCAATTCGAAAACACAATGCTAAATAAACAACACAATGTCAACACAATTTAAACGTATTTTATTTATTACTTTTTTTAATTATTAGTATATTTACATTGATGTTATTTCATAAAGATTATGAATTATTATTAGGTATAATTGTAATATTTAGTTAGTTCAGTTTACATATTACCTAGGTTTTAAATATGTACAGCTGCGAGCAATAAATTTTGGTCGTCAATGTCATTCTTTGACAAAATGTAAGTGGCTGTATTGTGAAACGGTCGTAATAGTACTAATAACTTACAATTTAATGTGTCACATGTTAATCAAATTTACTGAACTTTTTGCAAGTCCTAGATGAGATGCTACCGTAGCTTCAAAGAGCCCAGTTTCTATCAAGGATACAAACATTAGTAAAAAAAATACAGTGCAACGAGTAGAAAAACGTTTGCAAAATGGGGTCTTTCTCCGTAAAAAAGGTTCAGACGCCGAATAATATCACCGGTAAATTTTATTTGAGAACACCCCTTTGATAGATCTTTAAGAGCAAAAGAAGTAACTAATTTTCCTGATAGCATCAGAACTGCCCAAAAACGAATCACTGAAACGGAATTGAAATACTGTTGTAGCGTAAATAAGATATTTTCGGCGGAAGATAATAAGCAAAGAAGATTGGCATTTGCTCAGCAATATGGTTAACCTGCATGATATTTGGAATAATATGGTTTTCTCAGACGAGAAAACTTTCCAGTCCTTTCATAATGGCCATATTGGTGTTTATCGACCGCCAAAAATGCGTTATGATCCAAAACATGTATCATCGGATTTTACGTCTCTTCCTTTATTGTCTTCGAACAGTTCTTATTGTCGTTCTTCATTCTTTACTGTTCGTATCTGGGTTTTTAAATTTCCTATTCCAATTTTTTAGGTCTTTTGAAACTGCTTCTAATATATATATTTTTTTGACAATCTCTTCCTTTTTGCCTTATTTATCTATTCTTATGTTCTCATCCTTTGTATTTTTATGACTTATGTTGTTTTCCTAAACTGTTTTATTATTTTCTAATTAATTCTTCTTCAATTTTCGTTTCAATTCTGCAATAAATTCCTCTTAATACTTTACTTTCCTACCTTCTTAGTCACTCTGCTGTTTATTTATTCATCGTCATTCTTACTTTCGCTTTCTCTGAAATATGTTTGGATCTCGATATCTCCTTAGTGGATCGTGCTGTATTACGTCCTTTGTTCATTCTTTTTTGTATTTCTAGTTATTCTTCGCCCTCATATGTAATCATTACCACCTGATATTCAAATCTTATAACTTCTGCCAAGCAGTATTGCATCTTTTCGCTGATATATATCTTTAAACAACTGACTTATTGTTTTCTGTCCATTTTTAGATATTTAGTTTTGTCCTGGTAGACCTTGAATCCATATTTCTTTGATCTCTGATTAGTATTATACTTTTTCGCGTAGGTAATATCTTGATGTCGTGTTATAATAAAAATAATAAAGATGTATTTCGTCACATGAGTTATGAAATTTAAAATAGCACATTCGTTAGAATTAAACTTTTAAAAATTTTAAGACACTTTTCAATTTTTGTTGTCATATTTTCCAAAGTCGCATCTCAATTGGCCTTCCAAAGCAAGATAATTCATCCAGATTAAAATTATTGTTTTTAAAATTTTGGTATTATTGTCCTACAGTTCATAACGACAGACAAACATAATTAAATACACCCTAGATTTCGTACAAACTCTCCGTGAGTGTTAAAGCACGCTTAAAATTGTAAACGATAATAACTATATTGTAAAAGTACTCTGGACATACGAGGTTAGGCTGAAAAGTAATGCACATACGCTTGCACATACAGTGTGAACGAAATGTGGGATCTGGAAGTGACATTCGCCCTCTATACGCATGCACAGGTTTTAGGTCATTGAATTCATCGAGAGTATTTTGAGAAGTGGAAGTATGGAGACATGTTCTCGTGCTACGTCAACGCCAGTTAAACAGCGTGCTGTTATCCTCCTAGTGACTCCTAGTGATATTCATCGTCATTTAAAAAAATGTTTGTGGTGGCAATGCTGTTGATAGGTCTACTGTAAATAGATGGGAAACAAAATATCCTGTTTGCCAGCCTGGAGAAGCCAACATTGTTGATAGAACATCCAGCGGTACATAGAGACACTAAAGCACTTCCGACGTCGTGTTTCTCGTGTTAGAGGCAGCTTGGAATCAATAATCTTGCAGCATGGCAACGCTTGTCTACACACCTCGCGCGCAAATGGCGAGGCTTTGCGAAACTTGAAGTTTGAACCGATTTCACACCCTCCTTACTCTCCAGATCTTGCGCCTTGCGATTTTTATTTTTCCTTTACTCAAGAAAGACCTCAAGGGTAATCATTAAACCGGATGATGAGATAAAGGCAGCTGTCAAGGCCTGGGTTCGAGAAAAGTCGGAAGAATTTTTCAGTGAGGGAATGAAAAAACTTCTTACACGTTGGGAGAAATGTGTTAACCTTAACGGTGACAATGTAGAAGAATAAATATATGATTTTGAAGCTTAAGAATTGTATTTTAATGTACTTTTTGCCCGATCTTGCTCTTTGTTTGTGTTCGCGGTGCATGTGTGCATTACTTTTCGGTCTACTCTCGTAAGATTCAGTATATTATGTAGAGGTAACATATCTAATAAACTTATTAGCATTGCTTGCAAAGAATGCAATTGTAGAGAGTAGAGAGGTTCATTGGAGTAACATCTCACCGATGGCTTATCCTCGCGTGTATATATATAACGTGTGTTTTTTAAAACCTTTTTTTCAATAGGGAAAATTTCTGATATTATGACAAGTCATACCGCCATTTTATTCAATATTGTTTGACATTTCATAATGCAAAGACTAACACCCGAGCAGCGTTTACAAATTTATTTCCAAAATCAATGTTCAGTAAAAAATCTCCACAGAGCGCTTCGCCCAATTTACGGCCACCATCGGCCAACTGAGACCAACCACTATTCTCAACAATTTCAGCTCAATTTACTCTTTTGGACTCCCGTCCACCAATGAGATTGCGTAGAGTGTGCACTGAAGAAAATATCGTCGTCGTTGAGGCCAGTGTTGAGGATGATCCAAATTCATCGGTTAGTCATCGGGCGTAAGAACCTGTGCCCATCGACTTTGTGAAAGATTTTGCCCAAGGATCTTGGCTTACATGCCTACAAGATTAAATTGGTGCAAGAATTGAAGCCAACCGATCATCGTTTTCGACGTCAGTTCAGTAATTGGGTGCATGAAAATTTGGAAGTCGATCCATTGTTTTACTGACAAATTATGTTCAGTGATGAGGCTCACTTTTGACTCGGTGGCTTTATGAATAAGTAAAACTGTCACATTTGGAGCGACACTAATCCACAGGTGACCCATTAACTACCGATGCACCGCGAAAAATGTATTGTGTCGTGCGATTTGTGGGCCGGATACATAATTGAGCCATACTTCTTCAAAAACAAATCCATGCTTAACGATTTCTTGTTCCCAAAAGTGTGTGAACATGGTCAGGAAGACTTTTGGTTTTTGGTTTCAGCAAGGCCGTGCTACATGCCATACTGCCCGTGAAACAATCGACTTATTGAAGGACGTGTTCGATGATAAGATTATCTCCAGAAATGGACTGTACACTGGCCTCCAAGATCATGTAATTTGACGCGTTTGGACTATCTTCTGTGGGGTTATTTGAAGTCATTGGTCTACGGGAACAAACCAACAACTATTGCGGCCTTAGAAATCAACATCGAGGGCACCATTCCTGACATAGGGCCTTAGATATTCGAAAAAGTAGTTGAAAATTGTTGCTCCCGGATAACGTACATCAGACGCTCCTCCTGTGGTGGCCATATGCCCGAAATAATTTTCCAATCACTAATGTCATGAAACTATCTACAGATTTAAAAAAATTCTCATTTTCCCAACAGTTGTGTTTTTTATTGCAATTTATAATTAAAAATACAAATTTTATCAAATAAAATGATTTAGAATAACCTTTTTTTCCCCCTTCTGGGGGGTATCTGCGTGAGTATTTATTGTTATTATCACACTGGTTACCTTTAAATTAATTAATTTTAAAAAGAGAGTACCTACGCCTTTTAAAAAACTTTATTGGTCAGTTGCCATCTGAACACTGTTCAGTGCACGTTGTCTGGCGGCGACTGACAATATGCGAGAACGAGCCGCCCCGGTGCGATGTTACATTCACTTTTCACATTTTCATTCACTTTGAGTCTGCAGTTATTTCTTTTATATTATGTTATAATAGTAATAAAGTTACTGATTAATTAGTCGGGGATATTAGATTTAGAAACTGATATCTACGAACAACGTAGGTCTACATTAATACTTTAATTGGTTCGTTTTAGTATGCAATGGTATTTTGTGAAGCAATGAATGCAAATATGACCTTTTATTCATGGAAATAAGTCTAACGATGAATCAATTGTAGTTCCTGTATTACGAATATGTTTATATAATCAAGTATATTTTAAATTTATGAACACAATTCCAACAATTTTTTTTTTAATTTTTATTTATGCTATGAAATTGTATACATATACCGCCTGTAATAAAATTTAATAATGTAATTATGTATTAATGTACTACCACCGGATGTCTGCGTGAGCTGCAACGCCATTTAAAGAAATGAAATAGATGTTTTTTGTTTTGCGTATACATACTTATTGAGCGATTATTAAACTATAATTTTTATTTTTGTCTTAAATTTAAAGTCATTCTAGTTATTGTAACGTCTTCGGGTAGACATTTCTCGTTCGGCCATCAGTTCATAAATTTTAAAAATTCACTATACCTAAATCCCTTGCTATATCTTGATGAAACTTTAGATTTAGGTTAACGGAACGAGGCGCCCTCTATGAAGTTATATGCAACACTAAAAGACATCTCTTGTGAGTATAAAAGATGTGTATAAATTGTCGCAGAAGACATTTTTCGTTCGGTTCTGGATATAAAATCTTAATGTTAAAATGTCGTACCATGCTTCGTTTATTTTCACGAAGTTCTTGAAATTCAGACTAACTAAGCTTCGATATCTTTTAATAGAAATAGCTGCAATTTACTTTAAAGAACAATTTTTACTAGTATTATTTCGTAAACGTTTTCTTTTTGATGTAAAAGTTTGTTTTTAACATTTCTTCATTAACATACTTTCACGAAAAACACATTTGACAACGTTGTAGAACAATGAGTTTGTATTTCAAAGTGATTTCAATCAAAATCGTTACCGTCAAATTTTGACATTTACACAATTACAATAGTATGCGGCTACAGTGTTGCCAAATGTATGTTTCTTTCAAATGGTTCTTGAACACATACGAAGCATGATACGATATTTTAACATTAAGATTTTTTATTCAGAACGAAAACAAGAATGTCGTTGCGTGTAGTTTTTACATTTTATACACACGGTATATAGATTATTTTGAGTAATTATATAAGTTTTAGGATAATTCTGGCATATTTAATTTCCTTATTTTGCATTTAATTTTCACAACGTAAACTTTTAAGAAATTGATTGCTTTATTTCCATGCGGGTTGTTTATAAAAATATTTTAATGAATAAACAAGTTCTACCTTAATTTTTAGAGAACTGTATCGTAAATACTAGTCATTTACCTATTCTACCCCGATTAATAAACGATATTTCACCGACCTATTGCTTCATCCCTTAACGGCCGAGCTTACATTATAGAGATTAAACCAAAGATTTTATAGCCGGTTGAGATTAGTGGTGGGATTATCTATGTTGCAGTTACCATACGGAGATTATAATAAAGAAAAACAATATGGAGGAATAATAACTAATAGAAAGCAAGCCAGAAAATTAATTTAGTAATAAAAGGTACAACAATAAGAGGTAAATATAATATTTCACAAAGGATTACAACAGTAAATATTTATAGATACTATGTAGTTAATTCATTTTATTGAAGTAAAGTCATACCATTACTGGAAGTCGGCAATGGTATGTATAAATACAATCAAATATCGACGGAATTATATGGTGAATTGGACGATATAGAATTTTATTTACGCTTCCTTAAAAAAAATAAACGATTATGATTTTGTTTCAACAAATAGAGGAGCATTTACAAATAGTATGAAATCAGTTATTTTAATATAATCATGTTTATAAATATATTGTATTATTTTAGCAATAGATCTGTAACTGCAATGAATAAATTATTGGCTCAGATATTATAACACAAACAGTTTGTCGTATTGTAAAAAGAATGTCAACAGTAGCATTCTTGCCATTAGAATTAATAAAATCTCCGGAAAATGAACGTTAAATTCATGAGAAGCAAAAAAGATCTTAAAGAATAGCAAATTTTAGAAGAGTTATATGATGTATAGATTGTTTTCAATATACATCGGGTTTTGCAATGAAGAAATGCCATAAGAAATTATAACTCAGTAGAACACTTACCTAAAATAGATCAAATCGGCAAAAAACTTGCACCACCGCGCAAATGAAACATTAATATTAAACAATAGCGTCAGATGTAAAACATTTCAAGAGCTAATACCACAACACCAAGATCTACTTGGTGTTCCAAAATGTCACAATATTTTAGAAAGAAATTTAAGTTTGTATGTGAAAACAAGAACATTTCTTGCACGAGAGTCTTCAGTTTAACTTGCATGAGCTAAAATTGATTAAAAATTATCGCTTCATTTTTATTGCACGATTTATTTAGCGGAAAATTTCATGAATCATTAAAATCATGTAGTTTTTGTCGCAATGACAATAAACAATAACTGATTTGGAGTTACTAAGGAGAATTGTTGATTTATCAATAATTTTATAAAACTGTTCATTTTATAAGTGCTGCAGGAAATAAAGAAGTTAACTCCAGCAAATACCAAAAAAATCAAAAACTTCTATATGGAAACAATTTCAAGAATTTTGTGCTCAAAGAAGTTATGTACTGAAGAAAATGACTTCTGTACAAGAAATTGACTCTATTTTGAGAGACTGGGTCAGCAATTTGCGCAAAAAAGATGGATCATTTTACAAATAAGCTGTTGTAAAGACAATGTGGAACGTCCAAGAAAAATATAATCAAGATTTTGACGTCACAGTAGATCCATTTAATGACATAAGCAGAGAGCAGACTCGAGCGATTGATGATTCATAGCTATTAATTGTTTACTGGGTTTCTTTCAAGAAGAAAAGTCTTGCAACAGTATAAAAACAAATAGAATTGAATATAATCCGTTGTTTACTAAAACTCTTAATAGCTTAATGGTAAAAGCAGTGTTTCAAGCTTCAAGTGTGTTGCTACAGAATATGCTATTATTTTATGAATGTTGGAAGTTTTATGGTGAATCTAATTTCTAGCAGTCATTTATGAAAATTGCTCAACAAAAGTTTCAATTATAAGGCCATCGTAGGTCTTCCTTCGCTGGAACTATTTGTGAAAGCAGAGGCCATGACTACAATCCTGTGGCTTATGGCTAAATGGTTTATGGCGTCCTTATAAGGTTGAAGGAGGCAATACGGATACCATGCAAACTACTGGAAGAGTCAATATTACAAATGCCGGCGAACAGTATGGCACCTGAGATTATGTTTACAGCTAAGCTGAACATACCGATCACACAAAAAGTCGCTTGAGCGATTGGGGTGTTGGCATCTGATACACGGATGGATCGGAGCACAGGTGCAGGTATATGTGGAATGTGTCCTAGAAGAAATATATAATTATAGGGAAACATACGATGGTTTTAGAGGCTGAATTGGTTGTAGTCGTAGCCTGCGCCGAGGAAATTCGGGAAGCCGTCTGCGCATATAAAAAAATTAACATAATGGCTGATAGTCAGGCGGCTATTAAAGACATTATGAATCCATCAATCAGGTTTAAACCGGTGAAACATTGTAAATAGGTAGATTGGTTTTTTGATGTGAAACATCTAATAGCGCGCCACTGGGGTAAACTCGGCTCTTGAATGCCATCACGCGACGACTGCTAAGTCAGCGCCCCTCTCTCTTCGCCATACTCCTGGCGCTCCCCTCTCTCTGCAGCGCGTATACTGTGTGCGCGTGCATATCGGTGAACGCTATAATCTGTGTGTATGCTGGCGTCCCCTCTCTCCGCTATCTTTGCAATCTATATACTAGGCGTTCGCCGCTTTTACATGTATGTTTGGGTGTGTTCATCGGTACGCGGTCGCTTCACTTGTGTGCACGTCATTTCGAATTTTCATTCCAATCGGAGCGTCCTTTCGAACATAACAAAATATTTCCAACCAAATACGTTGCAACTTTTTATTTAATCAAGAATTTAAAGCTGTGTTTGAAAAAACCGTGTTAAGCTTTACTTGAAACAGACTTTATTTTATTGGTACTTTCTTGAACGATACGAATAAATATTATGCGAAGCACGTGTATGAATTACAATTAACAACTGCGAAGACCTATGATTTTATATCATCAAGTTATACTTTCTTAACTACGAGGGTATATCAGATATAAACGAGACTGATTTTTTAATGACTCGTACAAAAGTTTTTTGAATCGGCGAAGTAGGTGGCTATGTAGACAAAGCACTTAGGGTGGGGAGAGCAACGTCTGAAATTCCGTCGAGACCGTTCAGTAGTGCAGTGACCATGAGTGAGCAAGCAGTGCACGTTTCCGTGGATCAGCGGATAATTATTAAGTTTTTGACCAATGAAGGGGTGAATCTAACAGACATTTTACGCAGATTGCACGCACAGTTCGGGGAGAACACCCTTTCACGACCTCGCGTGTTTGCATGGCATAAACAATTTTCTGGAGGCCGGGAGAAAGTTGAAAACCAGAGCCACGTTCGACGCCCACGGACGAGCGTTACCGAAGCCAACATTGAGGCTTGATTTTCTTCACGATCGCCGCACAATTAATGCCCAACATTATTGCGACGTTTTGGATGCCGCAAAATTGTCTTTACGACGAAAAAGAAAGACGCAATCCGTTAAAAATGTCATTCTCCTTCACGATAACGCCAGACCACATTCGGCAAACATTACGAGGCAAAAAGTGGAACAATTCGACTGGGAAATCTTGGAACATCCTGCTTACAGTCCAGACTTGTCACCCTGTGACTACCATTTGTTTGGATCTCTAAAAGAAGCTCTTGGAGGCCAGCGTTTCGACAGCGACCAAGCGGTAGAGACATTTGTGCTCCAGTGGCTGTGTGACCGGCCTAAAAGTTTTTACGATAACGGGATTAAAAAGCTTCCAATCCGTTGGGAAAAATGTATTGCGCGGGCGGGAGATTATGTAGAAAAATAGTACATTTGTATTAACCTTAATAAAGCATTAATAGTTTAAAAAAATCAGTTTCGTTTATATCTGATATACCCTCGTATATAATTATATATATATCGAATCGACGAAAAGATTAGATGGCAGTGTATAACTGCCATCCAATATTCTGGGAACATGATATTTATTTAAAATTTGAGGATACTTTAAAATATACAAAATAAATTAAAAGAATATATATTGATATTTTACTTATTACGAATAGATAAACAAAAGAATAACTCAATAGATAACAAAAACTACTTTCTGTTCGTAATAAATCTGCATTTTGCATTTAATCACAGCATTGAATTCTTTCTATAACTGTTTCATCGTTATTTCCTGGATTTTTATTAAGTCTTGTTCCAGCTAAAGAAAAGTAGTTCCATATAAAAACTGTTGCATTGCATTCGGAAAGCTATTTTATTTGTACTCTTAACAAAAGTTCTGTGTTTTTGACTTCAACACCTCGTATTAGATACTTATCTACCGGAAAGGAAATTATTAACTTTTGGTGAAGAAATTCATTTATTTTTATATGCATCGTACAGCTTATATTTAAAACCGGTAATCTCTAGTGTTCCCTAATAACTCATAAATAAGCAGAAACGCAAGAATTATTTAGTACACAATAGATAATCTGTTGCTTAGATGAGTGGCTGCGGCATATTCTAGTAGTGGTTATGTGTTTAAAGTGTTGAATCTTGTTAAATATCCACATAGATTTTTTATTCTGTGCTTGTGTTATGGATTTATGGATTTTATTTGAATAACATTGTGGCATATCCTATGCTTCTTTATAGTGGAAAAGATCAAATACGTTATTATTAATGTTATCTGGTATGTATTTTCAAATCACATCTGCTTACAAAGCGCGACTATGTACATATATCATATTGTGATATAATGTTAATTATTTCGTTGGCTTTTGGCGCTTATTTTCCATGAATAAAAAGATGATTATTTCAAAATGTTTAGTTGCAAAAATGAATGTCACGTAAGCAATTCGAATAGATAAAAAAAAACCAACACCTATTTACGTAATTTCAAGAAAGAAAAAATTGAAATACCTCTACGTTGCTTGTATCGGACCGTTACATATTCGTCTGCAAAAATCAATACAATTCCATTAAAATACTATTAAATAAACATTACATTGTGTTTGTAATCACTTATATATGTATAAAAGCTATCTGTGTGTAATTTTATAGAGGAATCGTTTATGCAGATGTGGATGCTTGTGTGTGTAAAACCTACCATCATATCGGGGCTTTTGCTTGTGGATGGTGTCGTACATTCTCTTGTACCATTTCGACTGGTTTTGATCTCGTACTTCCTGCGAATAAAATTTACTTTTATAATATCACATTTTATGAAAAGCCATGTTGCTATTATTCTTATTTATCTTTACTCTCTTTAATGTCGGGATATTTTTTTACTTAAATTTAATTTCTGTACATTTTTATGAAAAACTAACGATGGAGACAAAATTAAATTAACCCATCGCTGCATGATTTTTTATTTTTTAATAAATAAAATACCAAGTAGTGTAGAAATATACTTTATTGACAAAAAAAATAATAAATAGTTAAGCATTAAAGTCTTTTTTTCAAAAATGTTCAAATTTATTAGATATGATACATCATGCATTCTAATCATTGGAGACCGGATTATATGCAAAGTGCATATATTTTATTTTTTTGCATATCTTTAAGTCTACCCATATGTAAACGTGTTACACTGACTAGAGTTAATTAGCATTAATTAGTGATTGCATATATTGCATATTTAGGCATTTATATGGATATTTTTACAAAAGTAGCATATTTTACATATTTAAGCTTTTTCATTTCTATCCACTAAAAATTCCTAGTAATTACTAGATACCGGACGCATCAGGCCAGAATTACGAAGGAGCATATAAAATAGTCTATAACAACAGGCAGTTATTGAATAGCACTATTCATTCGGTTAACCGTACATTTGGTTTTTGTAGTTGAATTGCGACGCAATTACTTGAACATTATAGTGAAATTCCTTTCTTCATGGGCGTTGATAGAAGCGGGGTTTTTATAATTTATTTTATAATTTATTTTATTTAAGATAAATAAAGAACGGTGAGTTAGTTTCTTTTTTTTTCATTGTTGTTAACTGTTAATTACATACTTCGTAATTTTTGTAATAAATCCTGTTTAATATCGTTTCATCGAATCTGCAGATATTAGACCCGTTGGAATCAGAAAATTTTAACGAAGAACTCGATGAAACTTTAATGGCGGTAAATATTCCAATAAATAAACTTAACAATCCCACCTTCAAAACATTTCTCCAAAAATATACTGGTCGAAATGTTGCTGATGAATCCACCTTACGCAAATATTATGTTTCTAAGTGCTACACAAAAGCAGTAGAACGCATTAGAAGCCATCTTTTAAATCTGTACCTATGGATAAGTGCCGACGAAATTGTCGATATATTAGGACGCTGTGTGGTAAATGTTGTAGCTGGTGTATTACATCCAACTATTCCATATAACGCATATGTAGAAGCAATGAAAGTTATAAATACTGTTGATACGAAAACAGTAGCTAAAACCATTTACGAGAATGTGCACCAATTAATGCTTCATTCGGACGACAGGTACAAAGGAAAAATATTTTTATTTGTCAATGACAGTGCTGCGTATATGTTAAAAACAGGCAGACTATTAAAGGAAACATATCCTAATATGCTGAATATTATTTGTGTAGCATATATTCTCCACAGAATCTGTGAATAAATCAGAAACACCTTTCTGGAAGTTGATAGACTTGTATCTCCTTTAAGAGTGCTCTTTACAGGGAAAAGCTTCCATCTTTGTCACTGACTCCCTCTCCAGTAATAACTAGATGGGGAACATGGTTAGAAGCTACTAGTTTTTATACAGAGAATTTCAATAGTTTTCAAAATTTTGTTACATGTTTAAATGACGATGCTCAAAATATTTCTGACTGCAAGAAACTAATACAAATTCCAAATTAAAAAAATAATTTGTACTCTCTCCAGGAACACTTTGGAAATTTGCCAAAACTAATCACTTATTTTGAAAATCAAAATCTCAAATTAAATAATGAATTAACAACATTAGATGTGACTATTAATAATATGAAAAATATCCATCTTTCAAATCAGTACCTATGGATAAGTGCCGAGGAAGCTGTCGATATATTAGGACGCTGTGTGGTAAATGTTGTAGCTGGTAACGCATATGTAAAAGTAACAAAAGTTATAAATACAGTTGATGGGGAAACAGTAGCTAAATCCATTTACGAGAATATGCACCAATTAATGCTTCATTCGGACGACAGACACAAAGAAAATATACTTTTATTTGTCAGTGACAGTGCTGCATATATGTTAAAACATGTGTTAAAATATGTTAAAGGAAACATATCCTAATATGCTGCATATTACTTGTGTAGCACATGCTCTTCACAGGATCTGTGAATATATCAGACACCTTTCGAGATTATTAAAACTCCGCATTCTTCTATCTACACCCATGAAGAAAGGAATTTTACTATAATATTGAACTAATTGCATCACAATTCAACGACAAAAAACAGCTGTGCGGTTAATCGAATGTATAGTACTATTCAACTGCATATTGTAGTTAGCGATGTTATTGACTATTTATATGGTCCATCATAATATCAGCCTGTAGCGTCCGGTCTTTAATAATAACATCGTACAATAACAATTATACATAGCACACAAAACTAATATTTAACTTTTTTCTTAAGAATATTTCTCATATCACATACCGATCTTAACGTCAAAGGCATTCCCTCCTTTGTAGTTGGTCCGATGCCCACAAATTTCCTTTGTCCTAAGTCCGCCATCTTCTTGGGCTTTTCGTTTTCAGACTCGCTAGTATACTCGTTTTTAATTTCATATACTGTGAAGTAGAGCTAGATTATGTTAGAACAAACAGAAAGAAAAATCAGACTCACCAATTTCGCCGGGAGTTAACTTTGGTGGTGAATCATGCTTCGGGGGGTAAACGATGTAATCTTGCTCTATATACGCGGCTCCTTTCGGTAAATGTCCACCTATAATTGCAAATAAAAAGATGACATCAAATAAATAAAAATTTTTTTAGATATTATTTTATTATTCATTGGAAATTGCTATTTTGGAATAGAAATAAATTAAAAATATTGAAAATAATACTTCTTGGTCAGATTAGAGCCAATATCTTAGCAAGTTAGAGCGATAGTTGCTGGGCTGACGTTTCGTCCACAGTAGCAAAGGAGATCTTCAGAGCTGCTACTACTGTTGTTGCACTGAAACTGAACGTTTGTTAGTTTGAGACGGGGTTATATCGGAGCTGTGCCGGGTCACTGTTATGGTTGAGTTTTTGAGGTATTGTGTAAAGAGTATCTTTCATCGTAGTTTATATTATTGGGATGATTTATGGTCTTAGAGAACTTTTCCTATATAACTTCGCTCCAAACTAACAAATTTTCAGTTTCAGTGTAGCACCAGTAGTAGCAGCCCTGAAGATAAATAGCCCTTACAAGAGTGGACAAAACGTCGGCCAGGAAAGAAGCAGTTCCAAGACTCGATTCCAGCCGGAAATCCGAGAAGCAGTCTTGTTTTAAGGTAATTTAGAAGTCATTTAATTGATCATGAAATAGTATTTTTTCAGTTTATTTCTACAAATAACAGTATTCTTCGAAGATCTGTGGTAAATTCAATGTTTTCTTTAAATTTTCATTCATGATCTTACCTTTTATATAAATCCATAACGATTTAATTCTTTGCGTTGATGGTAGGTCTAAGTTTATTTAATAAACAAGTATCTACAGTGTTCCAGAATTTAATAAGGCATTGAAAAATGTACAAATATACATACATACATATAAATATATATTTAAAATAACAAATTGTATGTCTATTTCCGGAATAACCCGAAATGACACAGCAAATCTGATATTAATTTTAGAATCCTTTAATCTTTTTACAAAGGTATACCCAATTTTATTTAAAAGGAGTGAACCGTTGCAGAGATACTTAGGGATTCCATACTTTATACTAACAGTGTATATCTTTATTTCCTAGTACTGATATTTTATGTTTCAATAACATTTTTACACAGCTTTAAAAATTAATTAAATAATTCCATCCCAATTTTAGATAAATTAAGTCAACAAATTTGAAAGCGATGTCCTATATTGAAGATTTAAAATATTTTAAAAATCTCTGTTCTGAAGCGATTTATGCTACTATTTAGTAGTGTTATTCTTTCGAAGTTGATCGCAAATTTTTATTACGAAAACGTGCAATAAGTAGCGTATATGGTCTTTTCAATAGAAAATCGCATAGAGGTTTTATAAAATGTTATGTGCGCTATAAAATAAAATTTTATGGAGCATATATTCGTGAAGTTCTGGGATTTGTTTTCAAACATATCTGCTCTTTGATTGTAAAGTACAAACTGAATTACTATATAAATTTTAATTAAGTTAAGATAGTTGAATTGTAATACTCATTAAATGTATATTTATGATCTAATTTACCTAAAAATTATGCGTTTAAAGTATGTTCCGAATAGATTTTATATGATACTTTTCAACCTTCTTTTCTCAAAATCCATATACATATTTTACATTGATTGTATTGTATATTGTACTAACTGCCCGTAGCCTGGTGTTGCTCGGCCACATTCTATAGAAAAATTAAAACTTGCTTTGTGTTAACTGCCATTGACAGATATAAAATTTTTGTTTATTCTCTCGTTAAACAACGAATTAATGGTATTTTATTATAATCAGTTTATCACTCCAATGCCTTTGGATACACAATATTCTTCGTTATTCCATCTGGTGCATAAACAGAGCAGATGATTTTACAATTCCCGAACATGTTACATATTGTTATGAACTTTCCCTGAAGACAATTTTAAAATTTATAATTTATTTATGTATATTTATTTTTCCAGGTTACTATAGATATATTTTGAAAATTATTTAAAATTTTATACTGGCACAGTTTTGTTGATGATGACTGTACACTTTTGTATGTTTATGTTGCTTAGCGCTGTCCGATGTCCAGGAAGTGGATCGACTGGAGTATATTTTGATTTATTTGTACTTTTCATGTGCGGTGAATATTTCCGCCAGAGATTGATTTGTCGTCAAGTGAGCGTGTTGTGACGAGATAAAAAGCTTCTTTTTTATCTTTTATTTAAATGTAATTTTCGGTTTTTCTTGCTTTGTAGTATTTTGTGCTATAGTAAGTCATTACCGTATTATATACGAGTTTTGCTTTTCTCGTATTTTTGATGTAATTGATAACTCACTTGCAATCTCTCAAAATTAGTTTCTTTCTGTGTGTGAAAATTTTACGCTAGCGTAAGTACTTTTTCATATCAAATTTATATTATTTCTTTTCATTGTAATTTGATTGTAATTTTGATGATTTATATTGATTGATTTATTGTTATATTAGTTTAATAGATAGATGGTGAAGAAAACTATCATTTTTTTTATAAGGGAGTTTTTGTATGTCAGGATATTCTAGAACATTTTGAAATTCAGGTTTGGAGGGAGATTTATGCTCGTGTTATTGCGCATGAGTGAAAGTTATTTACGCGTTTGACAGTTGATCTGTTTATTTTTTGAATTTGGGGTTAATTAGTTCTTGAAATTGAAAGTTTTCTATTCAATCTATTAGGATTAATTTTGCTCGCGTTTCAGTAGAGGTTTTCATTGTGTGCGTGTTATTTATCACACAATCCTTTTCCTCTGTGCTTCTGTTAGATGATGCATTAGCTCTCTTTATACTTAGTAAAGAGTTTTTTTTTCTTTTTTTTAATAAAATATAATATAGAATTGTGTATTTTTACTAATTGACTTAAATTTCCACGTTCCTTTACGGGAAACCCTGGATGAAGAGGAGTCTCATATTAAAAGAACAAAAGCTGACTGAGTGCAAGTTCGGACAGATTGTGGTGGATAGTGGACTACCCCTCAATTAAACCCACTATTCACAGCAATATGTATATGAAGATTGGGAATTTCCAGCTATTGTAATCACACATAGCAATTCGATAACTCGCAGACAAAAATGCATTGCTCACCGTAATGTCGAGGCAGTTGCCTTTTTATCGAGACAATTGCCAAGAGACAATGTATGTATGTATGCACGTATGCATGTATGAATGTATGAATGTCTTAGCTTTTTATAGATATTCATGTAATTTCGCATATTGTTGAAAATATGATAATAACCTTCTACACAACATAAGGAACGCACACACAAAATTTTATCAAAATCGATTATGTTGTTTGTGAATCTATAAATAACAAATGAAATGTTTAGATTTTTATATATATAGACTAGCTGTCCGACAGATGTTGGATTCTCAAAATTTTAATAAATTTGTTTTTTTATCGTTTTATGAATTTGTGAAAAGCTATTGAAAATTTGTAAATAAAGTAAAAATGAGAAAAGAAAACGTATTATGGCCATGGATATTCAATTTGAGGACACTACAATTTTGTGAGGTTATGCAAGACATGATTAATAATAATCCTACCATATTAAGTAAAATATTATTATCTGATGAGGCCACGTTCTGTTTAAATGGGTCCGTAAACAGGAATAATTACAGGTATTGGTCAACAGATAATCCACACTGGACTGCGGAAGTTCATACGTTCATACCGTCAAAAAGTTAACGTTTGGCTAGGTGTTACTAGGAACAGAATAGTATGGCCATTTTTTATCAACGGCACGTTAACATCAGAACGTTACTTAGTGTTACTACAGAATGAAGTAGTGCCTCATCTCCGTAACATCTTCAATGAGGAACAACTAGATAATGTCTGGTTACAACAAGATGGAGCTCCTCCTCATTACGGTGTGGAAGTTCGAAGTTATTTAAACACAGTTTTTCCACAAAGATGGATTGAAAGGAGAGGATTTATCGAATGGCCGGATTTGCAAATATTAGATTTCTCCATTTGGGGAGATCTTAAATCAAAAGTATATACCATTAGCCCACAAAATATTGAAGAATTTAAAGACAGGATTTGTCAGGAAGCGTGGAACATTAGTGTAGATCATTTAGGAAACTGTTTACGCGAAGAATTTGAGGAGAGATTAGTGAGTTGTCAAATCGCCCAGGGTTTACAATTCGAACATTTAATACAGTGATTTCAACTTTTTTTGTTAATTTGTTTGCTTTTTGTTATTGCTTTGTTGATTTTTTGTGAGACGCACTGCATATTGGTGGCAGCGTGGTTGCCGAGATGATTATTTGCAATTAGCTTAAAAACGACTCAGTTGGTAAAAATTACAAGTAATAGTAAATATCTTAAGAATGGAGCAAAATAGAGACATAATTGCATACACAAAAGCACTTTAAAATCTCCCGAGGATTTCGGCTATGTAAAAATGTACAGGGTATTTTATTTAAAAAATCAAATTGAATACAGTTTCCGTGATAACACGAGCAACATGTAGATTAGAAATATGTCCTTACAAACCTGCTTAAAACCAAAAGACTTTTGTTTGAAAAATTTTATGAAAATTTCTATGGTTTCAAAAATTACGCTAAGAAATAAGTAATTAAATTTCTAGTTTCAAAAATTCTTTTATTGTAAATACCACTACAATACTGTTTCGCCATACAATGGCTTCATCAGGTGGATGAAATACTGAATCAGTATTTCATCCACCTGAACACTTAAATATTTTTGAAACAGTTAATTGACGAAGGAGATACTTGTTGAAACTTCACTATAACGCTAAGAAATAAGTAATTAAACTTCTAGTTTCAAAAATTCTTTTATTGTAAATACCACTACAATATTGTTTCGCCATACAATGGCTCATCAGGTGGATGAAATACTGAATCAGTATTTCATCCACCTGATGAGCCATTGTATGGCGAAACAATATTGTAGTGGTATTTACAATAAAAGAATTTTTGAAACTAGAAGTTTAATTACTTATTTCTTAGCGTTATAGTGAAGTTTCAACAAGTATCTCCTTCGTCAATTAACTGTTTCAAAAATATTTAAGTGTTCTGGAACATTTGAATAACCTTGTACATTATGATAATTTTGCGATTTTATCCGCTTTAATTAGCTGTTTTCATTCATATAAAATGCTATATTTCATAGATTTATAATGTGTGACGTAATATTCCATAGATTTTGATGTTTAAGGTACTAACTAATATTTAAATTTTTTTTATGAATTTATTTATGTATATTTATATCATATTTCCCTGTAACTTGTTGGAAATAAATATTATTATCATTATTGCATAAGTATCGATTCATTACAAGATGAAATATGATCGTACTATTTATCGAGTCATTTTATTTCTAAATAATATACTTAAATTATATCTCACCTCGAGCTTTTTGTAGCAATGTTATAGTTGGATTCTGTGCTTTAGGTAATCGTGGGCTAGAAAAGTCTGTGAAACCAGCTGCCGGTGCTGAATAACTGTTTGGTATACGTTTTTCTAAAGAAGACGATAAAGCTACACCGATATCACTACTAGTACTAGGGCTTTTCCATGGAGGGTCCACTGGGGTAGAGTCTGCCGATCCCTAAAATTATTTTCACATTTAGACGTATCAGATGACAAAATAATTTTATTCTAAATTTAAACTAAAGCGATTTTTACTATTTTTTTTTTAATAAATGCGTCTACAATATATAGGCTGTCCCATAACTTATGAGTCATACAGCATTTGGAGATAATAGACATAAAAATAATAATTTTAAGCCTAGTTTGCCTAAGTAACATGTTTCAGGTTAAAAACATAAAGTTGAAATACAAAAATTATGAAAACACAATGCACTTTATTAAATATTAACAAATCGTTTTAATCTTCTTTAATAAATATTGAAAGTGTCCACCGTTAACTTCATTATATTTTCTTATGATTTTTATCAAATGACGTCTCACATCCGGAAAGATATTTTGAGAATTTCTAATAACAATGGGGGCTTATGGAATTTTTTATTCAAGTTAATCCCGTATACTGATTTCATCAGCGTATACTAAAGTCTTCGTGTGACCCCACAAATACAAGTGTAACGGGTTAATATCTGGGTTACGAGGTAGCCAAGGAAATTCATTACCACGACCAA
Source organism: Melolontha melolontha (assembly GCA_935421215.2). Lineage (NCBI taxonomy): Eukaryota > Metazoa > Arthropoda > Insecta > Coleoptera > Scarabaeidae > Melolontha > Melolontha melolontha. Next base: position 103,506,101 of record OW285240.1, on the reverse strand, counting down.
TGCGTAAAACGCTGATTCCAATAATTTTGAACAATAAATGTAAAGCGTGGTGGGGCACCATCTTGCATCAACCACATATTTTATCTTACGTTCAGAGATATACTATCCAAAAGGTCAAGTAAATCGTTTTGTAAAAATGCAAATATTGTTCTCCATTAAGTCTCTGCGGAAGGTGAAATTGGCCAACCAAGAAATTGTCGATAATATTGCACCAAATATTTATCGAAATCTCATGCTGGAAATGTCTTTCTCTAGGTAGGCATGGACTTTCCAAAGTATAGTGATGATAATTTCTCCAGTTACTAATTCCACGTCTTGTAAAAATTGCCTCCTTTGTAAATAATATCTTTTTCGAGAACATGGGCTCTTCGTTTGTTTCTATTTAGTGCATTTTCACAAAATTCTATCTAATCTGGCTTATAAATCTCCTTACAATAAATTTTGAACGGGCGTAAAATGGTGGGGAAACAAATTTTCTGCATGGGATGATTCTTGGGACGGTTGATTTACCAACTCCCGTAGAAGCTTCCAAACACGTAGTACTTAATTTAGGATTTTCAACGATTCTAATCAAGATCTCGACTTTTACAGTTTTCGGTCGTCCACCAGGATTTTTGTTACAAAACGGACCCATTTCACCTAATTGATTGAATATTATTGAATATTCTGGTTGGGTAGAGTTTTTCATACCTTCTAAGGGCAGCACGTCCTTTGTAATTTTCTTGGGCATAAACGTAGAGCATATCCCGTATAGAACTTATTTTTGTATATATTAAAGGCACACTTTGTGAATTAAATATTTCTCACCCATCAGCAAAATGTGCAAAAGAACATTTAAATGCGAAAATCTGGGGAACTCCTTGAAAATTTCAACTTTTTAACCTGGAACATTTTATTTAGGAAAACTATGTTAAAAAAACTATTTTTGTCTATTGTCTCTAAATGGTTGTGTGACCCATAAGTTATAGGACGCCCTGTATATTGGGTGAATCGGGAAGAATGGACAAAACTCCAGGAGTGTATTGTACACATGAAAATAATATAAAAAACTCAACTGTTGTTAACCGATTTTTATTTGTTTTCAAGTTATAGCGCAATTAAAAATAAACAGAATTTCATACATTATGTTTTGGTTCTTATAATAAATGTTCAAAAAAACCGCCACTCGATCTTAAACATTTTCTGTTTCATCTTTATACCAGCTCCATAAACAATATTCTAGTGCCGTAAGGTCTGGAGATCTTGGAGGCCAATTAATAGGACCACTGAGACGAAACCTTTCGTCCAAATGTTGATTGACCTGACGAGTGAAATGTGCACGAGCTCCATCGTGCTGGTAGTACATTTGCATTTTGTCCTATAGTGTCTGATGTTTAAAGAAACATCCTCTAGTAGTCCGTGTAAGTAGTTTTGTAAAAAAATTAAATAGTTATCTCCTGTGAAGCAATTTTTCAAAATAAAAGGGCCAATTAAATTATCATCGACTATACTACACCACACGTTTACCGAAAACTTATGTCGGAAATTATTTTCGACTGTTGCGTGGGGATTTTTGTGTGATCATACATGCCAGTTGTGAGTATTATTAATGCCCTCACGGGTGAATGTTCCTTAATCTGTAAAAAGCATGCCCGATACTGCACCAGGATTATTATTTATCCACTGACAAAATTCCATACGTTGAGGATAATCTTCCGGTTGTAAGTGGTGTACTCTTTGTGCATGGTACGGATGTAAGCCTTGCTCGTGTGTGTTGATTACTCTTATTTGTGGAATGCCCAATTGAATACTCATTTTTCGTGAGCTGGCCGTTGCATCTTCTGCTACTAGATCCAGAATATTTTCTACCTCTCCTAAATCATGTCCAGTAGTTTGTTCAGATGTTATGTTAACACTGGGAAGCTTTCCAGTCTCGCAGAGTTTGTTGAAAACTCTGATAAATACATTGTGGTTAGTGTGTCTATGACGAAGAAACTATTGACATATTCTTCAGTAGCAGCTCTATCATTCCCATTACAAAAACCATAAATAAACACCATATTTGTACATTCTAAATTTGAAGTCGTGGCATTTTATAGTGCTTTAATTGTGCAAACTCAAAAATAAATATCACATTTCAACGACATATTATCAGAATAACAAAGTTATCACATGCTTTTTCACAGCCTCCGTAGAACATTTTTAATTTAATTTTTAATTTTTAATTACACTACAACTTGAAAACAAATAAAAATCGGATAACAACATTTGAGTTCTTTTACATTATTTTCACGTATACAATACATTCCTGGAATTTGGTCCTTTTCTCCGACTAACCCAGTATTTTCTTGTTCACATAGTATGAAGTCTAGTGCAAATTTTTGAGTTCTTTAATTGTTTTAGATTAAACTGAAAGCGGTATTTTTTTACATTGATTTATTACGTATGCAAAGGCTATATATAGTAAGGCAAACTTATATGTAATAACTGCTCTCTTTCGAGTTTTCTAGAAGTTTCGACAAGCGTTATCTTTTATTGTACTCAAAAAATTCTTTATAAAAAAGACAAAACTCAAAAAAGTTTTGTTTTCTCTTTATATCAAACGTTTGTTATACGAGGGCTGTTGTTTATCGTTAAACTCCTCTAGCAAGTCATGATATTTAAAACAAAATTGTTTTACGTTTTAACATAGTTATTTGCAATATTAATGACAGAGATAGTTGAAAAATACACTTTTAGTTTTTGATGTGAAACATCTAATGGCACACCACGGGGGTAAACTCGGATCTTGAATGCCATCGCAGGATCACGGGGTGACCGCTCAGTCAGCGCTACCCACACTTCGCCATACCGCTGGGGCTACCCTCTCACTGCAGCGCGTATACCGTGTGTGCGTGTATATCGGTGAACGCTATAAGCTATGCATTGGACTCTCGCCGCTTTTACGTGTGTGTATGTGTTCATCAGTGCGCGCTATAGTCGCTTTACTTGTGTACACAGCATCGTCTCAAGTTTTCATTTCAATCGGGGCGTCCTTTCGAGCATAACAAAGTATTTTCAACCGAATACGTTGTAATTTTTTATTGATTTTAAATATGAGTAATAGTGTAGTAACAGTGTTAGTGACAATCTAAAAAATATATTTTTTTTTATAAACTCAAAATATTTCTTTACTTTCTTTAAATAACAATCGATTTCGATGTTTGCCATTAACATTCATATTAATTATTACAAAATTATAGATTAAAATCTTAATAAAAATTCAGAAATTAAAAAAAAAAATTAATAAACAACGAAAAATAAAAATTCATGCCCCGTACTTATTATTTTAAAAAATATATTTACATTTTTTTAAAATAAATAGACGTCCTGCAAACAAACAACGTGCTAGTATTTTCATAGAACGAAAATAACATATCACATGAAATAAAAAATTAAAATAAAGATTATAAATTCAAATTCCGCCCTGCGTCTTCTCCGTTTCTATTGGGAAACCCTTCATAGGCCTGAGTTTGATATTATTCGATGTTCCCTTAGCTTTTGATAATATACATATAATGTAAATATTATTTTGGTTGGAAAACTTAAATTATTTTCTATATATAATTTTATAAAATTACGAAATTTGTAATAGTATATTAAAAAACAAGTTTCATAAGGCACCATTTTGCCGCACGAGATCAGTTTAGAAAACGAGCCGCGATAGCGGCGAGTTTTCTAAAGAGCGAGTGCGGCAAAAGGCCTTATGAAACGAGTTTTTTATACTATTTTTTCTATTTCGCGTTTTTTACATTAATAAATTGCTTAAACTGGAATTATTTAATTTGAAAGTTCAGAGTTTAATTTTTATATAAAGCATGCAGTTGGTCACATTGATACTTGACATTTTCAAATTTAAATCTTGCTATGCGCGAAGTATATTATATTACATATTATTTACTAATTTTCGTTAACATTACTTGATACTTCATTTAAAAATATAAACATGAGTGACATAGAAATATATATATGTTGTTGTCAATTGTATACAACATACGTTGTTTGTATAAAATACGGACATATATCATATCTGTCGAATGTACATAAATTCTTAAAATCAAATGACAGCAATGATATTTATTTCTGTATTCGAACAACGTCAACATTGAAAAATGAAAAAAGCGTGCGAAAAAGTAATACTTTATGCAACCCAAACGGGTGTCGAAAAGTGCACTTTATAGCACCGAAATAGAAAAAAGAATTTATCAAATGCTACTTCAAATCTAAAATGACGAAATATCTCCGATATGGTCTAGTGGCTAGGATACCTGGCTCTAACCCAGGAGGCTCGGGTTCGATTCCCGGTATCGGAATTTTTGTTTTTAATATACTCGTATGTTGTGTAAATTATTAGTGTACAAAATATATTCATATTTATTTGCTAAAATAAAAAAATCGAATAAACAAGTATTTTGTACCCATTATACATTTTAATCGATTATCATGAATTTTTTCATAGTTCAAATTAAAAAAAAGTTTTTAATTTACATGTTTCGTTTTTAACAATATGTAATTTAAAATAAAATTGTGTTCATAATTAAAGTTATTTTTTAATGTATGCCCTTTTTGCTATTATCTCTTGAAAGTTTTCCCTCTCTTTCGTTTTCTTAATTTTAAGCTACGGAGGTTTATAGTAATTATTTGTACAAGAAATCATGGAATTGAAGAACGAGCATTATAGAGCTCTGATTTTTACAAGACATAAGTAAAGACCGCCATTCTCGGTCGGCTCACAGAGGCGTGTACAAATGAGAAGTTCGGGAGATTCACTTTACCAGCGCTTCGCGTACTGTATGTATGTAGTACATGAACAGCTATCGTAGTGTGAAGTTTTTTATAGACGTATTAGATATTTACGATAGATATTTGGGTGCAATTCGAACGGAAAGCATTGTAAAGACAACGTAGTGACGCCGCTGCTTGCCTATCTATAGAAACGTTCTCCGAAATTTACAGGAAATCGCTTTATCAATAGATCTTCATATCTAGTATACATTATAATAGGCGATACAATTTGGGTATACTGCTATAATTCCAACAATCGGCAATTTGGATTTTTAAAAATGAGCCATTTCCAACAAAGATTATTCGAGAAAAAATCCGACACAAAAAGATTGTCACCACATGTCGCCAAATAAAGTATTAAGAAATTCTGAGAATGCATCCTGGTTCATAAAAAACAGAGAGCTCCTTAAATATCTTGGAATAAACGTCTAAACGTCTACAAAAGCGTTTTCTAAGAGGGGAAAGAAGGATGGTCAATATGCATCTAAAAACATTGGGAATTTACATTAAGTGACACGCCACCACGCAGTAGAAGAAGTTAAAAATGCTGTAAATTGTATCGATTCATGTAATTATTTGATATCGGAAGAAAATAACACAGTGCTAAAGATAAATCATTCATATTATGCGAAAATATAGTTAGGAATGGCCATATTAAATTTAAAGGAGTGCTTCTTTATATTTGCTTCATATGACTCGAGTTACATCAATATTACAGTGCCTTTTGATAAAGTATATTCATCTAATTTAATTACAACTTTAAGAAACAAATATATAAACAAAATGTTGCATGTAATATGTAAAAATAAAGATTAAAAGAAAATTTGAAGTACTTTTCAATTTTAAAATTACTCATGATGTGTTGGAGATCATTAAATAATATGCAATAGACATTTATTGTAAACGAAGTTATTCACAATAGCATGAAACAGTATATGTTTTTTTTAGCAATTTATTTTAAAGAATTCTTCAAATTCAAAACAATTGGATTTCGCAATTACATCGTGTTATTTAACAGTATTTAACAATATTCTTACATGTTTGAGTACGCAGATGAAGTAGGGCTTTAAAAAAAGATGTTTCTTTATGAAGAAATTAAAATCAACATAAAATAAAACCCCGAACCAACTTCGAAAACATTTGTTAACACGATACGCTATATACAAAACTATAAGGGTATACCTCCATTCGATGCCATCTTGGCAACGATCATGGCGCCACCATCGGTAATGTTAATTCCCAATGGTGGTCATAACTGTTGTGTTTTTAGTTGCTTTGATTGGCTTTAACCAAGATCCCTCCACTATGCAGATTCTAGTATATAATAATGTATCCATGTCTGATCAACAGTTATTAATTGATAAATAAAATTTGCTTTATCTTGCTTTAACATGTCTAAACCTTTCTGTGAACTGATTGTGTGTTGTTTTTGATCGATTATGAACATGGACACCTATCTTGCGGCGGAGGTAATCTCACCACCAAATGTTACCCTCTACCTGCATCGATAGAATAATCTCATAATCCGGCAGCTATTTTCACCACTAACAGAGTACAGGTAATAAAAGCAATATATACCGTAATTTGGGAATTTCCAGTACTAATATTAACTAATGTCTAGTTAATGTTGATGTTCTTGCAAAGTTATTACTGTTTCACAAGTTTCAGCAAGTTTCTTTTGCTCAACAGAAGAGGTTAGTAGGTACTTACAATTGGTGTTGTTTATTGCGATAATAATTTAATATAAGTATTCGATTTATAAGATGTCAGCTACGTTAGTAAAAAGTATACGGGGTAAAGATTTACTTCTCTTTGAGAATTTTACGTATTTTAAAGAAAAAGAACTGAAAAACGGAGAAGTTTTCTGGAGATGTGTCCAAAGAAGAAAGTGTAATGCTAAAGTATTTACTGTTGGTCCTGAGCTTACAATATCGAGGAGTGATATAGTTCATAACCATGAAGTAGATGAGCAAAAAACAAACAGGAAAGTGCTTAAAAATTTGTGCAAGCGAAAAGCAGAAGAAGATTTATTGGAAAAACCTTCAAAGATTATTCGAAGAGTCCTTAGTGCCAATATGCCAGAGTCTGTTACAACCAATGATGTCAATTATGTACGAAGAAATATGTATAACTGCCGTCGGAAAATATTTCCTAGTCGCCTACCTGCAAATATAAACGAAGTGCATGAAGTTGTAAATCTATATTCTCCTAAAATTAAAACCGCGAAAGGTGAAAACTTTTTGTTTATAAATAGTGCAGAACATAACATTATCGTATTTACATGTGAAGCCAATATTCGTGCCTTGTCTAAAATGAATACTTTATATATGGACGGCACATTCTCATATTGTACGAAATACTTTCTACAATTTTTTAGCATCCATGGACTTCAGAATGGACACTATGTCCCACTACTGTATTGCTTGTTGCCAAACAAAAGTTGGACCACATATAAAACACTTTTTTTGTTGTTGAAATCTAACATTTTTGAATCATTTAATTTCGAACCTAGTGAGATCTATGTTGATTTTGAAAAAGCAATACATACCGCAATAATTCATGCTTGGCCCAGTGTACAAATCAGTGGCTGTAGATTTCACCTACACCCAGCATGGTACAGAAAAATTCAGTTCCTTGGATTAAGTGAACATTATAAAAATAATTCAGAAATAGGAAATTGGCTGAAACTTACCTTTGGTATGACTTATCTACAACCAGAACATGTTGCGGACTGCTTTGTTTTCGATTTGATGACTTATAAACCAGACAATAGCCTGTTAGATAAATACGCCGATTATTTGTTAGAAACGTATATCGAGGAAAATGCTACATTTCCTACGAATATATGGGCGGAAGAAGTTTCCTCGAATACTCGCACTACAAATGCGTGCGAGTCGTTCCATTCCAGATTTAATGCATCTTTTTATAGTACGCATCCGTCTATATATGTGTTTATCGAAAAATTGAAAGAATTCCAAGTTGACACTGACATCAAAATACATAGTTTACATATTCCTAATAAAATAAATGATAGGCAAGTGAAAAACAAATTAAAATATTTGAAAAATTGTATAAATCGATTAAAATCAGGTCATTTGTCTAGGCTAGAGTTCATAAAATGTGTTTGTCATTCTTCGTTACCCAATTAGTTTTGCTTTTTTTATATATAATATGTATATACCTAATAGTTTCTATAACTTTTTAGTGATTTATTTTTATATGTATATAGTATATGTATATAAATGTTTACTGTTTACTGTGGTGCATGCTATGTAACGTTTTACTTTTTATTTTTGTGTTTTGAATTCCATATGATGTTTTTCGTTATTTTTGTATTTTTAGCCAAAAAATATATATATATTACTATCACTACTTCTTTTTATTATTATCCTCAATAAAATCTCAAATTTCATTTATTAGTGTTGAATGTTTGCAAAATTATAATTTGCTAGACTTTTATAATAGATTCTGAAAAGGCACTCAGTAATAAATTCATTCTTCCTTCATCAGAAAATTTAATGAAAAATTACGTATTAAAACTAGTGGTGAGAATACCTATGGTATTAACGTGAATCCTTACGGACGGTGGGGAATTTACCTATAGGATTAAAGTAGACAGGTCATTTAGTGGTGAGATTACATCCGCCCCTATCTTGCATGCTTGTTTTTCATTGGAAGATATTTCCCACATGCTCTTTAGAATGTCAACAGTCTCAGTCAACTTCAATTTACAATCATTCAAGACAATATCGTGGATTTTTTCTCTCATTTCTGATGATATCAATTCATTTGGTTTTCCACTACGTTTATCATGAAAAGCATTTATGCAGTACGTACATAAATTCATTGGTCCAAAACCGAATAGCTTCACGTGAGGGAACAGATTAACTAAAATTTGATTCATACGCTTTTGCACTTTCAATTTGGGAATTAATTAATATCAGTTTTCCGCGAAATACAGAACATGTTGATTTTTTTGTTAAAAAACAAATTAAATGACATATGTTCTAACTGAATTTTAGTAATTTCTGGTTAAATAAAGCTCTGTAAAAAACAGCAAAACTTTCTGGATTTGGATTAAACTTCGTGAGTATAAATCCAAATCTGATAGCTATTTCACAGCAAAAATTTGCTATTGTTATTTAATTTTTTTAAGGGTAGGTAGATAATTTCCTCGTGTACTTTGAAAAACATAAGTGAAAGTGTTTTGTCAAAATAGTGTGTATTACTTTATCGGGCTCCGCAGAAAGAGAACTGCGCTCGTCTATAAAAAAGTGGTTTTAGTTTTGAAGGAAAACATATCAATGTATTTTTTTTCTATTGAAAACATATTTTCAAAAAAAGTTATGTATTTAATTAATTAGTTCATAGATAATAGAGAAAACCTCAAAATGACGTTATACATATTGTATAATTCAATAATTAAAAGATTGATAACAAAATAAATGTTAAAGATGAGAAAATGAAGAGAAATATCAAACGAAAAAGAAAATAATCATAGTGCATAATACCATAATAACATTAAGGTGCTGTGTTGGGTACAAGAGATACAAATAATCGCATAAAATATAAATTAAATCAATATCCGGGATTGAATCCAACATCATATCTAGTCGATTCAGAGGATTATGCTCACAATGAAAGAGTATATAAATGTTTCCTAAACAAGGGAGAGTTAAAATCTGGAGCAGGGAAGTTTACAATGCTAACAAATTAAGGCAATTAATATGAGATATGTATTGTCCTAGTACAAATGCAGTTTCGATTAAAGTCAAGCTTTACTCAGCTCGAGAGGAATTTATTCGACGTTATGATAGTAAAAATGTCATTTATGTAATAAAGTGAAACAATACATAATTGTGTCATTGCAAAAATCTTGACACGATTTTATGTAAAGTGAATAAGAACCGTTTAATAAGCAAAATATTCAATCACACCTATATAATTTTTATTTTCAATACATAGTTGATTTATTTTGAAAGAATGCCACTTTTTGTCGCTTTTTGCAGAATGTGAATTGTTTTTCAACTTAAATGATATTTATACTATAGAGGTTCATTCGAGTAATATTCCACTCGCGGCTCGTCCTAGCGCGTAGAGTAAAGGCGCCATATATGGACTAGGTCTATAATATGGACCACCGACATATCTTAAATAACGTTGGATATATCAAGCCGACTGTCGGTGCGTACTAATAATCCGCACCCCTCCCGCGGACCACTAGTCGTTTACAGTAACGTAGCGTAGACGCACGTTTTCTTGGGAGCCATCTTTCGTTTTCGTCAACTCACGATACATTTTTTTAGCTAACTTCGTAAGCTTATCACTTGAACAAATACTACTCGATGTGAAAGTGAATTAGACCAGGAGAAAGGTGAGTTATTGTACAATTATTCATATAAAGTCGCATCTCCTATAGTTTTTATAATTTTATTAACAACAATGTTAACCTTAAAATATACGAGTGTTCAAATATAGACCACCGACATGTTTTAAATATGGACTACGGAAAATTTTGAAAGTTGTGTTGGTAGCCGTGGTCCATATTACAAACCATCACTTGTGTTTTTTTATGTTGCAGAATGGCATCTAAAGTAAAAGGGAAGGCCAGACAGGCGTGGGATAAAAGTGCAATGGCAGATGCAATTAAAGCTGTACGACAATCGAAAACATACGGAGTACCCAAAACTACACGTTTACGATTAACAAAAACAGAAAATGAATCACTTTGTGATATAACTAACCTCAAACTTGGCAGAAAATTGACGTTACCTACTGAATTGGAGGATGAGCTATCTAATTTTATTTTAGAAATGGAAAAATCAGGATTTGGTCTAACACGCAGGGACATAAGATCTTTGGCTTACCAGTTAGCGAAGAAAAACAACATAGAGCACTCGTTTTCAGAAGCTAAAGAATCTGCAGGCAGAACATGGTTGAGGTTATTCCTCAAGCGCCATCCTAACCTATCATTTCACCGTCCAACGGGTACATCAATATCAAGAATGAAAGGTTTCAACAAAGAAAATGTAAATGCATTTTTTGACTTATTAGAGAGTTGTATGAATGAATTCCAGTATCCTGCGACTAATGTTTATAACGTGGACGAAACTGGTATTTCAGTCGTGCCATCAAAAATGCCGGAGATATTGGCACTTAAGGGCAAAAAACAAATTGGAACTGCAACTTCAGCAGAACGTGGATCAACAATTACTTGTGTTATATGTATGAGTGCAGGTGGCACATTTATCCCACCAATGTTGATATTTCCAAGAAAACGGGATAATCCATTACTGATGAAAGGTGCTCCACCTGGTTCTATTCATGCCTGTCATCCATCAGGATGGATACAATTAGAACTATTTACTCAGTGGTTCGGGCACTTTTTACAGCACGTGAAACTAACTGCTACATCGCCGGTTCTCCTTGTTTTAGATGGCCATGCTAGTCACACTCGTAACATCAAGGTGGTGGATTTAGCAAGAAAAAATCACGTTAGCTTATTGTCGCTGCCCCCACACTCTAGTCATAAAATACAGCCGCTTGATAAAACATTTATGGGTTAAAAAAAGTACTTGACAGAAGAAATTCGTAAGCGGGTACGAATGCAACCACAAGCAGTGACACATTATGACATAGCTGAATTATTTGGTCAAGCCTACATAAGAGCTCAGCGTGCAGAACTGGCTATAAATGGTTTTCGTGCGACTGGAATATATCCAATTAACAGAAATGTCTTCGAAGATTATGACTTTATTGACGACGACTGTCCAGTAGTAGAAGAATCTGTTAATGATCCACCACGTGATAGGATAACACCAGTTATTGAAAATGGTGATAACAATTTTCCTGAGGCAGATGCTGTTGAAGCTCTGGAAGCCCACTCCACACCTATTTCTACTCTGACATTTGACGAAAGTCACCTTCCAAATCTACAATCCAAGGAACCGACAACCACCTTGAATGATTCAGTGGCTGGTTCCTCCACATCAGCTAGAATATATTTGTCACCAAAAGTGTTGCAACCCATACCACGTTTGAAGAAAACTGTCAGTAATAGAGGAAGAAAGGCCACAAAATCAGTGATTTTGACATCTTCACCTTATAAGCGAGATTTAGAAACATCGATAAAAAGGAAGGAGGAATCAGATAAATTAAAGAAAAAGAGACCGTTCAACATTAAAAATAAATCAAAGAAAGCACCAAAGAAAAAAAGCATCATCTCAAAATATAAAGAATCGTCTTCTGAAACTTCTAATCAGGGCGACTATTTAGTTGATGATAGCACAGACGAGAGTCCCGACCGCTCTCAAAATGAAAACGCCAAATGCTTGTATTGTCATGGGCTTTTTTCTGAAGATGTTCATGGAGAGAAATGGATCCAATGTGCTTCTTGTAGGCGATGGGCTCATGAAGATTGTGTGGTCGACTTCTATGTTTGCAAATTTTGTACCAATGATTCATCTAAGCCCTGATAATAGAGTTGGCAATTTTTTTTTCTATTAATTTAAGCTTAGTTCACCTTGGTCCATATTTGAAACCATGTGGTCCATGTTATGCTCACTTTTAGTAAGATCGTAAAAATGACAGGTTATAAAAAATGTGGATTATTTCTAAGATGTTGATGTTTTTTTGTTTTAATTTAAATTCTTTTCAAAACCAAATAATTATCGAATAGTTTAAAATAAATAAGGTTGTTTATACTTTAAAAATCTGAGTTTTATTTTAGGAAATCCTTATGGTGGTCCATATATGGCGCCCTTACTCTATATATATTTTGTCAGTCGCCGTCCGAACACCGTTCAGTGCACTTCACTGATTTACAGTGATAAATGAAATTTTATAATGTCACAAATAGTGAGAAAGAGACCGTTTTACGATGTTAATCATAAATCGATAAAGGGATTTTTGGATTTAACGTACAATGGCAGTACAATAATGTGTAAAGTGTGAGAGATATATCGCTAAAATATTCAAGTAGATTTCACTGTGAAAAACACGTAAATAGTATAATGCATAATCACGAAAATAAAAGTGGCGAGACATTGTTTCATTTATGTGAAATTTTCATATTGTGTAATATACCGTTTAAGTTAGTAGACAACGAATCATTTCGTTCATTTTCAACACACTACGGTAAAGGAACGATATCTAGCCGGAAAAGATTACTAAATTTTCTACCATTCCTTCGTGAACGTACGCATTGAAAAATAAGAAATTGTGGTTATTTGCGGAGGAAACAAAAAAATCGATTGTTAACGTTGTGTTACGTACAATGGAACCACATCAATCGTCACCTTCAATTTTACTAGCTTGCAAAAGAGCAGGTACAACAATGTACCGCCGAAATAGTTTCAGAGTTAGCGAACTTTCAACAAACTAACTGTTATTGTTTTTGAGTGATGATGTTACATCTTCGTGTAAAATTCATGCTTTACATCTGATAGCAGAAACTATTCGTAGATGTTATCCAGATTTAGGTGCATTAATTCCAAGTAGAAAGGCAGAGTTTTCAAATCCACAAAACGTGTTCGCCAATTTCACAGACTGTGTCGCAATATTCCTGAACCACTACAGCCGATCGTTACACGTTGGGGAACATGATTACAGGCAGCGTGTTACTATCAGAAATATTTTGATAATATTAAGAACGCGGTTTTTAAATTCGATCCCAAAGAAACTGCAGTTATCAAGGAAAGCCAGTCAAAATTTCAAGATCAGTCAGGTTAAAGCAGATTTACAAACTATTCAGAGCAATTACGTCAGACTAGTGGAGAGTAAAGACGCAAAAAATGTTTGTGTTCTAGAAAGGTTTGAAAGTGTTTTAGAGATAGATTCAGATTTTGACACATTAAGACAACCTTGTGAAGGTGCGTCAACAGAACCGTTAAGTTGTTTTAAGGATTATTTTAATAATGCAAAACAAACATCAGTAGATGTATAACGCTGGTTTTCTGCATATTAGCACATTTTTACTGTGGAAACACATCTGATATTGCAAATATTTAGCCGATTTTACCCAGTTTGTGACATCACGGAAGACGTTTAAAACAGTTTGTGGAACACTTACTGTTTTAAACGTCTTCCGTGATGTCACAAACTGGGTAAAATCGGCTAAATATTTGCAATATCAGATGTGTTTCCACACATTTTATAAATTTATACCTTATTATTTATTTGTATAGTTTTGGTACACTTCGGTTTTTAACAATAATATTATTACTCTAAACGAGTGAAATGCGCTCCACGTTGTGCGGCGGCGACTGACAAAATATGTATACGCGCGAGGACGAGTCGCCAGTGTGATGTTATTCGAATGAATCTCTCTATTTATAACAAATTAAAAATGCAAAAATCTCTGTTATAAACTTTGGAAAATAGGTTCAATTAAAAATATCCTTGCGTCTTTTCCCAAAATTTCATTAATCTAGGCGGTTTCACTTTATAATGTTGAAATACGATGTCCTCTTGAGTAACCAAATTTAATGTTTTTTTTTTAAATCCCTGATTTAGCATATATGAATTGATTGGCTTCATTGAGAGAATGCAAGTTATAAAAGATACGCTTTCGATGTGTCGCAACTTGTTCTTCCGGCAACTTCTTCATTGAAGCCTGATTTTATATTCACTGATATCTTTTGTATATTGTCAGTTAACTATTAGATAAATCGAATTCGCCGCACAAGCAATATCTTCATTACAATTTTTGAATGTGTATTACTTATATGCATTTTCATAATGTTCTTTTTTTTAAGAAAATCGGAACGGTTAAATCTTTGCAGCAAAAATGTTAGGTATTTATACTTCTTACTGAATAACTGGATCTGTACGAAGATTGGAAAAAAATAATTTTGTCTCTCCTCTTTTTGAATTAATGCAAATAACGTAATGCACATGATCGCTTCCACCGACTTCCCTTAATAAGCTGCAATCTGCATACAATAACTAAATCACCCAATACATTAAAAGGTCCACATCTCTCACATATCTTTAATATATTAGGTTGATGTATAAGTTTGTAACGTTTTTGGTTTCTAGATTGAGAGAGACTTGAAAAAAAAATCGTTTGACATTCGTAAATTTGTGCAGGTTGTATTGTGATGTACGTCATGCGACGTTACGTCAGTCGGTGACCTAATAGAGACGTCTGGCTGTGCGTGTCAGCACATCATAAGACTTTTCCGAATAGACTAGAATGGGAACGTTCAAGAACTACCCGAGGAGTATATAAACAGTCAAGGGAATGACGACTAGACTCGGCAAAGAGGGGCAAGTTTAACTGCTTCACTTCAACTGCCATCTATACGTCGGGTCGGGTACTTCTGGCTTATGTTAGCATAGCTATTGAATATAGAAATTATTAATAGTATATTTTTATTCCTACCTATGCAAAATCGAATTTGATGATCAGCATATGAATCCGCAGTGTTTAGTAATTTTTAAAAGTAATTCATTCTTGTAACGTCGAAATGACATTTGTCACTTTTTGATATCCAAAGTGGCAAGAAAACTGACTCCGGCAGACAAAGTACAAATTTTGTTAAATTTGGAAAGTCGCACCATTAAACAAGTCGCAGAATAATTTCATTTGAACAAATCTACAGTACTAGAAGTTAAAAAAGATGGGTAAATGAAGGCCGTATATGTCGCAAACGGGGAAAAGAATATCAACTGATACAGGTCACAATTTGTTTGAATATTTGAGAGAAAATCTAAAAATGACAAAGCAAATTCATAGATCTCGTATAAGATTTATTAATAGGGAATAATTATGCAAATCTATTGCAAATACCTGGGAAAATATTGTTGAAAAACCTAATTTTTTAAGAAGTCTCATTGATTATGTACCTAGAAGGTTAAGGACAGTAATTGATTCGAATGATGGATCAATTAAGTATTAGTTTATTGTGTTTTCTAAATTATATTAAAAAATTACTTTACATTTGACTTTTCTTTCAAAAAAGTTTAATAAACACTAAACAATATTAGAAACTTTTGACAATTTTGACAAGTTAGGTTATACTACATTTATGTGAGTTTAACTGTATATATATATTAAAAAGTGATGAGAAGTACCCGACCCGACGTATAGATGGCTGTTGTTGTTTGAAAAGAATGACTATTATAGGAGTGCTAACCTTAGCTTATATACGAATGTTTCAGCCTTTACTTGATGAAATTTCATTATAACTATTATTGGAATAAAATAAAACATTCCTTCAACCATTCAAAACAAAACATGTGTTTGTTACGGTACATTTGTGTAAAAATATATTCATAAGTTAGTTATATGTCTGATGAAGCTCAGGTTGAAGCGAAACGATAGTTACTGTGTAAAGTAAAAAGTAGTGAAATTCATTAAAATTTGTTTTATTTTGTCCCGATAATAATTATAAAGCTTAAACTTGTCCCTTTTTGCCGAGTCTAATGACGACTCATTCAACTAACAACCGTCGTGTACTTAATATCGTAGTTATAAATGTGTATATAAATAAATATAAATATTACTGTTCTAATTAGTTATTTGTTAAGTGTTATTTAGTGTATTTTTTATTAATATAGTTATTATTATTATACAGTGTGTTTTATTAAATGAACAAAAGAGAAGAATAAGAGAGTATTAACTGTTGGCAGAAGATTATGAACTGTCATGTAGAAAAAAACGACAATTTCCGACATATCCTTTTGTTTGATTTCAACAGAGGAGTGCATCGGAAGTCGCTTGACTCGTTTGTGTCGCGTACGGAGAAAACGTAATTGGGAAGAGTACACTACGGAAATGATTTTCTCGATTTAAGTAAGGTCATTTTGACATAAACGATTTTCAACGTTCAGGAAGATCATAGGACTTTAATGCAG
Source organism: Melolontha melolontha (assembly GCA_935421215.2). Lineage (NCBI taxonomy): Eukaryota > Metazoa > Arthropoda > Insecta > Coleoptera > Scarabaeidae > Melolontha > Melolontha melolontha. Next base: position 103,489,439 of record OW285240.1, on the reverse strand, counting down.
ATAGTCTGAATGCTTTAACTTATGATGATCCATACCAATCGATTCGTGCACTGGCCATTATAATAGATTATAAGCAGACGCCCATAAAACAATTTGCGTTCCATGAATAATGTTCAAAAACTTGATGCTTGGTTGCGACATGTTGTGGGGGAAAACAACAAGAATCAGCCTATCAACATTTGTGTCTTTCTGTTAGCTCGCCATCGGTTAGCTCGTCGACGGGATCGACTGTTGTGGCTCACAATATTACTGGTGACGAAAAATGTGTGACGTCTTCATGTTAACATCAAGAACAGAAAAGAATGGCTTAGTACTAAAAAAACGGCAACTCCCAGAGAACAGACTTATACTCAAGCGCATAAGCTGATGTGAATCTGGTGGGATAAAGAAAATGTCCTCTACTATGAATTACTTAAGGAATATAATCATCACTGTTGAGGTTTACTGCCAAAAACCGCGTCGACTTCAAGCCCCAGTTCAAGAAAAAAGAACGGAGACATTATGAAGCCATTTTGCTGCACGATAATGCGCGCCCTGATACTGTTAACATTGCAAAAGCGGCTACTCTAGAACTTTGTTGGGATGTCGTTCTATATCCATCTTATTTTCCCGATCTCGCACCATTAGGTTTCCATCTCGTTCTCGTTCGCATGAAACAACTTTTGATAATCTCCTTTGAGAATGACATATTGCTTTAAAATTGGTTTGAAGACTTTTCACTAAAAACCAACGGATTTCTTTAGACGTGGAATTAGAAAATTGCTAAATTGTTGAATAAATATTGTAGGAGAATTCTTCATAGTTAAATTTTAAGTTTAATGAAAACTCTATCAACTTATGCATCAACTCAATTCATTTTATTTTTTTTAAATAATTTCTATTCATTCACTATTGAAGATAGTTAATAAATAATTAATTTATCATGACAAGTAGAGAGCACTACAAAGTAATTGATTGACAAAACTTTTATAAAATTTCATTCATAAATTTGAACTCGTTGCGTATCCGGATTACAAGTAAAAAAATTAATTTCTTGTAAATATTTTCATTTTATGTAAAAATTACTTACGTCTGATTTAAATTTTCGTCCTAAAATTGGAGATTCAAAGTTGACAGGCCTAAATTCCTTTCTGTCGAAAGAAGGACTGGATCCTGCGCTTTTTGGTGTCCACACTGGTACTATTGGTTCATTACCTTTCTCCTGTTCTTGTGATAACTGCCTTTGAAGGCCGTCAGGGCTAGAGTCTGTTCGACCCGGTGACCAAATACCTAAAAAATAAGGCGATTAAACTTGGGTATATAATATATAATATAATATATACTGAAATTTATTGCATACTCTGTAAGCAGCGACAATATTAGTAATGCAATGCGTCGATAATGTCAGTTACAACAATTTCATTTCAAGAACAATGTAAATGTATGAATTTTTTGTATACTATATACATAATGTATTAATTGATATGTTTATTTTTAATGTTACTCGAGTATCAGGAACGTATTTTATAGAAAAAAATTACTGTTTTTCATGTCAAGGAAAGCTTCTTCGTAAGGAAAATATAGATAAATTAGGAGGTTAGTTTAATATTTTTTGAATATCAACAAAAGATTACCCCTTGTAATGGTACATCTGTTGCATTAATTCCGTATATATTTAATAGAGAAAATGTTATGTATTGCACTTTTATTTATATATAGAATAATAAAACATTAAAAACTTGCAAGCAGTCAGTCAATTAAAACTCATTTATTTTCGATTTCTATATTTTGCAACGAGTTTGATGCTTCTTCAGGAGCTGAGAATGTTGAGTTAAAAAATGGAAATGACGTACGTTAACTAAACAAATTTCTTAACAAATACAAGCACAATCTGGTATTTTTTCACCACTCTGTATATAAGCGTAAAATAAGCTCTTTTAAGGGAAGAAACAGCTCGTCCGTTGGTAGTTTCGAAAGGGGTAGCTGGCTTTCCGTTGACGTACCGTTGAAATCTCATTTATCTTCTTCGAGATAATCTTGAAGACTTGCCATGGAGTTGTGAACTTTCTTCGACCGCGGTTAACGAGTAACAGACGGCGGCCGCATAATATAGCAAACAAATAGTAGGCGTATAATTAGTAAATGGATCCTATATATCGCTGAATAATTTTGGACCAACGAATACCACGATTGAGAAAACCATTATTTAGAAAGAATGAAATAATTATATACAAAGTTATTTATAATTTTCTTTAATATTCTTATAAAACTAGATTCTGTCGTGAGATAATAAATGAGATGCATGTTAAGCTAACCTCTTCCTTCTTCATTTATATTATTAGTAACTAATGTTGATTGTCAATATAATGAATATATTTCAAGAGTACCGCGAGCGAAAGAAGTTACGTGGGAGTATTGATATCTAGTTAGCCTAGGGCCATTCTTCTTGAACAAAACCAAATTTTGTTATAATGGAAAGAAATAATTAATAAAAATTATATAACTTTGACATTATGTAATATACTGTCATTGATAATTCTTTGATAAAGTTAATATTTACCGATACATGTAAGAGATTATTTTAAATATATATGTACTTATTAAAGTAAAACAAACCTTAAATCGCGGAATATCTAAATCAACTACAGGTCAAGAAATAATATATATATATATATATATATATATATATATATATATATATATAATATAAATGTGAATGTAAACATTGCTGTCTGCAAATTACAACGCAAGTCATACGAAATTTAATTGAAAGATTTTGTCTACGTTGGGGCTTGAACCCAAGTCTACGGTTTGCCGGACCGTCGCTTTAACCACTAAACCACGATAGACCTTGGTTCAAGCTAATTAGAAGCGCAATATAAGGTGGCAATGTTAATGATTCAGATGTCAAAGTGGATGTCAGTTTTAAAAGCAAACATCTGCTTTCAATAACTGACATCTGATTTCAAAACTGACATCTGCTTTCAAAACTGACTTCTGCTTTCAAAACTGACATTTACTTTCAATAACTGACATCTGAATCATTAACATTGTCATCTTATATTGCGTTTCTAATTAGCTTGAACCAAGGTCTATCGTGGCTTACTGGTTAAAGCGACGGCCCGGCAAACCGTAGATTTGGGTTCAAGTTCCAACGCAGACAAATTTTTCAATTAAATTTCGTATGACTTGCGTTGTAATTTGTAGATAGAAATGTTTACATTTACATTTACTTCACAATTACATACTAATTTAATAATATTTCACTTAAAAGCCGAAAAACTACAAGAATTTATCAATTGATATATATATATATATATATATATATATATATATATATATAAATATATATAAAACAATTGATAAATTATTGGAGTTTTTCGGCTTTTATATGAAATATTTACAAATATCAAGTTAGTATGTATGTAATTGCAAAGTAAGGGGGGATGTAAACATTGCTGTCTACAAATTACAAAGCAAATCCTACGAAATTTTTTAATTGAAGAATATTGTCTATGTTGGGACTCGAACCCATGTCTACCACTCACCAACTCCAATAATTTATCAATTGTTATATTTAATAAACGGCTAAGAAATTATCTACACACACATATATATATATATATATATATATATATATATATATATATATATATATATATAGAATTTAACCCAAGAAATGCCTTGGGTTAGATTAAATAAAACTAACGGTAATTAAAAACTCTGTATTAATAATAAAATACCCTGAATAATAGCACTTAATAACTATAACTATAATAACATTTATTTATATTCATATTTATAACTAGGACATTAAGTATGCGCGTTCCTTGGTTGAATAATCCTCTAGCGACAGTACATCGGTTTTCTCGAATTTTTCTATTCGGGAAAGTTCTCGGACGTACGCGTCTGGTAACATCATCCATTACGGTCATCGGCGTGACTCACATTACAATATTTATATATTAATTCTAAAGTTTAGTTATATAGAATAGGGACAAGTAAGTTGTTCGTTAAACGGCGATTTTTGTTTGGTAGAGATATATATGTAGATCTTGACATAGCCTGTGTTAGACAAGAATATGTACCCATATAAGATAATTAATTATGCGGAGTTTCTCAAAAAGGCCTTTTTTCATTTTCTTCGAGTTAAGATTTTAGTTTTCCTCCGTTGTAAATTTATTTTCGTCTTCGTAATTTTATAGTTTCAAGTATGGATTTGTCCTTCCGTTTCTTCACCATCTTCTGCTAGTCACTTCCCTTAAGATGCTCAAATCACTCTAGTTATCTTAGTTCTAATTTATCCAGCACTTATATTACCTTCACATTAGCATACGCGTGGTTTTTAATTTTGATAGATAAACCAATTCAAAACAAATTATTCTTCCAATTTCTTATTGATATGACCTGAACTGAAGTTATAAAGTCTATATGGTCGTATTTTTTTGAGAGAAGTCGCTAGCCTTTTATTTTGTTTGTAACATGTTACTGGACTAGTTTCTTGTCTTAGAAAACTAACGAAACAAAAATATATTCCACAGATTCAAAATTAGTTGTGGTTGTCAATGACAGGAATCGTTGCATGATGCTGAATACTAAGTCAACTCAGAAATTGTTTGTCGTGACTTCTGATAAAGTTAAATGAATTACAACATTATGCAGATCACATAACTAAAACAAGAAGCAAAGTAATCGGTTGGTTCAATTGTAAACAGCCTCTCTTAGTAATTAAAGAAGTTATGATTTATTTTCACTATAAAGTCTAATTATGTAATCTAAAAAATTTTCAAGTAAATTAAACTGCGAGTATATAAGATTTCGAAAATGGATGCACGATAAAAATTATGTTTGTTAAAAAATGTTTTGTTTTTCTCGTTTTAATTTTATTTCGTAATTCAGTAAACGATATTTATATTATTCCAATGTCAAAGTCATATGTCAATTATACTTTAAGAATATACTGTAATTTGCATAAAATGCGTGTTTATACAGAAAATAAAACTCAATACACATATTAAATTTGCTATAAAAACTGATATTGTAAACATAAATAAAATTATAGCCAACAGCTGCATTAAATACGTGAACTAAAAGCTTATCCAAAATTATATTATCTAAATATTTTCATCTCATTATACAGTTTCTTAAACTATTTTAACACTTAACTACGAGGGGATATTGATATACAGGCTATCCTTGAAAGAAAAGACAACGAATGAAAAATGGAAAGATGGAACTATGTAGAATCTGAATCCAAAAAATTGTTAATTACGACGTAAACCAAAAAATTAAAAACTTCCTGAAAATTGTATTATGTGGCGCCTATTGATTCATAGTGTCTATAAAAATACCTCCATTGAATTTACACGCAAACATACGTTGCAATATTTATGTTTATAAAAACTCTAGAAGATAACGTTGTTTAAACAGCTGTTGAAGTTATAAAAACTCAACAAGATAGGCTTAGGGTTCAAAACCCCAATACGATTACGTACAAATATATCAGCTCAATTCGTCTCTTTGAATCTGCCAGCTAGAGGCCAGACAAAATTTCTATGAAATCATGAGGGTTTTGGCCACGTGTTGGTCGGCCACAAGGTTCACCCTTATATACTTAGACAAATGTGGAGAGCGATGTTTGGCAGGAGGACGAAGAAATTAATTAGTTAGATTAATTAAATTACTGTGAATTAAATAAAGAATAATACATATTGAACAATACAGATTACGTTTGGAGCGAAGGATGCCGGGCGGCGTGTTGCATGCTCGGACAGCATGTGAAGTAAGATGTGTATCTTACGAAGGTTCTGAACAGAAGAAAGATGAGTTGGATGTAAGACAACACTAGTTTGTAAACGGCTGGTTTGCGTTTTATTACCTTTGGAGAAGGGGTCGAAATTGTCGATGTCTTGAATTATGAATTAATCAAGAGCGCGAGCTGAAAAGTAGTGATATCGATGACACAGATATCATTAAAATATCCTTTATGAGACAAGCAGTGGCGGTAGCTGTATAAGGCCGCGAAGCCGCGCGCTCCTCCTAGAATTTTTAATATAACACACAATTTAAATGTTTATTTAAATATTTATTATTACTATTCATTTTATTATTATTATTCATATAAGTAGTTAAAATTTCTCCGTTTTCGTTGTCTAACGTTGTTAGAACCCACAGAATTATATTAAGGCGCAAGTACGCCGCGGCCTGCATAAATCATTATAGATTCCTGGTGAATATGACCCGATTTTGGCCGATAGTACACGATTCCATAAAAACATTTAGGATATTTTACGGCGCAGTTATCTAGCGGCCAGTGTTTCAGTGCCGTCTAGGGGCCTATCGTACCGTATCGTATAATATAATTCTTCTTATGGAAAATAACCTTAGTGAAACATTTATCGAAACATTGAAAATATTAAAAATTATCGTGACGACTCCAATGACAACAGTCGAAGCAGAACGCACTTTTTCGACGCTTAAACACACAAAAACATTTTTTTGCGAAATACCATACTTAATGACAGACTAAATGCTTTAGCTATGATGTCCATAAATCGAAATTTAGTGCACGAAATAAACAATTTTCATGATAGAGTCATGGAAAAATTTATTTCCATGAAGGACCGCAGAGCGGATTTCATTTTAAAAAAATGACTTACCCACCCATTTTGTTTATTTAATCTGTGTAAATATGTTGTTCTTTCTTTTTCCTACTTATAAACCGTGGCTACTTACTTTGTGAAGTGATTTTTTATGACATTATAAAAACTATTCCGCTGTTCCAGCTCTTCGTTTTTGCAAACTTGAATTTTAAGGTAGGTGGATTTTTGTTTAAAATGAGACCCTTATTTAGGATTTTTTCCGTTTTGATTTACAATTATTATTGTTTTTGTCGTTATTGTAGGCGTTAATATTTTTTAATTTCTATGTATTTATTCAACTTAAATAAATGTGATAAATGCCTATATGTCATTTGGTATTTGATTTCTGGTGCGCCCCTCCAAACTCAAACAACAACAAGTTTTAAAATGATATGCGACACGATGTAATAAGAGGTGTACGTAATTAAATTAAAAACTTAATTTAAAATCAAATGTATTTGTAAGAATAGTAATCGTACGTTAGATATTTGAGTTGACCGTTCTCAGTCAGGTAGATTTCGAAAGGTCGGTCGGCTAGTGCAATAACAAAAGAAAGACTTTGTATTTGCAACGAATATTCACAGAAAATGGCTAATTCGAATGTAATATTTTCAAATCGGAATATATTTGAAGAAATATAATTTAAAATTGAATTAAAATATTCTTACATATGCGAAGCGTAACAATGTTAGTAACAACCACTGACAGTACTGTGTTCTCGTACCAAAATCTAACCTGCGTGAATTCAAAAAATGCTTGAATTTTATATGGAAACAACTTTAAGTTCTTTTTTTAAAACGGTATGGCATGTTCCCACTGACAAACGAACTTTGAGAAAGCTTGTCCATTCGACGTCGAATAACCTCTATGCAATATGCGGTTCGTTTTTTAGAAGCTCCACCGTTTCACGAAATTTATCAATTGAAGTATGAGCATGACTTAGCAACTGTGCATAGGTAACTGGCAGATTAGGAAACTGTTGCAGGAAATTATGCAAGCACTGATTAATCCACTTCTAAAGTAATTTTCGATTATACACTTTTTTGTAACTTTAATATCTTAATAATAAAATAATACAATCAATGTAAGGGTTTTTAATTTAAGTTTGTCACTGGCAGCTGTCATAATTAAAAGTACAATTTAAAAGTATCGCAGTGTCGTCAATTTTACTAAAGGAAATACTTAAAAAATAGCCTACTCTAATTAGCAAAATTTTTGAAGGCATGGTACTGTCGTGAGCAAAAAAAAACGGGACAGTGTCAAAATTGTTATGTCAATTTCCTTTATTTTTTAGCGTTGTAATTTTAACGTTTGATTAACTTTCAAACTCTACGTCAAATTATATATCATAGTTGATAATTCAAAATTGAAAATGCCGCATCTTTCGAAAACTTATAAAGCTAGACTTGTTACTAGTTTGAAAAATGAGAAGTGTATCGGGTCAATTTAATATTGGTAAAAGTTCAGCCACAAGAATATATAAAAAAAATGGAGGGAAGAGGATAATTTAAATCGGAAAATAATTTCCGCACGTTACAAAATTTCGAGTACGCAGGAAGACGAAACATTAGTTACTCAGATTAGGCACAACCCTTTCAAAACATTAAAGGAAGCTATAAGAACAACACAATTTCCTGTCTCATCTTGTAACACAGTGGTTACAAGAGAATGAAATTGAAACTGGAGATATCCAGCCCTACAGTCCTTATCTAAATCCCATTGAAAATGTATGGGGATTAATGAGATAGAGCTTCTACCCAGGAAGAATTTTGGGAGATTGTTCATAATGCTTGGCATCAAATTTCTACAAATTTTGTACAAAATATTGTCGCTTCAATGTCTACACGATTAGATGCAGTTAATAATAACGGTGGAATGACGAAATATTAATTATTTTAATGTAATAATTATTTTAATTTAATAAATAATCTTTCTCTATCGTTTTTAGTAATTTTTATTTACATTTATTTTAAAAATGTTTAATAAATGTCAATAAGACACACATTTTTGACAATTCCGGACTTACTATTATGAGTAAAGATAGCCACTTAAGTAGTCACTATTTAAACCCACGCATAAACAGTGTCCCCCAGTGCTCACGACAGTATATGAATTAATGACATGGTACAGGTCTAAATGACACCTGGTAAAAGTAGTCAATAAGAACCAATCAAGTATTTCAGATTACTTTAGTGTTCGCATAGGTATACTTCATACTAGTTGGTGATTTCATTAAACATACGCTCATAAACCGGCACAGATAATGAGTTCTAAATATAACGCGTATGTATAAATTTGTAATCTAATTACGTCAGTTCAAACGGACTTGCATACATAATTTAATATTTTAAAATACATAGTATGTAAACAGAATATTACTTTGTGTGATGAAATATTTCATTACACGATGCCACTACATAATTCATTCTGTTTTCTTTGAGATTTAACGTTATTTTTCGCTATTTTGCGGAGTCGTATGAATGTTAAGAACTGAAAGCGTATTCCATTTGCATACTGAAAAAGGATTTTGTAATTTTTCATCTGTCGCTGTTTTCTAAACTCTCGGGAATGACTCATTGAATGCTGAAAAGAAGCTCTTGGGTATCAGCACTTTCACTGGAGCGTACAGTTGTATACATACATAAACATATGATAGACTAGAAAAATTTTCGTAATAAACAGAAGAAACTGGATACGAAGAGATTACATTATTTCTCTCTTATAAAAATTAGATCAGAATAACTATAATAAAGGTTTGTTTACGAAGTGGAATTGTAATTTGATATTAGACAATTTAGCATTTAAGTTCTATAATTACCCTTTAATGGGTCCTCCTAGAAAGAAAAATAAACAAACATGTTGATGCTTTAGTTTCAGTTCTGTTATGTTTATAATTTTACAGATTTATAACATGATTTCCGTAGAGCCTGTTAAATGTTAGAAATGATTTAAACTTGTTTTGTAATCATATTTAAAAAGTCTGCGGTGGATGGGATATTGCGATAGATTATATTAATCTTTCAGAATTGCCATATAGTATACAGGGTGTAAACGAAATATGTCGACATACTTTAATATGTAATAGCTGTAATAATATTAAGCGTAAAAGGCTAATGTACAAAAACACTATCTCGAACGAGATCAAAGAAAAAAAATTTAATAAATGCGCTTGGCTCGAACCGACATTAGTAAATTTAGTATTCGTTTATAACTGCAGCCCTACCCCTACCGAAGCGAAATGGTAGCCGTAGTAAATGCAATGATGCATACTGTAAGTCAGAATAAGGGGGGGTATGAAATACGAGCTTTCGGGGAAGATGTGCGCACTATCTCGGTTTCATATGGCGTACTAAATATAGTATTGTTGCCAAGTCTTTGTAGTCTCTGTATCTAAAGGGATTATGATTATAATCAAACATCAAAGAAGGTTTTGGTATGAAGAATGAGATAGTGGTTAGCGTTAATTTCATCAAAAAATCTATAAGAATATGCGACATGACAAAAGTGCACGGTACCGAGGATATGTATAAAAATGCAAATCATGTTTACAAATTATTTTGAAGAGGAACAAGTCTTGTAAGTAATAGTAATTCATATAGTAATAATTAATTTTGATTTTTTGCCTAAAAGTGTAAAATTCCAAATTGCGAAAATCGATATTATTCCAATATTTTTTCTGATTCGAGTTATCAAATTAAACATTTCTTCACTCTCCGTTCTGATGATGGTAGGAAACAGGTATAGTTGAACTTTATTTAAAGAATTTCAGGTATTGATGTTTCTTTGAATTCAAAACAAATATATATTTTTGCGGGGATCATTTTGACCATTTTAAATAAATAATTTAGTGTCTTCTCATTTCATCGAGTTCAATTGTGAGGAGGATAGTGGGCATATCTTAACTAATCTGAAATCATTGATGTATTCTATTGAGCCTAAAAGTGTTAATATTAGTATATTGGATACGGATGAATTAGAAGATTCTTCTCTAAATATTGCGATTAATGATGAGAATGATTTTAATTATCAAGCTGTCACTTATGTATGTGGATTTTTCATAGAAAGCTTAATTTGCCCGATTGTGAGGTTTGTAAATCTATTTTATTTGCTGCTAACGTAGAGCCTCATCAGTCATCACACATTTACAATGTTTACGGAATTTAGTGAATCAAATAATCTTCTTTATCCCACTTTTAGTTTTGTATTATATGCTAATACCGTTTACGATAAAATGATTATGTCTTTAAAATCTTTTGGCCATGTAAATTCTATTCACACGAAAATGTTGGTATCTTTGCAGAATGTTAGTTTTTCATGGTATTCTTGTGTTAAATCCGATCATCAAACTTTAGTTCAAGAGCAATTGTTAAATATATCTATGAGTTTAATTATTAAGAAATTTCATGACGGCAATTGTCGTTGTTCTAATGATAGATCTCTCAATCAAAAATCGAGAAAAATTTGACAACTGATGCATTTGTAGAAGATAAATTAGATTCTTGGTACGTTGGCAAGTTTAGGGTTTTTCTAATCTCTTGTACATATGAAGAATATTGTTTATTGCTGTTTATTAGAATTTCTGTTTATTTATTGTTATTGTATAGTTTATTTTGATTTATTGCAAGAATATTGTATTTTTTTATGTATTTATTGAATTATAAATACCTATTTATTTTTCTTACATAGAGTTTAAATTTCTTTTTTAACAGAATTAATTTTTAAATGTAGGTGTAGGTTTCCGCGGTCGATCTACATCTAGAATTAATTTTTATTTATATGCACGTAAATACGTTTCTGGGATTTCTATATCTATAGATATATCGCACTGATGAGATCAAAAAAGGTCGAAACATTTATTTAGAGCATATGCTCAATGACATGGAAACTGCAACACCAAGAAGTGGTGCGAATTTTTTGACCAAACTTGGTAGAAACGTATAACTAGTCAAACGTAATAATTGATTAAAATTTTGTTGCGATATATCAAGTGGTCATGGCACTTCTGACACTTCATTCAGTTTTCGCTGACATTAATGTGTGGTGTATTTATTGTTTGTTTCAAATTTATTTCAACGGTTTTGTCTTATTATACCTTTGTTTAACGTGTTTAGAGAGTTTTATTATGCCTAGAGTGCGGCGACGTGGAAATTATTGCCAATTAAGCGAATTCGACAGAGCTCGAATTGTTGGTTTGCGAGAAGGTGGTTTTTCATACAGGGAAATTGCAAATCGCCTTAACCGGAACCAATCCACCATTATGCGCTGTTATCAATCATGGACTAGGGAGGGTCAGGAAAGACGCCGAAGAGGAACCGGAGGCCGGAGAAGAACTAATGGGATACAGGACCGCCGCCTTCGCCTAATGGCACTAAGAGACAGGTTCTCCAGTACCAGATCAATTGCTGACGTGTGGTTAGGTAATCAAGGTCGTCCAGTAACCCTTCGAACCGTTTATCGCCGAATTAGGGGTTTCGGCTTACAATCTTATCGTCCACATCTTGTGTTACCATTTACGGCTCAACACCGACAGCAACGTTTGGAGTGGTGTAGATTGCGGATGCATTGGATCGTGGAGTGGCATAAGGTGGTGTTTAGTGATGAATCTCGATTTTGTCTAGGGATGCATGATGGCCGGTATGAGGGTCAGACGAAGACGTGGGGAACGTAGTGATATTCAGTTTTCCGTTGAAAGGCATGTGTATCGAGCAGTGGGTGTTATGGTATGGGGTGCTATAGCATATGGGAGTAGGTCTCAGTTGGTGTTCATCCAAGCCACCATGAACGCCCAGCGTTACATTGATGAGGTGGTAGAACCCCATATTCTTCCATATCTTCAAATGCTCGAAGACCCACTTTTCCAGCAGGATAATGCCCCTCCCCACGTAGCGAGAATTTCTATAAATCGCTTCGAAGAGGCTCATGTCAATATCTTGCCATGGCCACCCAAATCCCCCGACCTCTCGCCAATAGAACATGTGTGGGACATTATGGGACGAAGACTTATGAATTTAGCCAATCCCCCGCAGACACTAATAGCTCTCCGGCATGAATTACAGGTTGCTTGGGACTCCATACCCCAAGAGGATATCGACCACCTAGTCGAATCAATGCCACGAAGAGTGAGGGAGTGTGTAACTAATAGGGGCGGCTCGACACATTATTAATAAAAATTATGTTAAATTGTGTTAGTCTTTTGTTTTTTTCTTTGAAATTTTAATCAATTATTGCCTTTGAATAGTTATACGTTTCTACCAAGTTTGGTCAAAAAATTCGCACCCCTTCTTGGTGTTGCAGTTTCCATGTCATACATATTTAGAACAAAAAAAAACATTATAGTAATTTAAAAATGCCGCCATAGCGGTTGTTTACGAATTTTGTTCTACCATATCCACATCAGGGACGCTAGCGTAAGGGTCTAATTTTGTCTAATAGAATGTGACACTATTATATGATATGCGTCTTGGTCAGAAGTCACTCCGCTATCAACTTCCGTGAAGTATGGCTTATTCAAACCACGAATTAACAGATATCGTCTTTACTATACGGTGAAATAGGTGGAAATGTCAGAGTTACTAGATGTATTTATGAAGGGCGGTTTTCAAGCTGAAGATGTCATCTAATGATTTAATTTAATTTAAGGAACCGTGTACAGATTGAGAGATCGCGGTACATTGCATCCAAGTTGTGAAATGTACTTCGAAAGTTTATCGATCGGTTAGAAGGTTGTATTTACACAAATGGCAGTTACTTCGAACATCTCCTTTAAGCATTTCATCTGTTCGACACAAATCTGACTTCTTAGGGCAAAGAAATTGTCATTTAAAAAAGAGGCAAATAGAACACAGAAAAAAATATGAACATTCAATTAAAGATTACGAACGTAATTTATTATTTCTGGGGGTGAATTTAATATTATGATAACTAAATAACAAATTCTACCGCAAACCGCAAAACTGTTATATCGTTTAAAATTTTTAAAGAAACTCGATTTTTGTCAGGATATTACCTACTTATAAATAACAACAGAACAGCTGATATATAAGAAAATTTATATCAAGGAAATGAGTGAATACATATTTATGAAACTTTTCACACAAAAACGCATTATATTACTGAAATGTGTAGGCGATTTTTTTTGTGAATTAGAAATAAAAACCTATTTGTTTGTGGAATCGACAACATATAATAGTATTAGTAGGTATAATAATATTAGTAATTAGAATTTGACAATAGGTGGATTGGGAAGAAAGGGCCACATTTATATCCTCCAAGATGCCTGACCTTTTAATATTAGATTTTTTTTTGTCTGGGGATTTATAAAAAATAATGTGTATTGGACTTTGTCAAATATCCTAGAAGAACTCAAAAATAAAATACAATTGGCAGCACAGGAAATTACACCGGATGTGTTAAGAAAATCCCAACATAATTTATTACGCCGAGCTCGTACGTGTATCAACAAAAATGGTGGACATTGTGAACAATTCCTTCAATAGGATTTTTGCTTTATCGTGTTATTGTTTTTCTATTGTTCTTTAGCCAATACATACAGTGCGTCCATAAAATACGGACGCAAGCCCGTAGTAACGTTATTGTGCATTATTTGACAAAATGCAAAGATATGTCGTTTAATGTTTTTTATTAGCTATATTTAGATGCTACCATTTTGTTTTTTCCGTCGACCTTGAATAAATTATGTCAACCCCATTTTTTTTTTATGGATTTTGAAAGCTTTTACAGTTCTTTATTCGATGATGTAAAAATATTGGTATGTTACATTAGAAAATGTTTGAGTAAATTGTGTTCTAATTCTAATTTTTATTTTTGACATTTTCAGTATCAAATTTATAACAAATGCTTAAAATGTTTTCCTTCATTTTGTTGACAAAATCCTAAGCGATGATAAATTCTATTTCGCACATTCTGTAATGTTTAGGGAGTGACTAGTTTGGTTTCGTAAATGATGCGTTGTCGTAAAACGCCCAAATTTTCCGGTTGTGTCGCATAGCCTTTTGATTTTAAGTAAACCCACAAGAAGAAGTCCCACGGGGTTAAATCTGGCGATCTAGCTGGCCATTCAATTGCCCCTCTTCTTCGAATCCATCTATTAGGAAATGTATTATTGTGGTATTGCCTTACTGGTAGCGTATAGTGCGGAGGAGCACTATCTTGTTGATACCAAATTCTACGATCTGGCAAATGTGGATCCTCATTATTTGGGAAAAGAACCGCTAAAACGGGTACCAATTCATTCCTCAAAAAATTTAAGTATATTTCCCCAGTCAAGTTTCCATCAAAGAAAAACGGTCCCACAATGCGATCACCGAAAATCCCTGCCCATACATTTAGTTTTTGCTGGTATTAGGTATGTGTCTCTTGCATCCATTGAGGATTATCAGTCGACTAAAATCGGCAATTTTGTTTATTCACAGTGCCATTCAATATGAAAGTAGCTTCGTCAGAAAACAAAATGTTGAAGAGAAATAGAGGGCCATTATCATAAATTTGCATCAACCGTTCACAATATTCCAAACGCCGATCAAAATCGTCCTCAGACAACTCTTGAACTAAATTCATTTTGTATGAATGATACTTTGATTTATGCACCTACCCCTTGCTAGGTCAAATTCTCGACTAAGTTGCCGTGTGCTTATGTGAGGATGTTCTTGAACTGTTAACAAAATGTCATCTTGAGTGTCTAGGGCCGTTGATGGACGTCCACTTTTTGGTTTATCTCGAACGAATTCTTCTTCCAAAAATTTTCTGTGAATTTTATTTATAGTTGAAAACCCGATAGGGTCCAGTTCAGGATGCGTTTTATTAAACAACTCCGCGACTTCCCTAACATTTCGACGTCTATCTCTAAACCCAATCATCATAAGCACCTTAATGCGTTCCCGTTCAGATAAATACATCTCAGAGAATGAACAATTAAAATACTTTACACCAACAATTAGAATTTAATAAAAATGTTGTGATTC
Organism: Melolontha melolontha; assembly: GCA_935421215.2. NCBI lineage: Eukaryota > Metazoa > Arthropoda > Insecta > Coleoptera > Scarabaeidae > Melolontha > Melolontha melolontha. The sequence goes on along the minus strand of OW285240.1, from coordinate 103,473,838 downwards.
GGATGATTTACAATCTGTCAAACGAATTGCCTTGTCACTTTGGGAATGACAGAAAGCTGAAAAATTAATACTCAAAAATTTTCTAATGTAACATACCAAAATTCGTACATAATCGAATAAAGAATTGTAAAATCTTTCAAAACCCATAAAAAAAATGGGGTTGACATTTAAAAAAATTATCCATGACGTCATAACTTATTCAAGGTCGACGGAAAAAACAAAATGGTAGCATCTAAATATAGCTAATAAAAAACATTAACAGACCTGTCTTTGCATTTTCTCAAATAATGCCCAATAACGTTACTACGGGCTTGTGTCCATATTTTATGGACGCTTTGTATATTTTACTTATGTGTTTGTTTTTGTTATTATGATGGTGTTTTTCATTGCCCAACAAAAAAAAAATAAACTGTATTTGGAATTGAATAAGCTAGCTAAATATCAAATAATATACAGGCTAAATGTAGGTGAAGGTTTCCGCGGTCGTTCTCTAGATGTAGATTCCCGCAGTAGCTTGAAGAAAGCTACTGCGAACGACGAACATCTACGTACAGCCCTGAAGATGTCCCTTGAAACAGTGGACGAAACGTTGGCAACTACGCCTAACTCGACGCGGTTCCAACCCGGAATCCGAGATCTACAATATACATGCTGTTCAATTTAAAAAATAAAAATTATAAGATGATCTTTTGTTTTTCGAGTGATAGCACTCTATTTCACAGCATCGGAAGGAGGGCAAAAAATAGTATCGGATACGTTTTGATTTGTTTTAAATATGATACTCCCAACAAAAATGTGTACAATGAAAAACCAACCACTCTGTATAGTGTAAATAAATATATTTAGATGAAAGTACATTTATTCATTTAACAAACAGTCACATAAACTTTTAAAAGCAAACTATATGCAGCCTTACAACCTGCGCACGGTCAAGCAACATAGGGGTCGTGATTGTAGTAATTGATGTTGAAGTATCACCGTCAGAAACTGAATACAACCATAACATGGGTACATCATCCTGAACACTATATTGGTCCTTCAGTCGGATCATTAAATACAAATATATTATTCTAAATTCATAAAATGTAATTTTAACAGCACGCTACAGATTGTATAAATAAATTCATTACTTAATGTTTTGGTGAATCAATATCAAAATAACTTTCATTTAGAACTATTATTAAACATTTTATATATAAAAACCGCATTTTGCATATTAATTTCTGCATAGCATTTTGATTTTACTGAGTTATTTTTTCAAGCTCAGACAATCCTTTCTCTTTCATGAAATTTGGCGAAAACTGCTTAATTTCACGATGTATCTTAATTTGCCGCCTTCCTAATTCCCATTCTTTCATTTTGTTATTTAGTATTTTTTGCTTAGGTATATCCTTCGAAAAAAAAAGGAACGGAAAGAAATAAAACGCTATTATTTTTCATTAGATGTAAGTAAAACTGACACACAGTAACGTGATAAGTTTTGTCAGACGGTCAGAGTAAATTGGAAAACGTGATAAACTTGTTGTGTAAGCTGGCAATATTTCAAATATAACACACACACATTCGTATATTGAAACGAATATTAAAAAAAAAAAAACGGAAACAGCGTGGCTTGAGCTAGCTCTCCTATCATTAGACATAAATATAGTTACGTGAGTTATGATGAGGGTCGCCAATTATATTTTTACACTCGATAGTTATAAAACGTAACGAGTTACGGAGCTGTTGACGTATTTGTGTGTATTTTGTTATCTAGTTGGTCTAACTAGAAGATCTTTATTGTGACTGTCGGTGTCTAAATTTAAAGAGAAGTACTTCGTTATTTTATATTGGAAAAATACGAATTTTCAAGATGAGTGAAAATTGAGAGGACGCTTAAAGCAAAAAGCAGGAGAATAATGAAATCGTGATATTTTTTGTAGATATTTAAATATTTTACTGGAGTATACTCATTATAAATATTACCGAGAAGAGTTCAAACACATTAAAAAATAAAATTAAAAATATTTTCGAATACAAACCTCTACTTCGGGCTGTATGTGTGTGTTCGGGCCACATTGGATAGGAAGTTTAATTAAGACAGGAAGAGATCGAGAGATTGTAAAGACAACTTATAAAGTATGTTCCAGAACTCGCGCCCCAGAGAAAACTGACAAACGCCGACGACAATCTAAATCCCGAATATGCAACGAAGAAAAATTAGTTGCTTACATAACAGAGCTGTGAGTGTAATATCCACCAATTCTAGAAACGGTATTCAAGATGTTGCTAAGCTTATATTATCACATTGGCAGAATGACATGTCTGCCAAAATGTCAACATCAACATGTTAGGTTAAACGATTTTGAAACGAAAAATAAATCCAATCAGGGCAAGTGCTCAAATTGGCCACCATTTATTTGCAAGCATAATCGTGTCCGCCGCAAAAGACTCAGTTTAGAATTCGTAACTATTTCAGTTACGTAGTAATACGTAGTTCATCTGTAGCAATAGGGTACCTGTATACGACATTTTTAACGAGGCCCCAAAGAAAGAAATCCAGAGAATTTGGATCGGGGAACTGCGCAGGTCAGCGTCGTGGACCGCCACGACCTATCCATCGATCAGGATGCTGTTGATGTAAAATTTCTTGAACTTATCAAATGAAGTGTGCTGATGCGCTATCGTGTTGAAACGAGTTGTTAACACAAAAAACAAAGTAGACGTTTTCAAGCAAATTGTGAGGTTCTGCGTTCAAAAAATTCTGCATCAATGTGTGCCGTTAACTGTGCAGGGAATTAAAAAGGTCCTACCTAAAGAGAGAAGTTAGATGACATGTAAACTAATTTCTATTTAAGACATACCAAACGATTCCCTAATAGACCAGCTCACAAATTTATGGAAAATCATTTTTGTAGTAATGCTCTTGAAAATAGAGCATATGGATTTTCTTCTGCCTAGATGTGCCAATTATGCGCATTGTAGCATTCTTGTGTGCCGAAAAATGATTGGTTTATTAGTAAACAAAATCCTAGATAAAAAAAAGGATTGCTTTTTTCTTGATTTAAAAGACATGTACAGAATCCCCGTCTGGCAGAGTAATTTCTGTCTGAAAATCCGCGTATAATGATATGGATGTCGTCGTTTAGCCTTCATCACTCGTTGTACAGAAGTTTTCGAAATAATCAATTATTGTACAACTTTTCTAATGCTTTCAGTACCTTCTTCAAAGGCATCTTAAATAGCCTCTTCGTTTTCAACAGTGCGTACATTCCTGGGTGCACCACCAATCTCCTTTATATAATGGAAAATTTGGTCTATCTCGATTGTTCGTGCGATAGGATCACTTGGTGGTCGCGATGACTCTTGTTAGGAGTCCATTCCGTCCACATTCTCCGTAAATTATCAACATTTCCACATAATTCGCGGGAGTATACATAATAAAAGAGTACGGTTAAGCACGACGGCGGTACTAAAGCGATTTGAAGAGATTTGAAAGAAACTTTCACACTGGCGTTTCAATAGTTCAATAGTCGACGAGTTTATTGACAACGTAATAAAATATGTAATCTAGCAACCATTATGAAGAATCCTCCTAGATGGTTTACAACGCTCTGATTTGTTGAATTAAAATATTATTTTCTTGAATGCCGTTCAAAATACGAAATTTTTCCTTTGACATTATTTATTTGTCGTTTTATGATGATTTCTCTTTTTTGCTCTGGACCGCGATTTCTGGGATACCTGTATATGTGACAATAGCTTACATCTTTAAACCAAATTTTTTGTTTACTAACTTTAGGTGTATAAATACAATCTTAGTTAACATTGGTATGCTATATTCTACATGTTTGAACTATCTAGGCTGCACATTTTAACCATAGAACTTCCTTCTGACAGCTTGGCTGCCCACGAAAACCACCGCCAGTGCTGCTGCTCTTGGCCAGTAGAAGCATAGCGATATTTTCTAATGGGCATGTACAAGTTTGACATACGCGGTGAATGAAGCAAGGGCATGGCGACTTCGCGTCGTACGCTAATGAGTTTAAGACATTCCAAAACATGTGAGCATACGTCGATTGGTTCCAATACGAATTTGGTTTTTGTTGTGTTTCATTTGTACGTAAGCAGAAAAGTATGTTTTATCGTATTAGGTTAGTTTATAGAAACTAACCTGGAAAATGTACATGGGAAAAGCTTCAACAATTTGGAGCAAAATTTCGGACCACTATTGGCTCTTTGGAAGAAAATCAAAACTTTATTAGAAACAAACTTTTGTTATATAATGTCATTTTTAAGCCTGTCTGGACCTATGGGATTCAACTATAGTAGCCAAATCCAATATTGCAATCTGCAACGACTCGAAAGACATTCTAATTCACTAGCTCCTGGGGCTTCTAGGTAACAGCGAATATATCAACACATTACTACTACAACATTGTGCTATAAACTCATTCATTAACATTGAAATTGTATCATATATTCAGTAGATAGGACCTTCACGCCATTTTTGTCTTAAATCAGATATGCTCATTGTTTATATAAAGAGAAATTGCATAATAATCGTAAAAAAACTTAGGGGAATTAGCAATTCAAAACGCTATTTAAATTTTATATATTTTTTTCGATTATGTATTCACATTAAAAATCCATTCTTTGGCATTTTGTGTAAAATTTAAATTAGAACAGGAAATTTTTTTCATACATTTTTACAATATATGCTAGTGCTCCAAGTCTAATACTTTTTTCTGAGGATGACAACTTAGTTATTGAAATATGTATTCAGGATTAAAATTACGTTAAGGTAACTTTTATAGTTTCCAATATAATTAGAATAACTAGAATTAAATAACTACATTATCAATTAATTCATCAATATAGGTTGAATATATTAGTGCTTCTTATGCTAATGTAAAAAAATAAGATTAGAAAACGAATATTGAATGCTTTTTGCATTTCTATTATTGTTTAGTTAATCTTCAGCCAACTCAATATAAATGTCAGGAATGATTCAATTATTTAGACTACTTTGATGAATACTACCAGTGAAGACTAAATTAGAATTCCATCAAACGATCAGTATTTCGTGTGACCCACAAAAAAATAAAAATTAAGAAAAGGAGGTCGATTGTTCGTCTAGTTTTCAGGGCTTTTCGTTTTGATCTTGCGACATTTCCGTCCCCAAAACACCTGCCAAATTTTGTACCTCCATTAAAATGTAAATTTAGAATTCGCACGGCAAATTTGCGTTGACGCTTCGGTAAAAATTCAAATTGAAGCGAACGTTTCAAGTTAATTAACAGGTATGCACAGGGAAAAAAGATTCTCGTAAATTTATAGAAGTCTTGCACGACAATAAACGGATGAATGTCAATGTAAAATGATTGTTATGATGTGTTGGTATTGCTTACAGCAATCGTTGAACATAAAAATAAACGCTTCCTGCAATAGCAATTTCTAAACTACTGTTACTGTGTTTTATTGGTCAACATGTGTTATGGTAATATGTAATATCTCTTTCTCTCCTACACTCTCTCTCAGAATAGATTAGTGTGTGTATTGGTATGTATATGTGGATGTATAAGTGTGTATGTGTATTTCCAAGGCCGTCTTTTTCCAAATGTTAAACTAAAAATCAACAGCAAACAAACATTTCATAACAAACGAGTGTTTTTATGAGTAGAATAAAACTTTACATTGATACAATTCAGGACAAACAAAATACATTTTTTTCTAATTTGCTGCTATAATCATAATCATAATTAATATGAGACTTAATGGGAAGTAAATTATTTACAGTACTTTCAGAAATTTGAGATAGGGTACATGAAAAATTCCATTAATTTTTTATTAAATTCAGTAAGTACAAAATATTCATTAGAAAATTGACAAATTAAAATTTTAAATTGACTTTAAAATACTAACAACTGAATCATATAATTTGTTTTGTTAGAAGTAGACAATGAAAGAGAATGACAGATCCAGCAGTTATATCTGAGTTAATGTAGAGAAATTGAGAGAGTGTGTGGATAGCAGCAAAGGCAGTGGGTATTGGTTATGCAAGTGGTGCATATGAAGATTTTCTAGAGGAAACTTTGGATGAAGCTATGCTGCATGACCATTTTAGTATATTCATGTACAGTTAACCTCACATAAATCTAATATAACCTAACTTGTCAAAATTGTCAAAATTTTCTAATATTGCTTAGTGTTTATTGATGTTTTTTTGAAAGAAAAACCAAATGTCAAGTAATTTTTTAATACAATTTAGAAAACACAAATAAATTAATACTTAATTGATCCGCAATTTGCATCAATTACAGCCCTTAATCTTCTAGGTACAAAATCAATAAGATTTCCTAAAAAATTAGGTTTTTCAACAATGTTTTCTCAGGTATTTTCAAAAGATTTCCATAGTTGCTCCCTATTAGTGAATCTTATACGAGATCTATGAATTTGCTTTGTCATTTCGGTCCACACATTTTATATAGGATTTAAGTCGGCACTTTTCGAGACCCATTGTAAAATTGCAATATTATTCCGTTGAAACCATTCAATAGTATTATATGCCGTATGCACAGGGCAATTGTCATGTTGGAAAATAAAATTTCTTTGTGTTACGGACGCAGCATCACATTTTCTAAAATGTTTATATAATTTACTGTATTAAAACTTTCATCAATTCACATTCCGGTATTGTGATAACAGATCCAACCCCATACGTTAACTGAAAACCTTCCTTGCCTATCACTATTATTTAAGTATTGCTCTTCAAACTAGAGATGGTTGCTCTGAACCGAACCTGTTCCTTTGAACCTAGTTCGCGTGCCGGAGCAGGTGCACCTAGTTCGCATTTTCCAAAAGAGTAGATCCGATTGAAACGATTCCGAGTCGTACAATTCTGATTCCGATCGTTCAAGTCGGAGCGTCCGAGAGTTGATCTCGCAGTTGCACCTACATATTCGCATCGTATTATGTAAAAGAGTAGGTCCGCCTGGAACGAGTCCGACTAAGCGAAGCGAAATATGAGAAATAAACGACCCAACTACTCCTATATGTATAAATAAATACAACTGGCAATTGTAGTTGCTGCGATTCCGAATAATTGTATATAGCAATTGTGCAACCAAATATATTTATTTTTTAATAATTAGTATGATTTCTAGTCATATGAAAAACTAAATTTTTAGCTACACAAAAAAATATATAATAAAAAGTAAAAATAATAAGAACTAATACATAAAAAATAGTTTTAATTTTTGTATTTAAATCTAAATGAAGTCATCGTTCATATTCAGGAAAACTAGTTTTTCTACTTTACTCGCATTTAACCGTGTTCTTCTTTCATTTAAAATATACCCCGCTTTAGAAAAAAGTCTCTCGCATGGAACTGAAGTAGCCATTGCACAACAAATTTCCTTTACAACGATACTTAGATTCGGGAATAAATATTCACTGTCGTTCCACCCACCACTGAAATGGATCCTGATTTCGATCAGCCATTTCACACAACTTTTGTAACATATTCTTTGGCCACATAAATTACATTTAGCAAAGTCTTTATCAACTACAGAAAAAAAATTCCATACAATACTGGTTTGCCTATTAGAACTCATTCTTAAATATTTATAAAATTTAAATTAAATTCCACAAAACTACAACCGACAACGACAATACTTATTATGCAACTAATCGAAATATATCCTATTTAGTAAAGGAAGGTAGAGAAAATACAAATAAACCAAATGATGTGTTTATTTTAATACATCATGCATTTATAGTCTTCACTTTTTTGTAACAGTAACATTATGTCTCTCGACTAGACATTATATTTTTTGTATTAGAAATAGGCGGTAATACTATATTTATGGTATTATTTTTGTGATTATTTTTTTGTGTATATCGTATGCACTTTAATTTAAAAAAAAATCTATAAATTGCAATCTGACACCTCATTTAAAATGTAATAAGTTAACTGCTTTTTGTATATCCAAGCTGTGTGCCTAAGTAAACATAAAGATTACCCTGACTGATCGGACGCAAAATATGACTCATAATCGGTCGGTGTCGGAACTGATTTGTGCACCATTATTTAAATGATTTAGTGTATACAGTAACCGCGACTATTTCTGTTCTTCCGTCAATAGAATTTTTTTTGCTGTAACACGAGATCTTAATTCCCTTTGTATGAGTCTCCGAACTGCCGTTTGCTTAGAACCCGGAAAATTTGTTTCAATAATAGCTGTTCCTGCACTTGCAAACGGATTTTCTCTCATGTATTCAAACAAATTGTGATCTTCTACATCAGTTGATATTTTTTTAAGACCAGTTCCTCGTTTGCGACATATACTGCCTTCATTTTCCCGTCTTTTTTTAACTTGTAATACTGTTGATTTATTTAAATTAAATTCTTCTGCGACTTGTACTTTGTCTGCCGGAGTCAGTTTTCTTGCCATTTTGGATATCAAAAATTGACTGTCATTTTGACGTTACAAGAATGAATTACAACAAATTCAAAAATGGTTTATACTAGATTTATGTGAGCTTAACTGTACATTAGTACATTTTAGTATATTCTTCTTCTGCAGATATTTAGGAAACCGGAAGTATGGGTCACAACAAAGGTAGAGGTATTGATTCTGCAAGAGATGCATATGAAGATTTTCTAGAGAAAATTTCAGATAAAGCTAACCCGATTGATTATTTTAGTACGTTTATTCTTCATTTTCTGCAGTTATTTAAGGAACAGGAAGTGTGGATCGCAACAAAAGCAGTGGTAAACCAAAGGTTAGAAATTAAGTGACGGTTAAAGCTGTGTGGCGGGTAATTAAGGAATGTCCAGATTTTTGTGCGACATTTACAGCAAAAACTATATTTCTTTCATGGTACTACTAGATGTAGGTATCCTTAAAAATATTTATAATTAAATCCCTACGACCTAGACCCCAAGAATTTAGTCAGTGATTTATTGATCATTTCAATGATAATGGTGAGGATATAAGACAAAATTATGTTTAATTTGTTGCCTTTTTTAACAGTCTCTTTATTTATACTATGTAAACAATAAAATAGATTAAATGAATAAAATAAATAATTTATAATGCGACGTACTTTCTTATTACCACAATATGCAAATTGTACCTACGGGCGACAATACCAGGTTTATGGTATGGTCTTAAATCCTAGTAATATCAATAATAATAATCAAATATCATTACTAATTAAGTATTAGTTGATGTTATAAATTTAAGTATGTAGTTCTGGATAATTCCCCTTGTTCAATAATGTAATCTATTATGCATATTTAGAGCTTAACAAAAGATGGTCAGATTAAACATCGTCGCTTGAATGCGTTCACTAATGACCCTAGGCAGTAAAAGAAGCGGCTCAAATTATAAAGTAGGTAATAAATAAATTTGCAAATGTAAAAGATTCTTAGAACCTAAAGAAAGTTTTATAATTTAAATTTGGTAATGAAAGTATGTTATACAGTGGTTTACATTTGGAAATGCACTTTGAATATTTATAAAATTGGAAATGTTATAATTTAATTCCTTATCCTAGATTTACTTATATTTAACATAACGGGTGTTCATTTGAAAAGTCAATCTAGTAGCATGTGATTTACTGAGAACATTTTGAAGTATGTCGTAAATTAAAATTTACTACTTAAGTCGTATATTTTGACAGTTTCATACATACAAATAAATAACAAATGTGATTGACATTATCAAATGTCATTTGGATTTACGTTTACGGAACAACAAACATACTAATATATATGCGTCTTATTCTATCAAAATTTCAAAGTAATCTAGATTGACTTTTCAAATGAACACACGTTATATGGATATATAAAATTTCGTTTTATGACGAAACAGACTTTGGCATTATTTTAAAAAATCCGGTTATTACATATTCATATTTTGTATTTAGACATGCCAGGGTACATAAATGCATTTCTTGACATTGTGGGAGTTATTATGAGGAATTATCTAAACAGATAAATTTTGAGTACCGTTGTACGTTCTGACTCACCCAATATGTGCTGTGAGTATATTACTTGTTGCTTGTAGATATGCAGACGTATTTGTTTACATATAGTTTGTTTATATCAATGAATTTATACATAAGTAAGGTATGAATATGCGATATCTACGATTTAGTAAGGTTCATTGAAGTCTCGCTACTAAGGCTGAGTATTGCTTGGGATCCTAAAACGGTTTTATTAAATAATTTAAAATTAAAAATAAAATTACACAGTGGACGTTTTAGATAATTTTTCTTATTAAATATTACTTAACATGTTTAATCTAAAATTAAATTCTCTGACATATAATATGACTATATAAGTTGTAGGTTGTTGCTTCGTAATATATTAGTCATTACTATAGAAATAAACAATACAACAAACAACCTGCCAAGAAAACTGTAATTAAGGTCTCCGATAGGTAAAGTTCATTGTCTTAGTTACCTAGTATGAATCACAGTATACAAATTGGTGCCAATATTTTCATGAGTGATGTAATTTGTCAAAATATATAAAAAGAAAATGACATCGTGTTTGAAACTAAAAGCTTTGAATATAATATGTATTTATTTTACGTTCAAATATGTTTAATAATAACACAGAGATTCAGATTTCTAGATAATAGTGACAACATGAATAAGAATATATAAAAATAAATAATGCGTATTTAACCAGTTTTAAAATTAATAGTGTTAATTTTTTTTAGTATTATGATGACTAAATTATATTTTCAACCCTCACGCAAAAAAAAATGCTTTGCAAATTGGTTTGAGCGTATGCAAAAGTTATGATGTCACAGACGAATACTTTGAAAAACAATAAAGTCATTTATTAAATTTCATATTCATGTTTTTACATAGTTTCCATAAATATTTCTAGCAGGCCTCGTTTCTTAAGTCTCTTATTTTTTCAGGTGTAGTGTATGAATAAATCACCGTGTGCTGAGAGTCAATATTAAAAGAACAACCCTTGTATCTAAATGACATTTTACATTATTGTAATATATACATACGTCGAATATTTAATTTTTTATCAATTGTAATATTTGTTCATATTTGTTTCAATATGATAAATAACGTTATGACGAATAATAAATATTTACTATCTTCTACAACAATATTCAATAATTAAACAATAATTCAACGACTAAATTATTTCTCTACACATTTTAATTTTATACTCAATTCCATTTGCATTAGAATTCTAAATGGTAATCGTTTCTGTCACAGTAAATTAATCGCGTCGCGTAAGTTTGTGGAGAGGAAAATTTAGTATCAGTCGCAATTAAATTAAGAATAAAAGATCAGATAGGAATACAAAACAGTTGATTGCGGGGGTTTATGGATGGTATTTAATCAATATCGGATCGCAGGATTCCTTCACGAAATATTCTAGGAAAACTATCTCGTTTCATAGATTTCTTCTCACCGAAACAAATTCTCAACACATTATTATATACAATGGTATTTATACGTAGTATCTATAGCTATAAGTAGTAATAAAATAATTACTTTAAGTAAACTTATTATTATTAGTATTGTTGCGCTTCTCATATATTAAGAATTTCTTCTATCATGTTTCTAAATTGTTCTTTTTTTCTAAAAATTCGTAAGACTACCTTTGACATGTTTTTACAAATGTTATTTTGAAAAAGAAGAAAACCATTTTCAACGATAAATATTTGTTTTTGTTTGTTATTTCGAAAACATAAATAGTACGAAACTTCGTAGAGGTATTTTTTTAAGTCGATTGTCTTTGGGTATGAAGAAAACTTAGGAAGACATCTATAATGAAGAATGTAAAGGCATAACATTCATGGTAAATGTGATTATGATTTACAACACTACAGAATTAAGAAAAAGAAAGAACACAAAAATATTTAGCCCGACTTGAAATTTACATATTTATCTTGTTAATTGTTTATTTTCGCGACCTTAAATGTGAATCTTATTAATAGTCTGGATGCTTAACAAATTGTTTTTTCATTCAATGTGGTGTAAATATAAAGGCTATTTCTGAATCTCGACAGTGTATATTTTCTTATATCTTCAATCAATGAAACATTGACTAAAAGCTTTGAGCGAAAAGTAATTTTGGAGTAAATATTTCTCTTATATATTTAATAAATATTTGCGCCAAAAAAATAAAGAAAAGAACTATATTAACGCTAGAATACTCATGTTGTAATGTGTGTTTTTCAAGACCTTCTTTTTTCATTAGGGAGAAACTTTGATATTATGACAGTTAATTTGACAAGTCGTACTGCCATTTTATTCAGTATTATTTGACATTTCATAATGCAAAGACTTACACCCGAACAGCATTTACAAATTGTGGAAATTTATTTCCAAAATCAGTATTTTTAATAATATAAAATATTATTAAAAAACTGGTGTAAAGAACACAAATACAGGTTCACTATTAATATTTTTTGTTAACGTGTCCGAACATATCCCTCCCCAGAGACGCAGATACGTATTTCGTCTTTCTACAGGCTCATCGGCGCCCCTGCTGGAGAAAGGATATCTTCAGACACATTTACAAAAAAGAAACACATCGCCATATCACAGAAATTATCCAGACCGAGCGTAAAAGTAAATTCAGCGCTGCCTGTTGTCAGACAGTTGAAGTACCTCGCCCCGTCTACATAACCAATGCCAACCAACGATGCCCTTCCAAAGATGGCACAGCCGTCTCTCTAGAAACTGTATTTTGTTTGTGTCTTCACTCATACTACGGACTAACCGCATGTGTAATGTATCAGAATAATTGAAACATACATGAGTGGGTAAAACCCCACCAGTTTTGTATAATACAAAGGTATTTTTAATCATATAAAATATTATTAAAATTCTGGTGTGAAGAACGCAAATACAGGTTCACTATTAATAGTGAATCCGTATTTTTATTATTTTGGTGTAAGCAGTTCAAATGGGGCAGAGAGAATCCATTCATGTTGACCCACACTTAAGGTCATCATGAATAGATTCTCTACCCCATTTGGACTGCTTACACCAAAATTTAACTTGGAAGTAGGTGTGGAAGACCTTTGAAAGTACGTGTGAGAGATATTGACTGTTTTATTTCAAAATGAAGACTTATTAAAAGGAAATGTAATTGGGGATGAAATTTGGGTACAGCTCTGGAACCCTCCCACGAAACGAGAGTCCATGCAATAGATTCATAAGGGCTCACCATCGCCCAAGAAGGCAAAAACTCAATTTTCTGCGGGAAAAGTGGTGACCACAGTTTTCTGGGAAGCGAATGGGATTCTCTTAATTGAGTATATGGAAAAAGGGACTACAATACGGGAAATGTCTACAAAGATCCAATTAGAAACTAGAACATGGCTATAATCTGCTTTTGCACGACAACTGCAGGCTGCAGAAGGAACGAATGTTCAAGCAGTAATCAAGGAATGTGGATTTGAGGAATTACAACATCCACCCTACAGTTCCGACTCCGCCCCCTGTGACTATTACCTCTTTCCAAAACTCATAAAACACTTGAGAGGGCGTTGATTTTCATTTAATGACGACATGGAAACACTGTGGGGTCGCATTTTTCGAAATTACCAAAATAATTTTTTTCGAAGGCATAGTATTATTAAAGAAACGTTGGAATAAGCGTGTTAGTGTTAAAAGTTCTTACGTTGAAAACATTACTAAACTAGTTTCTTTCATAACCGGGCAGATAAAACTCCCCTTGTATAATTCGTCTGAATATAGATAGGTAAATGCGCTATTATAACATATTTAAGCACAGTAATTCAATTAATTGCCCTTGAGATTAGGAAATTACGTATTCCTACAATTTGAGATAATGGACTTAGAAGTAATGTTTGATACATAACTTTCTAACAATATCTCCAGCATATGTAGCTTCTTGTACACTTAGTTTTGTAATTAGATCTTGCAGAAAGTTTTCGAATCTATTAACACTCAAAGTTATATTTTTCCTCCGTAGTTCGCTTGAAACTTGAAAACTCTTCGGTTGTCTGGTACCCGTACTATCACTATCTGCAAAACTCCCCTTGTATAATTCGTCTGAATATAGATAGGTAAATGCGCCATTTTAACATATTTAAGCACAGTAATTCAATTAATTGCCCTTGAGATTAGGAAATTACGTATTCCTACAATTTGAGATAACTGACTTAGAAAAGTAATGTTTCATACACAACTTTCTAACAATATCTCCAGCATATGTAGCTTCTTGTACACTTAGTTTTGTAATTAGATCTTGCAGAAAGTTTTCGAATCTATTAACACTTAAAGTTATATTTTTCCTCCGTAGTTCGCTTGAAACTTGAAAACTCTTCAGTTGTCTGGTACCCGTACTATCACTATTTGCAAAACTCCCCTTGTATAATTCGTCTGAATATAGATAGGTAAATGCGCCATTATAACATATTTAAGCACAGTAATTCAATAAATTGCCATTGAGATTAGGAAATTACGTATTCCTACAATTTGAGATAACTGACTTAGAAGTAATGTTTCATACACAACTTTCTAACAATATCTCCAGCATATGTAGCTTCTTGTGCACTTAGTTTTGTAATTAGATCTTGCAGAAAGTTTTCGAATCTATTAACACTCAAAGTTATATTTTTCCTCCGTAGTTCGCTTGAAACTTGAAAACTCTTCGGTTGTCTGGTACCCGTACTATCACTATCTGCAGTTAATTCTAGAGAGAATTCAGAACAGATTTCTAATGTATTTAAGTTTCGACATTGTTGGCAGTTATCCGCTTCGAGGAGTTGACTACAACTAACCTCGTCTCTTTTAGTGTACCACGTCATAATATGCGTTCCTCAGATACCTTCTTTATTGATTCTGTCCAAATCAAGGTCTACTACAAAGCACCATTTACTCACATGGCAAGAAATACGGACAAAATGAATATCGACTAATTTCATCACTGAGGACTTGTACATACTAGCGTATTTCTTTTTAGTTTTGTAAATTTATTTGCATTTCTTTTCCTGTTCATATTGGACTTTTTTAACAATTTTTGCCTTATACGAGGGGTACACTGAAAATTTCTGGAAAATCATTAATAAAATAAAGTGTTAACAGATTGAAATACTTTATTGTTTTTCTAAATAATCACCCTTAAGTTCTATACACTTTTCTATTCTTACAAATCAATTAGTAAAGCATTTATCCCACTCAATGATGGTATGTTTGAAATGTGTGTTTCATAAGCCCCAACTGCCTCTTCAGGTGATAAAAATCTTTGGCCACATATTTTACTTTTAATTTTGGAGGACGCAGAGAAGTCATTGGGGAATAGGTCGGGGCTGTAGGCACAATGGCTGAGTAATTCAAAGTTGTTGCCGGTCAAATAGTCGAGTGTTAGTTTTGCGGTGTGCGAACTTGCATTGTCATGGTGAAATACGATGCGACGGTTCTGATTCCTTTTTCGCAACTCTGCAATAACTTGCGGCAAACTAATGGTAGTACGTATACCATTCTGCATTTACAGTTCTAGGATTCTCTAAAGGAATCGTCCCCACGTGACCAGTCTTATATACAAAACAAGCAATCGTTTGTTTAGAAACACTGCGCGCTCGAACAACTTTCGGTGGTTTTGCTTCACTTTGAAACATCCATACAGCAGATTGTTTTTTTCTTTGAGGTTCATATGAGTAGATCCATGTTTCATCACCACTAACGATGTTATACACAAGTTTTGATCAACTTGAGTGGAAGCGTTTCGGTATTTCTTTACACCACTTCACACGAGCTTCTTTTCGGTCTGCTGGCATATTATGTGAGATCCACCGCGTACACAGTTTTCTTACATTTAAATGATCGTGCAAAATTGTTTGTATTGCAGTCATGTCAATGTCTAAGGATGTACGAATTTCAGCATATGTCAAGTGTGGATCATTTCACGGACGGCATCGACATTTTGCGCAACAGCAGCTGTTGATGGTTGACCTTCACGCAATTCATCGCTGAGACTATCACGTACAAGTTTGAAATCTTGAAACCAGCGATATATTATAGTTTTAGATAGTACTTCACTACCAAATACAGAATTCATTTGTTGGACGCATTCTTGGTTACTTAAACCACTAATAAATCGTCGCACAAAAGTGTTCTCTTGTTAAATTAATTTTGTTACTGTATCGCTAACTTCTAACCGTCATCGTAAAAAAAACTATTTGACATTTCTTGGTTCTGTCGCTTGTTTTCACTCACATAAATGTGAAGTTAGCCAATTAGCGGGTTCCCAAAATTTTCAGTATTATTATTATTGTGCATGAATATATACATTTTTGCTATTCTGTTGTTAGTATGTATTTATTATTTATTTATATGCTGTACATTTTAGTTAGTACATCTTTTATTTCAAATTACGAGGTCGGATTGATATACGAGTATAAAGTCTCCAACAACTCCATTATGTGAGGATAGTGAGAATAGAGTAATAGTGTGATTTATCGTGAGTTGGATTTCTGAGATGGGTACCAAGCGACGATCCGTGATAGAATTTTTAACGCTGACAAGTATGCGCGTCGATCGAAATCTGCAAGGGTTTGAAAGCTGTTTATAGCAACGATTTTATGGGTATGATGAACGTTCGCCAATCGTAAAGGCGAAACGAAGGTGTTTGACGAAAAGGGATTAGATCGACCAGTATCAATAACGCATGAGAAGAAATAAATACAATTTAAAATCCTAATTCAAGGAAGTCGCTGAGTTGCGCAATAACAAATTCCTCGGCAGTTAGAAATTAGTCAAGATAGAGTCCAGCACATTGTTAATACGTTGAATTACAGAATAATTTGTGCCAGATGGACTCCGAGACCATTAACGGATATCATTAAAAAAAAAAAGAAAAAACATCTGACAAGACAACATTAGCCAGTATCGACATGAAGAGGATGATTTCTTATGAACATTACCACTATGTACGAATTTAGGGTCCAAAATTATGACCCCCGAAAACAAGCGGAATTATATCAATGGAATATCGTCGTAATTATTCTCCACGTGTATGGAAATTTAGACGAGTTCCATCAGTGTAGAAACTTATGCTCGCCATTTTCTGGGATGCAAATTGAGTCATTCATACCGAATATCTGCCGAAGGGATCAACGATTAATACGATAGTTTTGGTAGTTTAGCACATTCCGTACAGTCGTGATTTGGCACCTTCAGATTTCCGTTTATTCCCAAAGTTGAATAAAGTATTGAAAGGTCAACATTTTCATCAGGCATTGAAGATCAGTCTGTTGTTGGATCAATGGTAAATAAGACAGTTTTTCATGGTCTGAATGAAAAAATGGTTTCAGCGTTTGAACAAATGTTTTGCATTAAATTGTGATTCTGTGGAAAAAAAAATAATGTACAAGAGCGATTCGTAAAGTAAGTTGCGTTTGGTTATTTACAAAAGCACCAATAAATTAAGAGGTTTTTATTATATACAACTTAAAGCTTACTTTCAGCTATTTTTCTGAATATTGAGACATTTGTCATAGCGATGAATCAGCTTTTTAATGCCTTCTTCATAGAATCCGGCCGCCTTTAAATTAAGCGATGCTGTAATTTTGTTCTGCAGCTTACACGTTCCATAAAGTTTACAAGAAGGACGCTTTTATTGTTCCAAAAAGCAGGGACTTTTCTCACAGAAAAAGTTTGATTGCACTTTAACGGTATCTTCGTAGGCGAGTTAGAGCGACTGCATTGACTGTGATTTCGTCACAACGTTGACATAGCTAACAAAGTCTCATCATCCGTTACAATACGCCTGAGGAAATCTTCACCTTCGACATCGTAACGTGCCAGAAAAGTTAGTTACGATCCAATTCTCTTTGTTTTATGGTTTTTGATAAGAAGTTTTGGCACCCATCGTGTACAAAATTGATGGTTCTGTGATTGTGAATCGACGATTTTCACAAATTTTTTCTTCGCCATTACCCACAAGTTCGTTCGTCACAACAGTTGGTCTTCCACTCCGTTCTTGATCTTGGACATTAGTTCTTCCTTCTCGAAAGATACGGCTCTATCTTGTAACCATAATGTCATTCATGGCATTTTCATCATAAACAGAACGAAGTTCACGATGAATCTCAGCACCTTTCATGTTCTTTCGGATGACAGCACGCAATTCACAGTCGGCGGGATTTTCAATTGCAGCAGCCATTTTAAACAACCACAACAGCACGAAAGAATGCTCGAATGTTTCTCTCACTAGCACAGCCGGACTCGCACTGAAGCAGACTATACCGCAGCCACAGTATAAACTTAACCAGTAAGACCACTAAGCAAAATTATTGAAATAAAATGGTAACTCGCGCAAACCGCCTTTAATGTATTTCTTATTTCTTTCCTTTATTAAATGCAGGTTACAACAGAAATAGATAGTAATTAAGGAATGTAAACTGAATGGCTTATTCAAAAAGTCAAACAGTCTGATATCAATTACGCTTACTGCAGCATATCTTTAAGAGAGAAAGAGAAAACATGCGCATGCGCGTATTACGGTTTTATTTCAAAAGATCAAAAGTGGCGACAAGAAGTGGTCTTACTGCTTAAGTTCATAATGTGCCGCAGCGCAGCGATCGCGGTGATATCCCCACTCCTGTTCACTAGGCGGAAACGGAACCTACTTTACGAATCGCCCTCGTGCATTGGTAGTAAAATAAATTTACTTTATTTTGAGACAGGTTTCATCATTTTGTCTTTTCTTATTCTTATTTTATCGAGTTGGAAACTTTACATATCAATCCACCCTGGTATGTACAACACTGGTTGAACATATATAAATAAGACTGAAATAAGAAGCTATCTTTAGAAGATATACAATTGAATTTAAAACATACCTAAATAAATGCGTTTATGAATACGTAACAAAAGATATATTTCAAGTGTTGTTATTTAGATATAGGATAAATATATAATATTAGAATGCGATGTGATAATGTGAGTTTCTTCTCCAGGAATTCTTAGAATATCTCGGAGATGTTCTATAAATCACTATGAAAGCGGATACGTACGTTTTAGTTCATCTGCAATAAGAATATTATTTTACTGTACTTCCCAAGATGCATTACATAAATTCTATTCATATAATCACTCGGAGAAAATGTAATATATGCATTGTTTGTGCACGCCTGAAAACATGAAGTGTTTGAGATTCCTGTTGTTATGTTGAGGCGAAATGGAAAATTTAAGCGATGTAATAAACATTTCCGTACGTAATTTTCCCTGCAGTTTAATCTGAAATGACGCTGCACGAGGAGAAACTTGTTATTGAAAATGTTTTAAAGAGATAATTAAAAATGTGTTCATTACACTCTACTGACGTCGAAAAACTAACTATTCGTTACACGCGCGGACTCGAAGTAACGATTACCTATTTGGAAATGGAATGATTACTTTCGTATTTGATTACTTTTGGTACATATTATTATTCATTACACTCGTATTTGATTACTTTTGTGCATCTTGCTAAGTTCGTACAAATGTATTATTGTATATACTACAAATCTACGGGTACGGGTACGGGTACACATTTATTGATTATCAATACCCTATAATATACGTCTTAAATATAGACATGTCAAATATAAACAGACAAATTTGCAATCTAATTTACTTGCGTAATTATAAAATTAAGATTTACAGAATGTGCAGCCAATTGAATTTATTATAACTAAATAAATTTTAAATAAGCTGATCATGTTTACCAGTGATTATTTTTAAATTAATTATTATTTGCAAGTAAATACAAAACTGTAACATAGACAAATACGATACACAATCGAGATTTAAAATATAATTGGATTTAATAAGATTAGGAGTAGTCGTTAGAAATTTGGTTGGAAAAGTTGGAAATACATACTCTTTTAATTGCCTATTTTGAGCCAATATTTCGCCACTCAATTGGTATGCTTCATCAGGGTAAAGTAACAGTAATTAAGTTGTACCTAATACAAGATATTATATAATATCTATACAATAAAAATATACTTGCAAACTGAACGTGAGGAAAGGTTTTACGACAGCATACCTGTAATAAATAAAGCGCCAAGTATTTTTAATAATATAAAATATTGAAAATCGAGTGTGCATAACACGATACAAGTATATATTTGTGAATCTTCTCCAGAGACGTAGATTCGTATTTCACCTTTTTACAGAATCATCGGCACACCCCTGTTGGAGTAGACACATTCACAAAAACAGGGATACATTCACAAATATATGAACTTGTATTGTTTTCTTCACACCCGGTTTTAATAATATTTTATATTATTAAAAATACTTTTGTATTATACAAAATTGGTGAGGTTTTACCTACTCAAGCATGTTTCAAAAATTATTTTGTTAAATACAATGTTAAAAGATGAAAATACAAAACATGTTTTTGTATCTGTCAACAGTCAACATCATTTTATTAGTTTACAGAGGTGTAGAGACACGTACACCCTAGATAACGCTAAATGAACTTGCACAAAAGGCAGCCAGATAATCCAGAATCACCTAGAGCTCCTGGCTATAAGCACATCATTAATAAAATTACAGTGTAACCTCACCAGGAGTGGAGTTGCTGACGCAAAACATGGTCAACCTTAAACAGAATCAGGTTGTTGGGGATTATTCTCTGAGGTGATTTGAAGAAGAGTTTTGAAAATTGTTGAATGCGAAGGAAAGTTCATAGACTATATTAAATCCTTAGATATTTGTGAATAATTTATTTATTTTCTCTACTTTTACCTTTGGCGTGTACCGATGTGTTTAAATGTCATACGCTAAATAAATAAATAAATATTAGTTTACACTTTATCTGTTGTTACATGCTGTCGCAAAACGTTTATAAGCAATGTATTGACGTTTATTTTTTAATATCTCATCGCGCATCATATACGCTATATTACAATAAATACGAGGGCTGATCACTGCTTCGCCCCTGATCCATCTATAAACCAAAACAATTATTTATCTTCAGGTCGCATTATAATATGCTATGTATCAACTAATGTTAGAAACTTATAAGTCTGAACCTGTTAAAGCGTGTCTACAGTAGACGCCCGAGGTCGAGAAAGTCACAGATCGATATCAAAATGGATCGTGTCGAGCAATGAGCTGTGTTTAAATACTCACGTTTAAAAGAGATAATCTCCAACTCAAATTTATCAAGATTTAGTGAATACATTAGGGGAATTTGCAGTATCAGAACATGCAGGTGGAGCGCCCACAATCGTCACTACCGAAGAAACTGTTAAAGGGGTCCTTGATCTTGTGCTGCAAGATCGATGTGTGACTATTAGACAAATAGTTGAAGATACTTGTCTCTCATACCATGTGGTATATAATTACAACCGAGTCGAATACGAATAAATTTTCTGCAAGATGGATACCACGAATGTTAACAGATACACACAAGCAAACTCACTCGAAAAGACATTTACAGTCGTCTTTCAACGCAGTATCGACAAGACAAAGAACATTTTCTTGCTAGATTAGTAACAATGAATAAGTCCTGCATTCGTCATTATGATGTAGAGACCAAAATACAGAGTAAGGAGTGGGCATATCGATGTTCACTACCGCCGAAAAAAATCGAAATGCAACTTTCAGTAGGAAAGGTCATGCTATCCGTATTTTGGAATGTTTAAGTCGTAATTTTAGTGGTTTTTCCGCGGAAGGGAGCCGCAATTACAGGTGCTTATTATGACAATTTAATTCGCAAATTACGTGACTTGATAAAAGAAAAACGTGGGGAAAAGTCGCGCAAAGGTGTTTTCTTACATCAGGATAACGCACTCAGTACAGATCTACCACTGCAACAGCTACAATCGCTCAAGCAGGCTTCGAGTTAGTTGAGCATCCACTATATTCGCTAGATTTGGCGTCCAGCGATTACAGTCTGTCTCCAAAATTTAAAGAACACTTGCGTGGTAAACGATTTTTGTCAGATAATGATGTGATATGTGCGGTAAATCAGTGATTTGCTGAGATAGAACAAACTTATGAAAAGCAGCTGCGTATACCATTACTAATTCTGTGACGCAAATAATACCGATTACTGATAACTAGCGATCAAGATAATTTGTAATCGAGTCATTCATGAATCCGAAATTGTCTGTCGATACTTGGACTGCATTTACATTACAAACGTCAAGTAAAACGTCAATTGAATATATAACTATGCAACGGTTACAATCGGAAAAGACATACGGACTCAAATTCATGAATGACTCGATTACAAATTATCTTGATCGCTCGTTACAATAAGTCCAATGAGATAAATGTTGGCACCGAATGTTAAATTCGTACTTATGTATAATGAATATGTATATGAATCAAAGTTATCAAAATTACCAAAGTTATTAAAGTTATTAAAGTTATCAGAGTTATCAAAATTATCAAAGTTATCAACGTTATCCAAGTTATCAACACAATCAAAGTAATCAAAACAACGAATTACTAAAGATTATACATGGACATACACAACGCATCTATAAGCAAAGGTTACTTCAACGTACAGACACGTGTTTTGATTTTCTCTTAGATCTCGTCAGTGCATGTGGTGAAGTGCACCTATCGCTAAGTATAAATAACACAACTTTGCATGGCAAATGTCAAGAGAAAGCGTCTCAAGACATCTGACGACCAAGAGAGGCACGCCAGCAAGCACTTTCCTACGAGCAGCCAAGTAATTACTAGGGAGGCAAAGTGTGCGTTTAATTGTGTAGTCCACTATATACCATGAAACAGACACCAAGTCGATGTTAATGACATAAATTAATAACATTGAAGCGATTTGCAATAGTACACTTCACCACGCACCCTGACGAGATCTAAGAAGAGATCGAAACACGTGTCTATACGTTGAAGTAACCTTTGCTTAGAGATGCGTAGTGTATGTTCATTTATATATATATATACGAAGAAAAAACTGAAAAATCTAGAATGGCCCTGTTTCTAAAAAAAATTAAATTTACTTTTATTTGACGGCTACTATTTAATATTTTGCGGGTTGATTGCCGTGTAGTTTGTTCGATTTACTCTCATAGTTTGTTAATTATCATAATTTAAAGATTTTATGTTCACCCAAAAATGAATTTGACTAGGAAAAATTTTCGGGTTATGATTTTTACGATTTTAAATTGTCATTAACGCTTAAACAATGTGACGATCGGTTTAGAAATGCATTTGGCGAAGAAGCCCTATCTAAGGCAACGGTTTGGTCCGTTCCGGCTTCCTACATGTTCCCTGCAGTCTTAATTGACTGGCAGAATGGCCCTGAGCCGTAGGTAGGCAGAATCGCCATGTGATGTGGGCCGTTGGGTAGCCGCACGGGATAACAGGTAGGGCGACTTATGGTAAAGTGAGACACTCACGAAGTTTGGGTAACATCGTATAATTAATATTTAACACTTAGAACTGGATAACAATTATATACATTATGATATACTTATCATTAATATTATTACTGTCTATCAAAAGAGAGTATGAAAGAGGACATGATTCTGATTAAGAATCTGACTCTTGATTAAGACTGATTATGTGAATGTGAATGTCTGTCCCTTGCATTACTCTCGTTATATATACATCAGATGATCCTCGTACTACTTAGGGAATATTATACAAACCCTGACATGTAGTTTGTGTTTGCAAACAACTCGCGTTAGCGAGGACGTATTTGTAACACACGTTACACTTGCATTACGGGAACGAAGCTGTGACCTCATTGAGAATGTTTGCATACACACAACTGCATTGCGTTATTACACAACAATTTATAATTGGTACAATGAGTTCAAAAGATATCGTTTTTTTCTTAGTGATGAATTTCGTGGAAGACGCCCAAGAACTGCTGTTACTGATGAGAATATTTCCGCTGCTCGCGCAATCCTTGAGGACGATACGGGCATGATATCAATTTATTCGGGCGACATTGGGCATTGGTATGAGTCAAATGTAAAGCATTTTACATCAACAGTTAGACGTGACAAAACTTTGTTGTTGATGGTTTCCACATTAACTGTCTGCCGATCAAAAAGAACAACGCATTAAATGGTGTAGAAACACTCATTTCAAAGGCATTCCAAATTCGATTTGAATATCGTTACTGGTGACGAATGATTTATTGTTATGGTCCTGAAAAGAGAAGTCCGACCAATTTCCAATACTGGTAAGAAGATGGTTGTTAGTTTTTTTCTTCTAAAATAGATCAAATTGCTACTATAGCATTAGAAGATAGACGTACCGTTACTGCGGATTCGTAACCAAATATCTGTTTACCGCAAATTTTTGAAAAAGTTTGTGAAAAACGTCCAAGAGGAAAATAATTTTACACCATGCCGACGCATTGTCGCGTAAAGCAAATCTAACCACTGAGTATCTGCATGACCTAAACGTCAGCACTATGGATACTACACCATACAGTCCTGATTTAGTACTCTGTGATTTCAATTTGGTTCCAAAAATTAAAGATAAAATGCATGGAATCACTTTTACGTCATCAGATGAAGCACTGGAACATTACAAAAACCTGGTTTCTGAAGTGGCTCAGGAAGAGTGGCATCATTGCTTTAAGGACTGGTTTCATAGAATGCAAATGATGTTAAAGCGGAATATATAAAAAAAATTTTTTTAAAAAAATCATGTTTTAAAAATCTAATCCTTGTTTGATTTTCTAATAATTTTCAGTGTGGCCCTCGTACAGATATGTTTCAAACATTTTTGTATTACTGTATTTATACACTTGATGTTATTAACATCGCTTGGCTTTTTCGCATCGCTTTTTCATGGCCTAAAATAAGTATTTCGTTGAAAGTCACTCTCTTGTCAAACGTCCTCGTAGATGACATTTAGGAATAAAAAAAGCAAAACTCGTTTCAGCGTAGATGATATAACCAAGTAATATTTTAAAAGCCAACCAATAAAATTAATATGTATACCTATAGAGCAATAAGAATTTTTGTGTTTAGCGAATGGTTAAATATATATGTTAATAAATAACATTAAATTATCGCGTTTTATTTCATATTGTCATCACATTTTATACGTTTTTATTGTTCTCTTTCCATTATGAGTTTATTTTTGGGCTGTATTTAAGAAATAAATTAAGTACCTGTTGATACAGTTGTAAAACTTTATTAGATACAGCAATTTTTATCGCGTAAATGATTAATGGCTTTTACGAGGTTTATTTTTAAAAGCTTTTCTTTTCCAATGAACAAGAGATGAAGAAAAATTACCTGTTAAAATTAGGGAAGTAAATAAAAATATTTAATTTAAAAAATACTAGAAAATAATTTAATAACTATTGTATTATGTTCAAAAGATATACTGTAGATGAATATATTACATTGTAATTACCCCCTGGTAATTATTCAATTTTTCCTATCAAATTCTATAAAATTCAAGAAGTGTTCAAGCTTAGTTTTGACGTAATAGTTCTTCCTTACAGATAAGAAGTCATAAGACAACATTGATGCAATGAAGTGACAGTATGAGTTATTATTTTATTTGATAGAAAATAATTATCTTATATTCCTAATGAAATATCATCTGTATTCGTCAAATTATTTACAACAATGTCTCTTCTGGCTTATATGTTGGAAAAGCATAAAATATATAAAAAAATATTTAATAATAAATTTAGGCGCATCGAGTTCTGCAACGGAAAGCATTATAACAAATCTTTTGGTTTGGGAAATTTTGATAAAATTTACTGTGTAGTTTTGTGAAACATGTCAGTCGGAAGTATAAGTGAATAATTGTCGCAAAACTTCTAGAAATGGAGAAAAAGAATATGGAGCCGACGTGGCATGACTTCTATATTCTCAATCTTTCTTTAAATGAAACAATAACTGTACCGTGTGTTAGAAAGCGCGGTGGGTTCCAAGTTATCAGTAGAGCAGACCAATTTCCGTGCGCGCTATGTGTGCCGATGTGAGGATGATTGTATTGCATCAGAACTAATAAAAAGCATTCAGTATGTGTTTAGTACTTGCTTAGACTGCATGTAAGTGTAAGCATACGTAATAAAATGTCGTCGAGAAAGCGACCGTTGTCAGACGAAGTGAATAAATTTCTGAATGGATTTCCCGGACTTAATATACGATGGCTCAAAAATTAAATGTTTAGTGTGCAATACATATCTAATGTGTTGGTCAAAAACACATTGTAAAGAACACGTAAGCAGTTCGAAGCACAATAATAACAAAATCAATCGACAACAGTTTATATATGAACTATGTGTAACTATGATTGTGTGTACACTGGCGTTTACCTTGTTAAATAATGATTCATTTATTTCATTTTGGAATAAATACGCGAATCAAACATTACCGAGCACGACAACGTTACGAAGGAATTTACCATCGGTACGTAAACAGGTTAAAAATAAAATCAAAGCGGAACTGAAAAATAAAAAACTGTGGTTATCTGTGGACGAAAAAACTGACAGCAAAAAAAATCTGTAGATAATGTAATGGCGCGTAATATGGAACCACATCAACCAACGTCTTCAATTTTATTAGCATCCAGACGACTAGAACAATGTAATGCCGAACAAATTTCAGAGGTGCGATTAGATACTTTGGAAAAATTTAAACTTTCGAAAGACCAAGTATTAATGTTTATGACCGATGGTGCCGCAACCATGTGTTCTGTAGGCCGGTCTCTTAGAAAATATTGTCCTAACTTGTTACATATTACTTGTAAACTCAATGCTCTACACCTTGTGGCAGAACAGGTTCGTAGATGTTATCCAGAGGTAGATGCTTTAATATCGAGTACAAAGGCAGTATTCCTGAAATCTCCAAAACGTATTCGGAAATTTCACGAATTGTGTCCCTCCAATACTTCTGAGCCACCACAGCCGATTCTGACACGTTGGGGTACATGGTTACGGGCGGGGTTTTACTATCATGAACATTTTGAAAAAAATTAAGGACGTCGTTTTATCATTCGATCCGAAAGAAAGTGCAGCTATCAATACAAGCCAGAAAAAATTTCAAGATGCCCAGATTAAAATGGATTTACACAGTATTCCTGAGAATTACTTGAGACTAGAAGAAGCAATAACAAAATTTGAAAATTTGTCGCTGTCGTTAGAGGAATCACTGCAAATCGTTAAAGATGTTCACGCACAACTGTGTGCTGTAGAAGACGCCAAAAGTGAAAGTGTTCTAATTAAATTTGAAAGGATTTTTGACAGAAATGTAGATTTTGACACCTTAACACGTATTTGTGAGGGCGCGTCTACAGATGCGTTAAGTTGCTTAAAAAAGTATTTTGATTATGCGAATATAACATCACTAGATGTAGAACGCTCGTTTTCCGAATATAAACATATTTTTTCCTCACGGCGGACATGTTTTTCAGAAATAACCTTAGAAACGCACCTGATGTTGAAAATATACAATCGAGTTTCTCCAGTTTGTCAATCCTTGGAAGAAGCTTAACACGGTAAGTGTTTCTTTAAATCCTCTGTCGTGTACATCACTGATTTCATACATTTTCCATTTTATTTATAAGTACATACAACGCTCCTATAATATTTACTATTCTTATTTTTCGTGTGTTTATGCATATTACTTTAATAGCAGAAAACCAAATGTATATTTAATTATTTCTGATAGAATAAATGTCTCTACTTCTATACTTATATCGGTAACAAGCTCATGTTGCGTCTCTATTCTATCGCATATTCTAATATATTACGAATTACAACCCCATACCGGCGCTCATGGCGCGCACGGAAATTGGTGTGCTCTAATTATAACAAATCTTTTGGTTTGGGAAATTTTGATAAAATTTACTGTGTAGTTTTGTGAAACATGTCAATCGGAAGTATAAGTGAATAATTGTTGCAAAACTTCTAGAAATAGGGAAAGAGAATATGGAACCGACGTGGCACGACTTCTATATTCTCAATATTTCTTTAAATGAAACAATATCTGTACCGTATGTTAGAAAGTTCGGTGGGTTCCAAGTTATCAGTACTATAGTTATTATAAATTAAGTAATATGTTTGATAGCTAATTTAGATAATATAGAAAGAAAATCGTCTCAATTCATCAAGTGGATCAAATCTAAAGTTTAATGTAAATTGAAATATTATTTTGGCATTAATTGCGGAAACAGGTCTATACATATCGGTGATATGGTTAACAAAGATTAGACTCCTCTCACATCACTAGAAGGTAAAAGGTCATTTTACTCATTCTTATTTTCATATACTGCAAAAACAATAGTAAGAACCTCAAAAAATCTTTATTAGAAAGTTTTATATTTGCAGCGAATAACCCCAACCTGATACAATGCAAGAGATTGATTTGTTTGAAATATATAGATAAAGAAAATTTAAGTCCAATATTTTTTTATTTATAACTCCGATAAACGCTTAAATAAATCCTTTAAGTAAGTAAAGAAATAAAGACCAGTAGAGAAATAAATCTTAAATTTGTGATGTTATTTCGGATTTCTTAATGGATTAGAAATTGTAATTCTAAGCTCAATAATTATTATTTTAAATCTGAAGAGAATAAGAGAGAAACCCTGAATAAATGACAGCATTATTCTTTCGATTTAGAAATGTAAAATGGTCTTTAAAAACTTACAGAAGCTCTGGATGAGTCTTGCTCACAAAATGTTATTATGATTATGGAGGAGTATCTAAATATTCCGGAATCTTTTCTTTTTTAATTAATTATGCGAGGATGGAATAATATATAAGGTCTCAAACAATGCCATTGTATGAGTAATAGGTATAGAAACAAGTTATATTCTGTAAATGGTAATTTTTAGTATCTCGTCTTAGCACGCAAAGTTTAATTTTCCTGGCTACAGTCGTTGAGTAACATTGTCATTTATCATGAATTCAATTTCTGAGATGCACACTAAGCAAGATCCGTGATAATTTTTTTAACGGTGGAAGGTTATGCGCCCTTCGAAATTTATAGGCGCTTGAAACCTGTCTACAGCAACGATTGTATGGATGTGAGGAATGTTCGCTAGTGGGTTCGAAGTGCAAAACTCTGTGATGGAGATGAAACGAAGGTGTTTAAACAAAAGTTATCAGTTCGACCAGGATTACTGACGGAAATTAAGGACAAGTTAATGCATTGATTCTAGGAAATCGGATTACGCAAAAACAAATTGCTCGGTGATTAGGTATTCGCCAAGAAAAAATCAGTACATTGTAAAGACATTGAATTACAGAAAAAATTGGGCTATATGGTATCCGCGACAATCAACGGATGTTATGGCAGAACAAAGAAAAAATATTTGTCAAAAATTTCTTAACCAATATTGACGTGAAGCAAATGATTTTATCATGATATCACAACCGGGAATGAATCTTGAGTTAATAATTATGACCCCAAAAAACAAGCGGCAATCAATGGAAAATATTCGTGCTGATTCTCCAAAATTTAAAAGAGTTCTATCAGCACAGAAAGTCATACTCACCATTTCTAGGATGCAAAACGAGTCGATAATTTCGAATATCTCCGGAACGATTAATTCAATATGATACTGCAAAACTTTACGATCACTAAAGAAGCTATGAAAACAGCGATGAATCTGAAATTCATGGTTCTTTTGCATTCTTCGTATAATCCTAATTTAGTACCCTCAGATTTCTTGTTGTTTCAAAGTTGAAGGAGGTATTGAAAGGTAAATTTTTCAGCACAGACACTAAAGTTCGGGCTGCTGTTCTCAATTGGATCAACAATAAACAATAAAGTTCTTTCATGGAATGAAGAAATGGATTAGGCGTTTGAAGAAATGTCTAACTAAATAGTGATTAGGTGGAAAAATAATTATGTACAGCTGCGAGCAATATAAATTTTGGTCGTCAATGTCAATCTTGGACAAAATGTGAGTTGCTATAATAATCTATAATCTATAGATATAATAAAACACAGTTGTATAGTTTCAAAATAATATATATGCACTACATATGTTTCACCACACTGTGGCTTCATCAGGTGGATGAATATACAGTATATTCATCCACCTGATGAAGCCACAGTGTGGTGAAACATATGTAGTGCATATATATTATTTTGAAACTATACAACTGTGTTTTATTATATCTATATAATGAAGTTTCAACAAGTATCTCCTTCGTCGATTATTAATCTATAATCTGTCACATGTTAGTAAAGTTTACGGAACTTTTTGCAAGACCTAGACGAGATGCTACTGATGCTTCAGAGAGTTCAATTTCTATTAAGGAAATCATCCTTACTTTGTTAAAATAGGATATTCAAAAAACAAGACAAATTGCCAATTTAAATTACATTTCATTGACATTGGATATAATCAGGGCAAAAATCTATATTGTAACAATTTCCTCAAATTTTATGATGACATTGACGACCAAAATTTATTGCTCACAGCTGTACATTAGCAGTACGATAAATTTTCTTCATTTTGAGACTGGTTTGAATATTTTATTTTTTCTTGATCTTAACGATTTGGAGACATGTTAATTGGAGATACATCAATTTGCACTTGTACTTTTGTATACTTTTATACTTTACTAAGTTTTCCATTTTGTCTTAGGAATTATTATTCTTCGTACACCTTCACGTTTTTATTTACAAATTACTTCGTTTCGGTTTCTTTCTTCCATTCTATTCTTATACTATTTTCATTTTTGTTAATATAGTATTATAGCATCTTTCAACCCAATATTCAATTTCTCAATTAAACCCTGTTCCTTTTATCACGCTTGTATTCTTCGAGGTGTATATTTCTCTTTCTTATGACGCGGTTTTCACTTGTTGCACTTTGTGTTTTAAATAAATCACGGAATTTTTTCACACTTTCTGCAACAGTGTTGTCTATATAGTATCATTTATTAGGTTTTGATGTTACGTCCTTCAATTTTATCTTCAACATTTGCATAATATATTATAGATACATGAGTACTATAGCATCCATGAGACTATAAAATCTCTCTAAATATCCATGACCTTTCTTAAAAGATATATAAACAATATGTATCAGAAGCTTGAAATTGTATCGAGTCTTTAGTAATATCGAAGAAGTAAGAGAAAGTCAAAAAAATAAATATATGTTACGAACTATATATAAATCGTTTAGAAGTAGTAGGATGAAATGCCCATATTACAAGGATAGTTATTTATGTATCCGCCATCTTACATATCCATCGTACGATAAAATTTGACATTTTTGACACTATATGTATTCAGAATATTTTGTCATAGGGACACTACTTCTGTTGTTTACAGTGACTGGAAAATTTCATCTCAGTTAAAAAATGGAATTAACTGTGCGAAGATTTACTTCGACTTTCGACGTGGATCGCCTCAATAATACTGCATGGATCATCATCGACTTTTGGCAATGAAACACTACCTAAAATCACTATAAATTACTGATTTAGTGAATTCAATCTTGGTCGTCGTTCGCTCACGGACAAATTTAAAGAAGGTCGCCCAAAATCAATTGTAGTGCCAGAAAACGTCGATATTGTTCTCGAACTTATAATGCAAGATCATCATGTGATAGATATACCGTGAGATTGAGATATCCTTGGGAATTAGTTTGACGACAAGTATACAAAAGATATTACATGAATATTTAATCGTGAAACAGGTTTGTTCGTATCGAATGCCGCATAATTTAACAATCGCTCGTAAAAAGTTTCGTATCTATTGGTGGAAAGAAATGCAATTATAGTGCATTAAAAGCAGTATATAACATTTACACATGTGAAGAATCTTGGATTTACGCGTATGAGCCCGAAGGCAAACAACACTCGTCCGTATGAATGTTCCAAAATGCGCCAAACTCAACAAAATTCCTCGCACAAAAAGCACTTCGAAGCAAGTTGTCGTGTTTTTTTTTGCAAAGAAATGGTCTTGTAACTGCAGCACCACTAGAGGATCGCAGAACGGTCAATTCTAAATAATACACAACCATTTGTTTACCAGAAGTCTTTGGAGAAATAATGAGAAAGAACCAGCGACGCTAGATCATTCTTCACCATGACAATGCGAGCTAGCACATATCGGAACAAGCAACTCAGTATTTGGTCGGTCAATATATAGAATCGATGTTTAAATTTAAAAAAAAACGATTTAAGAGATTCAGATGACGTAATTCCTCACGATTTGAAAATGTTGGCTTTGAAATAATTGTTATATGATTAATTAAATTAATTAAAAAATTTAAAAAATAAGTGAAAATTTTCTAAAACATGTGTTTATTACCAATGGATACTTAAAATGGTTTATTAGACATTTTGTTTGAGCAAGTAATATTGTAATATACAAAATTCGAATAATTGTCGTCGTATATGTAGAAACCATTTATTTCATTCACATTACCTCGTGAGAATGCAATTGATTTGCTACAAATTTGCCAACTACAAGCGCAATATTAATATCTGTTTTTAATGCAATTTAAGACATCTCGAGTTTCGAATTTCAGTCCCTTAATAGCTTAATGGTAGAAGCGTGGTCCGGCAAACCAATGGACCTAGGTTCGAATCCTGCATAAGTGCGAATTTTTTTCAGTATAAAATTCGAATAATTAGCCTCGTATATATAGAAAAAATTTATTTCAGTCTACAGGGAGTTAAATAAATGATCTAGTTGTGGTAAGAAACTATATTTATACTTATTGTTTAGGCAATATATAAATTTAGTTAAATCAAATGTTTTGTTAGTGCCACCAATTCGGGACTTCTGTTGGTCTCCAATGTTAAAAAAAAATAGTCTTCGGAGAGTTAAATAAATGATATAGCTGTGGTAAGTAACTACACTTTCAATTGTTTGGGCATTACGTGAATTTAGCTAAATAAAATGCATGGCGACTACACAAAATAAGTAAAGGACATCCGGGAACAGTTAGCTTACGCTAATATAATTTTGAAACACTAAATTAGTACCGGAGGAAAAATATAATCTGTACTCTTTATTAATATGTAACGTAATATTTTTCCATTATATTCAAAAATGTTACAAGGTTTTTTTATTATTTTGCAACCATTATAAAAAATAGTGGATTTAAGGAATTATCAAAAAATTTCGTTGGTCTTTCTGCTGATTTTGGAAATAGAAAATTTTCTTTAGTAATAATTGGTATTTGTACTGTGGTTTCTTGTATTTTAGCAGCGACTTTAATAATATTTAGGAATTTTGAAACTAATTTATTGGGAAATTACATTCTGGAAAATGAACAATTACATTCTACAAAATATAATTTAAAGTTTTAAAATTAATGTTACCTAAGGTCAAGCTGGATGTGTTAAAAGAGCAGAAATTTATTTAAGTATAAAGTGGTTTACTTTTCTCATTTATTTTCGTTATCTAAATGTTCGTCTCAATAAAAATACGTAGAAATAAAATACTATTCTACTCAGTACACATATTTAGATGTAAATACATGCATAACTAACACTTCGAAAAGTACTGTCAGACAACTTAAATAAAAGTAGAACAGCATGGTTCGATATTCTTAAGTTGCAGTCACTAGTTTTCATGAAAATAATGTAAATACCATTCGTTACACATTATTTATATCCACTTCTCTTGGTGCATAGTTTAAGAGCTATACTATATTTATGTTTTGAATTGGTTTTACTTAAATGCTCATTAAATAATTTTGGATCGAAAAAGTGATATAAATGATTACATTTAGGTAAATTGAGATGTTTCTAATTTTGCGTATAGGATATATTTTGCTGATTTTGTTCAGTCATCACTGACAATAAGTAATTTTCAAATATTTCTTAAATTTTGATAATTTTTAGATTTAATATTGAACTAATTCTTAGACAACCTAATCTTTCGAAAACGTAATTATTGCAAAACTTTGTATACCTGATTTTGGCGCTGTCGCTTTAAACGTAGGCGCGATCATTATTGAATTACAACCACCGTTCTCCTTGTACCAGATTTTCTTTTACTACAACAATCAATCCTGGTTAAACCGTTTTTGCAATCGCTTTTAGTGGTTGTCTATTAACCCCACATGTTGGTTTCGTTGCGGGGAACGCGTAAATCACGTTCTTCGAAGCACGACACAAAAACGACTGTTGCCCGCCGATGCAACAACCACCAGCATGCGCCTCGACGCCAGCGTCTAGATTTAGATCTTCCGTTGCCGTGTGACCGACTAAATTTGACGAAATGACTAAACGCCGATGTTTTCTCAATGAATACGATGATTTAACGTAACATACACGAAAATAAATGTAAATAGAGATATACGCAGGCATGTATTCACAGAAGAAGACCTATTTTCTTTTTGGTATTGTGTTTTAAGTAAATAACATGTAGACAAAGTTTTGTACAGGTCAATGATTGGATTATATAAATATTTATTTTTAATTCTGTGTTTATACAAAGTAAAAGACAATGAATAAACCGCTGCATTGTAAACTATTCCGGATCCAATTCTTTATATGACATTTGTAATTAATGCATTCGAAGGTTCAGGACATTTATTCAAGTTTCATATAACATTAACATTACGTAGCCTCGCTATAAAATTTTGTCGTTAAACTTCAAAGTGATGAGAAATCGGCAAAATTAAAGATCTAATTTTAGAAACGCTTAATGTAAAGATATTATTATACTTTGCAACGAAATAATAGGAAGTACATGAAGTCGTTGCACAATTGCGCTTATGTAAGCGTGTTCAGGAAATCTGAGAATCAAAAGTAAATTAAAGTTGTCGAATTTGCCGCTACGTGATTTCTAGGGATTATCGGAAAGATACTAACAAGTAGCATACCACTTTTTGGGTTGAGATTTAGTAATGTCTTCTATTTACGTAATTAATTCCCAAAATAATAAAAATATTATTTATAAAAACATTAAAATAGCAATTAAATAAATACGCGCTATGTACAGTAGGCTGGGTCACATATTGCTATGGATTTTTTCTAAAATAATATTTTAAAAATAATTTATAATAAATGTACATTATTTTTGGATATATGTGTATATCCGATATGTTTTAAATTTCATGTGTGAGACAAAAACTAGTGTCTTTCAAGGCCTATGTGTTCGAGAGGCCAATATCGAGGAGACGAAGATTTGCTGTATTACGAGAAAGTTGTGTTTTTTTTGAGATATTATGTATATTTTATTTAGTTCGGGTTGTTTTTGATAGTGTTCATTTGTTGTTGGTATTTTATATTTAATTCCCGATATTTCTACGAGATTGTTATTCTCGTAATTTTGATATAGTATTTGATTAAACAACTTTTTCTCGTAAACGTGTCTCCAGTAAATTTTTTATGTAAGTGAAATTATATTCATAAGACGTCTTATTTCAAAAAGCTTTTGGAAGTGTATTTCAATTGTATTAAAATAATTAGTTAAGAGTTTTAATTATTAGAAATAAATAAAGATTATTATTAACACTTCTTTGTAATAATTATAAATTGAAAAGTTTGTTCGACGGGATTCAAGGTTATTTTTTGTACATGTTATTTGCGCATGTGTAAGTTTTGAACGTGTTTCAGATTTTGATTATACAGTGTGGTTCTCGGGGGAGAAATTAAAAATAAACATTATTATTTTAGACAAGTCTGATCGGAGTAATTAAGAGGAAGTTTTTTCATTCACTCAGCTGTCAATATTACAGTTGAATCATATGGGCTACAACGGATCTAAGAAGGTGGCGGTGGAATAGGCTCTCTCACAACCTCAAGTAAAATAATCTATAGGAAAATCGTCAAATTACTGTTCTCTCGAGTATTGATATGGAACCGAGCAACACCATTTTGTATGATTCTGTGGGCATAGGTAAGCTATGTGTTAATTTGTTGTCGCATAACTTTACATCTATCTCGATTTCGTTAATTGCGAATAATAATCTAATCTAGAGGGATATCGACATGTTACTGTTCTCTCGAGAATTGGTGTAAAACCGAACAACACCATCTCATACAATTCTTTGGGTATAAGGAAGGTATTTGTTAATTGGCTGCCTCATAACTATACTGCGGAACCGGCGATATCCCATATCGGGTGTGATTCATCGATACCGACAATGTACAATCGATCAACTTAACAGTATATATTCCAAAAACAGATAAACAACAAAAACAGGGAAAAGCAAGACATGAGTTATTATTATGTATGCGCCCGTGGAGCGTCTTAAGATGCAAAGTTGTCGGCATTCGGCTTAAACGAGAAGGAAAACCACGAAAACCTATTCGGACAACCAGACAGGAATCAAAACACGGAACAGTCAGCATGATAAGCAATTGTATAGAATATTTAAATGTAATTGATATTTAAATAACATAAATATAAAAAAAATATATATATATATATATATATATATATATATATATATATATTATGATGGTAAATTGCAGATCGTTACACAATTAAGTTATAGTATATACTGCTTAAATTTTTTATATAATTTCTGTTGTTAATTGAATTTTTTTCCTGTTTAATACTAATCATTTCTTTAATTTCTCTTTTCATTGTGTGTTGTTCTTTATCAATTATCCGTGTGTTTTCAAAATCGAAATGGTGATCGCGTTGTAGTTTGTTTGTGGATAAAGCAGTTTTGTCTGTTTTAGAGTATTTGTGGGCTTGTATTCTTTTGTATAAATATTATTTCGTTTGGCCTATGTAGTAACTATCGCAATCGCGACATGATATTTTATATATGACATGTGTTTCTCGATTTTTTTCTATTTTAGGTTTAAGTTTTGAAAATAAATGTTTATTAGTATGTATTACTAAATTTATATGTTGTAGCTATATCATATTTTTTTAAAGTGTATTTAATTTTTTCTGATAGTTGTGGAATATATGGAATCGTGATATATGTTGTGTCATTGTTCAAATTTTTATTGGTTTACTCAATACAGAAAAGATAACATCAAGAAAATTAAAACAATCTTAACAGATAATAATTATCCACCACAACTTATAGACCAAACAATTAAAAAAGGAGTACACCAAATATACAACACTGCAGACACCAATAAAAATTTGAATATATATGCTTTAAAGTAAAGCCAGACCTTCAATCGCCAACTGATTGAATTTACTATATATATATATATATATATATATATATATATATATATATATATATGTACACAAAATGTATTTACTTTCTACAGTGAAAAAATTCAAAATATTGAAAAAGTAAATAATTGAAATTAATTATATCACCTATAATTAAAGTGAATGCTTTGTCACACCACAGTAAACATTTTTTATTCACTTTGTTCTGTAAAGTGCGTTCTTTTATTATGTTCTTTTAGTATGTCTTTAAATATAGAAAAACTTCGCTCAACATCAAAGCTACTGAGTGGCGCATAGAAATAATAATCTTTAAATTTAATATATCTACCGATTTCCGTATTTTGAACATTTCAGCCTTCCAGGACATTAAAATCAGGGCTACGAGCGAATATTGCATCAATCTTATTATTAAGCGAATTACGGGTGGCTTAATTACGGGTAATAATCTAATCTAGAGGAATATCGCCATGTTACTCTTATCTCGAGTATTGGTGTGAAGCCGATAACACCATTCTTAAAAAAAAATTTTGGACATAGGAAACCTATTTGTTAATTGGCTGTCTCAGAACTTAACATCAACTTAGATTGTGTCAATTACGGGTAATAATCTAATCTAGGGGATTATCTTCATGTTACTATTTTCTCGAGTATTGTATGAATCCAATCAACACAATCTTGTACAATTCTTTGGTTTTGTTGATTGCCTCATAACTCAACATCAACTTCTTCTTCTTCAGGTGCCATCTCCTCTCAGAAGGTTGGCTATCATCACGGCTATTCTCATTTTTGATGCTGCGGCTCTGAATAGTTCAATGGAGCTGCATTTATACCACTGTCTCAAATTATTTAACCAGGAAATCCGTCTTCTTCCTATATTTCTTCTTCCCTGTATCTTACCCTGAATAATTATCTGTAGCAGAGCATATCTTTCCCCTCTCAACACGTGGCCCAGATATTGTAGTTTTCTTATCTTTATTGTGTTCATATATTTCCTTCTCTTTCCCAATTCTTTTAAGTACTTCGCTATTCGAAACCATATCTATCCATCTTATCTTCAGGATCCTCCTATATGCCCACATTTCAAATGCCTCTAGACGCTTGTTAGTGTCTTGCTTTAGCGTCCAGGCTTCCATCCCGTACAGCAGCACCGGGAACACGTAACATTTCAATACCCTGATCTTGAGACGCAGACTAAGGTCATTGCCACACAATACTTTCCTCATCTTGTTGAATATATTCCTGGCTTGGCCGATTCTCGTTCGAATTTCTTCTGAATATTCATTTGTGTCGGTAACAGTTGTTCCCAAATATTTGTATTTCTTTACTCTCTCTATTGGCTGTTCTCCAATCCATAAGCCTTCTTGATGTCGGTTAGACTTTGTAATAATCATGAATTTAGTTTTTCTAACATTTAGTGTGAGGCCACTTTCTTCGCCATTTATTACAACCTGGTCCATTAATCTTTGTAAGTCTTCCAGTGATTCTGCGATAATAATGGTGTCATCCGCATATCTAATGTTATTAATAATTCTTCCGTTAACTTTTATTCCTATTGTTGTTTCTGCTAACGCTTTCTGAATGACGTTCTCAGAGTATAACATCAACTTACATTGTCTTAATAACTTAATACTAAGTTTGTAATGTTGCAATAGGTTGTCAAAGATGAATCAACAGTTACCTTGGATTTTTCCAAAATCAATATGCTAAGTAAAAGTGTTTCATGGAAACAATATTGAGATTAGTTTCTTATTAGGTTTATTCCAACTACTAGTTTCGTTACGGTATGCGTATCGTTTGTTGATCGTTTTGTGCGCAAGCGTTAGTTTCGCACTGCGTTTGGGTTGGTGATAATTATAAAAAAGTTAGAACGTATTTCTGTATCAATATATTTTGTGGCATTGCCAACAGTAATAATATACTGTTATAATCAACTTTGTTCTGTCCTATGATATTGTGTGATCTTGCCATTGCCAACTATAGTTCTCGCAAGATGATAATGCGCATGTCAGTACAGACGGTGCATGCTTCATGCGAACTGTTTTGACCGTCCCGTGATTGGTTTGAATTTAGTTGGAACACTTTTGGTATCGTTCAATGTACGGTTAGAATTGAAATTGGAATGCTTTTTCTGCAGTGCGCATATATCGGACCGTCACTGTACTGTATTTTTAGCGAGTTGGAATAAACCTATTGGCTGTTCATTGTTGTTACACTTCCCGTATATAGAGATTTTTTTAATCCAGTTTTAAATTGTAGTCAGAAAAATCAAATTTAAAAATGTTTTCAATTTCATATTTTCAAGAGAAAGCCTCTCGTTTGTATCGCACTGATCATAAACGACAGACACTCTTCTAAAAATCTATGTATCTGTGATCTGACGGTCCCCTGACATTAAATAATTCTGGAACTTTCGTATCGAATTTGTATTATACATTTTAATTTAATTAATTAATTGTGTATATGTATTTTCTATCCTAATTATATCTTAAACAGACAGAAACAAGAAAAAAACCCTAACCGCAATATATATAAATAAATTCTAGACACGTATTTCGGCTACTAAGTTGCCATCTTCAGTAGAACAAACTGAAAACGAAAAATAGTGTTAAATGTAACGTGTTTGGCTTAAGTAAAACCTTTGAAGATATGCTCTCCACCAAATCGCCAGTGGGATAACATTGGTTTTTTCTTGTTTCTGTTTTTTTTCGCAATTATAACTTAATTAGTAATTTTATTTATTACTCAGGTATTTTTCTACATGTTAAAATTTTTATTATTTCATAAATTAAATTGTATTTTTTAATGCATGTTAGTAAAATAAATAAAGTAAATAACATTAAAATTACAAATTTACCAAACATATTCATAAGAAATTTATTAAATTACAAAATTTTAATTAGTTTGACTCCAGTTTTTGTATTGGATAGGGATATTTTCTGTAAAACTACATAACATCAAATTAATTAAACTTTTTCATTAATATTTTGCGAATATATTGTTATTGCTAATTTGCTTAGTATAAATAAACATAGTTGTTGACATGTTTCGTTATTTTTCATTAGACTGATTTAGAATCCTCAAAACTTGTAATTTTAAAACATTTGTGAAATGTAAAGCAAACACAATTAAAATTATATTAAACAAACTTGGGAGAAGATCTCGTAAAAAGTAATTATTCTTGGGAACATTAATTTTGTTTTTAGCATTTGCAGCTAGGAAGGAAATTCCGAAATTAGATAATGATATAATTAACTAAATAATTGGATCTGAAAAGATGTATCTTACGTTTGCAATTATGATATACATATACAGGGTGTTAGGGAATGCTGAGCCAAAATCTACAGATCGATTTATTTATAAAATACAAACGAAAAAGTTATATGCCATTTTTTAAAAATATGTAACGATTTGGAGGAAAAGGATAGTTAAATTTGTTATTAATAAAGACAAGACACAAACAATAAAACTACTTATAGGCAACACGTTTATTTGTTACAGATGCCTATGATATCTGTGACATTTTAAGCAATGTCAATATGACGTTTAGGTTAAGTTAACAAAAATAAAAACAACGCAAAATTCATAAAATTAAAGGAAATGTTGAAAATGTCAACCATTTGCTTCAAGACAAGCTTCAGCTTGCCTGTTTAGTGACTGACTTACTTGTGCTAGTTCATTTTCCTTATTACTTAGATAGAAATTCTGCAGCCGTCATAACGCGATTTTCAAGATCTTCCACATTTTCTACAGGAAACTTGCAGACCAGTGATTTCATGTAGCCTCAAAGATAGTAGTCACAGCTGTTAAGATCAAGTGATCGAAGTGGCCAGGGGTGTGGCCCACCTCGTTCAATGCACGGTAAATTTCATGTAAAAAAGTTTATGACTTGCAGAGTAAAATGTGCAGGGGCCTCACCATGCATGAATCATATTACTCTACGTAATTCCAAAGGTAATTCTTCTAGTAATTGTAAAAAATGTAAATACCTCTTTCCGTTTAAACGATTTGGTAAAATATACGGACTTATAAGTCGGGTGCCAATTATTCCAGCACATACATTGATAGAAAATCGAAGTTGAAAATTTTGTTCAATTATTGCATCGGATTGATATCGGACCAGACATGCTTGCTGTGTAAATTAAGAATTCCACCTCTAGTAAAACAACATACGTCAGTCATTAAAATTTGTTCCGAAATCAGAGGGTTTTCTGCAATTTTTGTTAACAGCCAATTGCAAAATCGACGTCTAACGAGAAAATCGTCCCTGCTCAAACTTTGAACTCTTTTGAAATGATAAGGATACTAAAGAGATTCTTTAAGAGTCCTCCGCACTGTCCAATTACTAACTCCAACTTGGCGAGCTACCTCTCTAGTGCTGATTGACGGATCTACTTTTCTACAATTTGAAGAATATTTTCCTCAACAGCCATGGTTTTTTGGTACTCCGAACTTGTATCCCAAAGTCTTTGCTGCACCGCTATTAAACTATTTTTGTTAGGTATTCTACGATGAGGATGCCGTTATGCATATCTTCTAACTGCGTCCACCACATTCATCATTCACAAAGTGCATGTCAGCGTACTCTTGAATGGAATATTGAACCATTTTAAATTGAGCAGAATTGCTATCAATGTAACATCATAAATATTTTAATCAACACGTCACTTGATAGAAAAAAGGAGATTATATCAGTAGTTGCCTAAATTTTTAGGGGCTCTCTGTACATCGTGTTTCTCGAAAACCATACGATTAGGAGAAAGGCGATAATAAGCTTTTTGCAGAACTTTTTATGAAGAATCAGTCCTTTAATTTAGGGTAAAGCATTCCCTAATACCATGTATACATACGGTAAAATATTCGTTATTTGGTTCAACAATATTCGATTTATTATAATAAATATACGAGGTGTGGCTATGAAATAACGAGACCGACGCTGGAAAATTTTTTCTTTTTAATTTATACATATTTAATTACTACACCCTTCAATGTACACCATTCCTCTATCCTTACGCCGCTCCATTCGAATCTTGCATTGTGCAAAACAGTGCTGGAAGTCTTCTTCTGTGAGTTCGCTCTTGATGCGTGCTGCTTTTTCTTTCACAGCTTCAACGATCTGAAATTTTGTTCCATTTAATGCAGATTTGACTTTTGGGAACTAATAAATGTAACATGGTGTCAGGTTAGGTGAATAAGGCAGATGGTCTAACACAGGGTTGCTATACTTGGCTAGAAACGTCTTGGGAGACAATGCAGTGTGCGTCGGTGTATTATCCTGATGATTTCCACAATTCTGGTCTTTCTCTCCTGATTTTCTCACGGAGTTGAGCAAAAACTATAAGGTGGGAATGCCGATTAATAGTTTAACCTTCAGGAAACCAATTAAGGCACACAATCCCATGAATATTGAAAAAAATAATCATCATAGCTTTGAATTTTGAT
This sequence comes from Melolontha melolontha, assembly GCA_935421215.2. NCBI lineage: Eukaryota > Metazoa > Arthropoda > Insecta > Coleoptera > Scarabaeidae > Melolontha > Melolontha melolontha. The sequence continues at coordinate 103,431,365 of OW285240.1, read as the reverse complement.
TTGCTCATTCGTGCTCTTTTTTTAGCTCTTGCTGATGTTGGACTCTTCAAATGCATTGATTGACGCTTAGTTTTTGGATCAAAAGTGAAAAACAAATTTATCACATATTATCAATCTCTCGACACCCTCTCAAGTATTTCTTGAGTTTTGGAAAAAGATAATAGTCACAAGGGACGAGATCGGGACTGTAGAGTGGATGTTGTAATTCGTCAAAGCCGCATTCATTGATTACTGCTTGAAAAATTCGTGCCTTATGCACCCTGCAGTTGTCGTGCAGAAGCAGAGCTTTGTCAGCAAAATTGTGGGGTCTTTCTCGCGTATAGCTGTGTTCAAGTTCTTAATTATGTTTTTGTAGACATTTCTCGTTATTATAGTCCCTTTTGGCATATACTCAAGCAAAAGAATCGCCTCCTCGTCCCAGAAAACAGTGGCCATCACTTTTCCCGCAGAAAATTGCGTTTTTCCTTCTTGGGCGGTGGAAACTTCTTATGAACCCATTGCATGGATTCCTGTGTTGTCGGAGGGTCTCAATGGTGTACCCATCATCAACAGTTACGATTCTATTTAGATAAAACAGTCAAACTCTCTTCACAAATTTGTTATCTATACAATGCTTGTTCGGGACTGAACATACATATTTAATTACTATATCCTTCAATATACGCCGCTCTATTCGAATTTTGCATTATGCAAAACAGCGATGGAAGTCTTCTTCTGCGAGTTCGCTCATGACACGTGCTGCTTTTTCTTTCACAGAATCTTAAAAACACTTGTTTCTGATATTCCTATTTCTCTAGCAATAACTGGAACTTTTACTCGCCGGTCAGTCAACACCAAATCTTCCAACTTTGTTGATGATTTCTTCAGTTCGTGATTCCAGATGTCTTCCACATTTTGGATCATCCTGAATGGATTCTCTGTCCCATTTGAACTGTTTACACAATTTGACTTGGAAATAGGACGCACAATTTTTGTCATACACTGACACCATTCTCTCATGAATATTCTTTTTTCCTGTGTTCGCTTCAAATAACTCATATTGTCTCCTTTAAACGTATGTAAAAGTAACAAATGTTAAGGGATTTTAACCAAACTTGGAGATGATAATGTCACAGAAACTTGACGTAAGAAAATTGTCACGATAGCATATTGTTTTCATATCTAGGTAGATAAGATAAAAAACTCCCCTCGTACTTGGAAAACAGATACAGTATATACAGTGTGTTGCCAGAAAGGTGTCCCAAAAGGAGACATTTTTATTGTAGATTTACGAAAAAAAAAACATTCTTTATTAAAGTTTTTGCTTGATTGAAGATACACATATAACACTACACTTTTAAAATAAATTTCATAGTAATGCGTAAAATAGTTGTTTTTTGCAAATTTTTGAGTAACATTTTTCTAAGTACTCAGTTGTGCTAATATCTAGTTGCATTGAACGTAATGCATTTCACATCGTGTAATTAGGTGAACTACTGTCATGCAGTATTTAATTGTCAAAATACTTTCACAAAAAGGAATTTTTTTTTTATTATGGATTTATGAAATAGATGATTCTTTATTAAAGTTTTTGCTTAATTACACAAATAGGTACAATAAATTCCTATTAGTAATTTTTTAAGCATAATCCTTTTAATTCCATGTAATGTTTAAATTATGTTTAAAATATAATTGTCTGTAGATATTAAGTGGAAGTGCTTCAAGTTCTTCTAAAAAGAAGTTATTTAGCATATTCACTTACGTTGGTTGACAGTAATTGAAAAAAAATACGGGGCAATAATTCTGTCGTATAGAAGTTTGTGTATTGCCAATTACGGTTAATAATAAAATTTGAATTTGTCACTCCAATACAGAGAATTTTGAGACGACACATGGTCTTTTGTACTAAATATATACTCATCAGAGAATACAATGTTTTTATGAAAATTTTGATCACTTAAAATTTCGTAGCCTATCCATAACCATCCATCATCGCCAGGTTCACCGAAAATGTGTTTTATACGACTTTATCTTGTTTGCTGCATAAACACGACAGAGAAATGATGCGCTCATATGTAGATTGGCCGCTCGTTTTCTTGAAGATTGTCTAGGATTTTGTCTAACCGAATTCAAAGCTAAAAGGATACCTTCAACTTCATTATCATAGTTCTTTTTCGATTTCTTTTTAGGAATGACAGTTTACGTTTTATTCTCGAATCATCTTATCAATCTGAGAAGGGTTTTACGGTGAATAACAACATCAGGATACTTATTGTAAAATTGTTCAATTACGTATCGTGCTGGTGCTTCGCCTATACCATAACATTGTACCGCATAAACTTTTTGTGTAAGTGTCAGGATTTTGACAATTAAATACTGCATGACAGTAGTTCACAGTATTAAATTTGCAGAAAACAACTATTTTACGCATTACTATGAAATTTATTTTAAAAGTGTAGTGTTATATGTGTATCTTCAATCAAGCAAAAACTTTAATAAAGAATATTTTTTTTTATAAATCAACAATAAAAATGTTTTTCCTATTGGGGCACCTATCCGGCAACACACTGTATAGTATTAATTTGTAGTTTGTAAGATAAAAATAAAATGTAGTTCGATTTTTTTATCACTCTCGTATAATTGGCCATATAAAAAACAGTTGATCTGATTGAGTATTATATAGTTAGCAAAGCCATAGTTTGAGCGAAACATTCAAACATGTGTTCTATTTCAAGTTTTCTTGAGCATTCTATTAAATTGACCTGATCCTATTTTAACTGATAAATTACATAAACGTTATATAAACTTCTTATTACTAAAAGTTATTGGACAATTACGTGGGGAAATAAAAATGCGTTGCCGTTGTAGGTGTGAAATTAAACGACATTAGATGTGTAAATCATGGACACATGATAAAATAATTGCTGGATATTTGGGGGTTCGTTGAGAAAATGGGAAAGAGAAAGGCCGAAAAGGCGGATAATAGGTAGTCTAAATTCAGGACCAATACTACAAGCTAAAACTATTTCAACAATGTTACAAAGTCAAAAAATTTATGGCCGCCAATGTTGGCTGTAGATTTAGGAGTATAATTATTTTATATACTTGAGTATCTCTGATAACAAATTATCAGTTTGTATTGCAAAAATTACGTTTAACACAATAAGAAACTTTCTGTCAGTGAGAAAAAATTAGCCCGACATAAATGAAATTAAGAAAGTTTTAATGCATTTGTATACAGCGTATTGTAAGATCATTATCATTTATATATAATTCAAAATTTTTAATTGTTATTTATTAGATAACAAATATCTACCTTACAACTTGACCTTCATTTGTTTTATAATGCCTATCCAAAAGGAAGCACGCTATTTAGAAACAGACGTATACGGAAAAACAATTGTATATACTAATGCAATGACATTATTTCCATCCATTTATTTGCAAATATATACAATGTGCGTTCTTAACCATTATTATATTCAGAATGTGTTTTATCAAATAACCAGCAACAAATTACGTATTTAAAAATACAAAATACATAAATAAATATTCGTATAACATCTATTTATGCAATATTTTATGAAAACTCTTGTCCATTAGTGATCATTATAATGTAAAAGCATATACATAGTTCTTAACGCTAAATTAAGCCCGCAAGTATTGTTTTAAATTCACAGATTATTTAATGGAAAGGTCTTACATTTACAAGTCCGTCGTTAATATCTAAACTTCGCTTTTATATTTCGAATGGCATTGAGTATTTACAGAAATTATAATACATTCGAGAGCAGACGCAGCGTCGGAGTTGAAGGGGCCTGGGTTGGATGCGAACGTATTATTATATGTACATACACTTCCGATACATGTGGCCAGTCTCAAACCAGCTGCGATCTAGTACATTTATTTAATATAACGGGAAAATTATTAAACCAATAATGTCGAAAACTATAAAAACATTGTTCTACCACGAACCACAGAAATTAGTAGATTTCCGAATTTACATCGATACTTCACAAACTTTGCATTTTTTATAGTACTAACGTAATCTAAATTCGGAAATCTACTTATAAATTTCTGTGTTTCGTGGTAAGATGGTCGATATAAAGCTTTCGACATTATTGATTTATTATTTTTCACTTTACATGAAATAACTGTATTATATCGCAGCCGGATAGTTTATTACAGAAAAGGTACTCTTTGAAAAACTCGATTACTGCCATTGTCTTTGTCATTGTCAAAAATTTTTGGCAAAACTAGCTGACCCGACAGACATTGTACTGTTTAAATTTCAATAAATTTGTTTATGATCGTTTTGTGAATTTGTGACAGGCTATTGAAAATGTGTAAATTTAGTAAAAATGAGAGAAAAACGTATTTCTGAGTGATCATTGTATCCATTAACGATTGTGGCCTTGGATATTCAATTTGAGAAGGAGTACTTTCAGAAGTACGCCAATGGGAAATTTTACATGTGAGATGAATTCATCGCGAAACAACACAAATGTAAAACCAAATGTAATTTTATTTTAATTTAGGTTGGAATGCGTTTTTCCAGATTTTTCTCCAGATCTTTCTTTTTTTTCAATTGAAACGTTCAACAAAAAAATAATCAACCAAATACATTGTTTCTATCGTCAGTTATGATCGAGAATGCATACAAAAATTATTATTTTTGCAGTTCGTCCAAATTTTCCGACTTTTCTTTGTAATTGTCCCGAATTTTTTGTCCTGAAAACTTTTCCAGGACTATAACAAATAAAACAAAAAAATAACTACGCATGTCCATAGTAAGTTATGGTCTTGAGTTCATTTAAAAATCCCATAGAAAAAGCACTCCGTTTTTCCAGAATTTTCCAATTTTCTGGGCAAATTTTCCAATTTTTATTTCCCTAAAAACCTTATTCGGACTATTACGAATATTTAAAATATTAGCCAAATCGGTTTAGCCGTTCTCAGGTGATACGCTTACCAACGAACAGCATTTAATTTTTATTTATATACCGGGTGTATTATTAAAAACCTTTGGGGCTGTAGCTTCCTTATATTTTATCTGATTTTAATGAATGATAGGTCAAACTAAATCGTTTTTAAAGCACTGTAACCTGGTTTAAAAAAAAATTTTTGACATTTCGTTTTTGACAGGCAGTAGTAAATTTTTTTTTTAAATTGTTCTACATATTTTTTTTTACTTATTCTAATAAATATATATTTCCTGAAGACACCTCCATTAAATTGAGTGACAAATTTATTATTATTAAAAAAAAACTACGAAATCAAGCTATCAGATATTTTAATGAATCAAATGTTCGAAATTGGCCCCATTTTGTTCCAGACACATTTGACACCTTCTATTAACTCCAACTGCTGCGTTTAATATAAGATTTGGTGGTATTTCGTGACATACTTGTACTATCCTTCTTACTAAATCATCTCTGGTATCAGGTGGAGTCAAATAGACATGATCTTGAATGTAAGACCACAGAAAGAAATCCAGTGGATTCAGATCTGGCGATCTAGCAGGCCATCGAATAGGTCCGTAAGTGACCATCCATCTGACGCCAAAATAATTATTTAGAAAATCAGTATTCATTCGTGCATTATGGGTTGTGGCACCGTCCTGTTGGAACATCACCCTGTTTAACTCAGCAAGTGGCAACTCATCTAAATAATCGCCTAATTCATTGCGTAACAAATTATTAGACTTTTCTTGGTTTAGATTACCCTCCACAAAAAAAGGCCCTACTACTCTATCGCCTAAAATGCCACACCATACATTTACACTGAACCGATTTTGAAAATTGTGTTGCATCACAACATTGTTATTTTCAGTGCTCCAATGGCGATGATTATTTCTGTTGAATACACCATTTTTCCCAAAAGTGCATTCATCTGACCACAACACACGACGATAAAAAATTGGATCTTCCCTTAGTTTATTCATGAAAACCGTGCAGAATTGAACCCTTCATTGAGGGTCGTTTTCACCGAGAGCATGCACCTTCCGTGGTTTATAAGGAAAGAACTTGTGCCTCTTCAGAATGTACTGAACTGTAGAATGTGATACCTGCATGTAGTGAGCAATTTCTCGCGTAGACGTATTAGGGTTTTCTTCCACATAGAGCAAGATACTTAATTCTAAATTTTGATCTTGAATTACACGTGCGTTTATTTTCGGTTTTTTAAATGATCCAAAATTTCGTAAATTTCGCACGAGCCTTCCAAACTTATCGGCACTTGGACGCAGTCTGTCAGGAAAACGATTTCCATAAAGTCGCAAAGCAGCTGCAGAATTTGTTCCGCATTCAAAATATGCTTGAATCGCATCCACACATTCGCCATTATCCATTTCAATAACAAAATTTAGAAATAAATCGTTGAAAATGTTATAATGAATGTATGACTGACAGATGTCACAGCTCTCTTCGAAAATTTGGAATGCACTTTTATCGTTCAATATGACTGCTTGATTTTTAAATTTTTAAAATAAACACTGTAAATGTTGTTGTTGACCCACCGCTCACTGATAACATTGGTTTGTAATCCTTTATGGGCTATATAGTATTGAATGTAAGTGATTTTAAAAGGTACACACATTTGCTGGTAATAAAATGAAATAGAGTATTTAAAATGCATTTAAGAAATCTCTGTGTTCGGAAAAACTAGCATAAATCGAACTAAAAAAAACCTTCAATTTCTCGATTTTTTTTCATACAAAGATATCGTTGTTTACAGTTTCATATTCAGAAAAAGTAATATATTTGAATAAGGAAAAAAAAGTATAGTGCAATTTAAAAAAACACAGTTTGCAGCTGTCTGTCAAAAACGAAGTGTAAAAAAAAATTCAAAGCTGATCACGTTACAGTGTTTTTAAAACGATTTCGTTCGACGTATAATTTATTACATTCGGATAAAAAATAAAAAACTTACAGCACGAAAGGTTTTTCATAATACACCCGGTAGATTCATGTAATTTCACATATTGTTAATTCTTTAATATTTACCGATCAAATGTTGGAAAAAAATATGATAACCTATCACACAACATAAGGAACACACACAAAATTTTATCAAAATGGATTATGTAGTTTGTGAGTCTATAAATAACAAATTAATTGTTTTTGATTTTTATATACCGGGTGTCACACAAAAACGCCCCAAGCTGTAACTCTCTTATTTACATTCCGATTTTCATGAGACAGCTACGAGTACCAAATAAAATGGTTTTGTGAATACTATGTTTGAGGCTACGTTTGCTATTTTCCAGCGCCATCAATTTCTAGTGATTGTCAGTTTTTTGTTTAAAATTGCTCGGGTTATTTTTGTTGCATTATTGGATAGGGATTTTTATCCTGAATCCATTGACGTGCAATACATCAATTTTAGTTAAATTTAGAAGAAAAACCATATTAAAACACCGTCCGTATATTCTCTTAGTCATTTGTGTTATACTGTAGTGTGCGATGGAAAAATAACGCATTACGCATATATAACTGTCATCTTTGACTTTTCTTTACTAAGCAAGCATATATTGACATTTTTTAAATAAATCATGAATTTCAATCAACTTACCGACATGCTACAAGTTTATTTGGAATGTAATAAAAATTCTGACCAGGCGTTGCGAATTTACATAGAACATTTTTCGGAAAAAGAAGTTCCATAACGTCGTAAGTTTAGCCGACTTGAAGAAAATTTAAGAAGATTGGGATGTTTCAAGAAACCGAAAGTAGCGCACAGGAAATTTTCTAAAGACGTGGAACTGAGCATTTTGTTAGCTGTTGAAGAATATGCCAAAACCTCAGTTCGTGAAGTTGCGAACATAGTTGGTTCGTCCCGAAGTACTGCGTCTGCAGTACTTAAAAAACGCAAATTTAAGCAATGCATTGCCCAAATAGCACAAGCAATAGATGTAAATAATCCAATTCAAAGAACACAGTTTTGTAATTTTTACTTCACAACTTTGCAACAAGAACCGTTGTTTTATCGCACAATTATTTGAACAGTGTATAATGGATAATGTACTTTCATTAATTATGGAGGTTTTAATCGCAACATTCATCGCCAATGGAGCCAAGAAACTCCAAGGTATGGCATCGACAATAATTTTCAACGTCATTTTAGCTGTAATATTTGGTGTGGCCTACTTGGAGATCGCTTGATTCGGCCATTTCTTATCGACAGTTCCTTAAATCAACTTTAAGATATCACCAACTATTAAGCGAAGATGTTTGAAAGTTTTTTGAATGTGAAGTATATTTTAAACAAGACGGTGCTACTCACCATAATGCACAAATAAATGTTGGTTGGTTGAATAGAAATTTTAATGAACAACGGATTGGCACATATGGACCTGTTTGTTGGCCTGCGCGTTCACCTAATCTTACGCCTCTAGATTTTTGGTTTTTGGGATATCTCCAAGATCGAGCTTATTTAATAGTGCCGTAGAACGTAAACGATTTACGAAACCGAAACTTGTCGGAAAATACCTAACAATTTCGTATTAAATGCGTCATGGTGTTATAAGGGGATACCAGTATTGCATTGAGTATGACGGTAATCAATTCGAACAATATTTGTGAAATTTTTTAGTTTTGTTATTTGCTTTTCTTTGCGAATTAAAATTAGTTACATATGAGCAATGCGTTATTTTTTACACTTATTTTTTCATGGCACACTACAGTATAACACTACAGTGACTATAAGAGAATGTTCAGAAAGTGTTTTAATTATTCTTTTTCTCTTCTAAATTTGCAATTAACATGGATGTATCGTATATCAATGGATTCAGAAAAAGTCTTTATCCAGTGATGCACAAAATATATACCGTGCAATTTGAAAAAAAAAATGACAATCTAGCAATTGAATATGACGCTGGTAACAAGTAAATGTAACCCTCAAACATAGTATTCATCAAACCATTTCATTTTGTACGTGTCTGATGAAAATCGAAGTATAAATAACATAGTTACAGCTTGGGGCGTTTTTTTTATGTGACACCTTGTATATAATATAAAAAAAATCATTTAAGAATTGTAATTTCAGCAGCGTCTAGCGTCGAAACTAAGTAACTTTGTACTAAGGTAATCTTAAATCGTCTTATTTTGGTGTAAGGAATATGTAGTAGGTTTTTGTAAAGACATTTTACAGACACTTTGTATGTATATCTGCCTCCATTTTTTTGACAAGACCAATTACCACTTATATTTATAGTAAAGAACTAATATTAGGATAACAACGCCAACATTGGTTCAATAGTTTATCTTTAATCGTTTATACCGTGAGATTGTAGAGATATTACACGTGTATCTTTCAGATATTTAAGAATACTATTAATTTTTTGTGATTGTTTTCTACACTACTGTTATGTTGGCAACAATTTTATATCCGCATATTTTTAGGATATTCATTGTATGCAAATACGCTTTTTAGTAATAATTATTCAAGTCAGTCAGATCTTGTCAATTTATCATATTTAATCACCTCATTTTAAAAGAAAAAAAATCGTAATTGCTGGCATAGTCATTATTAAAATAAATTCGTATAAATAAAACGTATTGACGCAAGAAAGTAAATTCGATTTTTATCATTCTCCGTTTAAAACAGAAAGTGCGTCAATATTTTATCTTCGGTACATGTTTACTTTGATAAAACTAACAAAAAAACATGTAAAATATATAAACACACCTACCGTTATAGTGAACACATTTCCATCCTCTTCGTCAAATAAATACATTATATATACATACATTAAAGGCACTACAAATATAAAAATAGGTCAAAAATTATGTAAAACTCGTTCATTAGAATTGTCTTTTAACATGGCTTATTTTGTCATTTACAGTGCATTCTTGTATAAGATACATATTATATATACTATATATAAGTACACACAGCTACAAATAGGTTAGTTTAATTTCAACAGGTCACAATTATTAGAATTCGCTTGAATAATAAGAGCTTTAAACGTAATAAATAAGCAAGTCAAAGCGCGTGTATTTGGTCTTGATTTAAACGAAATCAAACAAAACAGTTTATAATAACTTTAAAAATATATTTACATATGTATTTTTAATTACATATTTTTCCATTAATAACGTATACATATAATTAACATACATCTTAATATTTCTCTAAACAAAAACAAAATATCTAGCAAACAATATTGAAGAAGTATATAACTTTAGAGAGATAATTTTGTCATTAAGATTAATATCTTAAAGAATATTAACTTTATTTTTATTTGGTATGAGATGACTAGACGAAAATTGCATAATAGCTTATAGTGATTAATAATTATGCAGGATGCGTTTTATTGAAGTGGATAATGACAGAGACAGGCAAAGTGTGCAAGGTCACAAACCTCGGTTAAACAGAAAACCCTTAGCCAAAGTTAGAGAAGAGTCAATTTCATGAAGTAAAGAGCCACTATCCCTGTGTCGGTTCCTACTAAGAGCTCTATATATTCTTCTAGCGTCCTTGGATTTTCTGGGGTAACCTGTGTATTTGTCATGCACGCGTGAAAAGCATTTAAAAATCAGGAAACATTTAATTGGGATATCCGACGTGGTAACATATCAAATATTGTTATTAAAAAAAGTGTATGCCGACGTATTGTTCGTACGATTTGATAAATTACTTCAGATAAGCTGATATAAAATTAGTTTTATCAAATACAATCTTATCGGAATCATTTAGGATTTAGTGTAGAATTTACGTAAGTATCAACATATAATTAATTCATGTCATATACGATTATAACGGGATTTTAATTTTTTTCAGACCTTAATAATTGCAAATAAATAAAAAGCAACATACAAACGAAAACGTGCAAAAACACTAAGCCATGAATAACAAAAAAAAAAACTAGCAATAAACGACGACACACGCTAATATTTGTGATTCAAGCACAAAAAATACGAAGAACACAGATTAGTATTGCACTAAAATTCCAAATTGTTTGTTAAAACATTCAATAAGTCACATAACATCCACTGTAACTCCAAACGTTTCGTCCACAACTCACCATCTTCATTTTTATCGAGTGCATCCGCCGCTTGTCGAGTGATATCAACGAACTCCTTCAAGTGTTTGGGCAGTTTGTTCGCTGCGCTTACACTACCACCGTCCATTACCAATACCGGTTCGGAATCTTCTGCGTCAGATCTTTCCAGACTTGCATAATCACAGCTATCTTCGGAATTTAAACCGTATTTCATTTTGCGTTGTTTCACTTTATTCATAAACTCGTCTTCGATGTCTTGGATGTGAGTCACTTCCAATTTTTCTTTAGGTTCTTGCGGTTGATTATGATGTGAACTGATTTTTATAACTTTATTTTGCTGACGATCTTGTCTTTCGGCAATCTGGCACATGTACTCGTTATACATTTGCTGTCTGAAGTGTTCCGTTGAGGGAGCCGCTTTCGAAGTGTGTTTACCCTTTCCAATTTGTAGTTCGTCATTGTGAATAGCGATGTCCTCTTTTTTGGAAATGTGATAATTACTTGGATCAAATTCACGCGTGTTAGTCATTTCCGAAGTTAGTTTGCGTTTTTCTTCCTCCAACCTTTCCATTTCTTGTTGTATTTCCTTCTCCTTTTGTATGAGGTATTGCATTTGTTGTACATAGATTTCTTGCGGTAGTGATTGTCTCCTTTTCTTGACGACATCACCTTTCGGTATATTTATTGCAGCGATATCATTCACTTGATCGAACATATTCAAATTCGTTTCACTTTTGCTTTTGTTCCTTGCTAACTGCAACCATTCTGAAAGATTGCGTGCATGTAACCGAGCTTCGTCATTTTTGTTTTCATCTAAAGAATTACTACGTGGTAACGTTTTAGATTTTTCCGTATAATAAAGAAAATCATTCGGATTTTCATTTCTGACACTAGTTGCTGCTACAGTTTTACTTGTAGGACTATTTGCTTCTCGGATTATTGCCAAAAGTCGATTACTCATCTCTCTATCGGTACTCTGTGATTCATCTACTTCTGTAATATTTTCGTGATACCCGCGTCTTTGCATGAACTTGCTGTGCAAATCTAACAGTTTATTCGCTTCGTCCGGAACTTTTTTCGTAGTTTCCAAGAAAGTTTTCTGCGTGGGAGACAGGCACACGACCAACTGTGGATCATCCTCCGTTGGCATGCCTACCCATTTCTCGCGTTTGTCTTTCGATTGCTCTGGCATTTTTTTATTTCGTTCTTTAACTGAAAGAAGGTCAAAAGAACTGTTAGTAGTTGTAGTTTCATAGTGTGTTAGTACTCTATTGTCTGTGAATGTGAAAGCGGATGGATTATTATTATTACTGTGGTGGTTGGCATGCGTTCGAGGTGACAGATTGTTAGTTAATTCTTCTAAACTTTTAGATACATATGCCAATTCCTCGAGCACATCGCGACCAAACGGCAACGAAATTAATTTCCTTAAACACAATTCCCTGAGTGTATACACTTGAGTCAGAGTTTGTTCGTCATCCTTGTAGATTGTTGTGCATAACGATGTTCCTCGACTACTGCTATCTTCACTGCACTCCGAAGCAACTGAAGGACTAATTACGTTAAGTCTGTGTATTGGTTTCACGATATCCTCCTTGAATTCAGCTACATTCATGCAATGAATTTTTTCTTGCAATTCAGTTGGAAGGTATTTAAATCGCGTGTCTTTTAAGACCTTTCGAAGACCATCATGATTTTGAAGGGATACTAAACTCGTTGAATGTTCTATAAAATCTGTTATTCCATCGGAATTATATATAATCTCACTTTTGGGGGATACACTATCCGGCGTTGGTGGAGGTGTTAATTGTGACGACGGTATTGATTTTAAAGCGTCATTTTCATCTCGAGGAGACACAGTGTCCTCTTCAATATCAGCGTAATCAGCAGAGTCATCCACGTCACTAGTAGTTTCACTATCTGAACTTTCCAAATACACGATTTCAACTCCAGAACTTCTCTCGGCAATGCTAGTAGTGCAAGTATCAGAAATAACTGGACTTTCTACGGATTCGATTTCAGTTAATACAATTCTTTTAGTATTTTCGTAATGATGTTTTCTTTTATTACTTAGATATTCACTATTTAAACGCGCCGATTTTCTGTCTCTTTGCTCTTTATCACTGTGATCACTGCCCTCTTCGCTAATCACGTCCAGAAAATGAGGATTTTGATAGACAGGTAGAAAATATTGTGCTAATTCTTCGCGTTTTTTAGCTCTCCTAGCTCTTATACATTCGGCACTTTGTCTTTCCTGAGTTTTCGTTGCTGCTTCTTCTGGCGAACTGATTAAATTTAATCCTTCAAGAAAATATCTTAAGCTAGATTCATCTTCAGGTGAAATTACCTTAGATGGTATTTTCTCTTCTAATTTCAGCGTTTCTGTAGTCATGGTGTGCACGTTTTGTTTGATCGTCTCTTTTATAATTAAATCTTTAGTTTCCTCCCATTCCACATCTTCAGAATCAGCTTCAATTACAATTGCATTACACTGACCTTGAGTTTTATCTTCAGTTTCGCTCGATTCGGATAGTTCTTGTATTTTGACGTGGTCATCGTCGTCGAGGCTTTTACTCTTGGTTACTACACCCTTTTTCGTTTTTTTCAGCACTGTTTTCGGTGATTCAACACGATACGTCGATTCGGTAACAATATTTTCGGTTATTGTTCTAATTTCCGGTTTGCACTCGTCAACTTTTTCGCATAATCTTTCAGAATTGGTAGCAGGAGCACTATTACCTTTCACGGTGTCACAATCACTGCCGCCGTTTAACTTTTTCGTTTTCTTTTTGCCATTCGACCGTCGTCGCCTTTTAGACCTTGAATTTTCTATTGCGTTATCTGCCATTGTACGGTAGTGGTGTTGTTGATCACCGGCACTGTTGTCGCCGTCGCCGTCTATATCAGTCGTTGCTGTATCGCCTTCGAGAACGATGGGTATCGTTCGAACTCCTACTGCATGAACAACACGACGGTTACAGGAAAACAGGTGGTGACCGGCTCAAAACAAAGGAGGAAGAAGCCACGTGATGTTATTTGAGCGCCTCTTTTATTTATTTATTAGTTAAGAGCGTTAGTATTGTAGCACTTGGTATTAACGCAGCAAAGAAACAACGGTGAAGGGAAATAGGAAGAAGTGTTAGTTGATTGATTAATACTGACGTGTACGCGTGTCCGAAAACGGACACTCACACGCGCTTACTCAACGGGTATTATAATGCTACTGATGCTATTATGTAGTGCTAAAATGAATTTAGACACATACACGCGGAGAGCAATCTAATCTAGCAATACGAGACGATCTTACTGATCTCGCTCTCTCTTATGTATTTATTACGTACTGCAGTAATATGAATATTATCGTTAAGTTTGTTGTTATTATTATACTGTTATGATTGTCTACTAAGCGGTGATTTGATAAGTATTGATAAAGCGCGCGCGATAAGGGCTTTTTGTGCGAGATATAAAAAAAGACTCTCGTATCGTGTAATCGAATTATGTACAGGGTGCAGTTTAATAAATTATGACCCAATTAACACGTACCTGTATAAACAAGGAAGTGAGCAGTTCGGTTTATTGATTTTTCTCGTTTCTGCTGTGTTAGTTTGACTCGAATTAGATTATGTGCGAGCTAACACAGAGGATGAGTTTGAAAAAAATAACTTTCCAACAAGAAATTCCTTTTAGGATAATTGGTTTTTAGATATATTATACTAACCGTGTGATGGGTACCTAGTAAAACAGTTTTGACAGCAGCAAAAAATTAAACAGACTCGATTTTTTATTTTAATAATTTAATTTTGTCCTTTTCACAATTATGTTCTATTCTTAATATACAGTGTGTTTCACTTTTCTTGGGGACAAATTTTTATCAGTTGTGTAGGCTACGACAACCCACCTTTTCGTATGAATAGAGTTTTTATAAAGGTGAATATCTAGCCAACCATAATTAAAATAAAAAGTAGTGTTTCAAGTAATCTCAAACTAGTGATTAAGATAGAGCAAAAACGTATTAGGATAAGTGTTTACAAATCATTCAATAAAGTAAATATGCTTTCTACATTTGACGACGCTAATTACTCGATTTTTTTTTTTTTAATAGAAAAATTCGCCTATAAGCAAGACTCGAACCCACGTCCATGGTTTGCCGGACCATTGCCTTACCACAAAGCCATTAAGGACTGTGATTTCGAAGCACAGTCCTTAACGTCACGGCAAATCGCTTAATCGCTAGTATGGCATTACTTGAAACACTACTTTTTATATTAATTATAGTTGGCTAGATATTGACTTTCTAAAAACTCTATTCATACGAAAGGTACATTGTCGTAGCCTACACAACTGATACAAATTTGCTTTTGATTGCTTTCATAATAAAAAAAGTTATTTAGGTGTCCCCATGAAAAATGAAACACTGTATATATGACCAAGAAGAAATTCATTTACAAGGTAACTTGAAATGTTTTCAATTTTTCAAACGTTTTTCTGGAAAATTATTTGACTTTATCTGAATACTAGCTGAACTCGCCAACGTTTTGCTATTGCTAGATTTTAATATACGAGG
The DNA here is from genome assembly GCA_935421215.2 of Melolontha melolontha. NCBI lineage: Eukaryota > Metazoa > Arthropoda > Insecta > Coleoptera > Scarabaeidae > Melolontha > Melolontha melolontha. Next base: position 103,415,817 of record OW285240.1, on the reverse strand, counting down.
TGAATTCAAGTTCTAATGCCTCCGATTTTTTTTTCTCCAGACTGGAAAGAGAAAAAAGCATGTGCATTGTTTTAAAATGAGCGTGCGTTCGTTGTCAATACGTCACAGAGATGGCAGCACTGTACGGCAGATGGAATTGTAGCGGCAGCGTCGAGAATGAGAACTGTTTTAGATACTTAAAATGGCTACGTTTTCCTTACTTGAACAGCGTGCAATCATTCGTTTTCTGAATTTGCGTGGTGTGACACCAATTGAAATTCATCGACAGTTGAAGGAGACATGTGGTGATGGAGTTATGGATGTGTCGAAAGTGCGTTCGTGGGTGCGACAGTTTAATGAAGGCAGAACATCGTGTGACAACAAACCGAAACAACCTCGGGCTCGCACAAGCCGGTCTGACGACATGATCGAGAAAGTGGAGAGATTTGTTTTGGGGGATCGCCGAATGACAGTTGAACAGATCGCCTCCAGTGTTAGCATTTCCGTGGGTTCTGTGCACACAATCCTGCATGACGACCTGAAAATGCGAAAAGTGTCCTCCAGGTGGGTGCCACGAATGCTGACGGACGACCTCAAGGCTGCTCGTGTGGCATGTTGCCAAGCAATGTTGACGCGCAATCAAGGCATGAATAGGACTTTCTTTTCGTCGATTGTGACAATGGATGAGACGTGGATGCCATTTTTCAATCCAGAAACAAAGCGCCAGACAGCTCAATGGAAGCACACAGATTCACCGCCACCAAAAAAATTTCGGGTAACCGCCAGTGCTGAAAAAATGATGGTGTCCATATTCTGGGACAGTGAGGTCGTAATCCTTACCCATTGTGTTCCAAAGGGCACTACGGTGACAGGTGCATCCTACGAAAATGTTTTGAAGAACAAGTTCCTTCCTGCACTGCAACAAAAACGTCCGGGAAAGGCTGCGCGTGTGCTGTTTCACCAAGACAACGCACCCGAAAAAAAATCGGAGGCCTTAGAATTTGAATGCACCTCGTATATGAGTATATACAATTTATTGCATTTTCGCGAAGTAATGTAATTGTAAATATGCTTTCTACACTTTACGACGCTATTTTATTCGAATTTTTTATAAAAAAAAATTCGCCCTTAAGTAGGATTCGAACCCACGACCTCAGGCTTGCCGGACCATTGCTCTACCACTAAGCTATTTATTTCGAATCCACGCCTTAAATAGCTTAATGGTAGAGCAATGGTCCGGCAAGTCAGAGGTCGTGGGTTCGAATCCTACTTAAGAGCGAATTTTTTTTTCTATGAAAAATTCGAATAAAATAGCGTCGTAAAGTGTAGAAAGCATATTTACGAGTATATACAGTGTTAGTAAAAAGTACGAAACCCCCTAAGTATCTCTGCAACCGCTCATTCTTTTTAAATGAAATTGGGTATATCTTCGTAAAAAGATCCAAGGATTCTAAAAATAATATCAAATTTGCTGTGTAACTACCGGTTATACTGGAAATAGACATCCAATTTGCTATTTTAAATAGAACAGCCTGTATATTTTTACATTTTTGAATACCTTCATACTTTTCTGCATACAGAAAACCTTCACATTGCTATTGAGCTCAAAAACATTACTTGCTGGAAAACAGTTTTCATTAGTAACATCATCAGCAATTGTTACATTTCGTATATACAGGATGATTCTCACCCTATTCACATAAACTTGGGGATTTATTCCTCATGACAAATAAGGGCTAATATTTGAAAAAAAATCTAATAAAAGTTTTTAAGTTTTCTAGACATCCGTGAAATTTACTTTCAAGTCAAGAATACATAGAAATTACGTGAAATTACGATGGCACGAAACAATTTCAATTTTGGCATTGTGACATTTAAATTGTATCATCACACTTAAAGTTTTGTCTTATGGCGCATAATTTCTTTAACGAAGAACTTATGGACATGGTACTGGCGTATGGGAAATCACGGCACAATTCTGTGCTTGCGGCCATATGCAGAAAGGTTTCCATATAGATATCATCCGGCATGTAAATCCTTTTTACGTGTGGTGCAACATGGTAGGGAAAATGGCAATATTCGACCGAGGGCAACATGGAAGAGCAGTTAAATCTGTAAATATTGCCAATTTCGATGAGGAGGTTTTGAATGTCGTTGAAGAGCAGCCCAGCATAAGCACTAGGATACTTGCAGAGCAACATGGTGTATCACAATCGACAATTTGGCGAATATTGAGGCCTGGGCAACATGGAAGAGCAGTTAGACATGTAAACATTGTCAATGTCGAGGAGGAGGTTTTGAATGTCGTTGAAGAGCAACCTGGTATAAGCACTAGGATACTTGCAGAGGAACATGGTGTATCACAATCCACAATTTGGCGAATATTGAGGCACAACCAACTCCATCCATATCACGTGCAACGTGTACAAGCCCTATTACCAATGGATGTTCCCCCTCGAGTGCAATTTTGCGAGTGGTTGCTACATCAGCATCACTTGACCCCGAACTTTACCAATAACGTTTTATTTACGGATGAGGCGGTTTTCACACGTAACGGTATTCCCAATGTCCACAACAGGCATTATTGGGCCGTGGAGAATCCTCATGTTACTCGCCGAACATATTTTCAAGATTTTCTGTGAATGTGTGGGCTGGAATTGTGAACGGATTACTTATTGGCCCTTTCATTCTGGAGAATCGATTAACTGGTGCTCGTTTTTTACAATTTTTGCGCGATAATTTACCGGGACTGCTCGAAGATGTTGCTCTTGATGTTATATAAGCTATGTGGTTCCTCCAAGATGGTGCTCCACCACATTTTTCGAGGGAAGTGTGGCGGCATCTAGATAATGTGTTTCCCGGAAAATGTAATCCAATAGCCTGGCCACCTCGATCGCCAGACCTCAATCCTCTAGATTTTTATTTTTGGGGTCACTTAAAAAGCAAAATGTTCGCCACCGAAGTTAATACTGAGCACGAATTGCGAAATCGGATACATGCTGCTGCCGAGACAATCCCCCGTTTAGGCAGCGCTAGTGGGAGATCGTGGATTCGGCGTGCCCAATTGTGTATAGAAAATATGAGAAATAACTTCGAACATTTGCTGTGATGTTATTTTATGAGTTCAGGCATAAAAAAAGAATACAATATAAAAGTGAAGCCACAAAAATTTGTTTAACTCCCTTCTTTGTTTTCATTAACAAAATTATTTTTGTCCTAGAGTACTATCAAAACGTGTTTTATTAATTTAAACTGCATCCTGTATCATAATTATGGAATAGACAATAAAGTTTAGAACTAATTCTATATAACATTCATATAGATCTACGCAGTTTGCGAAACAGATCTTCCATGTGTTTTTCAAATTTTGTTTTGTTTAAAAATACTATTCTTCAGTATCAAGTTTCCAATTGAGATATATTTGTGTCATTATTTGATGACTCATTTTATATGTATGTATATATAAAACAATTTGTGAATATGTAACAGAATAATATATATTTTTTTTCTATTTTAACTTAAGGTAAAGCTTATCTGTGGTAACAAAGAGGATATTATCGTAATTTAATTCAAATAGTTAATGAAAAACAATATAAATTTGACGGGAGAGTTACCTTTCAATGAAATACATAACGTATCTATGCCAATAAATAAAATGTTTGCAAAGGTTCATGAATTTTCTTTTCTAAATTATCCATAAAAATTTCAACTAAAAGGCGGCTTAGTGGGTAACCCATTATTAAACCATTTTTTGACACACAATATAAATGACCAAAAAAAATGATGAAATTTATTGTGTTTTGCGAAAAGTTCTTTTACTAATGGAAAAGAAAAAAAATACGAACAGAAAATAAATCACATCAATTAAATTTATTAGAAGCAATGGAAATTTCGAAATATAAAAATACGAACCTTTTACTTAATAACCAAACGGAATTCGGCAATCCTCCTTTATTGGGCCTATTTCACATCTGAATCTCTATTTTATTCTGATTCTCACATTATTATGTTTGTATTCGGTAAATTTTGTCCCTTTGTGTAATTACTAATTAGGTTTACATCTTGAACATAAAGTGTCCATATTGAACTTATCCTTCTAAGTATTTCTTAATTATCGTATTCGTTTAAGTTTAAATTTGGACTCTTTAGATTTAGTTTGCAATACAACTCCATCTGAGGAAGACACTGTGTCGAAGCAATTGTTATGGTTAGAGAACGGATGCAATTTCCATAAAACGCAATCGGCAATTGGAATTGTGTATAACGTCGCGCAGTACATCCCGGCGTAATTCAATGAAGTATTTGTTTGACTTACTCGGCCACCTGGTCTCGCACGGTAACAATGGACAACTCAGCTATTGTATTCGGAGAATATAGTGTTTTTTAAAGTGTTTTCATGAGCGTAGATAGAAGCGGGGTTTTTATAATGTATTTTATTTATTAGTTTATATTTCGTAAGATAAATAAAGTGCTGTGAGTAAGTTTCTTGTTTTCATAGTTTTAACTGTTAATTACATCGTAATTTTTGTGATAGATCCTGTTTAATATCGTTTGATTGAATCTATTTCTACCAATTATTTCGACGTAAGAGTGTGCATTGAATTTCGTTCAGTTTCAATAACTTACGCACACATTTTTAGTTTTCATTTATTTAGATCTAGAGCATTGTTTAAGTTACTTTTTCAGACATGAAATGGAAGAATGTCGAGAACGGCATTGTAAAACAATGGCGAGTTGGATTGACGGTCATACTGATTGTCCATTGTCAGCGATTCCAAAATTTATTACAAAATCCGTAAAATATCGTCAAAAATTCGTCACTTAGGATCGCAAACACATCTGAACTCTGTAAAACTTTTATGGCGGCTAATATTCCATTAAATAAACTTAGCAATCCCACTTTAAAAATATTTCTTCAAAAATATACTGGTCGAAATGTTCCTGATGAATCAACTTTACGCAAATATTATGTTTCTAGGTGCTATACGAGAACAGTAGAACGCATTAGAAGCCATCTTTTAAATCAATACATATGGATAAGCGCCGACGAAACGGTGGATATGTTAGGACGCTGTGTGGTAAATGTTGTAGCTGGTGTACTACATCCAACTATTCGCTATAACTCATATGTAATAGCAACAAGTGTTATAAATAGAGTTGATGCGGAAACAGTTGCTGAAACCATTTAGGAGAATATGCAAAAAATGCTTCATTCGGACGCCACGTACAAAGAAAAAATACTTTTATTTGTCAGTGATAGTGCGCGTATATGTTAAAAACAGGCAGACTATTGAAGAAAACATATCCTAATATGCTGCATATTACTTGTGTAGTACATGCTCTCCACAGAATCTGTGAATATATCAGAGACACTTTTCCGGAAGTTGATAGACTTGTATCAGGTTTTAAAAAAGTTTTCAGAAAAGCACCATTGAGAGTAGCTCTTTTCAGGGAAAAATTTCCATCTCTGTCACTGCCTCCCACTCCAGTAATAACTAGATGGGGAACATGCCTGGAAGCTACTAGTTATTATGCTGAGAATTTCGATAGTCTAAAACATTTCGTAACACTGCTAAAGGAGGATGCTAGAAGTATTGGTGAGTGCAAGGAGCTCACACAAATCCCAAATTTAAAAAATCAGTTGTACTTTCTTCACGAACACTTTGGAAAATTGCCAAAACTAATCACTTATTTTGAAAATTGAAATCTCAAATTAAATGACGGGTTAACCACATTAGATGTGGCTGTTAATAATTTGAAAAGTATTCCAAGGGACTTCGGATGTGGCCTTCGGCAAAAGTTTGAAGCAATTCTTAATAGAAATACAGATTTAATTACATTGCAGCAATTATGTATGGAGACAATTCCACAAAATCTAACGCCTAAATATGAAGAAATAAAAGAATATTTCCAGTATGCACTTATAACCAGTTGCGATGTAGAAAGGACGTTTTCTATTTATAAGGATGTACTTAATTCAAAGAGAACAAAATTGACAGAAGAAAACCTTGAGAAACTATTGCTAGTCAATATTAATCGTCCTTTACTCAACTTGAACGACAAAATGAACAAATAAAAATGTTCCAATTATAGAAATAAAATTAAAAACTTTAAAAATACAACTTTTCAACAAATACATATGTATTTCGTAATTTTATAGATCACCACCCGTTTGTTTTCCAATTATATAAATAAAATTAAATATTTTAGAAATACAGCCTTTCGCCAGTACTGCACTGGGCTTTGCGTCATGTGGTAAGCGTGTTCGTTCTCTCGTTATGGTATTTTGCCAATATAGTGGAAATTTAAGTGATATTTTTTTTCATTTTTATTTCATTAATAGAGTTTCCATCAAGTAAAGGCTACTTCGATTCAAAATGTTAACGGTTTGCTTCTAAAACATGGGTGCTGTTTGGCAAAAACTGAAGGAGGCAAAAACTTGACGGTGCCAGGTTGGGAGACTAGAAATTATAAACAAGAATTTTTCAATTCTGTTTTCCTCGAGTTTACGTTGATATATACGGTTCCATGTTATCATATGATGAAACACGATCCCTTTTTGATTAGATAAACTAAGATGGTTTCCTTGAATTTTTGATTAAATTGATGACAGTACGTATCTGAACCGATGATTTTATTGGTAGAAAGCAAGGTGTAGAAGATAGGTCCTTGACAGCATCACCACACTGATAGTAATACATCTCTAGAATGCAAACCGGCCCTTGCACTGATTTTAAGAGCTTCATTTGAATATTTTAAACTTTACCTGAGGTCTGCATTCTTATGTTGTATCCATTATCCTGTAATTAACGATCTATTATCTATATACCGTGTGTAAACGAGATAAGAAAACGACACTGCTGCGCAAGACGCGTCCCCTCCGCTTTACTTCTCCGATATGTTTATTGAATGTATAGTGTAGCATTTGATTGGATAAGCATAGGTCAGCATAAGAATAGGTCAGATGTACATATACACATACACATATGGCGTATGTGTATACGCAACGTATTTCAAAGATGAGAGGTCTTGCACCGCAGACACGCTTGGCGCCTGGTGCTATAACCGTCCCTTCTCTCTTATCTAGTATATTGGTGGGGTATCGTTTACCTCCCCGTCGTTCTCTCACCACAGTTCCATTCGGTATATATAAGCATATATGAATTTGCAATTAACTGCTCACCCTAGGATAAACGTTTCTTCTAAAGAATTGCAACATGCCACAAAAAATAGAGCAGATTAGTAATTCTGATAAAAAAATATTTAAATTGGGGCTAAATCTTATTGTGAAATAAAAGTTTCGAAATGAAAGGGATATTATGAGTTCCAAAGATGTTCGCATTTTAAGAAAATATCTGAAGGTGGGATTTTTGGTATACTGAGCCATCTACCTACGAGTTAATGGACTACACAAATATGCGTATTTTTTTCTTCCCTGTAATGGCGTAGCCATTCGAGAGAAAACGCTTTTACCGGCGAGCCACTTTTGTATGCCAGATGTCACCTGACAGGATTGTGATTACTTGCGGGAGCAAACCATAAGATGTCACTTCGTGAACCCGTACTGATGAGATCATCAAGATCGAAACGCATGTGTCTGCGGTTGAAGTGACCATTGATTAGATACGTGGCGTATATCCATGTGAACATATACATATGTGTTTTAACATGTTTGTTTTAATTTTTAAGTTTTGTTTGAAATTATAAATTTATTAGAAACAGAGAGATAGATAAGCTCTGCCCTAAGAATGTTTACAATAAAGTTAAAGGTATTTTTCAATATTTTGTCAATGTCTATAAAATTAGTTCTAAATTTTATATGTCTATAATGAATATATAATTTAAAATTAGACTAGGAAAAAATCGTATCGTAACCAAAGTCTATTTTGGTCGATACAAGTATCAAAAAGGAATCATTTCAAATTAAAAAAAAAGATAAAAAAGCTAATATTATGGTAATATAGGAGACACTCACCTTGTGATTCTGTTAGTGTTGACGGCGTTGAGGCGGCAGAACTGTAATTCGATGATATTGTTGACCTATCGGAAAAGTAATCTTTGATGTTTGACGACTTGGATTCACCTGGAAAACAGGAATTGCATACATTAAAGGATGTTTGCTTTTATTCTTCAGATGAAAATCACTAGCACTTCTACTAAACAATTAAGTGCTATAAAATGACATTTCTACTAATTCATAACTTACATTTGATTGCCTCGAATCTACGAGAGATTGCTTTTATCTTCCTCGACTAGACAGCTTTAAATTTTAATGCAATTAAATATGCTTTTTTTAAAGTCCGATATGCCTTAGTAATTTGTGTGCCAATTGACAAAACATTTGCAACATTATTAATTTTATTATCTGTCAATTTGTGTTGCCGCGCATTGATTTTATATCAAAATGAAAAAAAATTAATATAGAACCTTTATAAAGTTTCAAAACAAAGAAAAACTCCAAAAATTATTCTTGAAGAAATGTTGACTGTATACAGGAATGTTTGTCCTTTCTAGTGGTCAAAATTTTTTAAACATGGTTGTTGAGGATACATGCACTATCCTCTTGTAATATTTTAATTTCAAATATTTTTAACCGTAAAACATAAGTAGATCTAGGATATAGAATTCAAACATAAATATTTCCAATTTTACAAAATATTTAACGTTCATTTTCGAATTTAAACCACTGTATAACATACTTTTATTTTCACATTCAAAACCTTTTTTAAGTTCTTAGAAGGCGGTATCTTTGATATTTAAGAATTTATTTATCACCTACTTTATAATTTAGATTTAGATTTATGGTAAAATTAACACTTTCGCTAATTGTAAACAACTTCAAACTGATTTAAATATTATAAATGATTGGTGTGCGAATAACGAATTGGAGCTAAATGCTAACAAGTGTAAGGTTCTGTCTTTTTCTAAGAAGGAAGTCACAGTTTAGTACCATTACAGTGTAAATTGCTATCGTTTGGGCAGGGTGGAACTTTTTAAGGATCTTGGAGTCTGGTTTGATAACTCGATTACATTTAAGAAACATATTCGTCAGGTATGCAATAAGGCCTACACAATGTGCCTTGGTTTCCATTCTCGCAACACCAAGGTGTACAAGACAACAGCGCCCTTGAAATTATTCTATCAGAGCTATATTAGAAGTACGCTTTTGATTTGGGCACCAGATTACGTGATGATGTTGAAAGGGTTCAGCGGAAGTTTCTGAGGATTATTTATTTTCGTAAGTACGGTGTATATCCTGAGAGAGGTTACTTATATCGGGAATTACTCCAGGAATTCAATGTAAGGGAGAGTGGGGGAATTGTGCGCAGCGGGCAATTGTGCGCATAGCATTCTTCGCTTTAATATAAAATATTAACGAGTCTGATAAGTGCTGCCATCTAGCAGACGATGTATCAAATGCCATAGACACGAGAAATGGCCTTCAATTCAGTTAATTTTATAACGCTGCAACTGTAAAGCACATATGGTTGTTTGGTTATAATTTTGGAAGTGATTGCTATTAAAAGGTAAGCTGTCTATTGATTCTTAATGATTTTTTGGCATGTGTGGTTACAATTAGTATGGTTTTAGGCATCCTTTAATGTAAAGTAAAGTATGGTGGACCGAATTTTTGTTTCGGATACGAGTAGTTTTTGTTTGTGAGTGGGCCTTGGGGGAATTGTGCGCGATATTGCGTACAATTGCCCGCAAGGTGCGTGCAATTACCCACCATAGAGTTAAATAGGAATGTGTTTTAAATAGCAAAATAATTCGTTTTCTTTATTTAGAGATGCCACGAAATTATCAACGTAAGACGGAAAAAAATTCCTGGAATCCCGAAAAGATGAAAATTGCGTTAATAGAAATTAGAAATGGCAAAAAAATTAGGCAAGTTGGTCGTGCATTTAATATACCAGAGTCAACATTAAGAAAACAAATTAAAGCAGAAACCCCTGGAGCAACGCGCCTTGGTCGCAAAGCTGTATTTTCCCCCGAGATTGAGACCCAACTAAAGGACTACGTGCTTATACTTGCCAAGCTTTTTTATGGTTTAACGCCCACAGAACTTCCCCGGTTAACATTTAATTATGCTAAAGAACAACACATGGAGCATGCTTTCTCATACGAAAAGAAAATAGCTGGTAAAGACTGGTTATACGGTTTCCTGAAACGAAATCCCGAAATAACACTTAGGCAGCCAGAAGGTACCAGCATTAATAGAATAGCCTCTTTCAACTCTGAGTCAACAAAAAAGTTTTTTGCACACCTCAAAGTTTTAATGGACAAATATAATTTTCCTCCAGATAAGATATATAACATGGACGAGACTGGAGTTACTGTGGTTCAGAAGAAGTGTCCAAAAGTTTATGGACCGAAAGGAGCTAAGAAAGTCGGGGCTGTTATTTCGGCGGAGCATGGACGAACAATAACAGCAGTGTTTGCCGTTAGTGCTGCAGGTAACTATTGCCCACCTATGTTAATATATCCGCGAAAACGAATGTCCCCAGCCCTACAAAAAAATGGGCCAATTGCAGCCCTTTACGTTTGCTCTAAAAATGGGTGGATCAATCAAGAGTTTTTCGTTGAATGGCTAAAACATTTTGAAAAAAGCGTCAAGCCCACGGAGACCGATCCTATGCTTCTAATATTGGATAATCACTCGAGCCATATTTCTTTAGAAACATATAATTTCTGTAAAAGCAAATTTATTCACATGGTCTCTTTACCACCTCATACTTCTGACCACCTCCAGCCACTCGACCTCGCAATTTTTGGTCCTTTAAAAACCCAACTCTATAAGGAGTATGATCTTCAGCTTACCAATACGGCTCATGAAAGAATTTCAGAGTACGACTTAGCTGAACTTTTAAATAGAGCATTTTTAAAAGTAGCTACTATGCAGAAAGCTATTTCTGGCTTTAGAACCGCTGGAATATATCCGTTAAACCCAGATAAATTCACTGAGAACGATTTTGCAGCTGCAAATCAAATAAGACCGTTAATAGTTGAGGCCGTTCCAGATGAAGTTATTCCTAAGTTAGCATCCCAAAATGCACCTTCTACACCAGATTTCGACAGACTCTCAACAGCCAATATTTTGCCTTCTACGTCACGTGAATCTCCAGTAAATCAGGGTGAAGTTGATCCATTGCCACAAGAACTCTCCACATCGGGCAACTCGTTTTTTAGCTTCGCTCCGATTCCAAAAAAGAAATCAAATCCGGAAGCCGCTAAGAGAAAGTCTCGTAATAAACAAAGCTCTGAAATACTAACATCAACACCTATGAAAGAACAACTGGAGATAGCCCAGGAGAAAAGAAAAATGGCAGCAGCCAAGAAAGTTAAGACTGTTAAAAAAAAATTAACAGATGAAAAAAGGACAGAAAACAAAAAAACAGTATCAACAAGTATCAAACAAAAGAAGTTAGTAACGAGAAAGAGAAAGTTGTCGGAAACAAGTAGTGAATCTGATGTAAGCAGTTTTGTTTGCGATGACGACGAGCACACGATTCTGAAAATTTTGACAATGTTGTACGAAGGGAAGAGCCTAATGAAGTATGTGGCATTTGTAATGAGTTCGGTCGTAATAGGAAACTGTGGTATCGATGCGTCAACTGTTCGGCTTGGAATCATGCAGCATGCAGTGGTGCTGACCGAGCTGATGGATATCTTTGTGATTATTGCACTCTAGTTAATTAAAAATATGCTAGGTACTTTTATTTGAGTAAGTATGTTAACAAACACGTTATAAAGAGCTCTTGACAACTATTTTTATTTCCATCCCTTTTGTTTAAATACATTAAGAATAATGCGTACAATTCCCCACCTTCTGCGTACAATTACCCCTTAGGGTGGGGAATTGTGCGCTTTGTAGTCGTTGTGTATTTTGTAGTGGTACTTGGTTCTGCATATAATTGACACAATATGCTTTTACATAATGAAAGTATAATGTATGTTCCTTAAATTTATTTAAGTAACAGTATCATAAGATCAATGGCCTAGTCATAGGAGCACATCTTGCTTAAGTGCGCACTCTCCCTTAATAAGCTTGCTGGGCAGACGCACAATATCTCAGTTGCTTTTTGGGTTTAAGCTCATTACGGGTGTTATCCCTGACTCCCACCTTCTATCTCTACTGATCGAATGGCAGGCTCTTGGTGGAAATACGAACTATTTATTTTTTTTTATTTTGACATCATCAAATTCATTTTTTATTTCCAATTTATACCACATAGTTTTATTCTGTTTCCAAACTTGTTTATTTATTATTTATTTTTTCTTTTTCTTAGATTTCGCTCTTTTATAATGGATTTGTATTTGTAATGTGATAATAAAGGATTTAATCACCAACCACATGATTTTTATTTTGATGCGTCAAAATTATTTTGAAAAAAATCAAATTTTGATTGATGCTCTAGTCTTTTTTTATTGTCTACTCCGAGAAGATAAAAACGTCTAGTAGATAGATATTGCTATTTTTTTTCATCAAAATAAATACGTATAATTAATTAATTATAATAAATACCGGAATATTAAGCAAACCACTACAAAACCATGTACGCATTAACAAAATCATTTTTAGACATTTTGTGAATTAATGTTTCAGTGGGAAATTGCTATTATTTATTGTACTAATTGTATTAGCTCTACATAAAAATTATTCATAAACTAAAGAAATAACGAAAGGATTTTTTTTTGTTAGCCGTTCTTTGACAATGTGTCAACTTATATAAATGAATTCATGAGAAAAAAAAGGAAAAAAAAATCCATTGACTCCAAAAAACCAATCGATAAATGCTTATAGAACACACCCAAATGTCGATTCATTTAAAAGCTTTATATCTATGTATTCGTGGGAATGGAATTATAGAAACAATCAATACAGAAAACAAACAACGTCACATAAACGAATGACTATCCAAGCGAAGTAATTTCTTTCAATTATTATTATAAATATCTGCTTGGTAGTGATTTCTGAGTGGTGAATATACAAAGGGCGCTACAAAAGTTTTACAATATGGCACAAGCGATTGTTATACGCTGTGGTAACTGGAGAGTTCAAGCCTATACTGTAGCCGGCAGCTCTGGCTCTGTTAGTTGCTTCGAAATTGTGTCAATGTAAACAATTTGAGTCAAAAACGGAATATCGTGTAATTTTTTGCAATTTTGCCTGTGGATTGAATATTGTTCAGTTTTTGAAGAAAACGGCTCCCGACCTAGAAGATGATTGTCCATGTCGCATGACCGTATTCAGGTGAAAATAGTCCAAAGTAAGGACACCTCGACACGTCCTTTATCAACAACATCAATTCTCAGAAGTATATTCGAGTCTGATGTTATAGTGAGATAGAAGAGAGCCTCAGCATTTATGCATCGGCAATTAGTACCATTCTGCACGAACATCTTCGAGTGAGGAGGGTTTGTTCCCTTTGGATATCCTTTGTCTTAATAGTATCAGAAAATGAAAAACTACAAGAATTGATGGGTTACCTAGTCGAAATTTTCATAGAAGAGGATTTTATATTTCGTCCAGAAATGTGAGCGGCTAAATATGCTAGCAGCTCCAGAACGAATCGTTTCATTCACATCAAAATAAGGGTTCTAATTGCTGTCATTTAAATATCTTTGTCTTTTTAGAAGTTTTGAGCCAGTCTGTTCTATCTTTATTGTTTTTGATGATAGATAGAACAGATAAAAATAAGAAGTCTGTAATCTATAAGCTAACGTGTGGATGCGGTAAAATATATATTGGTCAAACAGGAAGATCGTTTGAAAAACGTATTGCTGAACATTGTTCTTCGTTTAGAAATAAAAAAAACAAGTTTACACATTTGCCAATCATCTATTAGAAGAAAACCACATATTCACTAAGGATTTTCAAATTTTACATTTAGACAATAAAGGCACTAAATTAAATTTACTGGAAAATTAGAAATTAATAAATTAAAACAATCGCAAATTTTTCTTAACGATCAATTAGATTTAAAGTTTAGACGATAAAAAATGCACATTTAGTTTGTTTTAAAAAAATATATTTCTTTGTAAACAAGTTTAGTACTCTTTAGTAAAGCAGTAAAATGTTTACTACAATATTTGTGTAAATTCTTAGATTTTAAATACACTGTAAAATAATATTAACTTGTTCATTTTATATTTTTTCCTGTATCCCGATTTTAGTTTGTAACATGTTCTAGTAGTAAGTATCTGATGAAGCCACTGTGTTGCCGAAATAATTGTCGTTTTACGAACTCATATTATTTGTAAACATGTTTAATACCCTAAACAATGTTAGTTCTGTATAGCGCCAAAGAAAAAAGGGTGAAAGGTATATGTGAGTAATGCCTTTATACAAAAAATCGCGGTTCAATATTCACGTAGTAATAAGAAAATGATTTTTCTTTATTCGAGTCAGGCCCTATTGCAATTAAATGTACGGGCGGCAATATGGACTTCCTTTCATCAGTAATTCTCTTTACTGACTAATTATATTGTTCCATCGGTATTTGTCGGTACCACACAGAAATTAAAAGAAAAAAAATATATGTAAATAATTCCATACAAATTAAAAACCAGGTATATATCCTATTGGACACACTACACACATACATAAAGAATTTTGTTTTATGACGACTTTTGTTTTATTATAAATATAATAATTTTACTTTTAAGAGTTTAGCGTTCGAACTACTTAATTTTAATCATATTTTAATGAATACGGCATAGGTTTGTTGAAATATTCGACGTAAAGGCTATTATTGATATCCACAAAAAAACATCGCCATATGTGCGTGCAATATGTTTTTGTAAGAAAACAATAACATTCACTATCTATGAATAGGAACTTATGTTAAAAACATCGCTCCGAATTTTATCGATTTCTTTTGCGATCAATGAAATTGAATTACAAATGTATTTCGATAAATATAGAATAAACAAAGATACGGACCTACTTTAACTACATTTTGGCACTACAAATTTGGAAATTTTTTATGAATTACAAAAGAATTTCTTTTTTGATTTTCAAATAGTTCAATACGTATTCTTCAGGTTCGCATAGCTTGGGCGCTATTCAGCGGTGACCCTGTATATAGTAAAACAGCAAGGACTGAGGAGATGGGACACATATTTTTACTATAATATTAGTGTAAATACTTAGATTTTAAAGACGTAAAATCATAACGTAAATAATAATAACGTATATACTAACCTTATTCATTTTATATTTTTTATGTATGAGTATACTGATTTCAGTTTGTAACGTGCTCTAGTAAGTACCTGATGAAGCCACTGTGCTGGCGATACAATTCGTTTCACGAACTAATATTAATAAAGTGAAGATTTTAACTATCAGTTTTGTTTCTATTATAAATTATGGATTTTCATCAAGTAAAAGCCGAATTAATTCATTAATTAATTATAATAATAAAGAACTAACAACACTGCAATATGTAAAATTAGTTTCGCATTATTAATCTTTTTAAGTATTTTTTAAAGATAATTAGTTTGTAATTGTTCTACCATTTAAGTACTTTTTTTTTCCTTTCTCTTTTGTAATTTTATATATTTTTATTTTGTAATTGAATGAATTCTTAAATTTTAAATTATTGTGTTTTTTTCTATTCAACATATAACCTACTCCACTTGTTTGTGTTAAATATCATAACAAAGACACTTGGTTACACTAGGAATGATATTGAAAATATACCTCAAGATTCATATAAAAGGATTAAGAACTTAAAGATTATCGGATGAAACTGTAACTACTCGTAAATAACAAAAATTCGACGCGAAAGAAACTGTTACATAGTGTAACATAGGGAAATATGTAGTTATTGTTATGAGAAAAAGATATAATAATAAGGATTATCAGACAAAACTGTATCTGCCCGATAAATAGTATTATACACTGCTCCAATAAATTAACACACCACTAGGAAATCCTTTATAAAACTATAGTACTCGTACATTGTTACGTGTCCGTAACGCTCAACGCATCGTAACTTTTATTTTGTATCAAATTAGCATTCTCTCTATTATAATTTGCTCCGTTTCCAACGAACCTACCTGTATTTGGATTGAACGTCGTCTATTTGTATCATATATTTGGTTTCTTTCAAGTATTTCTTTTTTCTCGTACTCCGGTTCTTGTTTTTTTGGAAGTACGTTACTCTCTCCCCGTACACAATTTTTTCAAAAAAACCATGCCATTATCGCTGAGCGATATCTCTCTAAGAGGATTTTAGTGTTTTTTGAGAGACCACGTTGACCTTTTTTTTTTTTTAAACATTAAAATCCTCTTTGTCTTAGCCTTAGGAATCCTCTAAAATCCTCTTAGAGAGATATCGCTCAGCGATAATGGTATTGTCTATGAATTAAATCCAGTATGGGGCCGTAATTCTTAAATAAATTTCACTTAAGCCCAGTGGCGGTTCGGGGTGGTTCACATAGGGAGTGCATAATTTCAAAATTAAAAAGTGTAATACAAAAGCGCTTACCCAATCGTTATAAATTTCACCGACGTACTGTTCCAGACAGGTACTGTTCATTGTAGAGTTTGTTTTGAGGGAATAGTAAATATTACACTACACAGTTTAATTACATCTGACGATAAACGAAGTCCATTTTACGTGTCTTTGACTTGCAGAACAGTTCTATCACTTTTTCATTAAAGTTTGGGAAATCATTTATTCATATACATTCTTTTTCACAAGATAACATAGTAAGGGCATTTAATCTCTCTTCTTTCATTGTATTTCTCAGGAAAGTTTTTATTCTCTTCAGCCGTGAAAACTGGCGTTCCGCTTCGGACGTTGTCATTGAGATTGTAATGACAATTTTTAAAAGCTTAACAACTTCATTAAAGGTGTCGCTTAATCCATCCAGCAGAAGACCTAGCAGACTACAGCACCCACTTCTATATTTTGCCTAAATTCTTCTCTAGAATATAGAACGCTTAATTCAGTTCGTAATCTGCTTTCATTGAGGCATGGATAAAATTTAACTGCTTCTTTAAGGCAATCTTCCGGAATTTTTTTTTGAAAAGAGGAGAACTGTTTAAAAGAAATTAAGTTTGCTAATATTAAGTGCCCTGTATACCGAAATCTAGTTTTTATTTCTAGCAAAATAATATCGCACACTTCAATAGTTTCCCTCCTTCTTTGGCTACCAACAGTTACTCTTCGCCGCTTTGATGGTCGAGGAGTCAATTCTAGGTCATTTTGTTTAACCAACTGATTATCTGTGTCAGCGATTTCGGTTCGAATTTTTCCAATAGCACGTCCAAATTATCTAAATTATTCTTGATTTTTTAATGTATCTGTATTGACATTTTGTAATTAATTAAACAATATGTCCACATGTGGCATAATTTTATGAAAGGAAGTTAACCAATAGATAAAATTTTCCTCCTCTAAAATTCGCAAATTGGCACTAGCTTGATGAATGGTAGTTTGTAAACTAGCTTCTCCCTCGATTTGTTCTAGAGCTTCAATTATTTCTTCTCGGTGATCATATATTGTATTCACTGTCCTAGAATTGAAGTTCCATCTTATTTTTGAAGAACGAGGTAAGCTTTTTCTCTGCAGGAATTCTTCCAATCTTGCAGCTCGTTGTGGTGAAGTGGAGAAAAATGTACATAATCCCGTCAGATTGGCAAAAAAAATTCTGCAATTACTACTGCTCGATGTAGCATGTGACATAATTAGATTTTTCTGATGTGCATAACAATGTACAAAATTAGCCCTTGGATACTGGTCTTGGACATGTCTTTGCACGCCGTTAATAGCACCACTCATGCCTGCTGCCCCATCATAGCTCTGTGCAATCAGTTTTTCTGGGTCATCAACAAGCAAACTAATTTCGTTAAGGATGGAGGCAGATAAAGAATTAGCATCATGTCCACTAGGCAGAAGAAATTTCCAAAATCGTTCGACCGGTCTCGCGTTCACAATATATTTTAAAACAACCACCAACTGATACTGATTGGACACATCTGTGGTTTCATCAGCTATAACAGATATGAAGTCGGTTGCTTTAATTTCACTGGTAACTTGTTCATGATGCACGTT
Organism: Melolontha melolontha; assembly: GCA_935421215.2. Classification (NCBI taxonomy): domain Eukaryota; kingdom Metazoa; phylum Arthropoda; class Insecta; order Coleoptera; family Scarabaeidae; genus Melolontha; species Melolontha melolontha. Next base: position 103,397,770 of record OW285240.1, on the reverse strand, counting down.
CAACATTGCATCAAGCAGCTCATTCTGTATCGTTTTTGATAATCCCTTAAAAACCGGTGCTGATTCGATGTGATTTCTGAGCGATTTATCCAATTCTGCCGTAAAATTTATCAATTCACGAAAAATGCCGTTGTTATTCGACGTTTGCTGTTCATCATGACCTCGAAGTGCCAGTTCAAACGCGCCACAAAATCTAATGCAATTTATTATTAAATTTAACACATGCCTATTTTTTGTTACCTTTTCATTGTGTTTGCTTTTCTATATTATGAATCTAAAACATTCTGAATGTTATTTTTTCCTAACATTCTTAGACTAAATATATTTTTCAAATGCCTTTCGGAATTTTCATGTTTAATAATTTTAGCACTAAGATGAATTAAGTCTCTTATTCCGTTCTTTGACCAAGACGGTTCACCACCAAACAAAAGACACGGAATACAAAACAAAGTATTTTTAATTTCACACCCACAAATCCAGTCACTTTTCTGATAAATATTCATTTTGAATTTTCTTATAACGTCTTTACCTTTAACAGATTGTTTATTTTCTAAACATAATTGAGGCATCGGCCGTTTAAGATTCTTTACTGCGATTTTTTCATCATAAGTTAACCGCGAGAACGCGTTGTTCTCTAAAAAAGACACGGAATTCATTGTAACAACGGCAGAGAGTAGTCTGGTTCAGTTGCTCCAACGCTATGTATTATACGACATTGAAGTACGGCAAAATACAGTTCTCCCCACCATCAATGTAATGTTAATTACTTAACAGAGCAACAGTTGGGCTTTGCTCAGTATATCTGTGACGACGATCGGTGTATGTACGTTGTTAGCGTGCCACGTTCCTCGTCAATAACTATGAATACATAATAAATAAATACTTTCACAGTTAGTCGCCGCTTGGTTTGTTTTGTTTCATAATTCCAGGGGGGTGCAATTGCTCACTTGCTCTCATTAAAGAGCCGCCACTGCTTAAGCCATATTCATAGACAATAGCGATTGAGGACTCGTGACAACTGCCCAAGTTCGGCGATAATTTGCGTCTGCGTACGGGGAGAGAGTAACGTACTTCCAAAAAACAAAAACCGGAGTACGAGAAAAAAGAAATACTTGAAAGAAACCAAATATATGATACAAATAGACGACGTTCAATACAAATACAGGTAGGTTCGTTGGAAACGGATCAAAATATAATAGAGAGAATGCTAATTTAACACTAAATAAACGTTACGATGCGTTGAGCGTTACGGACACGTAACAACATATATGATTAGTAGGGACCGGACACGAGAAGCCGATGACTCATCGCCCACGAGCGCACTACTGAAAATTTGTATTTTTAAAGACGGGTGGTAACCTATAAAATACGAAATACATTTTTATTTCTTCATTTTATAGTTCAGGTTGAGTAAAGGAGTATTAATATTAACTAGCAATACTTTCACAAGGTTCTCTTCTGTAAAATTTTCTCTTTGAATGAAAAACATCCTTGTAGATAGAAAATGTCCTTTCTACATCGCAACTGGTTATAGGTGCATACTGGAAATATTCTTTTATTTCAGCGTATTTAACAGTTAGATTTTCAGGCATTGTCCCCATACACAATTGCCGCAATGTTATTAAATCTGGATTTCTATTAAAAACTGCGTTTAACTCTTGCCGAAGGCCACATCCGAAGTAACTTGGAATATTTTTCAAATTATTAATAGTCACATCTAAAATGTTGTTAATCCATAATGTGGAACCAGTGAAACACCTCCATTTAGTGAGCATTTGCCAAAATTAGTTGTGATTCAAAACTTAAGACCAAGTTTAGTAAGCACATATTGCATTATTTTTGGCTTAGTGTGAAAATAGCGTATCCACTACTCGCAATTTGCAATGATAGTTCCGTTACTATTTGAAACCACTTATTTATGCGAAATGGCATTTTCGATAATGACTAAAATTAAAACAAAGCAGCGCTCTTGTCTTAGTAACATAGACATCGCCAAGAGACCTGGACCAACCGATATGTTCACAAACTTACCCAGAAGTCTATTGCCGTATTAAAGTGTGTACAGCATCAGGAAAATTATGAATACTTGCCTTAAAGCTATGCTCTGTAATTCTTTGATTTTATCATGCTTCGATTACTGTAATATGGTGCTTAGACAACGAATATGTAAACAGGGTTCAAAGAATGCAAAATGCATGCATTCGATTTATTTTCGGCTTAAGAAGATATGATCACGTGTCTTATTTATTGGATGAATTTGGGCGGCTTAATATGTATAGATGAAGATATTTACATTTTTGTTCTTTTGTCCACAAAACGTTATTATCTAATGCGCCAAGTTACATTTAGTGATGTACCGGGTCCTAAAAAATGCCGAGTACCGGATATTGGGTATTGAGAAAGAAAAAGAAACGTACCCGGCCGGGTAACCAGGTACACGGACGTTATGTGAAAGTGTGTATCCTACGCCATCTGACGAGAAGGCTGCGTATGTAAACAAAACCAGGAAATCCCCTGAGTTTACACTGGAGCTGCCGCTGTTTTGTATATAATATACTCTCAGTTCGCATTTAGTTTCTATTAATTTCTTACGTATGTACCCTTTCAATAATGAGTTCAGTTTGGAGTTATTTTAAAGTGTTTTCTGAAGACAAAACGAAAGCAGTAAGCAGAGGTGGCACAAATACAAAATCCTACGGAACGTCAACGTATAAAACATTTACGTTTAAAACATTCAGATGAGTTTAGTGATTGTGACATTGTTAATGTTAAGAAAAAGAAATTAGACGATCCGACACCGCGACCTTCGTGCCCCTTTAAACAACAGACATTGGTACAGTGTTTAGACAAAATTATCACATGGGACATTAATAATAGTAAAGCAAAGAAAATCCATGATAAAATTGGCGAATTGATAGCTGTGGATACCCAACCCATTGCAATAGTCGAGAATGTTGGATTTATTAATCTTTGAAAACATTAGAGCACCGATATCAAAATACCTTCACGAAAATATTTATCAGAAATTATTATTCCTACTACATACGATAAATGTTGTTCGAAAATTTGTGATTTAATCGATATTGAAAAATCACAACTGAATTTGATGTCCTTGACATCAGACATGTGGACCTGTTCTGAGAATAACGAAAGCTTTATAAGCCTTAGTGGACATTGGCTTAATGAAAAAATTGAAAAAAATGCGTGGTTCTAAATGCTCGCCATTTTTCTGGAAGCCATACAGGTACAGCCATTAGTGATTCATTAAGCGAAATGCTACAATTCTGGAAATTGGACGCTGAAAACCACATACACGTATTGTCACGAGATGGTGCTCGTAATATGATCAGTGGATCAAATATTGCCTATTTGAGAAATGAGTCATGTTTTATTCATAGCATCCAATTGGTAGTTCATGATAGCATATATTCTCAAAAATCTATTTCCGACATAATTGCAAAGTCTCGCAATATAGTAACCCATTTTAATCACTCGCAAGTAGCTAGTACTAAGTTGAAAGAAATACATACCAAATTATCGCTTCCACAACACAAATTAGTACAAGACGTAGTCACGAGATGGAATTCGACGTATCATATGCTCAAGAAGATATTAGAACAAAAAGATGCCATCGCACTATATTCTTCTGATCATGATATATCAAACTTGAATGCAACAAATTTGAAGTTAATTGAAAATATAGTTATCTTATTGGAACAATTTTACATCGTTACAGTTGAAGGTAATTTAGAGGAAGCTCTTATTTCGATGATAATCCCAAATGTAGTTGCTTTAGAGCGCTTTCTCTGTAAAAAACTACACGACGAAGGAACTGTAACCATGAAAAAAGAAATGCTAAAATCTTTAAAGGCTCGATTTGAAAATGTGGCAAAAATAAGTTGTATGTAAGGGTATTAGATCCCCGTTACAAACTAAAATTTTTAAAACCCGATACACAAGTTATTGCTAAAAATTGAATTATAGAAGTATTTCTCCGCTAAGTATTGATAAAAACAATGACAATAAACAAAAATAACCTGCAGAACATGGAAAAAATAATCATGATAAAAATGAAGATGTGGGGCTTGCATAGATGACATTTTGTTTGAAAATAAATCCATTGAAGAAGAATCCTATATTGTGGGAAATTCACAGACAATATTCAACTTTTAAATTTTCGTAAACATCCTAACATTCCTCGTACCGAAAATCCGTTGGTTTGGTGCGCAAAAAATGCAAATACTTATCCAACACTATCAAAATTGGCTAGACAATACCTAGGAGTGCCTCCTAGCAGCATACCCAGTGAAAGAATGTTCAGCGAGACGGGTATTATTTAGGAAGAGAGAAGAAATAGACTTCTTCCGAAAAACGCAGAGATTATTATTTCTGCATTATAATCTCCCATTACTGAGATTTAATTATTAAATTAAATTTTTTTGTTTGGTATTTTTTTAATAAAATGTTCAGTTAAAATAAATTTTGTGTAATTTATTTTCATTCACTTATTATCTATCTTCTCTTCAAATTTCAGATAAGGAACCCATTACCAGGCAATAATTTTGTTGGGTATGCCGGCTACCGGGTAATTTCCGGGTACCAGTTACATTGCAATCCTTCTAACCATGAGGAGTGCAATACATTCCAGACAGCTTCAATTCACTGATAATCCTAGGGTGCCGCAACACTGCTCCGCACTGTTTTAGAGATATTTTTCGTATGCAGCTCCGACTAATTATAATGTCCTGGCGAAGGACCTCAAGTCTTGTCTCAGTGTAAATCTTTTTAAAAGTAAATTGAAAACCCAGTTATTGATGGAACAGAGGACTTCACATACGAGTAGTGATTGCATATTTTTGTAATTATTAGTATTAGATTCTGTTACCTTTTGTCCATTCCCTTTCCTTTTTCCTCCCTCTTCTTGTTTCTTTCCAGTTATTTCTTATATTTCTTATTAAGTGGATGTTATTATATTTGTTATATAAAGCGTACATGTTTGGTTTAAGTTAAAGTATTATTTATTAGGTTATTGCTTTACATTACGTGTATTTAAATAATGGTTGAGTAGACTCCCCCAAATAAAGTCCTTTGTTATTAACCCCCTCCCCCCGCCGGGATGTTTTTACTATCATACCTATTCTTCGGGGGAGGGGGGGAGGTCTTTAGATAAATGCAAAAGTGGGTCGCTGACCAAAAAGTTTGAGAAACACTGCTTTAAAGGATCAAATTAGTTCGTAATGATTTGTTAATCATTTTTTACTTTTTTGCATAACAGTTGATGCTCAAAAAACGTACCTCAATTTATTTAGATTAACAAGGATTTATAAATAATTGCAATAGCTACAATAATAAACAAAAACGATGATGTAAGATATAAATATTTATCTTTTGGACCGGCGAATCTCGGAAGGTTAACGTCGACATACATGTACGTATTATACGTATATATACATGTACTTACATAGATATCGTAACTTCTTTCTTTCATGTTCAATATGTAAATAATGTTGGAAGATTTACAATGTCTGGACTTCGTTGATTACTGTAACTGTAGCGAGTGTTTTATACATATATACGTACATGTGTTTGTTATCATTTTTGTTTTCTTTATTATCGGCCCGTAAAATAAGAAACCCCGGCGTTTAGAATAAACAATGTGGTGTGATATTTTCGGTGGTTATTAAAAATTTGAATTCCTGAATTTTTTCAGTTCTCTATTTTAATCGCATTTTTCATTAATTTGTTTTTGCGGTTTTGTCAAATTTTTTAATTTAAATTCCACATAATTGTATCGATTACAAATATTAATACGAAGTGTGTTTTTTTAAGTAAATACTGTTTTGAAATATGATAGCTGCAGCTTTGCAATCGCCATTTCGCGATGAATACATGCATCTATTGGCTACTCACAAACGCTATTATGGAATCATTTGCCCGAATTTACTTTTGTTTGTGCGTGTTTGGAATGCTTCAGACCATTGAAAATCTCTTCAAGTGTGAAATATGTGCTGTCATAAGTTCCTTCAATACAATAAACGCGAAAACGGCCGAAATTCATCAGGAGATTAGTTAAGGGCGCGAACAAAATTTTAGGAGCGATGGAATGATAAGAAAAAAATGGGTTAGAGCATTTAAAGAAGGTCGTCCAAACGTGCTTTATATGAAAAAAATTTGGAACAAAATTTCGGAAACTATTGGCTCCTTAAAAGATAATCCAAACTCTCAAAATTTTCATCATTGAAAATCTCACCGAGTGCTAAATATGCGCTGTCATAAGTTTCTTAAAAGCAAGAGACGCGAAAACGGCCAAAATTAATCGGGAGATTAGTCAAGTGAATGGACAAAATTCTATAAGCGATGGAATGGAAAAAAATGGGTTAGAGGATTTAAAGAAGGCCGCGCAAGCGTGCACTATATGTAAAAGACTCAACAACTTGGAATTAAAAATTATTTCAAAATTAAAAACAAAATTTTGTCGTATAATGTAGTCTTTAAGCCTATCTGAACTTATGACATTCAGGTATGAGTACAGCAGCCAAATCAAATGTTGCCGTTATAATGAGATTCCAATCAAAAACACTGCGTGCACTTATTTGATGCTTTCTACTTTGTGACAAACAGACATACATCATTTGGATGTTCATACAGTAGGCGCTATCTGCAACGACTCGAAAGACATTCCAATTCACCAGCTTTGGGCCACCTAGATAACAGTGACGATATCAGAAGACTGAAACTCAGAATGGACTTTTTTAAATTAAAGTGAAACTATACAGATATAACATTGTGCTATAAACTCATGAACATTGAAATTGTGTCATATACCTGTGATAACTAAAGTAGGACACCTATTTCCACACATTCAATGTAATAGTTATTTAACGCAACACGTCCTTCTTAATTCTTTCATATTTCGACATTGTAGTTTAAGTATGTAACCAGGTCACATTAACTAGGTCAGTCTGCTGTATGAGATCTTAACGTTGCTGTACAAGTCAACATCGTAACTAGTAATGTAATTGTTATTGTTATTTATTCAATTAAACGTTATTATATTGTTCCCGAATGTGTTAATTATTCTATCCATAAAACCGGCCTCTAATGAGTCCGCCTCGGAAACGAAGCTACGACCAGGACTCGGGGACATCACATGGTGATCCTGCCTCTCGTGAGCTGAACCGACCTCACATGGCGATTCTACCAACCACTCTTGACATTGCATACCTATAGAGTTATATTCAGTGGAATAGGGCTCTCTCGGGCGATTAATGTCTTAAATAAGATATGTTCATTGTTTGTAACGGGTGGGGAAAAGTCCTGCTACCAGATTGATTGCGCGCCATCTTGGTTATGTGACGTTTAGTTCAGTTTAGCTTTAACCATTGTGTTGTGTAGACGTCCAAATTTTATTATGGATAAATATACGCCACAAGAACGAGCAGAAATAGTGACAATATTTATTGAAAATAATCGTTCCATTATTGCCACTCAGCGGAAATTGCGTCAAAAATATCCTAATCGTCCAGTGCCTCACAAAACCACAATTTATCGTTTACATGCGAATTTTCGACAGTACGGTACGACAGCAGACAGGCCTCGTTCTGGAAGTCAACGGACGGCTCGTAACGCTGAAAATGTGGCTCTGGTGCGCGATAGTGTTGCAGAGTCTCCAGAAACATCAATTCGGAGACGTGGTTCCCAGTTACACATGTCTGCACGCAGTTTAAGGCGAATTTTGAAAACTGATTTGAAAATGTTCCCGTACAAAATTCAATTAGTCCATAAATTGCTACCGAGAGATCATGATCAACGAGTTGAGTACAGTAATGCAATCCTAAGGCTGTCTGATGAAATGAAGATTTTTCGTCTAAATTGATAATGAGCGATGAAGCCCATTTTCTTCTCAGTGGCCACGTCAATAAACAGAACAGTCGGTTTTGGGGGACACAGAATCCTCAATTAATTCATGAAACGTCATTGAATCCACAAAAAACAACTGTATGGTGTGGTGTTCATGCTGGAAACATCATTGGTCCCTATTTTTTTGAAACTGACGAAGGTGTTGGAGTTACTGTTACTGCTGAACGGTACCAAGACATGATTCGAAATTTTCTTGTGCCTGAAATGGAAGAGCAAGGACTAGAGAAAATGTGGTTTCAGTAGGATGGGGCCACAGCACACACAGCTCGTTCAACAATTCAATTATTGAATGACGTTTTTCCACGAAGACCAATTTCGCGAAATGGCGATTTAGCATGGCCAGCCAGATCTCCGGATTTAGCTGACCTGACTTTTTTTTATGGGGTTTTTTAAAATCAAAAGTTTATGTGAATAGGCCCCAAACGATTCAACATCTTAAAGAGAATATTCGTCAAGAAATTGAAGAAATTCAGCCTGAGATGTTGCAGGATGTCATGAAAAATGCCTTAAAAAGAGCCGAAAGTTGCATAGCGAATCGCGGTCACCATTTAGCCGATATAATTTTCCCATCATAACGAAAAAAAATGTAAAGAGAAAATAAACTTCTTATGAAAACCAAACTTACTTATCTTTTCATTCAACAAAGTTATAGGCAATCAAAATGGTAGCGGGACTTTTGCCCCACCTGTTATAAAGACAGATTGCATAATAAACGTTAAAAAAAAATAAACGTGCACGATTAAAGACGAAGGGTTAAGGAAAGTTGAGGAAAAAATTCCAGGAAACAAATACTTTACGATTTCATAATTATCTAATGAGTATTTTCAAGTTCAAAGAAGTGCTGTATATGAAATTGTGACAGAACGTGTATATTATCGGAAGTTGTGCCCAGCCTGACTTCCAAAAATTCTGACTAAGTTGCATAAAACCAATCGTTTAGCCAGTTCGCATAAAACCAATCGTTTAGCCAGTTCTTTGCCTTTCTTAGAGAGGCAAGGTGTCGTCGAAAGAGATATGTTTTTAAGTCAAATCGGCACTGGTGAGGAATCCTCCATAGATGAATCAGGCCAGAAAGGTGAGTATCAACTACAGTCATCTATCGATAGGCCGTGAGGGTATCACCGTAGTGGAAGTGGATCCGTGTCCGCCAGAGAGAGGCAAAGGTGTAGTAATAAAGACCAACTTCGCCAGATCTATGCAAAGCAGCTAGGCAATTTCAGACAAAGTATTCAATGCTGACGGAAGCTTTTCTCTCGAAACTTCTAGGTCTAATAAGACCAGAGAATGCATTCTAACGAGGCAAGAAGACCACAATATTTTTCGAAAGGTTGTTGATGAATAGGTGCTGTCGCCACTCCAAGTAAATTCAAGTTGTACTAATTGTTTCCTTCACAGAATTTTATCTAGAACTCCACACTTTTCTTATGCTTTCTTGATCCGTATAGGTATTCCACGACAAATTGTGAGACATTCCAGGTCTCACAATGTATCTTAGCATTTATTGTGTCTTCCCGAGGCAAAAAATCCACAAGAAATATCCCCTGCCCATCCCAAAACACAGCGCAGATGATTTTTCGAGATGAAATTGTTTGCTTAAAGATAATTTTCTTGGGTGATGTTAAATGTCTTTATTCCATGGACTGTTATCTTGATACCAGTCTAACATGAACACTACATGTTTTCTACCTTGCAACTTTTACCGGTACTATTCCCACGAGAAGCAAAGGAAATAACAGTTCGCCCGCTCGTAGCCTCGTTTAGCTAGTGGGATAACACTAGTGTTATTTCACTAGTGATTTGGTGAGCATTTCTTAAAAGATTGTTCCTTAGCGAAAGATTTTACGTTTAACACTATTTTTCTTTTTCAGATTGTTCTACTGAAGTTGACAACTTAGTTACCGATATATGTATTTAGATATCACCAGTGGAATAACACCAGTGTTATCCTACTGGTGATTTGGCGAAGAGTATATTTTCAAAGGTTCTAGCTTGGCCAAAGGTGTTTACGTTTAACATTATTTTTCGTTTTCAGATTATTCTACTGAAGATGTTAACTTAGTTGCCGAAATACGTATTTAGAGCTTATTGATTTATATTGTGGTTAGGGATTTTCCTTGTTTCTATCTGTATCAGATTTCAAGCCATGGTATTTACCAATTCGAATAATTCATAATTATCATTTTTTTTTTTTAGTTTTCGTCTTGGAATTTCTATTTGGCAATTTAATCAAAATTATTATTATTGTTGTAATAATTTTAGTGCTAATTATTGAACATCAAATTAATATAATATAATTGTTTAAAAATAATAATAAAGTATATAAGTATTAAAATTTTTTCTGTTTCTTCTATCTATATACAGTAGTGCCAATAACCATAAATTTTTTTGTGTTAATAAAAATAGCAGTCAGTACCAATAATTGTTAATTTGGGTATTTTTTATATTTGCATCTTTTCAAAATAAATTACGTCAAAACTTAAGACGGTTCATATTTAGTGTTCTCTTGATTTAATTTTCATTTTTAGGTTTTTATAGACGGGATATTAAATTAACACAAAAACAATTAGCAAATAAATTCCACTGAAATGCCAATCATTCTACGAGTTATTCTATATACACAGTGGTTCTAACTTGATAAAGCTACTTCGTTGTGGTTGCATTGAATTATACGTCTTCCACAGTATTTTTTTAATTTTATTGTTTAGTATTTTCCTTTATTAAAAACAAAATATTTATGATGAACAAGGTTCGAAGTCCACTATTTTAAAGTAATGTTCTTTATATATGAAAATTAAGTGTAACTACAACATAATTTAGACCGTTCTAGATCAGATAACGACTAAACAAACATCCTTTTACATAGGCAGTCATTATTGTGTTAAAGACTAATACACGTTAATGATAAAATTGCTTTTCTAATCGTTTGAGATATTATTAGTCAAACAATTCTCGAATATAAAGTCTACATGTGTTAACCTAAACAAAAATCATGTCGTGGAAACCGCTCAAATAAAAGTAGGCGATGTTTGTTTAATTTATATGACGACGAATGCAATATTATTTATTATCTTTATATTATCTTTTTATACAGGTTTATTCAGATTCGATGCTCACCATTAGGATTTCGTAAACCGCAAGAGATACAAAGAAGGTTAAATTGAGGCAAAGTTGCGAAGATGAATGGGGATTAATATGCCGCAAACAAATTTGCATTATCATTTTTCGTTTTTGAAATTTTTTGTAAAAACCAAATTTTCACATTTTTTTTCTTTCTTCAGTAACTTGGTTGTTACGCAACGAATTGAAATCCCAAGAAGCAGTTCTCTATAGTAACTTTTTCTGCTGCATTCAGCGGTGCTCATAATTTTTCAGTACAACGTTTCTCGACTTTACAACCGTCATCAACTAAAAAAAATTAAATACGGACCTGGATTTTAAAATCTTTTTATTATTGCTATAGCAAACGCCAATTAAGTTGGCGCGAGGAGGGGGTGCGCAGAAGCTGTTTTTAAAAACGTCCACCCCCACTACTCAAGTAATTGTAATTATTAATCGCACGACTGATGTCGCGTCGTCTTAAAGTCGCAAATGCATTTGTAACTTGTGTACGCAATTCTTCTAAATGTTGTATGGATTACGCATAAATCTTATTTTTAATATTCCCCATAAAAAGAAATCGGAGGCGATAGGTCGGGTGACCTTGCAGGCCATTCATATACCCCGCGATTCCCAATCCACTGTCCTGGAAATTCTCTGCGCAGGAAGTCTCTTACCGCTTTTAGGTTGTAGGGATGTGCTCCATCATTGGAACCAGAGAATACGATGTCATCCGAGTGGCACATTTTTTAAATAATTGGCTAAGTAATTTTCCAGAATATTTAAATAAGTAACGCCATTTAAATGATTCTCATAAATAAACGACCTATTACTTCACCGTTTAAAATTCCGACCCACACATTTAAACAAAAACGCACTTGGTTTCTAACTTGTCTGTTATGGTATGGGTTCTGTACAGCCCGGAAATGTTCATTATATCTATTGAATATTTCACAATTGGAAATTTATATTCATCTGTCCACATTATGGAGTTCAGAAAATCGCCATTTAAATTGATTTGTTGTCTGAGCCAGTTGCACCAAGCAATCACCGTTCCAAATCTCCAGATTAACACGTGCATTTTCCAGAATTTGTGCTTATTTTGAATTAATATTTTTCAAACCTTACTCTGGCGTAAATGCTGCTATTTCATTTGTCGATTTTCTCGGATGAGCAATAATTTGTAATTTTTTAAAATACATAGACTTGTGCATAGAAAACATACTATTTTGTAAATAAATCTGTTGTAATACTTGACGGGCATCCTCTTCGTTAATCTTATTTTCGTATTTTTATCGTGGTTTTTGAAAAGGATTGTAGTCAACCAAATTTTGTTCTAATCTGCAAAAATGAGAGTAATGCGACCGCCGCCTTTCCAGGAATCCTTGATGGCCTTCACTGGTGTGCTCAGAATTTCTACGGTCTATGAAATACAGTTTCAAAATGTCACGATTTTCTTCATTTGTGTAACTCATTTTACTTGCAATGCAGAATGACACATCAACAAATCAACAAATTCAGATAACTGACATAACGAAGAGATTTGATTTTTGTTTCCAAGGCATGTCTGATATTCTGATATTTTTAACAAAATAATAATTAGTTTTTAGGCAGACATAAGTTTTTAAATGGTTGGCCAGCAATTGTAATTACATGTTTTTTTTTCTAATCAGTTATCGAAAAATAAATTCTTCAGTTTTCCTTTTGAACCATGTCTTGGCTCGCAATATGTCTTTCTTATGAATTTTGTTGAGAAATAAGTGACAATGTCAAAAAATACTAGCATACTAATGTTATAAGGATAAGTAGCAATAATAAAAGCAATTTTAAAATCCAGGTCCGTATTTAAATTTTTTCAGATGATGACGGATGTAAAGTGAGGAAACGTTGTACCGAAAAATGCAGTACACCGCTGGATGCAGCAGAAAAGTTACTATAGAGAAGTGCTTTTGGTTTTTCAATTCGTTGCATAACAACAAAGTTATTTAGAAAGAAGAAAATGTGAAAATTTTGTTTTTACCAAAAATCTCAAAAAACAAAAATGATAATACAAATTTCTTTGCGGCATTTTAATCCTCATTTATTTTCGCAACTTTGACCCAACTTAACCTTCTTCGTATCTCTTACGGTTTACAAGATCCCAATGGTAAGCATCGAATCTGAATAAGCCTGTATAGATACATAATGTACATATTTCTTGTTTTACCCAAAATGTATGAACAAATACGAGGGAAACACTGACAATTTTGGGAACCAGCATTATAGTTGGTACCTGACCTATGATTTATACAAATCCGGCTAACTTCACATTCACTTCACATTATGTGAGTGAAAACAAGTGGCAGAACCAAGAAATGTCAAATAGTTTTTTTTACGGTGACAGTTAGAAGTTAGCAATACAGTAACAAAATGAATTTAACAAGAGAACACTATGGTGCGATGATTTATGCGATGGTATAAGTCAACAAGAATGTGTTCAGCGAATTAATTCTGCGTTTGGTAGTGAAGCATTATCTAAAACTACAATATATCGCTGGTTTCAAGATTTCAAACTTGGACGTGATAGCCTCAGCGATGAATTGCGTGAAGGTCGACCATCAACAGCTGTTGTTGCGTAAAATGTCTATGCCGTTTGTGAATTAATCGACATGTGACATATGCTGAAATTCGTGCATCTTTAGGCATTGACATGACTGCAATACAAACAATTTTGCACGATCATTTACATGTAAGAATCCCCATAATCTGTCAGCAGTCCAAAAGAAGCTCGTATGAAGTGGTGTAAAGAAACACTGAAACGCTTCCACTCAGGTTCATCAAAACTCGTGTATAACATCATCAGTGGTGATGAAACTTGGATCTACTCATATGAACCTGAAAGTAAAAACCAATATGCTGTATGGGTGTTTCAAAGTGAAGCAAAACCGACGAAAATTGTTCGAGGGGCTTGTGCTTTTAAACAAATGATTGCTTGTTTTGTATCTAAGACTGGTCATGTGGCCACGATTCCTTTAGAGAACTGTAAATGCAGAATGATATACTACCATTTGTTTGCGGCAAGTTATTGCAGCCCCTACAGCCCCGACTTGACTTCTCTACGTCCCCCAAAATTAAAAGTAAAATGTGTGGACAAAGATTTTTATCACTTGAATAACACTTGAATATCACTTATATAAATGGAAAAGTGTATAGAACTTAAGGGTGACTATTTCGAAAAACAATAAAGTATTTCAGAGGCTAAGAAATCTAACAGTACCGGCAACGATCCTCATTGTATCGTTAAATTGAATATCTATTAGCTTGGTGTGAGAGCTACGATACCAAATAGTAGCATAGTATTCAGCAGGAGAGTAGGAGCTTGGTGTGAGAGCTTCGATACTAAATAGTAGTTCTGATATACTATTAAATGATAAATTAGACTTGAATTCTTCCCCGTTGTAAAATTTGTTTGTTCTGTGAAATGGGGTTTCGCCAAATCGTTCTATTACTTTATTAAATTTTGTACTTTCCCCCATTGTAAAATTTCCTGTTGTTAAATTTGTTAGTTCTGTGAAATGGGGTTTTGCCAAATTGTTCTGTCACATTATTAATTTTATACTTTCCACTAATTTAGATACAGTTTAGGTTGACATATAGCAATTAAGATAATAGTTTGCAGTAACCCAATACGGTTGTGTTGGCTATAAAGTAAGTAACATTAGTTTATTGTTATACTTGAAGAAGCTACTGTGTAGCGAAACAGCTGTCATATATATATTTTTTTCAATATAGTGTAAATCTACAAACAACATTTGTGTTTTATTTTTATTTTAATTTACCAAATATTAGCACAGTATTCAGCAGGAGAGTAAGCCAGTGCAATGGGTGCTGTTCACAAGGTCCCCCCATTCGCCCCTGTGAGTGTTTCTGTATTAAGTTTTGCTAATAAAGTGTCGAAAAGTATGAAATACTTTCTAAATTTTGAACACAATTACATTTCTATTAATACATATTTATGGCGCTCTTAGATTGCTTCAAATATACTGACTTTTGTATTACTGTGTCTTCTATAATTTCAATTATAAGGTAAACTTTACTTCTTACAACTAAAGGTGATTTAAACGTAAAGATTATATTATTATTTCAAATGTGGTTGAAATTACCTTTAGTAATTTTATCATAAATTGGCATTTGTGAAGATAGAAAATCCAGCGATCCTAAAGTTTATCAAATTGAGTTAAAGCGCAATTGTAGCACAAATATTTTTACGATATACAAAGTAAAGCGTTAAAAATATGATTCAAAGTATGTAATGTATACTTTTAAAACTTCATTCAATTTAATGTATGTACGTGAATAATTAAAATTTAAAGAATCGGAAATACAACAGGGTATAAAACTTTCGCAGTTGAAGTGTTTTTCTCGTAATGATTTTTAATACTTTCTTTATCGACAATCACACATGTATGCGAATGATGTTGCGCCGTAACTGTAAAAGTTGATATGCTACAATTACCATAAGTAATTACAGGAAAGTATAGATGGGAATCTATTGAAGAGATTAAAAAATGACAAACATTTTTTCAATTGTTATAGCGAATGAATTGCAATTCAAATATGGGGCACATCATATACAAGCTTGAAAAAAAAATATTCACACACACGTCATCCTGGCCTAATTTTAAGGTTTTTTGCATAACCAAGGACTCGGGTAATATTTATTTTAAATATAAAAGTAACCTATGTTCTACAAAAATATAAATTATTCTAAAATGTATACGAAATCTATTCGAATGAATATCTTTGAGACGGCTACTTAGATTTTAATAAAATTTTCCACATTTAAGTTAATGCAAATAGGGAATTCGAAGAGCATATTTATTTTCAAAATCAGACTTCCGGTTTAGCTAGAAATTATGTTAATTTTTTTATTTTAAATTAAACACTCTGTATACTTTTACGAATTTCAATATCATTTTATCAACAAGACATAACATTCTTATAGCAAGAGTCTCAATATAATAGATTTTTCAGCACATCAACGAGAGACATCAGTTTCAAACAACTCACGTATAATAATTACCTACTCAAATAGTGTAATCTTAATGTTAGTGTATTTATAAATATGTAAATATTGCTTTCTTAACATCTGTTCCTTAATGTAACCTAAGGCTTTCCCGACGATTCGGAATTACAGTCCTTAATAGCTTAGTGGCAGAGCAATGATTCGGCAAACCAATGGACGTGGGTTCGCACCCTGCTTCAGGTTTCAGAAACATGCCTTTTAAATGATTCTAGTGTCGAAAACCGCTCACCACGCAATTTGTTTTTGACAATAGGGAACAAGTACAAGTTATTATGTGATAACTTAGGCGAATACGGGCAATGAGTCATTAATTCAATGTTATTCTCCTTTCAATAATCAACTGTTTCATGTGCTTTGTGAAAGCTGGCGTTGTCGTGGTGAAGGATGATGTGCCGATGTTTACTGTTTTTTTTCTGATTTCATCGAATACTTCAGGCAAACAAATTTTTGCATACCAATCAGCGTTTACTGTTTTACGATTCTCATAAGAAATCGTAGCAACAGGCAGTTTTATGGAAGAAAAAAGCAACCATTTTTTTTTAAGTGCGTCGTGAAACGAACAACTTTTGTTGGGTTTGGTCCACCCAAATAGTTGATTGTTGTTTTGTTTCTGGTTCGTATGAATATATCCAGGTTTTGTTACCTGTTGCGATACTGTATAGTGTATACGTTGGCAGAAGCATAACGATTGAATTTTTGAAGCATTTTTTTACACCAACTCACATGAGCTTTGGTTAAATTGTGTGGAATCTAACGTCTGTAAAGTTTCTTCACTTCACAAATGCTCATGTAGAATCGTTTTTATTTGACTTTTGACAATGCCCAAGGTTGGCCTCTATTTCTTGATATGTCACACGTCGACCTCAATCATTCCTCGCACAGCATTGATGTTTGCCGGAATAACAGTAGTTGACCTTCACGAAATTCGTTGACACCAATACGACCACGCTTAAATTCTGCAAATCAGTCATAAACTGTGGTTTTGGATGGTGCTTCCCAAAGGCAGAATGAAGTCGATCGATGCATTGTTGTTGAGTTAGGCCACATTTAAAATCGTAAAAAATTATCGCACGCAAATGTTCACAAGAAATGTCCATCTTTTTCACTAAATTTATTTCTTTGAAAGGCTATTAATACAAAACTGTCAACTGTTTTTCTGTCAATGGTGGTTATCGTACTAATTGTTAAAGTTTAAGACAATCATATTGCCATTATACGGCAAGTGGCATCTAGTAGTCGTTTCCGGAAATTTTTAGGGTACCCCTTATCTAAATGAAAACTGCAAACTAAGAATTTTTAGTGTTCGTTCTCTTATTAATAACGGGTGTTCAGAAACATTCGAAGTCCAAGTAGTTCTTGAAAATATGAAGTCCTGTCTGATATAGGTTGATACATTTACTTAATACAATTTTATAGGTTATCATTAGAGAACGGACGCAATTTCCATAAAACGCAATCGGCAATTGGAATTGTGTATAACGTCGCTCAGTACATCCCGGCGTAATTCAATGAAGTATTTGTTTGACTTACTCGGACACCTGGTCTCACCGCGATAACAATGGACAAGCCAGCCATTGTATACGGAGAATATAGTGTTTTTTAAAGTGTTTTCATGAGCGTAGATAGAAGCGGGGTTTTTATAATGTATTTTATTTATTAGTTTATATTTCGTAAGATAAATAAAGTGCTGTGAGTAAGTTTCTTGTTTTCATAGTTTTAACTGTTAATTACATCGTAATTTTTGTGATAGATCCTGTTTAATATCGTTTTATTGAATCTATTTCTACCAATTATTTCGACGTAAGAGTATGCATTGAATTTCGTTCAGTTTCAATAACTTACGCACACATTTTTAGTTTTCATTTATTTAGATCTAGAGCATTGTTTAAGTTACTTTTTCAGACATGATATGGAAGAATGTCGAGAACGGCATTGTAAAACAATGGCGAGTTGGATTGACGGTCATACTGACTGTATGTCCATTGTCAGTGATTCCGAAATTTATTACAAAATCCGTAAAATATCGTCAAAAATTCGTCACCTAGGATCACAAACACATCTGAACTCTGTAAAACTTTTATGGCGGCTAATATTCCATTAAATAAACTTAGCAATCCCACTTTAAAAATATTTCTTCAAAAATATACTGTTCGAAATGTTCCTGATGAATCAACTTTACGCAAATATTATGTTTCTAGGTGCTATACGAGAACAGTAGAACGCATTAGAAGCCATCTTTTAAATCAATACATATGGATAAGCGCCGGCGAAACGGTGGATATGTTAGGACGCGGTGTGGTAAATGTTGTAGCTGGTGTACTACATCCAACTATTCCCTATAACTCATATGTAATAGCAACAAGTGTTATAAATAGAGTTGACGCGGAAACAGTTGCTGAAACCATTAAGGAGAATATGCAAAAAATGCTTCATTCGGACGCCACGTACAAAGAAAAAATACTTTTATTTGTCGGTGATAGTGCTGCGTATATGTTAAAAACAGGCAGACTATTGAAGAAAACATATCCTAATATGCTGCATATTACTTGTGTAGCACATGCTCTCCACAGAATCTGTGAATATATCAGAGACACTTTTCCGGAAGTTGATAGACTTGTATCAGCTTTTAAAAAAGTTTTCAGAAAAGCACCATTGAGAGTAGCTCTTTTCAGGGAAAAATTTCCATCTCTGTCACTGCCTCCCACTCCAGTAATAACTAGATGGGAAACATGGCTGGAAGCTACTAGTTATTATGCTGAGAATTTCGATAGTCTAAAACATTTCGTAACACTGCTAAAGGAGGATGCTAGAAGTATTGGTGAGTGCAAGGAGCTCACACAAATCCCAAATTTAAAAAATCAGTTGTACTTTTTTCACGAACACTTTGGAAAATTGCCAAAACTAATCACTTATTTTGAAAATCGAAATCTCAAATTAAATGACGGATTAACCACATTAGATGGGGCTGTTAATAATTTGAAAAGTATTCCAAGTGACTTCGGATGTGACCTTCGGCAAAAGTTTGAAGCAATTCTTAATAGAAATCCAGATTTAATTACATTGCAGCAATTATGTATGGAGACAATTCCACAAAATCTAACGGCTAAATATGAAGAAATAAAAGAATATTTCCAGTATGCACCTATAACCAGTTGCGATGTAGAAAGGACGTTTTCTATTTATAAGGATGTACTTAATTCAAAGAGAACAAAATTGACAGAAGAAAACCTTGAGAAACTATTGCTAGTCAATATTAATACTCCTTTACTCAACTTGAACGACAAAATGAACAAATAAAAATGTTCCAATTATAGAAATAAAATTAAAAACTTTAAAAATACAACTTTTCAACAAGTACATAAGTATTTCGTAATTTTATAGATCACCACCCGTTTGTTTTCCAATTATATAAATCAAATTAAAAACTTTATAAATACAACTTTTCAACAAATAAATATGTATTTCGTAATTTTATAGATCACCACCCGTTCGTTTTCCAATTATATAAATAAAATTAAATATTTTAGAAATACAGCATTTCGCCAGTACTGCACTGGGTGGTAAGCGTGTCCGTTCTCTACTAATGACAGTTCATACAAGATGTTATGTTTATTATTGCATTACTTTAATAAATTGTTACGAAAGTCTATGTTTTTTATTTCCTAGTTTATATTACTACTACTTATAAGCAATAATTAACAGATTATTTAGAATAGACGTTTTTACATATTTAATGTATATACGTAATTGTAAATATCGCACAAAACTAATTCTAACAATCAATAATTTTAGGTCAAGTTTTGATTAAAATATTTACGTGTGTATATATTAAATACACAAAAAAATAATTTTAAAAATAATCAATTTTAAATAAATATATGAGTTTTTTTTTCTAAATTAGTTCCCTCACATATTGTAGGTGTCGCAAAACTCAGTTTTCTTTTGGTATTAAAGGTTGCCTATCTCCTTAGTATATTATCTCTGAGTACAGCTCTATAACGCTAGATGGTGTGAGCTACGTCTATAAGTCAGTTTGTCAAACGGTACTTACAAAAAGTTTTTGTGTTTATATTTGTTGAGTTGTGTTTGAGTTATTCTGCGACACTACAAAGCAAAGAACGTGCATAAAATTCTGCTTTAAACTTGGTAAAACGGCAGCGGATTTTCTGAGAATGCTTAAATGAGGATGCTTTAAGCTAAACGCAAAATTATGAGTGGAACAACCGTTTTAAAAATGGACCTGTGTCGGTTGATGACGATGAGCGCTCCAATCGTCCGTCGGCGGAAAACACGCCATAAAATTTGGCAAAAGTGTGTGATGCTAACCTGCAAGACCAAAGGAGAACAATTCATGACATTCGTAATATTGTCAGCTTGTCGTACGGCGTTTGTCGGCGTATTCCGTCTTTCGTCCGGTGAACTCAATAGACTCAATAGAATTGCTGCCAAGTATGTGCCAAGGTTACTCAGCATTGAACAAAAACGGCACCGTCTTCGTGTATGTATAGAGCTGAAAAAACTGCTGAAAGGAATGTGAATTTCAATACCACAATCATTACTGGTGACGAATCATGTGTGTGCGGGCATTTTTGGGTAGCATCTCGTATTTGGTAATTAAATTGATTCAATGTGAAACTGACTATTTTCTGAGAGAAATGAACACAATTCTTTTAGAAACAAATTGTATTTTTCCAATATTTTATGTATGCTTGTTCAATGAAATAAAATTAAATACGATTTTTTAAAACAACTTGGGTATAAATATTTAAATTACTGCAATTTCTCAGGTTAGCAGATACATAGAATAGCTTAGTGTGGAGGATTATTATTACTTTTTTTATGGAGAGTTTTATTTATTTATACAATATGATTAAAATAGAAACAAAACGTTACAGGTTGACGTACATCCGTGACACTAATCTCAGTCCGAATTCGTTTACTAAACCTTACGTAAAAAGGGTACGTGTTTAACTAATCTAAACAAAATTAATGCGATGTAAAAGGTGACGTAAAGAACTGATGTACTTATCAAAATACGATGATCATACATGCACGTATGTAAAGTGTGTCAATTGAAAATTCATCTAGTTTACTCTGACATTTTGTTAAAAGAAAATGCGAAATGCTTCCTTTTTTTATATGCATAAATTGATGTGACATTTGACTAGTGGCAGTCATTGTTGTCGATTTTTAATGGTGAATTTCAAGATTTGCAAATTTTCAATGTGTAAGTGTAGATTAAAACAAAGAATCAAATATTTTTATTGCACTACAATGGTTTCGCCTAACATTGTTTGCATCAGGTGATTATTAGTTAATACAAAGCGAATGGGGAAGTTTAAAAATTAGAAAGATAAATAAATTAGAGGATAGTTGTTTAATTTTTATTTGGAATAAAGGACGAGTCAATATTCACTCCCAAGTCATTTGCTATATGTTCTACAATTAAAAGTAAGACAAAAATGAAGAATACTAAAATCTACCCTATCCAATGTCAGGCTAAAGCTGCGCGAGACAGTGTTGATCTAATTCAGCGATGCACATACCGCGGCCCACTGTCGATATTTATGTGGCCCGCCAACGAATTTTAAAAATTGTTTGAAAAACTACAAAAGTAGGTAAAAATCCATTCAAATCAATATTTCTTAACTTTTTATTTTGTTCTAACTTTTGTAATTGTTAGTAAGATATGTATCTTTAACTACCTACTACTTTCTTGTTCAGGTTTACCACGTAGGACAGGTATGCTCCTCGTTGTTCCAGGCATATTATTACGAGACTAGAAATCTGCCGAACCAACTAGATTACTCGAAGATTCGCGAAACACGTCGGTATTAGCCCCGAACAATGTGGTAGGTTCTCGATGTTAGGTAACTCGTATAAATACAACGCATCGCCCGCTATCGGGGCAGTTAAGTATTAACTACGGACAAGCGAACGTTATATTGTTTGAAATGTAATCTGTGAAGAATAAATATTTCGTCGTTCGAACTTGGCATCTACCTACGTAACAATATAATATCAATTTTGATATGGATAAACCAGGCCCCAGTAAAAAACGTAGTCGTAGGGTTGAAAATGAAAATCGACAGTTTCAAGATGTTTGGACCGAAAAATACTTTTTATTTCATCCCATAACAAAAGTGTCTGTTTAATATGCAAGAGTAATGTTTCTATTTCGAAGGAATATAATGTGAAAAGGCATTATGAAACCTAGCATCATCCTTTACCAAATTAACCGGCGAAAATCGAACGCAAAAAATTTCCACTTTACAAAGGGAACTAATAGGCCAGCAAACTATGTTTATAAAACCAATTCAAGATGCTGAAACAGCTACTGAAGTTAGCTTTGAAATATCTTGAATAATAGCGAAACTTGTCGGCCTTTTAAAGATGGTGAGTTTGTTAAGCAGTGTTTAGATATCGCCGCAAAAAAGTGTGTCCGAAAAATGCAAAGAGGTTCGAGAAAATTCAACTAAATCTGTTTAAAGAAGACTTACCACATTAGCAACTAATATAGAAGAGCAATTAGCTACGAAATCGAAAAGTTTTGAGTATTTTTCTATAGCTCTCGACGAATGTACAGATATAAGTTCCACTGCTCAACTCTTAATATTATTACGAGGTGTAACGCAAAATTTTGAAGTGAGTGAAGAACTGAGTATGAGTATGAGTATGAGTTCTTTGACAAGTCAAACCAAGAGGAGTGACATGCTCAAAGCTCTTCTGGAAAAATGTTCTAAAATGGATTTGGATTTAACGAAATTATCTGGAATTACGACTGACGGAGCATCTTCAATGGTTGGAAGTAAATCTGGGATAATAACTATGTTAAAAGAGTATTTACAAACTAAAACATAGATACCAAGGAATGAATGCAGTTTCATTGCATTATACATCAAGAGGCCCTCTGTTCAAAATTATTGGGATTTGAAAATGTGATGAAAGTTGTAGTACCTACTGTAAACTTTATAAAATCACGAGGTCTCAATCATCGACAATTCACACAATTTCTCGAGGATATTGAAAGCGAATATGGTGATCTCCTGTTTTACACTGAAATAAGGTGGCTAAGTCGTGGGTTGTCACTAGAGCGGTTTCTTAACTTGATTGAAGAAATCAAAATACTTCTGTAGGAAAAGAAAAAGGACGTCTCCGAACTCGACAACTCTGATTAGCTGTGCGACTTAGCGTTTCTTGTAGACATCACAAATCACTTGAATGTCTTAAATACGCGACTCCAAGGCAAAGATCAATTGATTTCGCAGTTATACTCTCATGTTTCGTCTTTTCAATGCAAATTGAGTCTTTTCAGGACACAAATCAATTGAGCCAATTACAGCCATTTTCCGAACTACAAAAAAATTATGGAGAAATTCATAACCCGAAAATGCACCGGAATCAATACAGCTGGAATTGATAGATATGCAAAATGATGATAATTTACGAAACAAGTTTAATGAAGGTAATTTACTCAACTTTTACCGTTGCGTTGACAAAACCGCTTATAAAGAGTTGCGAATAAATGAATTGAAATGCGCAAGCTTATTTGGATCGACGTATATTTGTGAGCAAACGTTTTCAGTGATGAAACTTAACAAAACAAAAAATCGAAACCGTCTGGCAAATGAAAATCTGGAAGCAATTTTACGTGTGGCGACAAGTAATGTGGAGCCAAACAAAACATGAAATATTACATTGTAATGATTAGATTACATTACGATTACATAATTACAACAAACATTTTTGAATGTTCTTTTATTTTTATCATTTGTAGTAATTCATACTATTTAAAAATAAAAATATTTGTGTTAATAAGTATTCTTTGTAGTGGCCCGTCCTTGGCTTATAATTTTCCCGAGTGGCCCCTGTTCCCTATAAGTCTGTGCATCCCTAATCTAATTGATCCGAGTTACCATGGATTTACTTGATTTTGACGTTATTATGTGTATTTGACTTGTATCATTTATTGACAATTGAAAGCTTTAAAAATAGTTTTCAATTCAAAATGGTAGGTAGGTAGAATACGTCGATATGATCAAAGTTTTAGGTGCTTGTTATGATAACGCTCGGCGGTGCCGAATATGTGATAATCGTCCAATAGGAAGAACTATCTTGTATTACGATAACATTCGGGTGCACCCTGCTGCTCGAACGATTGGTTATTTTAATGTCCAAAATATTGACAATATTCAAAAATCTTTTGACGACTGTGTTTCACGAATGCAAAAGCGCAGTGACCGTGGAGTGGTATACTTTGTAAAATTATAAAATAGCTTTATTTATCAAAAAATATTCTATTATTTTACTAGTCTTAACAGAAGCACAGCTCACGTATTTTGTTTCACTTGGAGAAAACTTTCTAAATAACGTAATTTGTATGAAGAGTCAATTTCTGTTTCCAATCAGAAAAAAAATTGTTGAATATTTGGTACTAGTGATGTGTCGATCCGAATGGATTCGTTCCAAAGGAACGGATCCACCCGAGGAACGAATTGGAACGAATCCGAAATTGTAACTGTATGTCGCTCCTCTATTTCGTTCCATTGAGATTATTCAATCTATAACCATGAAAGAACGGCACGTCCTCAAGCTTTTGTCGTTCCACATACTTGCTTACTAATGTAATGTGTGTTCATTTGAAAAGTCAATCTCGGTTACTTTGAAATTTTGTTAGAATAAGACGCATATATATATTAGTATGTGTTTGTTGTTCCGTAAACGTAAATCCAAATGACATTTGATAATGTCAATCACATTTGTTATTTATTTGTATGTATGAAACTGTCAAAATATACGACTTCGTAGGTTAAGTAGGAAATTTTAATTTACGACATACTTCAAAATGTTCTCAGTAAATCACATGCTACTAGATTGACTTTTCAAATGAACACCCGTTATATATTGTCCACGTATTTTTTCATAATGTAAACAAATCTTTAATAGCAAGTCTCTCTATTTCTGTTTATTTTAACTTTGGTCCTTATCTACTCCATCAATTGTCGCTTGTTTCAATAGATGAAATATATGTTACGTTTGTATATTTTGGGTTTTGAATTTATAGGTTTGTAGTGTCTGCACTTATTAGAATTTAAAGACAAATATATAACAAACAATCACAGATTCTAACAGATCGAAGAAGTAGATTATCTGCTTCAAAGGTAAAAAAAATAATCTTTTTAAATTATAATCTAAAGTGGCATAACTTGTATTAATGTAATTTTTGTGCACCAGTATTATAGGTTTATATTTATTTCTTATCGCTGTACCTAAGATTCACATGAAAACATGTCAGAAATGTCAGTGTACAAGTAGATATAAAATAAGTGCCTGCTTATAAATTCTTCTCCTACATAAATATTATATATATATACACACTCATGCAGCTCTTAAATAAATAAATAAAACAAACAGGCAATCATTCCGATCCAACAAAGCTAGATCGAAATGAATGTGTCACTTGTCGGACTTTACAACTCCGATCGGCATTTAACATCGAGATTGTTATAATCGTTCCAAGGAACGAATCCTCTGGACTCGTTCCATCTGCAGAATGGAACGAGAAGGAACGAGTCCGCAAAAGGAACGATTTCGCCCATCCCTATTAGGTACATAGGATAACGATTTATACAACTAGGCTTAATAATAAACTTTTTGTACTTTTTAAAAGTACAAAGAGTATTTAAAATAAGGTACATAAAATATCACCCTTGCTATTAGCTACAAATAAAATCTATTTCACACTATATTCTACATTGATTCCTAAGCAAAAAGCTTCGTTAATAAATCCTATTAAATTTAAACCTAAATTTTTATTTAGGCATAAAAATGAATAAGAGAAAATAATAGTATAAATTTTTGGTAGTGGGAATAACTGGATTATTAAACAAAAAACTTTCAATAGCTTTTAATAGAAATTAATTTTTTCGAAGTATGACATGCATTTTAGCATGTTAGGGGTTGCTATTTTTATAATACGTTCATAATCATTGAATTAAGTTTGCAGCCATATTCCGATTAGCATATGATATGTTTACATACAGTATCCGCCAAACTAAACATTACCGAAATTTAGGGAGCAATGAAGTTGCTTACATAATATGCATTTGTCATTATTGACTTAATTGTCATTAATTGACATATCAATGTTACGCTGTACTTAAATTTGAATTGAAAATGGTTCGACGACAGAAAAAGTGTTCTTGGTAAAACATTATTTTCACTCATACGGAAATGGTCGCAATGAAGGTGCAAGGTTACAGCAGTTGTCAGTAAGATATCGACAGCAGTTTAATAAAGTAACTCCCAGTAAAAGTGTGATATTAGCTGTAGTTGAGAAATATCGTCGCACTGGTAGTGTATTGTGTCAACGTAAAGGTTCTTCAGATCGTCGAAAAACAGTGTGTACTAATGAACGAAACGCAGGGCGTGTTTTTAACCAAGTGTGTATTCACCGCAAAGAAGCCTTGTAACGGGTTGGCCATTTAATGTTGCGGTTTTAAAAATCGCGCTATTCCCTTGTATATATAGAAATTATTATAATATATATTTTTTACACTAGAGGGCCAAGCGCGGTTTACAATAAATATATGAAAAATTTGCCTTGTTAGTTTTCAAGATGGCGTGGTATCCAACGGAAGTGCGTGTGGAATTAATAAAATATTATGATAGAAATGGGGAATCTCTTGCAGCTACAGCAAGACACTATAAAAAGGTAAGGAAAAAAAGTTAAATTAAGAAAAGTAACAAAGTATTCGTTATCGTGTTTCCATGTCTACTAATCCGACAATATCTTAGGATTGTAGTGAAATTTGAAGCAACAGCATCTGCGGCAGACGAAAGATCAACTGTTAGAGAACGTCAAAAGACCATCCGGGTACCGGAAACCATAGAACGAGTACGGGAGCACTTTACAGCTTAACCTTCAACATCAACTTCAAGAGCATCTCAAGAACTTGAAATACCCCGTACAACACTAAGGCGGATCCTAAAGCAAGATCTAAAGATGAAAGCATACAAAATCCAGATCGATCAGCCGTTGAGACCGTTTGATATGGAGCGACGCTACAATTTTGCGAACGAAATCATCGAACGCATTGAAAATGGCAGCATATCATTGGAACGAGTGTGGTGGTCGGATGAGTCACATTTCGATGTATCAGGTTATGTGAATAAGCAAAATTGGAGACATTGGGGGACAGAAAATCCACATCTATCAATTGTTCGTCCTCTTCACTGTCGACGGTTGACTGTATGGTGTGCTATCTCGTCGGCAGGAATTATCGGTCCCGTGATGGTCATTGGAACCGTTACTTCACAAAAATATTGTGAAATGCTTAATGAGTCTTTTATTCCCGTGGCGCATGGATTAAATATGGTGGAGAATGCATGGTTTATGCAAGACGGGGCTCGTCCGCATCGCACGGAAGAAGTTTTCAACATTCTTGAAGAACATTTCGGTAACAGAATCATTGGTCTTGACGCTCAACAGTTTACAGGCGGAGGGATAACATGGCTACTATATAGTCCAGACCTCAATCCTTGCGATTTCTACCTGTGGGGATCATTAAAAGATTCGGTATATCGCGATGGTATACACACCCTGGATGACCTTGAAATGGCAATATGGCAGCGAATAGAAGCGATACCGTACGCCACACTTCAGGCAGTTTGTGGAGAACTTGAGAAGAGGCTGCGAAATGTTATCGTTGCTCGAGGCTCTCACTTCGAAAACCTGATTTATTAAACCGCAGATCTTGTTGTTTAATTGCACAAATAAATCATTTTTTTAAATTAATGTTTTGTATGTTTAATATGACTTCAAAAACCGCAACCTTAAATGGCCAACCCTGTAAGAACTGCATGTAAACTCAACATCAGCGAAATATTTACACGTTGGCTGTTTAAATCAATTGGTGGTTATCCATACTGTATTCAAATTGCACAACGACAAAATACTGCGGACAAATGTGCAAGGGAAATTTATTATGGTCGCATATTGAGCTTAATTTACGAGGATCCCGAATTATTGAATTATATATGGTTTCCAGATGAGAGTCACATTCATCTTAACGGGTTAATTGATCACAACAAACAACTCGATTCCTTAGGTTTGAACGTCCTGATGTTATTGTAGAGTAACCACCCCACAGTGTCTGATTTACCATTTGGTGCTCGGTTTCTGGTCATGGGGTGATTGATCCATATTTCGATGAAGACGATAATCAGAATGCACTTACTGTAAACCAAGACTTACAGAGAGAACGTTATTCTACCTCTTGTGAGAGATTTACAGAACCTTTGCCGTGCACGAAATCTATTTGAGGTATTGTGAAAGAATAATATTTTGCTCAGAAAATCCGTCGGAGAATATTGCAGAACTGCAGAACAGTTACATCAACCACTTTCTATAAATATGTTTAGTGACATACAAAATCGATATGAAAGTTGTTTGCGTCGTAATTGTGAACATTTTGAACATTGAAATTAAAAAATATATATATAATTTTTATTTCCGACACTGCTTATTCTGGCGGATACTGTATTTTAAAAAAAATATTTTATAGTTTTTTTAAGATTTATTCTAAAACTCTTTTTACCTTTTTACTAATATTATTATTTCAATTTGCCAAGCACTGTTATTTATATGAATGAAGAATTAAATAGAAAATTACATATTTATAGCATTAAGTTTATATTATATTTCTTACGTCTAAATTAGCTTTATATAGGGTTTCTAAATAAGAATTAATTTAATTAATATATTATACTACTAAAATACCAAGATATTAAAAATTATCTTGGTCAACGGTTGCCATGGAGTGAAAAACGTCTGTGTTAAAAATTCTGATATAATTTTCAGGTTAGGTGTCATGGTGACGTTAAAATTTATTAATATATTAATCTTAATGTTAGTATGACATTTAACCTGAAAATTTGATCAGAATTTTCTCAAAATGATATATGTATATAAATTAAGACAGATGTTTTTCACTTCATGGCCACCGTTGACCAAGTTAATTTTTTATATCTCAGTATATGCCAATTGTATTATTTTTAATTAAAAAAAAATCAATTTAAATAGAAAAATTTTTGAAGACGTCCTAACTCACCCAATATGTGCAGTACTCCTTGTCATTTTCAGGTATGCAGTCGTATTTGTTTACATACGGTTTCTTTACTATGAATGAATTTATACATAAGAAAGTTATGAATATGCGATATCTATGATTAAGTAATGTTCATTGAACTCTTGATACAACAGCTGAGTATTTCTTGCCGTCTAAAGACGATTTTGTTAAATAATTTAAAATTAAAAATAAAACTACACAGCGGACTTTTTAGATAATTTGTTTATTAAATATTAATTAACATGTTTAATCTAAAATTAACTTTTCTGGCACGAATTCACAATTTTATTAAGATAATATTAAAAAACAATTAATTCCTTATTTTAATTTGAATTTATTTGTATTTACTTAATTTATTTAATTTTTTTAAAAAATTTATTAAATTCTTTCTTTACAATTTGCCGTTGCTTTAGGTTTTAATTTAATTCAACTCCGATATTTCGATATATTTCTATATATTGTTCGCGAAATTATTATTAGAGAAATGTGGTAATAAATTGAATTAACGAAGTGGATAAACCTTTAATTTAAAGTATTACACGACAAATAGACAAAAATGAAATAATATTATATGTCTGTACCTTGTTTTAATAGATAATTCCAAAGGACCAAAATCAGAACACTATTGGACAAATGAATACAAAATAAAAGAACGCGTGAATCCGATCAATTTGAAAACAAATTCGACACTGGATACTGTAAATTCCGAAAATTGGAAAAACCGTACCGTTTTATCGCGGAATGTTTGTGGAACTGAACAATTTTTCTCGAATACAAATCGAGTAAATCATGGGGGTATTTATTGTATTATATTGTATTGTGCGAGAATAGCAACACGTATGCGAGAGATGGGTTAATCATATGGTCCCACTCTCTTTTCTCTTGTTCTTCCGGACACATCGAACATGACGAACACAAATCTAGCTAACCGGAGGAAGGGAGTGTCGTTTTGCTGTACCTTTTCGACCATGACACCCACTCCTTTAATTGTGGCAATAATACGCAGTGTATATGTAATTTTACTCGTACCCGTATAGTAATAATAAGTATAATAAGTTCACGTCAAAGGACTGAAATAGTATCCAAATCTAGCGTGTAAGGGAGTCGGTTAATGCTCGACAATTTACGTTATGTTATTTCGTAAGTTGGGTAATTGGTAGTAATTGAGCGCTTGGGATTATCTACTGGTCGACCTACATAAATAACAGTCAACCGCATGATGAGATCACAGAAGCTGTTGGATGACAATACGTTGAAAACTGATATACGTTTGGTTTTGATTAAAATTGGTGAAAATTTATGTAAATACCTAAATATTTATGTTATCGATGTTAACACCATACAAGTCACGATTTATAATTAAATTATTGTTTGATTGATGCGTCACTTCTCAGAACTCATATATTAATATTAATTTATATAAATGGAATTATAATAATTGCTTCTAAGGGTTTCATAGTTACAGATTACTTGCAAATATAAATAAAGAATTTTGTTTTCTAATTCTTTGACCACTTGTCTGATAAATTGTTATTCTAGTTTTGCATTTATTTGGGCGTTTCGGTTTTGATAATTATTATTTATTAATATTATTTTAATTATTATTCAAAATTAAATTAAATTGAAAAACTGATATACGAGGGATAAGCTGAATTTATTGAGAATAATTTATTTGTGTTGTATACTCTTCATTTTTGTGTATATGTTTGGTATGTCCAGGTGACAAATAAATAAATATTGAGCATAAGAAAATCTAGTAGACTGTGAAAAACAATCATACAGTTATTTATTTAACGCAACTCTTATCTGTCATTTGACGTTTTGTCGTTTAAGTTACGTTCTTTGTAACTCAGCTACATATTTTTTAAAAGTAAAAGTAAATGGAATTAACGCTAAGAAATAAGTAATTAAACTTCTAGTTTCAAAAATTCTTTTATTGTAAATACCACTACAATATTGTTTCGCCATACAATGGCTTCATCAGGTGGATGAAATACTGCAGTATTTCATCCACCTGATGAAGCCATTGTATGGCGAAACAATATTGTAGTTGTATTTACAATAAAATAATTTTTGAAACTAGAAGTTTAATTACTTATTTCTTAGCGTTATAATGAAGTTTCAACAAGTATCTCCTTCGTCAATTAACTAAATGGAATTAACCAGAGAGCACTTTCGAATCATAATTAATTATGATTTTAAAAGAGGTTTATGCGAAGAGAGGTTAGATTCAGTTTTTAGTGAACAAGCACCTTCTTTGGCTACAATTTACTGATGGTATAAGGAATTTGAATGCAAAAGGAATTCTGTTCAGCATCAAAAAAGGAGCAGGGCGTCCTCCTACGGCTGTTACCGCCAAAGACAATGCTGCTGTTAGAAAAATAATTGAAGACGACATTAAAGCCACTTATGGGGTATTCAATAATTTCAGAATCAACTCAAGATTGGGCCTTCAGCTGTTGAAGCAATCATACAGTCACCTGCATTTAAAAAAAAAAGTGGTAAGTCGTTTTGTGCCGTATCACCTTTCTGATTTCCAAAAAGCAGAGCGTGTAAGAATTTGCCATGAAACTTTAAATTTCTTAAATAATGACGGGAATCAAATTTTTCCAAAATAGTGAGGGGTGACTAAACTTATATTCCCTTTTTCGACCTTCCTACTCACCAAGAGAGTCGTGTATGGATTCACGGAGGTTATGTATGCTGTATTCTTCAGAAGTACGGGCTTAGTAAATGAAATTAAGCTAGACGAACAAAAGACAGTTACAACTAAGTGGTACACTGAAAAATGTTCGTCGGAAACGTTGAGTAGAGTTCCAGACATGGGAATTATGCTCCACCATGGTAATTCCATACGGCAGTTTTAACTCTCCAGTTTTTGTAGCAATGTGGGACTTTTGGCTTTTTGGGCAATTTACGGGGTAGAAGGTTTTCGTCTGAAAACGAGATTGATACCGCAATTTACGTTTATTTTGAAGGTATTCTGAAAGAAGGTTGGTTGGGAGCTTTTGAACAGTGGAAAGAAAGAATAGTCAAGTGTATCATTGCCGAAGGGAATTACTCTGAGCATATTTAAAATAAAATTCTAAAAAATATTAACCGTGTTTTTATTCTCAATAATTTCAGCTCGTGCCTCGTATATCTCAACGTTTCTTAATTTGTTCACTACATTTCCTGGTGCTACAAAATAAAGTAATTTTTTTAAATTTAATTAACTGCTAATATGTAAAAGATAACGCCTTCGGCTTGTGTATAAACTTCATCCTCGTGAATTACAGCTACACTATGTGTTCGTTAAATAATATACTGTGGTTACGTAAAAACTCAAACAAAGGTATAAAACCTCTTACCGCAATTAATAATCGTATCCTAAATAGGCATTTCGACAACTAAGTTGTCATCATCAGTAGGTAAAACCACTAACCAATGTGTTGCACATGGGGCACAGTAAACCTAACAGACAGAATTGCAAACAACTAAACAACTTTACACGGCGCAGTTGGCAAGTTTACATATAAAGTTTTCCGCTTGAAATTGTCTCCTCTCAACTAGAGGTGAAAACGCAGATTTAAAGAAACATATTTGAATCGTATAAGGAATCTAGTGAACTTACGATGTTATCGATTGCCTCCTGGTTTCAATTTCTGTGCTATTTGAATTTTGTGTGCATAAGTGCATAAATGCAAATTTTTTTATTAAAACACACTGCATAGCGAAGTAAGACGAGCCCGATAACATAGATGGAACATAGATGTGAGCACGCACTTTGCATATGGCAGCAAGAATCTCCTGAACAAATACTGAAATAATTTAACATAAATTTCTGGACCACAGTCTAAATTGCGAACTTCCAAAGTCGATTTTGCATGTTGTGAAAATTCACATATTACAAAAAATGCATTTTTTCCAAAAACACATTTTTATAATAAGCCTGAATACTTTGAACATGTTATTCGATTATGTATTGTTTTCCATCATTATTTTTATACAGGTTTCCAGTTTACAAACATCATTTAGGATACTATAAAATCTAGTTAAATCAATGTTTACGTATATTTATAAATTTAAAAGAGAATGCAAATTACTCGGTCTCATTGCTAATAAAAATTTAGAAAAGATTTAGACCATGGTTATATGTAAGAAGAGGAAATATAAGATACACGAGCCCTTTCATATCGAAAACTTTTTCCGTGACAAAGGAATTATAAGTTGAGCCATAGTAAATTAGAAATTTTTTTATTTCTTTTATCCAATTTTCCGTAACTGAAATCTAAATAATCGTATCTAAAAAAAACTCTTCGTACGGAATGAAAATGTCAGTCTATTTTCAAAACTTTTTCCCATACCAGTATTTACTCATTATATACAGATATCAGATGGAAGTTGATATAACGAAAAAATTGAGTCCTTGACACAATATCATTATAAGAAGAATGGCGATCAATAACAGAATGTAATGCAATGGTATGATGGCGTATGTATGTGACATGTCTGCGTGCTCGAATTTCATCGGAAAGGAAATGTACCAATAATATCTGCCGGATGTAGAATGAGTGTTGCCGCAAACATTATTAGTTTCATAAATATACAGATTGTTTGAATTTCAATAAAGGTGGGTTTTCACAGACAGGTGGAACCTGTCATAAACTATAACATATTTACAGTGATATACGTACGCGTTGAATAAGATTGAAACTTGGCCAAATGAAAGTTTGTTAATAATTTTGTGTTGAACTTTGTTGTTGAAAATTTGTTGTAAAAAATATTACATGTGTATTTATGCTATTTTTTGCATGTTTATATTTATATACATCAGGGACAAAAAAACCCGGACACTTGTTTTATGTCAGAAATTGTTAATTAAAGATCTAGTATGTTATAAAATTTAATGGTTAAGTATTTTAAATGATAGAAAAACGCATTTCAAACAAAGTTCATGTAGTTAATCATAAATACAGTATTAGAAAAAAAATCTTTTCGTCAAAACGGAAATGGCGTAAACCCATTAACATCATTTTTCAGCTGTGGCTTAGATGTTTTGTGATTGTAACATTGAAATCACATTTTCAGTAACGCGTGTTACTCCCTCGACATTGGACATGGATAACTGCATCCATACGTCTTGGCATGCCTTGAATCAGGTTAGAAATGGCTCCTTGGGGAATGTTTTCCCAGTCTTCTAGAAGTTCTTCTCTTAACTCCTGTAAGTTTTCGGATGGTCTCTGCCACCTCCTAATTCGCCGTCCCAACATGTCCCACACGTGCTCAATGGGATTAACGTCATTACTCCTTGCTGGCCATGGCAAAACGCGAATCCCCACTTCTTGCAGATAATTTGTGGTAACGCGAGCGACGTGTGGGCGCGCATTGTCGTGCATTAGAAGAAAATCATTGCCTATATATGGACCAAATGGTACCACATGATTCGCCAAAC
Organism: Melolontha melolontha; assembly: GCA_935421215.2. Classification (NCBI taxonomy): domain Eukaryota; kingdom Metazoa; phylum Arthropoda; class Insecta; order Coleoptera; family Scarabaeidae; genus Melolontha; species Melolontha melolontha. Next base: position 103,363,125 of record OW285240.1, on the reverse strand, counting down.
ATTCATCTATGTACCTATCAGCCGTTAGATTTCCGTCTACGAAAGCCAACTCCGTACGAGCGTTCATACACACTCCTGCCCAAATCATCACTCCACCATCTCCAAATGGCGATCTCTCGGAAATACAGCACTGCGAATATCGTTCCCCTATCCTTCTCCAAACTTTTTCACGTCCATCAGGAGAGCGTAAATTGGAACGGGATTCGTCTGTAAACAGAACACAGCTCCACTGTTCATTTCTCCAGGCTCTATGATTCTATGCAAAGTGAAATCTTTCGACGCGATGCATCCTTAGTACTCCGGGACCGGTTGCAGGTTTAGCTGACATCAGTCCACTTGCTTTCAACCTTCTTCTAACTGTTTTGGCCGATATTGGATGTCCATGCATGTTAAAAAACCGTTGGGCTACCATCGTAGATGGCAGGTTGCGCTCCCTAAGAACTGACAACACCATGCGCCTGTCTTCATTTTGCGTTGTGCATCGCGGACGACCCGAACCTGGTCTCCTGGTGTATTCTTGCGTCTCTCTAAAACGTTTTAAGGCATCATGAATGGTACTTCTAGCCATATTCATGACATATGTGATGTAACGCACACTGCGTCCATCATTATATAAAGCAACGGCTGCAGCAATATCTTCGGGTCTCATTATGTAATAAGATAAATTGTGAATGAAGTTCCTGAAATATACGTTGAACGGTCATTTATTCATGTATTTACGAAACTGTACTGGAATACTTCTTGTAATAGTTAACTTATAATATCAAATGTTCGAACAATACATAACCTTAAATGAAAAAAATAATAAGAATAAATGTTTAAGCAGGCTCTGAGCCATTTTATTGTTAAACAAATATTAGACCAGTTTGACATTTCACTACCACTTAAAAGAAGCAATGGCTCAGCAATTAACGTCGATAGAAGCTAGTAGAGCTGTAACTTTACTTGAAGAAGGATATTCACAACGTTAAGGTGTCCAATAGCTCTTGGGCTTGTGCAGGGAACTGTGTGGAAGATTTGGAAACAATATCGAGAAATAGGTTCCGTAACAAGGCGAGCAAGTACAGGTTGGCAGAGGAAATCTACGAGGTTATGACCATTTTCTGCGATTGTAAGCCCTTCGAAATCTGACACAAATTGCGTGTGACCTGCAAGTAGATCTAGTGAGGGCAAGAGGAATAAGAATTAGCGACCAAACCGTCCGCAATAGGCTAAGAGAGGCTGATTTGAGAGCAAGACGTCCTGCAAAAATGCCTAAATTGACCAAAGAACAACGTCGAAGAATATTTGAACTTGGAAGGAAACACACACTTCCTATTATATTTAGCGATAAGTCCAAGTTTGTTCTGTCAGATAATGATGGACGTGTCTGGAGGAGGCCTGGAAAATGTTTCATGCAAAATACAGTGCAAGAAACCATTCACTTTGGTGGTGGATCCATCATGGTGTGGGGGTGAAATAACAATAAAAACTCGCACGGACCTTCTTGTTATTCGCAATAGTGGACTAACAGTTCGAAGATTCATTGACGAGATTGTAGAGCTTCAAGTGATGCTTGACCAAATGTTGTTGGTCAAAATTTTATTTTTATGCAAGATAATGCCAGATGCCAAGGAAACATGCGGCATAACAACCACAAATAAAAGCAAAAAGCAAACAAGTTGGTGGAATGACAGTATTAAGGAAGAAGTCAAAAAAAAAGAAATTTTGGCATCAACACCTCCAAAATGGATCAGAAGATAGTTACTCGAAATATAAACAACAAAGAACACTAGTGAAGGAAATGATACTCAAAGCAAAAGCAAAATCATGGGAAGAATTCGGTAGGAAAATGGAAGTAGATAGCTGAACCAATCAAAAATTATTTTACAAGATACTGAAGAACTCGAGGAAAGGGAAAGAATATACAACAAGAGGCACATGAAAGCAAATGACAACAGCATAATAATAAAAGAAGAAGCTATAATGGATAGATGGAGAGAGTATTTTCACGATCTCCTGAATGTGGATAGCGAAAATACCTCGGGAATAGAAACTGCGACCTCTACATAAACTGAGGATGATGACGCAGAAGATAATATACACGAGAACGAAGTAATAGAAGCGATCAAGCACATAAAAAGAGGCAGAGCAGCAGGGCATGATAAAATAAAACCGGAGTTAATCAAAGCATTGAATAGAAATAGCGGAATAGAAATGATCACGTACATATTTAATAAGGCATGGAACGAAGGGCAAATACCAGAAGATTGGAGAATTGGAATAATTGTACCAATATTTAAAAATGGAGATAACATGGACTGCGCTAACTACAGAGGTATCACATTACTCAGTGTTGTATCCAAACCGTACGAGCACATTTTGGAGAAAAGACTACGAAATGTAATAGAAGCACAACTGGCAGAGACGCAGAGTGGGTTTAGGAAAGGCAGAAGTACGCAAGATCACATATTTACGATCAAACAAATGATTGAAAAAACCATATCAAAAAATGCAGAACTGTATCTAGCATTCCTAGATCTAGAAAAGGCATTTGATCGAGTATCACAGAAACAGGTATGGAAGGTGCTACAAGATAGAAATGTTAAGCAAAAATTGAGAAAGAGCATACAAAGCCTATACCAAAATAATAAGAACTACATAAGAAAAGATAACTTGCAATCTCAAATGTTTAATATTAATGATGGATTAAGACAAGGTGGTATAATGAGCCCAACACTATTTACATTAATTATGGATGACGTTATAAAAGCTGCTAGCAATAGAGTACGTCCAGTACAGGGAAGAAGAAATATAGCAAGAAGACGGATTTCCTGGTTAAATAATTTGAGACAGTGGTATAAATGCAGCTCCATTGAACTATTCAGAGCCGCAGCATCAAAAATGAGAATAGCCGTGATGATAGCCAACCTTCTGAGAGGAGATGGCACATGAAGAAGAAGTACATGTTGGACACTATAAATTACAGCCTGAGTACTTGTCAAACTGTGTTTTCGCCGATGATCTAATGGTGTGTGCGGAAAAACAAAGAGATCTACAAAAAAATTGGAAATATGGGAAGAAGAGCTAACAAGAAGAAAGCTTAAAATAAATCTAAGTAAGACAAAAGTAATGGTGGTGGGCAAAGAAAATACGACAATTAATATCGAGCTAAATGATCAAAAGATAGAACAAGTCAACACATATAAATACCTAGGAATAATACTGGACAGAGAAGGAAACATGGAATACGAAGTGAACGACAGAATAAATAAGGCAAAGAAAGTCTATCATAGCCTGAGAAAGACGTTGATACAGAAAAAAGAAATCAGTAGGAAAACGAAACTTACAGTGTACAAAACCATCTAGACTATTCTAGACCCATTCTGGCGTATGGAAGCGAAAGCTGGATACTAAATAATGCAATGAAAAGCAGAATACAGGCGATGGATATGAAATATTTAAGAGCAGTTAAAGGAATTATACGCAAACATAAAATAAGAAACGAAGCAGTAAGAGAAGAACTTGGTATCGAGCCAGTCCTAAAGGTATTAGAGAGAAACCGACTCAAATGGTTTGGACATGTGTTGTATGAGTGACAAACGACAAGTCAAAACAATATGGGAAACAAAAGTACAAAGGAAGAGAAGACGTGGAAGATCAAGAAAATCGTGGAATGATGAAGTTGCTGCGATTCTAACGAAGAAATGCAAGAATTGGATGGAGGCTAAAAGAATGGCAAGAGATAGAAAATAGTGGGCAAAATTTGTATATTATAATGATTAGTAGTTTAATTTATAATTGGCAAATGAAATGTTATTTTAATCACCTCACACCCTAGGGTAAAGAGGTTTTTCGATTATATATATATATGTTCACCGTATTTTGAAGTACAATTTAATTCTGACGTTTTCTTTTATTTTTTTTATTATATCCCCATAGAAAGAAACTTCCTTAAGTTTGTATGTTGGTTTATTCCTAAATTTCTCTCCAAATATAGTTGCCTTTGGCATGACATCTTTATTTTATTTCTTAAGTAGGTCTTCAGCGATACATTTCGGAAATGATCTTTTATGTAATTTTGCCTAGTGTTTATAGGTTACAAATTTATAATATGGATTTGTATTTGCCTAACCATTATATATAAAGTGAGAGTGCTTTCAAGCTTTTAAATACCACCCAAATTTAGTTTTAATGAAAATAGAAATAGATTAGATTAGATTATAATCGAGTGACATCAAACCTTTTATGAAACATCGTACAAATCGAGCAACTTCCTGTACATAAAGTAACAGTAATATTAATAATGCTACAATAAACTCTAATCATTCTAAGGCGCCTAAAGAAACTATTCAAATTTCAACTATTAATATATTTTATTTAAAGATATACAAATAACAATACTAACGCAATAGTATTAAATGTTAGAACACCTCTATTAAATAAAAAAAATTGGATTAAGAAAGCCTATAAATAATATATTTATACATATAACCTAGTTCCCCATTTCTGTACGATTGTGAAATTACATTAACTTGACGTATAACTTATTAATTCTAGAAGTCTACTAAAATTAAATTCCAATATGAAGTTACTCATTTAATAAGCGCAGATCACAAAATATTCGATAATTATAGAGTGGAAAGTCGTTGACATTAATTAACTGCTTTATTACGAATTTTCCACGACCGAGAAACAGGAAAAGATGTCAAGCTCGCACGAAACTTCAGTAATTGTCGTTTGATTCAATTATAATCGTGATGATGTTAATTAATTTATGTTTTAATTAACTTTTCGATTCTCGCATTGCCAGGGCTCACGCAGTCACGAATAAATGGAATTATCAATTTGGAAATCTGATCGGACATTACGGTTAATGAGGTAATTATTTATTACACGATTTCCCTTTTAATTAAGATCCCTCTTAGACGGAGTAAAATTAAATGAGCTATTCCTTTTCTTTATTGGCCATCCAAAAGGGGAAAATCTAAATTGCAAGATGAGAATATTTATCGTTGATTCGTAATCTGAAGCAATTTTTATACGAAAATATGAAATAGGGTATTGGGTATTTTTCGTTTTTATACTACAGCATTTAATAGCAGGAATTATGCAATTTAAATGAATAAATAATAATAATAATTAATAATTATTGTTACAAGGATGTCCTTTTAGTGTTGTATATAGTCATAAAATCAAACAGTGAATCGACTCAAAGTGCTTTATTACTTTTCAAAATTTTTTTTACAAAAGTTGATACACTTCTGCATTCGTTCAAACTAATTGTTAAAGAAGTTATTCCAGTCTTCAGTTGGGACAGTCAAAATTGCCGTTTTGAAGGCTGTAGAAAAAATTATATAAATATTCTTGGTTATGTAGTTTTTGTTATTTATAAAACGGCAGTTAATCACTAGCCGTCCGATTTTTCTCGGTTAACTAACAGAGAGATTAAAAGTTGGCTAGTATCAAATTACAAATGGTGAATACTAGTTTGTGACTTAACAGTTACTTAAATTTTAACAGTGGGCCAAATACAATCGTGAAAACGGCCGTAAAACATGCAAAAACATAATGAAGATGTCAAAATTGTTGATAGTGTCTACTATTTACACGGATATAAGGATTTACAGGACGAAGAAAAGTGTGTACTTTTGCATAATTTCTTCATCAGCTTTAGTATTATTTATTGCATCTTAAATACGTCGACATAGTTATTCTTCATTATCTATATGTGTCATGTAAACTGTGGGCATAAGATGTCCCCACAAAAAATAATCAATTGGGGTTAAGTCGGGTGAACGTAGTGGCAAATTGATAGAGGCGTCATTCCCTCTACCTATTCATTTGTTTTGGTACTGCTGATTTAAGTGGTTTCGAACATTGAACATGAAAATGAAAAATGTGGTGGAGCTGGTGAAAAAGTTATGCAAAGCGTACATTTTAATTTTCTTCGTCGTGTAAATCACTGTCAGGGGGTATCAGCTCTTACGGCCAGGTTTATTCGATGCTTTAGTTATGGTGAATTTAAACTGATGGCGCTAGTACAGGAAACTATATCGTTGGCTGAACAAGCCAATTGTTATTTAGGTAACAACAGATAGCAATTTTATTACTTGTATTGTGTTTCCAGTGTTTGCTTTTCTGTTAGTCATTATCAACTTTTTTTTTTGCTATTACATAAACAATATATACTTTTTTGTGATTTGTGGACAATTGTGGATTGCTAACTTTAGCCTATAATTATTGTGTTTGAACTTTTGTAGAAGTATTACTTTCAATATATTTTTTTATTTGTTTACTAAATACAGATTTTTTTTAGATTTTTATAAGTGAAATTGTGATAGTGAACAAGAAACTTTTAACAATATGATGAAATATCGTAGTTGTTCTGTCAAAGGTTGTGAAGATAAAACATCATCCAGGCATGCTTTTCCTAACTACATAGAGGATCCAGAACGATTCAATAAATGGTTGACTGGGTGTGCAAATGATGCTTTATTGAACATGCATCCTCATGAAATTTGTACATCAAGAAAAGTATGTAATATTCTCTTCCACTCTTCAGCAAGAAAATCTTTAAAACATTTGACGAATGATGCCATTCCAAGTTTATATTTACCAGAATTATGTAAGTTTAATAATTTTACATTGTATCAATATAATATGATTAGTGATTAGTGTATAAAATAAAAAAACAGGAATATATTTTTAGTAAATATTGATATACCTGGGACCTCACGAGTAAGCAAAATTTTACCTTCACCACTAGCAACTTCAGTAGAAGTATGTCCTGGTTTCCAACCTTTAAATGCACTATCCGAAATAGAGCTACAGGAGGTTCTAGAACATACTGGTTGTACAGCACCAAAGCGAAAGCATAGTAAGTGGAACAACAAGTTGTTCATTGGTATATAATAATTATGTGTAATCTATTTACAGAACTGCTTCAAGATTGCGGAGTTACAAGAGTCAAGCAATTGTCATCAAGAAGGAGTGTCTGAGGAGTGGCATGCATTAATATGTTCTAGAGAATACTCAAGAATAATACCTAAAAGGTTGCAGTACTGTGATATAAATATAATATTAAATTTTTTCAAAATGTACAAATTTAATTTTACATATTTTACCAAAAGTATGTTCTAAAACAGCATAGTGTATTAATATTTACAAAATGCTATTAATTTTAACATACAGTCCATAAAGAGGACTTAAAAAACTTTTCTTTTAAAAAATTGTTAACTCTTTGTTGCCATAATTGGACAACAGGAAATGAAGATTTTGTGTTAATTTATACAAAACAATATATTTTCATGTTTAAAAAATGTGTGTCAAATTTGGTTTTACACTACGTTAACAAGCAAACAAGCAAAAGTTATTGTTCTTTTCTATCTGTATTTATTATGCATACATAATCTATTTTATGTATGTGAAATAAATACGGATAGAAAATACGTTGATTTTTAATTGTTCATTTAAAAAATTGACTACCATAAAAATTCAAATTGCCCGGGATATGACTTAGTAGTTGGGTGAAAGATGTTGGATGGCGCTGTAATAAGCAATAAAAATTTACAGGGAAGTGAGTCATCTATAGGTATTATCTATGATCACGGTATACGTGTAAATGGACAATTTCTATGACATTTTTATAATAGTTAATTGACGAAGGAGATACTTGTTGAAACTTCATTATAACGCTAAGAAATAAGTAATTAAACTTCTAGTTTCAAAAATTCTTTTATTGTAAATACCACTACAATATTGTTTCGTCATACAATGGCTTCATCAGGTGGATGAAATACTGGATCCAGTATTTCATCCACCTAATGAAGCCATTGTATGGCGAAACAATATTGTAGTGGTATTTAAAATAAAAGAATTTTTGAAACTAGAAGTTTAATTACTTATTTCTTAGCGACATTTTTATATTTTTTTTACACTTTTTAGTAAAATAATGTTTCTCTTAACTGTTACTTTGAATTATTAAAATACAAGTTTCACAAAAAACCATAACGGTAATCGAGTCTTACAAAGAGGACCTTTTCTGTCGTAAATAAGTTATATAATCTAAACTTTTATTGCAAATTATTAAAAAACCCAAGTTCTACGCGCATGGAATGATGTCTCCCAAAATTTTGATATGAGTTTGTTTGTCTATGGCTATGTCAACGTACCAAATTTCAGCAAAATCGAGTGAGCCGTTTTATATTTATCATAAAAAAAACGATTTCAGAAGTGTAACTTTAGCGTAGTATAGTGCTTAAATTAAGCAACTTTGTTCTAAGCTAAATTGCTTAAATCGGCTTATTTTGATGTAAGGAATATGAAGTAGATTTTTGTAAAGATCTTTTACAGACACCTTGTATATTAAGAATATAGTTTGTGCTAAAATTAACACTTACAGTTCAATAGATCTTATTGCAGATTTTTCGTGTTTAGTCGTATAATTATTGAATAAACAACAATAGCGATTCACTTTTTGCTTCACCTTGTATATGATGAAAAAAATAATTCTAGAAACAAGACAAAAATTTTGTAAATTTGCAAGGGAAATTTTCGAGCTCGAGTTTTAGAAGAGAAGATCAACGTGCGTTTACGTGAAAGGAATGAAATAAAATACAGCAATAAATTCATTGAAGACATATCGGAATTGCGAAAACGAAAAGTGAATACCAAATAGGTAATGGAATAGGTTGATTTTTCATCATCGGCTAGTTTGGCCGTCAAAATATAGATATATGTAGGTCATGAAGCCACCTGCTTTAATTAGAACTACCGTTTGAGTTTAGCCTCAGTCCATCATTTTGTATTAATAAACGCGAGTGCTATATTTGACGTGATTTTATAGTATTTCCTATTTGGACGTTTCGAATTTCAATGGTCCTTTGTCCATAAAATCGGTGTATCTCCACATTCTATTATTACGTAACGACGCATGCAATATTATTCTACTCTTTGTGACTAGAAATCGAAATAAAAGAAAGGCTATGCACGTTACTCCGGACGAACGAACGGTCCGACGAACTGTTCCCATGGAAAATCGTTTCGGCGTATACATGGAAATTCAATTAAATTTAATGAATATGTGGTAAATCATGTTGAAATATTACGTTGAACAGCGTGAACGCGAACTGTCCTCTAATTAACGACTATAGATGTTTGCGCAGAATTTCCGCAGAATAACGGATATTTCTTGTTTTTCGCGTCAACCAAAAATAACAAAATTTGTTAAAAATCGTTAATAATCAGGAAAAATAAGAAACTTTTATTTTATATTTTAATGTGTAACAAAGTCATATATTTAATTTATTAGTAAATTTATTAATCATCTAATGTATCAAATTAGCGAGGACTCTTTAGGAAAGGTAGAGTAGATTATGTTAAGTTAAATATTAAAATATAATAATAGTCTATATACGAGGAAATATCAGAAAATAACGAGACTGGTGATGTAGTACAACAACTATTCTTCAAAGTACTCTTCATTCTGTGCAGTACACTTGTCTTATCGTTTCGTCCACTTGTCATAAACATCTAAGAAACCATTTTTTGAGAGTCTATTTAGTATACCCATCACCATTGAGCTCTAAATTCGACTCGAATTTTTGACGCCTTTATTTTTTTTTTGACTTCCGGAAACAAATGGAAGTTACATGTAGCAAGCAGGTGAGTGGTGAGACTGAACCATAATTTCCACCCCAATTCTTCAAGTGTTCGTTGACAAATCGCTTATCCATGGGCCGGAGCATTGTCCTGATGCACAATTCAACCGATATATTGCTAATGCGGCCCTTTTTTCTTTAATTCTGCCTTTAGGGTTCCTCGATGAACATTAGAATAATACTATCCAGTTACTGTATGTTCTCTAGGTATAATGTGATCGTAAATAATGTCCCACTTATCAAAAAAAAAATAAGTGCATCACTTTACCCGCGCTTTTCACAGTTTTCGTCGTCTGCGGTCTTGGACTGCCTTTGTGCTTCTATTGCATACTTTAATTCAGAGTCGTAATGATAAAACCAACTCTCGTCGCATGTAACCATATTAACTAAAGACTATGGATTATATAGCACTGCCGACAAATTGTTACTCGATTGGCTTTTTGTTCATAGGTCACTTTTTAATCCATTTTGCCGCGACCTTTTGGTACCCTAAATCTTCATGAATAATTTGGAAAGTGGAATCATAAGATAAATTAACAATGTCAGAAATCCGATATATGCCAATCCGACGATCATTTTTTATCAAGTCGTTAACTTTTGCAATTTTTGAATCAATCCGTGCAGTTGGTGGTCGCCCGCGTCGAGGTTCATCTTCTATGATTTACAACCGTCTTTGCATATCTTATGCCACCGAAAACACTCGACAGCGTGATAAGCTATCATCTGGTATGCAGTTTTAATCATTTCAAAAGTTTCAGTTGGAGTTTTACCCAACCGAACACAAAATTTTATCGCATACGTTGCTCCACTTTCATTCTTTCGATGGACACTGACAATTCAGTAGTAAATTTGTAATAAACGTCAAAAGTTAAATCAAAGCCTCCTTGAGTGTAAGTGCACTAAAGATGGGGGTTTCATGTTCTATTCTTTGTGTTATAAAATTCTAGTTGTGAAAGAAGTTATAGCACCTGTCTCGTTATATTTTGATATACCCTCGTATATAAAAATTGATTAGTAATTATTGTTGAAAATGCCACTTGATAATCGCTCGCCCTATTTGCGTGATTTTTTTATCATTGTGTTCGAAATATGTAGTTCACGACGGGTTTTTACGGAAATATATTTTGGGAAAATTGAGGAAAAATTTTGGAAAATCATTAAAAACCGACATTGGATATTTGTATGGGAATTTTGTATGGAAAATACACTTCGATCAATATTTTTGCTACACTTTTGGTTTGGCTTGTTTTGGTTTCTGTCAATTGGAATTTTGGAAAAATTGAGGAACATTTTTGGAAAATTGAAATTACTTTTTGAATGAGAATTTTGTATGGAAATTTCACCTAGCGCATATTTTCGACAACTCACGATCGAATTTGTGGCGAATACTGAAAACACTACTAACTACACTAAAACTCGCTACTAACACATTTTAAATCAAACGAGTTCGATTGCAAACGCCCGTGGAGCGACTAAAGATGTTAAGCTGTCGGCATTCGCCTTAAACGAGAATGAAAACCACGAAAACCTCGCTGTCCGAGTAGGTTTTCGTGGTTTTCTGTGCTCCGCAAAAAGATAAGACATGTTAAAAATATGTTTAGAGAAATTACTGCAGAAAAACAAATTTAATGGGTGAAATCTAATCTCCTGCAAGCTTGATTACCAAAATAACTTGTATTGTCAATGCTATTTTGTTCTTATATAAGGTGTCACACAAAAAACGCCCCAAGCTGTAACTGTTATTTATATTTAGATTTTCATGAAACAGGTACCAAATGAAATGGTTTGATGAGTACTAATGTGTGAGGCTACATTTACTTCCTTCCAGCGACATCTTCGATTCCTCGTGATTGTCATTTTTTTTTTCAAATTGAACAGTATATATTTTTTTGCATCATTGGATTTCTTTTCTGAGTCCATTGATGTACGATACATACATTGAAATTGTAAATTTAGAACAGAAAAAAATAATTAAAACACTTTCCGAACATTCTCTTAAAGTCACTTGTGATATACTGTAGTGTGGCATGAAAAAATAAGTGTAAAAAATAACACATTGCCCATATGTAACAAATTTTAATTCAAAAAGAAAAACAAATAACAAAACAAAAAAATAAATTTAAAACGGAAAAATTTTACAAATATTGTTCGAATTGATTACCGCCATGGTCAATACAATACTGATCTCCTTATAACACCGGGTACATCCAGACAAGTTTCAATTATTTGGTTGCGTAAATCGTTTACGTTCTGTGGTACTGTCAAAATAAAGGTGTAAGGCGTAAGATCAGGTGAACACGCAGGCCAACGTATAGGTCCATATGTGCCAATCCATTGTACATTAAAATTTCTAGTCAACCAATCAACATTTATTCGTGCATTATGGGGAGTGGCACCGTCTTGTTGACAATATACTTTACACAGTTCCGCAAGCGGTAATTCATCCAAAAAACTTTCAACATTTTCGCTTAATAGTTGGTGATATCTTAGTTGATTTAAGAAGCCGTCGATAAAAAATGACCTAATCAAGCGGTCTCCAAGTAGGCCACATTAATAATTACAGCTAAAATGAAGTTGAAAATTATTATCGACGACATATCTAGGGTTTTCTTGGTTCCATTGGTGATGAATGTTGCGATTAAAAATTCCATAATTAGTGAAACTACATTCATCTGTCCAAATAATTTTGCTATAAAACAACGGGTTTTGTTGTAAAGTTGTTAAGTAAAAATTGCAAAACTGTGTTCTTCGAATTGGATCATTTTTATCTATTGCTTGCACTTTTTGGGCAATGTATTACTTAAATTTGTGTGCTACAGACGCAGTACTTCGGGACGCACCAACTATGTTCGCAACTTCACGAACAGAGGCTTTGGCATTTTCGTCAACTAACAAAACCGCCAGTTCCACGTTTTCAGAAAATTTCCTGCTCACTACTTTCGGTTTCTTGAAACATCCAAATCTTCTTAAATTTTCTTCAAGTCGGCTAAACTTCCTTGAACTTCTCTTTCCGGAAAACATTCCTACTAAATTCGCAACGCTTGAGTAGAGTTTTGATTACATTCAAAATAAACTTGTAGAATGTCAGTAAGTTGACTGAAATTCATGATTTATTAAAAAAATGTCAAAATATGCTTGCTTAGTGAAGAAAAGTCAAAGATGACAGTTACATATGCGTAATGCGTTGTTTTTCCATCGCACACTACAGCATAGCATACGTGACGAAGAGAATATACGGACAGTGTTTTAATATTTTTTTCTTCTAAATTTAACTAAAATTGATGTATTACACATTATTGGATTCAGGAAAAAATCCCTATCAAATGATATAATAAAAAAATATACCGAGCAATTTGAAAAAAAAAAAGTTGACAATCGTTAGAAATCGAAGATGGCGCTGGAAAATAGTAAACATAGCCTCAAACATAGTATTCATCAAACCATTTTATTTGGTAACTGTCTCATGAAAATCGGAATGTAAATAACAGTGTTCAGCTTGGGGCGTTTTTTGTGTAGCACTCAGAATATATTTACTAAATACAATATATAGCTGCAAAATAAAATTTAGTGCTTCGCGTTGAATTTCCAATTTCAAGGGTGCTTCATGACTGAAACAGTTGGTGAATCTCTGGTTTAACGTAACCAAAAATAAGTAGTAATAAACTAAATTATGTTCGACAAGATCCGGAAAGAAATATGATATGTTTATAAAGTAGTTTTTTAATAACAAAAAAATAATCTTTTTCTCCAATTGTCAAAAAAAAATGACGTTTTTTTCATGAATCTCAGTATGCAAAGTGTGCCATTTTTTAACCGTTAAAGAAAGTTTTTTTTCACTGTTACAAAAAAACTTTTTTCTATTGTGAAAATTTTTTTCATGTTAGGGTCTCGATTTAACGGGCAAAATGTTTGAAATTGATTTGCAAAATACTCGACATTCTCAAACTCAAAAACCTAATGATTGGCGCACTTAATATGAAAATAACTATTTATATTTTATTAGCTTACATATAATTGCAATATTGGGGTAGTTTTCTCCTAAAGTTAGAGTTCTGTGTAACTAGAACGCAAGAAAATGATAAGAAATCCTACCTGGATAATAGAAACGACTTCTCCCAACACCGTCACATTTTCTTTTACCGAACTTCAAGTACCTTAAACTAGTGAAGGACTTTAAAATTCCTCGAAGGCAACGTTTCTTTTCCTTTCCTTCTTTAGAAACGCCGACTTGCCGGGGCATTGTACCCTGTTTTACCAAACAAACCAACCACGGTACTTTCATCGTGATTAACGAGAACCGACGGGTCCTTACGGAGCGCGCGAATGTTACACGGGAATCGATAATCTGAACGCACGAACGGAAAAGCAGAAGATTCTCGGAGACACGAATATTCAAAAGACTGTGCACACGCGGGTAGGTAAAATGACACGCGCCGTTTCTTTGGAATTGGTGCTTTCTAATGAGCTTGTTACGGGCACTCGGCGGAACTAATTCATTTTATACGGTTTTAGGTCTAACGTTCTTCAAAGATGTCGTAGTTGTATTGAAAATTTTGGCATGCAAGTTACCAAAACTGCTGGGAATTCTTTAAAAGTTTAAATTTACACGAATGTTTTGTCTTAGTTAATTATTAATAAATAGTAATAAAAAGTTCTACATGCTAAACATAATATTTAGGAAGTATTTTTTATCCATTTTATATAAAAAAAAATTATTGACATAACTATTCGTTGTTTTATAATGTCTTGTAAAATATCCAAATTTCAGAATGAAAAAAAATAATAAAATTAAGTGTCGATGTGAATTGTCTCTTTAATTTTTATAATCTTAAATGCAGAATCAGTTATAATAATAACACAGCCCGACAGACATTCTGATACCGACGATTTTTTTGACTGTTTTTAGGTAAATTTTGGGTACAAATCCAAAATAGCTGCCAGATTTATTCTATAAGATCTAGTTTTTGAGATACGATATATTGGTTTCTTTTACAATAAAATCGTTTTATGTAAATTATACAGGCTAATTCTAAATATATGCGATAAATTTTATGGGCTGATTTCCAGCAACATGTCTGTAGAAATTAGCCTCGCCGATGTAGAATACTTGAGCCAAAAACTGAGGATTTAGTGCGATGTTCTATTGTATTCATATAAAAAGTCAATCTTTGTGGCAAATTTGCTAGCCAAAGTGCCTGTATCCGTTGTATATGATATGGGTACAACAGTTGATTGTTCAATATCCTCCAAACTGCGAGCTGACTTATGCTTAAGGCAGAGGCAATTATTCTGATGCTTGTAGTAGGATATTCATCAATTTCATTTAACATTGTTTCTTCAACTTGTGGAGTTATAGCTGTACGTGGGTGCCCGCTATCAGCCGTATGTGTTTTAAAACTTCTCATTTCACTAAGACGTTGGTGAAAACGGGCATTACGCGGCAATGATGCAGGGATGACACGGATCGGGTATCGTCCTTCATAAAGACGTCTAGCTGCACGTGAATTACCGTTAGTAAGACCGTAAACAAAATGCATATCGCAGAACTCAGGATTTTTGTAATACATTTTAGAAAACTTTGACACAATAATATTGAAATGAAATATTTTCCCTTCAAAACGAATGTTTTTGCAGAGTTATACTATACTATAACAAATGAATCGTATTATTGTAGCATTTGAGACATTTCGAAACACCCCCGGTATTCTTGAATGCACTCACCAATCAATGCAACGGAGGATAGAAGCTGTCATTTTCAACGATTTTTATAAGTTAATTTTGTTTTAATGTATAAACTTTAAATTTACTGTTAAACACCTCGTAACTTTAAAACTAAGCCGTTTAAGACATACGTTCATATGAACTTTTATGATCATAATAACCCTAGGAATCAGTCCATAAAATTTGTCGCATATTTTTAGAAACAGGCTGTATAATTACATTTTTACATTTTTCATACGTTGCCTTTTTATTTCAAGGACACAGTGATGCAGTGACGAAAAGCATTTGGTGTGTTTATATAAGTAGGTTAAATTTGAAACACTTGTGCGTACGTAGAAGTCACCAATGCGAAATTAAGTATGCGTTGTGTATATCCATGTGTATACATACAGATTCTCTGTTTAACATTTTGGTATTACTGAATAATTGATATGTTAGACACGCGAATACTTTTTGATTCTTTACTGCGGTAGAGAAAGCTTTATTACTGATATCGTCAGTACCTCACTCTTTAAAATGTCTATTTTCGAAACCCTCAATGGAAAATATATACAAAAATGTTTACTCAAATCCAGTTGATAAAGTTTCTGCAAAAATAATTAAACACAAACGCTAAAGTGCAAGATCTTTACGTCAGTATACCATCCACAACAAAAATTTAATTCGATATTTGGGTATGATAAGAGCTAAGTAAACAAGTTTTGGGAATATGCAATTAAAGAAAGTTGATAGAGTAAATAGCGATGATACTTTAAACATTAAAATATAAAATTCATTAAAGCATTGCAAAAAATTAATGTGAAGTAATTTAAATAATTACAGCATTCTCTAAATATATATTGATTGCATAATTGATTATTAATATTTTATCACAATTATCATATGCAAAACGCTGACGAAAATTTATAAACACACATACACACACATGCATATAAAAACAAACTTGACTCACCATTAATTTTAATTCCGTTCCCGTTGCTGTTTTCTTTGGCAGCGCTGCGACCGCCGCTGTTGTCGATGTTGTTGAATTCGATTTCCGCTTGGCTTTGGCTTTTCGTTGTTTGGTTACTACTAACGATGTACGTGGTACTGGTTACGTTCGATCCTGAAATACTTGCGAAAGTTAGCAACAATTCGGGCCGATCATTCCGACAAAACCACAAAACAATCAACAATACAAGATCGACGCCGCGCTGCAGAAGCTGACCCGCACGTATTGGTAATCTGTCAGACGTTTATGCTTTTGCATCGTTTTTCTCATCTTTGTATAATTTATATGTATTTCTTGCGTGTATGTTAATGATAGATATTGCTAATGTGTATTGTAATCTGTAATGCAAATATCGGTATGTTGAATTAATTTATTATGGATATTTTATGCTTTGCAATAACAATCTGATAAACGTCAACCGATAAATGACAAATATGTTTCTTTTAAATCAATAATTATTTATTATAATAGATTGCTGTCGTAAGAAATAGGTTAATATCGAGGATTGAATTTATGGAATTACATATCATTAAATCAGATTATTGACACTTGGAGAAGGTGAAGAAAATGCTATTATATTGCAAATAGCTGAGAAAACATTTGCTATAAAGCGCATATATACAGCCATTTATTTAATTTTGCAAGAGAAAATCAAAGGAGCATTATTTCAAGAATTCTTGAGTATAAAAGATTTTATATAAGCTCTTTAATTTATCCATCGTATAATGGATGATACAATTCCAGTTTTCTAACATTAAACAAAAAAAAAACACAAAACTATCTTTTTTTTTATTAATCGAATATTTGGTATTATTCATTAATTATGGAAAATTACGTCGGGCAAATGTCCGCCTCGGTACTTTCTGCAGCAGTTCATTCGTTCAAAGTAATTCTCGACTACTTTTTCGTAAGTTTCGCGGGCTATCTCGGCTATAGAGAACTTGGTGGATGTTAGTTTTTAGAGGCCCCAACTTTGCAGGTTTACTGGCGTAGTCACGACTCTTCAGAAAGCCCCACAAACAGAAATCCAATGGCGTTAAATTGCAAGATATTGGAGGCCAGTGGACGTCATTGTTGACGTGAAACAAAGCGACCTCTGAACTCTTCACGCAAAACATCTAACATTGCACACGATATGTGACAAGTCTTGCTGAAACCACATGTCTTCAACATCGATAACTTAGATTTGATGCCAAAAACAATCGGTTAAAATGCTCCTATAATTTTGCCGCCTGACACACAGTTACTTCTTGTGCATGTAATAATGTCTCGTGTATCACGTGAGGATATTCCTCGTCCCATATGTGGCAATTTTGTTTATTAATACATCCAGAGAGTTTCAAATGTGCCTCATCAGAGAAGAAAATTTTCTTTGAAAAATCAGCATCAACTTCCTGCTGCTCTAACGCTCAATTTCCACACTATCTATGATCTCAGGGTTTCAGTTCTTGTAATGTTCTTCACACCAGATTTTTAATCATATTTTATATTATTAAAAATACCTTTGTATTTCAGTTCTTGTGTTAACTGAATTTTATACGGGTGCAGGTGCAAATCCTTATGTAAAATGCGCCAAAGGCAGCTATAAGAAAGGCCCGAAGTCAGCGAACGGCGACGAATCTATAATTCTCGGTCTTCAACTACACTATCACTCACAGCAGCAATATTCTAGATTGGACATGTGCCACGATAACCCACACAGCTTACCCTATTTATTTTATTTAAAGTAACGCTATATTCCAGTACCTCCATCAACTTTTCATAACACAAATATTGTGGTTGCACTAAAACAGTTTCAGTGCAGCAACTGTAATAGAAGAAGATGTACCTTGCAAGAGTGGAAGAAACGTCGGCCAGGAAGGAAGCAGCAATAAAAATGCGGTTCCAGCCCGGAATCCAACAAGCAACCATATTTCGTTTATCATTGTTAGGAGAAAAGCCACCCCTACTTAAAGGTTGCAATGGAAATAGTGCAAACAAATTTTTCTTCAGATCGAAAATTGTGATCTGTTGGCATTTTTGTTGTAAATTGATATAAAATTTACAAAATATAAGTAGGTACTCTCTAATCGGTGATTTGCCCATTGCATATGATGTTAAACAGATTAAACCGAATATAATTTTAAATTTTTTGTGAGGGTTTAGTAAGTTACATGTATGTCTGACATGCACATAAAGCATGATTACTAGTAATAATTTTGGCCAGAATTATTTATTGCAAAGCATATTGAAATTATGATTGCTAATTTATCTTCTATGAACAATGTGACGGTCTCTATTTATGTATTTAGAACTGGCAATACTAATGCTGCTAGAAATAACAAAACTAAGACTGAAGCGGAGTTGCAACTAGATAAAATTTGGTCAGTGAAGTGCAAGCATTGATCAAACAAAACACCCAGGTCTTTGATTTGTGATTGTCGTGAGATATTGATGTGAAAACATGAATAGGTATATCAATGGATTCGTCTTTGTAGTGATTGTCTGTAGTCTGTAGTGTAGGGAATGTCTGCACATTCATTTATGCTAATCTTTATCTTGTTTTCACTACACCATTAGTAGATAGTGTTTCAATTCTTTTGTAGAGCTTCACAATCAGAGGTTGGAGATATTTTCCTGAAAATTTTTAGGTCGTGCGCATAGGCAAGGACACGATAGTTAGGCAGTGACAGAACGTTATTAATTTAAACATTAAGCAATAGCGGACCAAAGTTTGAGCCCTGAGGAACACCAGAAGAGGCAGTTAATGTGGAGGAATAAAAGTAATGCTTAAAAGATACAATCGTTATCCATTAAACTATAGGGAACGTTTTTTCCATAAAGCGTATATTAAAAAAGTAATAGATAATTCTGAGTAAATTAACTGAAGAGACCATAGCTTTAACTTGGATTTGGGGCCCTCAAAATTTTCAGAATATATATTTTCCTTAATAAATATATATTACTTTTAATAAAATCGGCATAAATTCTATAGAATTATAGTAGATTGCTCAGTACATGCTTGTTAGAAAGGTATTTATTTTTCGGTTAAGTATTATTTGTTCATTTCACCTTGACATAAACACCATAAACAGGGTCATAACGCCCGTGGG
Organism: Melolontha melolontha; assembly: GCA_935421215.2. Taxonomy (NCBI): domain Eukaryota; kingdom Metazoa; phylum Arthropoda; class Insecta; order Coleoptera; family Scarabaeidae; genus Melolontha; species Melolontha melolontha. Next base: position 103,343,680 of record OW285240.1, on the reverse strand, counting down.
CGTAATAAGCGGGCATGATGGATCAAAACGCCTATCGTTTTTAATGTCGTGTGAGTATAAATAAGGCCCGAGAAGAAATGATATATATTTTACAGAACTAATAATTTTAGTTTTTAACAAAGTTAAAGGATGAAGAAAAACTTTCGCATCCTTTAATAAAATTAAGGTTATCTAAACATTGACAAATTGAAAACATCAAAGTGCCAACAACTGTCATTTAAAATACGTAAAACTTAATAGTTATTTTATTTTCAACAATTTCTAAAGAAAGAATCAAATTTTTAACATTACTTTGCAAAATTAAAAATACAGTTTCCTAAATGACCTGGAAAATTATGTAATCCGTAGCTTTCCAAGTTTGTTAAAGTTCTTTGAAGGAAAACATCTCCACTACTACTTTGACAAGCCTACGAGGATTTATCTGATGCTGTAACAGAATTGAATATCATGCTGGATACTCTATTCTTGGAAGAAATGCCTTTCTCTATGTATCCTTCTTCCACTTTTATATTAGATGCGTAACGACTGTCAACGACATGACAGTTGACAGAAATCTCGGAACTTTTCCAATGTAATTTGAATTTTCCGCTTAAGAAATTTATTTTTCGTGAAAAATAAAATCTTGTGTGAATCACTGGCGTTATGGCAATTATATTGCCCTCGGTCGATATTTATCCCTCGGGCTAGAGGCTCTTGGGCTGAATTAACGTCGACCTCAGAGCAATATAATACCCATAACGCCCTTGGTGCACCAATAACTATTCTTTCACCTTTTAGAATCACTATCAATATCTATGTTTTTTTTTAAATTTGAACGAAGACATGAGGTATTACTTCTACAAAAATAGCCACAAATGGACTCTTAATTAAAAAAATTATCGTTTTCCTATTATTTTTTTATGAAAACATATTTTTCCTTACACCTCGTAAGAGTTTTATGCGAGAACATTTTGCTCTGAAGTTTAGCCCGATCATATCACGATTAGTCGGCAAATTAAGATCATTTACGTCACTTGATGAACCAAATAAAAAAATATGTTAAGGCATATGTGACAATCTAGATTCAGAACTTGCTGATATTCTTCTTTGAATTTGTGAAGGTGCTGCAGAAAAGGTAGATAGTTCCTCTACATCAATAATAATTTTGAAATTTTAAATTGTTGTTTTCCACTTTCTTTTGTGACGCTATAGAACGAAAATAGTATATTAAACAACAAGTATAGAAAAGCAATGTTTTACTAAACGAATATAGCGTTTGAGTACGAGCGAGCGGAGCGAGCGAGTAAAAGTTTAAAAGTGAGTTTAAAGTGTTTAAAGTTAAAAGTTAAAGTTTAAAATTTAAAAGTGAGTTTAGTAAAACTGCTTTTCTAACGAGTTTGTTTACACTATTTTTTCGCATTTTGCAAGAATAAGCATTATAAACTTAAAAATTTTAAATGTTTATAGTAGGTATTTGTACAGGTTTTCCGTAATCTGATTCGGCTTTGTTTATTTTCATAGTAACGACACAGTAACAGTAAACAAACTTCATTTTTTGTAAGTCGATTTGAGTTTTAGTTAAAAATGAGTCTTGCTACTAAACATACTTTAGAACATTATTCTGAAGATATTTTAAATGCCGCTCGAGAAGCGTCTTCGGGTTTACTTCCTTTGAAATCAAAAGAAAAATACGAGAAGACATATGAAATATTTTGTAATTGGAAGATAACAAAAAAAGCACTAATAATTGATGAAAGTGTAATGCTAGCGTATTTTTTTGAGAAGGTAACCTATTTGTTTCTATATATTTTAGTGTTATTCATACAATGTCTTTCATTATTTTAGGCAAAAGTCCTTAAGGCATCCAGTTTGTGGTCTACATATTCAATGTTGAAAAGTACTATACAAATTAACGATAATATAGATATATCACAATATAAAAAAACTAACTGCATTCTTGAAACGTCAAAATGACGGGTACAAACCAAAGAAGTCAAAAGTGTTGACTTCTCGAGCGGCAGTTCCAATTCCAATATTTAAATAAATAATTTTCTGTCAAACAGTGTTTTATTGACATGACATAACTATGTAGTAAAGTGACGTATCTATGTGGTAAAGTGCCACTTTAATAAACGATTTTGATTGTAGTAAAGTAGCACATTACTTGTCAAAATGCGAAAAAATATGTTTTCATGAAAAAAATCATCGAAAAATGATTTATTAGTTAAGAATTCATTTTAGGCTATTTTCTTAGTGTTAATAATTGATATCTACACTAAAATTCAAAAAAAAAAACTTAGATTATAATAGTAGTGCTGAAAGGTAGCAGAAATAACTTTCCAGCAGCCTATTCTGAGCAATCTACTACAATTCTATTGGATTTTATTGAAAATAATATACATTTATTAAGGAAAATATCTATTTTGAAAATTTCGGGGGCTCCAAATCCCACTTACACCCATGGCCTCGTCAGGGATGTTACTCAGAATCATCTATAGAATACTTTTTTACTATACGTTTTATCGAGAAAAAAATTGACCCATCCTAGTGTATAACATCTAAACAAGTTACGAATCTTAGGTCTACAAGTATGAGTTCGAAAGCAAACAGTAGTTGGCAGTATAGATGTTTCAAGATGAGCCAAACCCAACACAAGTTGTACGCAAGAATCACTTAGAAGCAAATGGTCATCTTTTTTGGGGGGGAAATGGACATGTAGCTACAATGCCAATAGAGGATCGTCAAACGGTGAATTTTGAATAGCATACATTTGTTTGTAAAAATCTTTCGAGAAACAAGTAAAAACAACCAACTAGCTAGCCAAGCAGGATCATTCTTCACCATGACAATGCGAGCTCTCACACATTGGCACAAATAACTCAATATTTCACTGGACAAAACATCGAAATGATGGATTATTTGCTGTACAGCCCTGATTTCGTATGCAATGATTTCTTTCTGTTACCGTGCATGAAGAATAAACTACATGGTCAACGATTTATCGACGCCAAAAGAAGCGGTTAATACGTTCAAACTGCATGTTTTTGAGATACCTCAATCAGAATGGAAAAGGTGCTGTGGAAATTGGTTTAAACGTTTGCAAAAGTGCATCTATCATCACGGAGAATATTTTTAAACACATTTTCAATGAAAAATATTTTTATTTTTGTTTGTTATTCCGGATACATAAATAGCAACCCTCGTAGTAATTACTTTCCAAAGCAATATTCTTTAAAAATTCATTTCGTATAACTGATTATTTGCCGCATAGTGTACCTAATAAAGTAAAATACCATTAACACAAAACCTTGATGTTATTCATCTGCCTACAATGCATATAATCACTCGTGCCTTAACGTGGGCCGCTTAAGAACATAAATGAAGTAAATATGTATGTAATTCAACGATTTATTAGTATATCGGTGCATTACGTAACGGAAAATCTTGATGATTGTGCTGCTAACATTCCAACAAAACCGAATCGAAATGCATCTACGAGTATGTGCAATCATAATAGCATTACTTACGTTTAATCGTTTCGGTGTGTGTTTCCTGTTGCACGGTTTTATTGTTGTTGTTGTATTGGCGTTTTTTTGGTGAACCTCCGCTGCAATCTCTGAAACAGAACAACACAATACAGTCGGTTTAATATAATTCTAAAATCTTGTAATGCTTAACCAATCATTTATTGCGTTACGTGATTTTTGTAATAACATTAATAAGTGCTTATTTAGGAATAGTCTTCTGCTTAAATATCCAGATAATTACATTATTTGTATTTGAGTAGAGATGTAATTGCGATGGTTCGGAATTATTAATTTTTACATATCGAACATCTATTGATGTATAAAAACAATGGATCCGTTTTAAATCGACGGCGAATATTGTGTAACAGTGAAAAAGCGAGTACCGTGTCACATTGTTTTGTCAATCAGAAAAAACGGATTTATGGTCCGTAAGCTTTGGGGACACTTGGAACGTGACGTCACAGAGGGTGAGGCTACCAAAAAGCATGATGTACTCCATGAAGGTGTATATACGCGTATTAGTTCAAAAGTTTTTTTAACTTAATTAGCATCGACAGTAATATGACTGTATAAATCAAATTTGAATATAAAATTAATTCCTTTTAAGGTTTCCATTAATAAAATCATCTAATTACTTCAAAAGTTCCACATTTTATAACGTAACGTGGGTCTCTAAGGTTTATTTAGTGAAGGAGAGGGTTACTGAAGGAATGCGTAATGTGCATAACAGAGACTATTGTGCTATTTTTATTTCCTGTGTTAGTAAGTTATTTCCTGAAGTAGTTTTAGTAGTTTAACTTTTTTTCGTAAAAACGATGTCTTTTATATTTTGCATACGGTGCCACTAATCAAATATCAGTACTAAACATTAACCTACATCTTTAATTAGCCTAAATACAAAGTGTGTTCCTCAATATATCTCTCAGTTCCATTCCGTTACTCTTATGTCCTCGATAAAAGTCACTATCCTCCTCAGGGGAAGTTTGAGTATCGTGGTAGGATCCAATAGATCTCTTCCGAAATGTTTCTGTCTGAGTCCCTTCAGTTCCTCACACGTGCATATTACATTAAAGGACAGTGTCCGGTTATTAAGCCAGTAATTATTTTAATATCTTTTTTGTTGCTATGAATTAGGTTGGCTGAAAACCTTCCGTCCAGCTCCCTTAGTAGTCTTTTAGTATGGAGTTGACCTTCCGTTAACCAGCCATAACCAGATCTCCCTTTTAGCGGAATCCTTAGCGATTCCACATATAAATTCCTATTACCTTCTTCGGCTATCTCATTGCATGTTCTGGCACCCGTGTCAGTGACACAATATTGTCTTGTGCCAGTTTATTGAGGACCTGTTTGCTATATTTCATCAGTTTAGACCTGGTATATGGATTCATAATGGCTTTAATAGCCGCCTGACTATCAGTCATTATGTTGATTTTTTGTTTGCGCAGCTGGCTTCCTGAATTTCCTCGGCGCAGGCTGCGACTGCAAAAAATTCGGCCTGCAAAACCGTCGCATGTTTTCTCAGACATATCGATATCTTCCTCCCAGGGCACATAAACATACATACGTGTAATGTTGTAGGTACAACGAATTGTCAAAGTTGACAAGTTAGTCGAAAAATGAAATTAAACCATGAAAATTTTCGTGAAATAATTTTTGTATAATTTTCGAAGACAATTATCTTAACAAGAATGCCTCACCGAGTTGGTTCATATTTTCTGTAATAAAGCACAACATCGGTCAACAATCTCTCGTTGGTATTGAAAATTCAAACGTGGACGCATTAGTCTTACCGAGGCATTATTGGGGGAAAACCTAAATTCAAAAAATTTCTCATGAAGAATTGTGTGTAAAAATATTAGTTTCCCGTTGGATATCGCATCAGTTGACCGAGGAACAGAAAACAGCTACGGTGAATTGGTGTCAAAAAACTCTATACCGCTTCAACACAGGAAACTCTAAAAACTTGTACAACATCGTGAATGGTGATGAATATTGAATTTACTTATACGAGCCAAAAAATAAACTCCAGTCGTCGGTCGGTTTAGGTAATCCAAGGTGAAGAAAAGCAAAGAAAAGTCGCCCATTCTCAAAGTGTTTCCAAAAATATGGTAGCGACATTTATCTCGAAAGCAGATCATGTAGCAACAGCTTCTCTACAAGATCAAAGAACTGTTACTGCCGATTAGTATAATACCATTTGTTCGCCACAAGTCGTTACTGATCTCCGAGAAACCAACCTACAACGACGAATCATCTTCCATCAAGACAAAGCAAGTTCGCTTACAGCTCGCAAAACAATTGAATTTTTAACGCCAGAAAGCATCGAATTGTTAGACCATCCTCCGTACAGTCCCGTCCTAAGTCCCAACGATTTCTTTACCTTTCCGAAAATCAAGGACGGCGTGGTCAAAGGTTCCTGTCGTCAGAATGTCGTAATCGGAACATGACATCCATTATACACGGGAATGTAATCTAAACCAGAAGATTTGGAATTTTTCAGCGATTTAAGAATTCCATCATCTAGAGGTGGATACTCGGTGATCAGCCGAAAACGACCTATAGAGAAACTAGTACCTTACACAAAAGAAAATATCCCGTCCAAAATTTAACAATTCTACAGTTCATCTGAGGAAATAGCTGCTTAGAATATTAAAGAACTTCTCTGGTTTCCACGATGAAATCCAGCTGATATCACTAAATTCTCCACAAATACTATTTAGAGTTACGTGTATTGTTTTGCACAATATGACGCCAAAGTAAAAAAGGACAACAAAAGGGATAGTCCAAGGAATATGGAAGATAGTGAAAAAGTGTAAAATAATAAATATTAATTCCGTTCGCCTCATGATTAAAATATCAACAACTAGTGATAACCATCTATTCTGCTCATCAAGATTAATTTTGTTCGCCGCAGAGATAAACTTTCCTCTTTTTCGAAGTTTAAACTTGAAAATTTTCGGCAAATATTTACTGAATAAATGCCTTAATAACAATTATTCATGAGCTCGTTAACGCAATTTACATTTCGTACTTCATTATTCAAATATTATTCGTATGAAACTCGATACGTAATTATTTAGGCTACCATGAACGTGATCCGAATAATTTCTGAATGTCATTTCCCAATTCGCAAACGTGTAATTACTTCATTTCGGATTAAACGCATGTCGCCAAGGAATTTTAACGATCCGTCAATGTTAAATTCTTCATTCAATTAGATATCGAACGTTTGTGCGCGCTCGATGCGCGACTTGATTGCGTTTTAATAGAAAAGGAAAACAAAATTACATGGGTGCGGAACTTTTGTCGATCGTCGATGTGCAATATCGGATATGATCTAACATTACTTATCCAGCGAAACAGTTTTATGATTAGAATTAAAAAGACACGCAAAAAGATCATTTTATTACTTGAATTTATTTTTATAAATTCACATAAACAAGAAATAAATGTAGCTTCCTAGCATGCAACCGCGTACGTACATACACACAAAACACTCAGTATTTTTTGTATTTTTATTTTTAAAGCATCGTATTTTAAGGAAACGCCATCCAGATAATTTCGTTTGAAACTAATAAAACACGTCGAAACTGCGTTTTTTTTTTTACAATTCTGCAATCAGCGTTTCAAAAATAATAATTTTACAAAGTTATCTATACTTTGTAAAATTATAATTTGTTTATTTTGTAAATATTACAATGTAGTTTTTCAACATAACCTTCTGTCGGGCGCGCCTGATCCAATTGATACACACCAAACGGTTTCATTTGGTACTTGTAAATTATAATGTGTAGCGACATCTACTTTCTGGTAGCTTCATTTTTCCTAATGCCCTACATTATCAGTACATTTAGTTTTATGGCAACTGTTAGGCTGATCAGTTCTGGAGTTTTATATCACTTTGATACACTGCGCCCGTTCTTGTTATAATTTAAAAATATAGAATTTAGTTATTCTTGTGCGTAGGTAAGTACCTTTCTCTTATATGGATACATAAATGTCAATCATTTCATTATCGGTTTTATTTTTATTTTACCACCGCGCAAATATCAAATTGATACACCGCGCCCCAATAATAATAATAGGAAATATTTTGTAAGAAAAATATTTATCTTTCAGTTTACTTACACCTAAAATGGCTGGCAAGGGTAAAAAATATGATTTAACAAATGCGAAAGATGTAGAAGAATTGGAAAGGATGATGTTTGATGACAATGATGATTTGCAAGAAAATTTCGAGGACGAAAGTGACACTGATGGTGAAGATGTAACTGAAACTCATGAAGGAGATTCAGGAACCGAAGAAGATGCATCAGACGACGATTTTCCAGAAAGTGAAGAAAACTGCTTCCTTGGGAAAGACAACACTACGAAATGGAATAAAACTCCTCCCTCACAAAGAGTGCGCTGCGGAAGACACAATATAATTCGAAAACTGCCGGGAGTGATAGGTGAGGCAAGAACAGCACGAACTTCTTTGGAATGTTGGAGTTGCCTCATATCTGATGATATTTTGAAAATCATTCTTCAATATACGAATCAGTATATTGGAATAATCAGACCATTGTTTCAACGAGAGAGAGATACCAGACCAATTGACGTTATTGAATTAAAAGCATTCATCGGTCTTCTGTTTTTACCCAGAGTGTATAAAAGTAATAGGCAGAGCTTAGAGGATCTATGGGGGGGCCGATGGAAATGGTGTTGAAAAATTCCAGCTTGTGATGAGTATAAAACGGTTCAAGTTCATAGTGAGGTGTTTACGATTTGATGATCGCTAAACCCGAAAAGAGCGGCAATGCCTAGATAAACTAACAGCCATTCGTGAAATATTTATGATATTTGTACAAAATTGTCAGAAATCCTACACAATGGCTGAAAATGTTACTATTGACGAAAAGCTTGAGGGCTTTCGTGGTAAGTGCGCATTCAAGCAATACATACCTAGCAAGCCTAATAAATACGGTATTAAAATATATGCTCTTGTCGATTCTCAAACTTACTACTTACACAATTTAGAAATATATGCTGGAGTGCAACCAAATGGTCCATATTGTTTGAGCAACAAACCCATGGATGTAGTTCTACGACTGGCTGAGCCTCTATAACACTCAGGGTGAAATATTACTGCAGACAATTGGTTTGGTAGTATGGAACTATTAGAAAAACTAACAGAAAAAGGCCTTTCATATGTAGGTACCATGAAAAAAAAAACAAAAGAGAGTTTCCGTTGGAATTTAGCTCTACAAAAGGCAAAGATCTATATAGTAGCCTTTTGGATTTAGAAAGGGATGTACGTTATTGTCATATATACCAAAAAAAGGAAAATGTGTAATTTTGGCATCTACATTACATAATGATAATTGTATAGATTCTGAGAGTGGCCATAAGCAAAAGCCTTCGATGATTACATTTTACAATCATACGAAAGGGGGTGTTTATACAACAGATAAGCTATGCGCCTTTTACAATATGGCTAGGAATGTTCGTCGTTGGCCGATGGTAATATTTTTTGCCATGTTGAACATGAGTGGGATCAATGCCCAAGTGATCTATTTTGGCAATGATCAGGACACTATCGGAAGAAGTCAATTCATAAAACAATTATCAATTGAACTAGTTTTACCTAATATAATTAGAAGAAGCGCAAATACTTCGGGGATGCATATGGACCTAAAACTGAAACTTCAGCGGTACAGACCAGTGGAAGAAAACGAGAATACGGAAGCAGTTAGCGAAAGAGGAAGTAAGAGGAAGAGATGTGAAATATGTACTGAGAAGAGACGTTTAACTAAATATAAGTGTGTCAAATGCAACAAATCAATATGTCTCATGCATTTACAGAGCTTTTGTTCAGAATGCAGTCAAATAGTTTGTAATTTGCAACAGGACGACCATGAGAGCTCAGATTGAAGATTTAAATCTATATCCTCCGTTATATTTTGCTTTCTTTTTAGTTCTTGAATTTATGTGTATTTAGATATGTCACTATTTTCATTTTCAAGCACAATCAACAAGTGCTATTATATATTCTTCTGTTCCAACATTACCTATTGTAATAAATTCCTTTACTAAAGTGCGCATGTTCATTATTTTCATTAATTTCAGTATGCTCAGTCAAAATACCTATACCAAAAGAGAAGTATGTAATTACTTTTTGTTTTAACACTTTTTTTCGCGGTTGAAAAGAAAGAATGATCATAGTGATCATTTTGATACAGCGCGCCTGATCTTATTACGATTATGACCGCGCCCGACAGAAGGATAATCGCCATTTAATCGAATACATTTACCCCAACGATAAATTAATTTTTTTAAGCTGTCTTCAAAGAACTTTTTCGGTGTCTCCTCAATCCACATTCCACCTATATATGGCACGTTTTACATCAGAAATTCTCAAACCGAACACCTCCCCGTAAAGGTTTTTTCAAATCTGGGAACTGATGAAAATCACTCGGTGCAAGATCCTGTGAATAATGATGCGGTAGCAATTCCCATCGTAAATCGTTCAAAACATTCTTCGGTTTTCTTGCAATGTGTGGTCTTGCATTATCCTGTTGCAACATCGCTTATGCAACATCCCAGGCCGTTTTCTGATAAGTATCTGCCGCAGTGGTCCGGATAATAAGTTTGAATAATATTCTGCGTTAATTACAGTACCTTTCGCCAGATAATCCATGAAAATAATTCTTTCGCAGTTCCCAGAATCCCTTTCCAACAGACGGAACTGCACGCGTCTTAAGTGGAGGCCCTTCATCGGGTTTATGCCATCATTGGATTGACTTCCGATCTCAAGATAAGATATATTATTCTGTAACGTGCGAGAGCAATGTTCAAGTCTTGCGGAAGAATGTCAACGTTTTATCTTAGCGGTGTCGGGATAATGCCTTGAAATTAAATACCAATAAATGTCAAGTCGTTACCTATATTAGAAAAGCTGCAACCATTTCCTCATCATAAAATTTATGAAAAAGTTCTACCTAAGGTTGATGTGTTTAAAGACTTGGGTGTAGTTTTTGATCGACGGCTTAGCTTCAGGAATCTTATGTTTCTATAAAAGTGTACAATCACCTGCCATTGCATATAAAAGTGCTCCCAACGAAAAGATTTGAACATGTTTTGAACGAGATACTTCTGGAAAATCCATTTTATGACATTGCCGAGTTCTTTGATGTGCGGTTTTGAGTGTCTTGTGTTTGCTAATGTTTTTATCTAAGTTTTATTGTGTGTATTGTTGGACAGAGACCATTTTCTATAGTGCTTGTTGTTATACATTGACATGACGTTATACAATATTTTGTATTATGAACAACAGTATGTGTTCAATTTGCTGTGTTGTTTGTCCTATATTGCTTCTTGTAATTAGTTTATTTATGTGGCTTGTTCAACACTTGTACTTGTAATACTGAATAAAGCGATAATCTAATCTAGTCTACAAAATAATACAAATCTGTATAAAAACAAATCTGCATCTGTATACATGGACACACAGTACGTATTTACCAGCTTCAACCACCAGACGCATGCGTTTCTGTCGTCAATGGAGGGTTTACGAAGACAAACGACTATAGTATACTGTAGGTCAAGTAGCAAATTTTGTTCTATCAGATGACACCAGATAACCTCGTGACATCTGACGGACAAAACAGTCTACGCGTATTTTTTCTTTTCTTGTAATAGCTTAGCTATTCGAGAAGAAATCACTTTCATCGGCGTGACTGTTTTGCCCGTCAGATGTCACGAGGTTATCTGGTGTCATCTGAACAAAATTTGCTACTTGACCGAAAGTGTACTACAGTAGTTTTCTTCGTAAACCCTCCATTGACAAAGTCGTTGGACAGAAACGCATGCGTCTGGTGGTTGAAACAAACGCTGGTAAATACATACTATGTGTCCATGTATAAAGCTTGATGCGAGCTTTCGCATCGATATGCTAATTTGTTTTTGGTAATCTAGTCTAATCTAATCTAATCACAACGGTTTCGAAACGATTAGGATTTATAATACGCAGTTCCTGACAGTTTAGTGACTTTAGGACTCTAAAGTCCTTATATTTCGTGTTTGTTTTGAGCTGTTTGGAGCATTGCTCCATTGTCTGGTCACCATATTACGTATGTTATCAATTAAGAATTTAGACGATACAACGACGATTTTTGAAATATGTCTTATTTAGGACTGACGGCCAGTATCAATTTAGGGATGTCGAATATAATTTCTTATCAGAACGCCATGGTTTCCAATCCCTTTATGAACAGAGACAAAGACACCGATCCATGTTTTTGTAGAAACTACTGAATGGGATTATTGACTGCAGCGATCTACTACTTAAACTGAACTTTCACGTCCTTTGCCGTCCATCTAGACATGTTTCAACATTTGTATTACCAACGCCGAGAGCCATCTTGTTGATAAACTCTCCTTTGTATAATATACGCAGAATAGCGGATAATTATTTCACAGATATCTTTCGCAATTCAAAAAGAGACTAAGTTGTAATCAAATACATTATTTTTGTGTGTGTGTTAGTTAATTCAAATTTATAATTAAATATATGTTCATTATAAATTATTTATTATTATCCTGTAATTGGTGTTGACTGAACAAAACTACGCCATTTGTTAAAATCAGGACTGGGCGGAAGGATTGAAACAACCGTGAATTTCAAGCTCGTTTCCCTTTCGTAGCTGCAATGGGTATGGGGTTGTCGTGGTGCAAGAAAAGATTCGTTCTTTCCCGCCTTACTATACACATACGATTCTTTAATAATTGTAAAATTTTGCAGTTTCTTTCTGAATTAATCGTTGATCTCTTCGCATCTCTCTTTGCATCTCAGAAAATGTTGAGCATGACTTTCTGCGCTGATGGAACTTGTATGAATTTTCGTACACGTCGAGAATTAGGACGACGATATTTCATCGATTGCCGTTTGTTTTCGGGGTCATAATGATGAACCCATGATTCGTCGCCGCTGGTGATGTTAATGATAAATTTATCTTCTTCACGTTGATAAAGTTAAAAAGTTTTTGACAAATGTTCTATCTGTATTCTGTCATGACATCTGTTAATTGTCACCGGACCCATATTGCGCAATTTTTTCTGTAATTCAATGTCTGAACAATGGACTCTCTCTTGGCTAATATCTGTGTGCATTCTCTTGTCTTTGATTCTTCTCATGCGGTACTGATACTGATCGAGCTGATCGCTGCACGTCAAACCTACTAACAAACATTTTTCACATCTATACAATCGTGGCTATAAACAGCTTTCAAGCACCTGTAAATTTCGATGGGCACGCAACTTTCCAGAGTTCAAAATTCTATCACGAATCGTTGCTTTGTACGCATTTCAGAAATGAAACTGATGATAAATTACATTATTACTCAACGACCGTACACCGGAAAATGGAAGAGGAGATACTCGAAATTACTGTTTTCAGATTAGAATTTGCCTATCCCCACTACTTACACAATGGCGTTGTGTTTTAGACAAAATTTCCGATTTCCACATATTAAAACTAATTCGTGGAGGTGCATCTAAAGATCCATTAAGTGTGGAAGTGTGGATTAATGTGGAACGGTCATTTTCGGCATTAAAACACGTTTATTCCACACGCCGCATTAACTTATGTGAAACAATTGTGGAGACATATCTGATGATTGGAATATTTGAAAAATATTATCCAGATAATGAATTCACTCATGATTCATAATGCGGTAAGTGTTTGTGCACGTTTTCTAATTTTTTTCTTTAATTTAAATTAAATGTAAAATTGCATGCGTACACCGCTGGCATGTGTGTCAAATTTGCCGTCACTATTGATATCAGAAAGTTCCGAAGAATAGTATAAAAGAAAAGTAGAAAGAAAAACACTAAAACCTCACATACTAGAATAAATTTGTTTTTATTACTATTGTTGGAACTATAATATACAGGGTTAGTTAAAAGTACGGAGACGGCGATTTATTGTCGTTAATATTCATTTTAGGGATTTATGTTCAATATAAAAATTTGTTAGGATATTTTGATCTACATTTGAGAATATTTGAATTTTTTTCTTCTTCAATTGTTTTTTAGTTACGCCTGTCCGCGCATTTTTTTTTAAATGGGAACTAGTCAATTTTACTCTACCATTCGATAGAGATTTTTTTTCTCTTTCCGAATTTTTTTTTTTTTAATTCATTTTAAAAACTTTTTATAAGAAACAGCCGGTTCATGTGTTTAACAGATGTTCGGTACATCGCAGATAGACAGAAGCGTAGCGATAAACAAACTTGAGCGACATAATTTTATCAGTGGTTATTGTGTACGTCAAATCTTTGACAGAAATAATTCATTTGTGCAATTTGTTGCTGTTAATATTAACAATGGCGAGTTTAAGTGAACATGAACGAATTGAAATACTTATGATGTTGGGTTATGGAGATAGACGCAGAAGTTTACAAGACGTTAGTAATTTATTTAATGTTACGCATCCAAATAGAAATCCAGTTTCTAAATCCGTTGTTGGTAAAACTTTAAGACGCTTTGAACAAACGGATAGCGTTAAAGATTTGCCAAGGAGTGGTAGACCTAGAACAGCAAAAAGCGATGATAACAAACTGGATATTTTATTGGCTGTATCTGAGTATCCCCATTTATCAACTAATCAATTAGCGGCCAATTTCAATATTTCACAGCCATCGATCGGGTCGTTTTTATAAAGTGAAACGTATAAACCTTATAAGGTACACCTTGTACAAGAGTTAACGGAAGATGATTTTGATAGGAGATTACAATTTTCTGAAGATATGTTAAATATTTGCAATAATAATGAAAATTTTGTCAACAATATTCTTTTCTCAGACAAAGCTACTTTTTGCCTCACCGGTGAAGTAAACAGACATAACTGCAGATACTGGTCATCGGAAAATCCCTCTTGGTTTTTGGAGCACCATACGCAGTACCCCCAAAAGGTTAATGTTTGGGTTGGCATTCTAGGCGGTCATATTATCGGTCCCTTTTTCATCAATGGCAATTTAATTTCGGCTCTGTATTTGCAGTTATTGCAAAATGAAATAATACCTGCTAGTGCTACGCTCTATCCTCATGAAAACAATGAACACCTGCCCAATGACAGTATCTGGTTCCAGCAAGATGGCGTCCCACCACATTATGGTGTAAATGTTCGTCAATATCTGGACAACGTTTTTCCTCACAGATGGATCGGAAGACGAGGAACCATTGAATGGCCAGCCCGTTCGCCAGATTTAAGTCCTTTAGATTTTTTCTTTGGGGATACGTAAAAAACAAAGTTTACAAAGATAAGCCCGATAACGTCGAAGATTTGCAAATCCGAATTACCAGAACGATACAAGAAATTCCCCGAGATTTTTTACAGAACTCTGTTCGGGGTTTTGTAAATCGATTGGGTCATTGTCAAATTACTAATGGACGACAATTTGAACACTTACTTTAATTTACTTTGTTATTAATTTGTTTAATTTTTCTTGTAAAAAAGTTATTAAAATGAATTTAAAAAAAAATCAAAAATATTATTGTAACGAGAAAAAAAACCTCTATCGAATGGAAGAGCAAAATTTATCAGTTCCCATTAAAAAAAAAATGCGCGAACAGGCGTATCTAAAAAAACAATTGAAGAAAAAAAAACAAATAATCACAAATGTAGATCAAAATATCTTAATAAACTTTTATATTGAACATAATTCCCTAAAATGAATATTAACGACAATAAATTGCCGTCTCCATACTTTTAACTAACCCTGTATAGTTTCTAAAGAAAAAGAAAAAAAAATTATAATTAAATAATATTTTGTCTAACACTACTCAACAAATTTTAAACACAGAAACGTTTCAATAAATAAAAATGAAGAAAAAAAAATAAGCCAAAAATAAAATTAATTATTTTCGAATTAAAAAATTCTAAGAACGGAACCTAATTTCGTTAAGATATTTAAAAAACAAGGAAGAAACTGTCATAAATAATGCCATAGACGTCCATTTTAATCCACGGGACTACGCGGCAAGAAAGCAAACACAATGTTTTCAACGGCATTCCATTCATTTTGATATACTCACTCGTTTAATCCAAGCTTCAGAGTGTTTCCGGCGCCTTTTAATAAAGCGTGGGCCTCTGCATTAGTTTTATCCCGCGTGCTTTCTCCATTAATTGACGTTATTATATCTCCCTCTCTGATTCCTTTCGCGGAAGCTTTACTCCCCGGATTAACCTGCAAAAAACATGCACGAACGTTATACTGGTTGCCTACAATTATGTTAGTAGTATACGAAACGGTTAAATAAACATTTATTTTTTCAATGGCAAGTACATAAAATTAGATTGTAATATAAACTCATATTTTACAAAGAGGAATGTTCATACTTTAATGTTCTAAGTTCGTATAGAAGTATACAGACGTATTATAAATTCGAAAATCACTAGATTTTACTTATAGCCTAAAATTTTACAATATGGGTTAGAAATATGTTAAAATATATGCAAAATACTTGAAAATACTAATGAAATATATTATTAAACTGACTAATCTATACTGCGGGTATAATTATATATTTCATGATGTATATAATTTTAAAAGAAAAGTTTCTTTTAATAATATATTTGTTTTTAATAATTAATAGCACAACGCTTAAGTTTCAAAAAGATATAATGTGCTTTGATTTCCAAAATGGGCGCCAATTATTAAACATGAATCGTCATACACACATATTCATAGTTTAGACTCTTAAAATTGTTGTCAGGGCTTTTGTTTTCAAAAAGAGCTCATTGCAACTAGGTTTAGCATCCAATGTAATAAGGAGAGAAATAAAACGATAGCATGTTAAATTTAAGACATTCACAATTTGCAAAAATATACATTAATTTTCACATGTGTTAAATATCATCAATTATATTTTTCATTCATAGCAAAAGAATAGCATGTAAATTCTTATCTAATCAAAATATACGCATATTTGACTTTGAAGATCTTTGTTCGATCTTAATAAAATTCCAAAATACAGATGTGTATCACTTTAAACAAGGGAGTTTTATACTTTACAAAATACTAAAGTACAACACAGTGTTTTTATTTAAAATTGATAAATTGCAAAAGTTTATGGATTTTGGAGTTTTGCAAAGTAATAATATTTCAAAAGAGAAATTTGTTATTTCATATTCATGTGACGAGAATTTACCGTACCACATCTTATACTCAATATCACACAATTTGCTTTATTCAATATTTCAAATATTTAATAAGGGTTTTAATTACGACTTCAAAAACCCAGATATCCTTAAATATTCGTGAGACCTTACTTTACTAACAATTTAAAAGATATCTGTTTTATATCTTTTGTTTTTAAAACAGAAATTGAAATTATACACGATCAAATAAATGTCCATATAAAATAAATAATCTTATAAATTTATTTTAATGAACTTCAAAGTCTTGAATGCCTTTAATATATTACTGCCCTGTCGAATTCATTATTATATCAAACAAATAAATAATAGTTCTCTTTAAATTAAAAATATAAAAATTCTAATAATGGATTAAATTCAATATAATTTACAACACAAATTTTTATTTGTGACCACGCTTTAAGATGATTTTTCGGTAAGTGTCCTCTTCATGAGAAATTTTCTATATATATATATATATATATATATGACCTGTGACGTCAATTTTTATTAAAATGTACACATTATCTCTTCTAAGTGATATTCCATATTTAAAAACTTTCGTTCTTAGTAGTTCTTAATAGTTAGTCTAACTATTTTTAGAATACTAAGGCATGATTTATTATTATTAAACTGGAATGTATCTTTGAATAATTTTATTCATGACAACTACAAATGTATAAGTATGACATTAATATACTGTCATTTATATTTTAAATTCTTTGAGAAAGGCACAATTTGCCGAAACATATAAGATTGATTTAAATATATACATTTTTAAGTAAAATCAGACCTTCAATTCCAGTTAATTTAAATTCATTTAACTTCAGTGTTTTATTTATATTTCTAAAAATAAATTTCCGTTATACATTTCATTGGCTTTATTACGATTCTGGCGAAATATATTTCACACTCCGTCTGTTTGCGTTGACGTACAAACAGACAACTTTTATCAATACCACTGCGTATATACTGTTAAGTTGATCGATTGTACATTATCGGTACCGATGAATCACACCCGATACGGGATAGCGCCGGTTCCGCAGTCTAGTAATAACTAACGTGAAGTTGGTTATTAAGTTGTGACGTCACAGCTGACCTTGAATAGCAAAATTAAGCTCCGTAAATAATACATGGGCATTTTGGGCTCGAAACCCTATTGCCTATCTGTTTATACAGACACGTGTCATAAAAAGTTAGAAGCTTGTTAAATTCGAAAAAGTTTTTAGTAAAAAAGATTGTGTTTACTATACCGCCTCATTCTGAGCAAACGCAACGATCCGAATGTATGAATATTTCTCCCGCTCCGAATAAAAATTCCCTGAACGCTTTTAGCCAATCACAAAACAGTTTGTCGCGCAACCATTTGACAATTAATGTCACAAATTAGTGTCACCACTGTCACCCTATACGGAGTCTCTTAAGCGTTTGAATAGTGATCATGCCGCGTTATACACTAGAAGAGAAAGCCGAAATGATGAAATGGTATCACGCTGATAATCCTTATGAAAGAGTATGTGACTTATTTGCCGGAAGGTATGCCGACAGGCCCATCCCGAACAAAGCTACAATTTGTAGACTTAAAAAGGAAATATACATTACTGGTTCTGTACAAAATTTAAAACCATTATTCCCAAATCGCAGAGTTCCTAATGATACGTCCATTTTAGTATGCGCTGCAATAGAACTAAATTGAAATTTGACACTTAGCGATATTTCCAATGATTTAGGCATATGCTGCTCTTCCGTTAACCGCATACTAAAATTAAATGGTTTTCGTAATTATAAATATTCCAAACATCATCAATTATTTTACGGCGATGAGTTTAAGCGGATGAATTTCCGTTATTATATAATTAATTTCTCATTATGAACAATTTATTTTATTATTTGTAAGAGTAAATTTTTCTTTACATTACTAGAATTTAATTTAGTTTTTATTAGTTCTGAAATTTATTTAGTATACTATGAATAGTTTTTGTGACCTTTATTATTAAAATTTAATTTATTAAATCTCTTGATGCCTTATTTGCAATTTTCTTGATCGCTTATTAATAATATCATTACGCTTTGTGTAACCATCGTAAGTATATCGTATTGCAATTTACTCATTACCATAACACAGGACTAAACAATTTATAGTCCTTTAATAGTAATTTGGTAATCAGATAATTTTTCTTACGCGGCTCCATAATATGTAACTATGTATGACATATGACATCTATTGCACATTCGGATCGTTGCGTTTGCTCGGAATGAGACAGACTGAGTTGTGATTGGCTAAACGCGTTCAGGGGATTTGTATTTGGAGCGGGAGAAATATTCATACATTCGGATCGTTGCGTTTGCTCAGAATGAGGCGGTATAGTAAAACTTTTGAAAATTAATCCATATCGCATTTTATAACTAAAATAAAAATATTTTAGAACATAAATGTTGCCTAGCTTTTTAAAACGACTGAAAACAAAGTACATTTTACATCAATTAGTTTATAGTGTCAATATGATTAGACTATCTACTTACTGCAAGATTAATATTATACAATAATTAAATAGATGGATAATTATATTATCTAGATTTAAGTTTGTGATGTAATTGGCCCATTTAAAGAAAAGTATTTTTAACCTATTTTTTTAAAAATGGTATTTTAAAAGGATAACACTGTAATACTTTAGTATATTGTTTGTTTTATGTTTATTAAAATTTAAAGTTAATTTTAAAAATTCTGTTAGTAGTATCATAGTTTTCTTTTTAGATCAAATAAAATATCCAGTACCAAAATTAAATTTGCAATAACAACAAAGCAAACTGCATAAAAGAAATAGACGTACCTCTGTGCAGTTTAAGTCCATCACTTAACTATGTTGCACGTCTAATTTCACAGGGCCTATGCGTCAAGAGCTTCATTAATTTTGGCAACTCTAGCATTTGCAACGCCATCATAAAATATAAATACCCTGTTTATTGTTGAAGTAAAACATTGTAATTACTGCTGTTCTCACTGTTTGGAATGCATAATTTAGTAAATTACCGAACAATATAACGCAAATATTTAAATATTTACAAGCTCATGATAAATAAAAACCTTTCATTTCTTATTTAAATGTTTAATATAGCCAAGCATGGAATATAATTAACCTTATTGTTAACAGAAATCTAGACGTTTAGCATAAAATTTTATTCAAGTTATTTGCACGATAACGTTAATAATTAACAACCGAAAAATTATAATTTAAAGATCGAAATTTAACGAGAGAAATGTGAAGTTGAAATTGAAAGCAAATTAATACGTAGAAATATGGAAATAATGAAAACACATTTTAATATCCAATGTATTAATTTTTTTCGAACAATGTTGTTGAATATATCCAGTTGAAGTATTTGATCTTTGTTTACTGCAATTTAATATAATCAAGGATATATTGGAAGAGAAAAAACTGGAACCCCCACATCGCAAGAGAAAACATGTGTCGCTGATAGTTAGAAAGTGCACTCTCCTAAAGTCCGAAAGTTTCACCTCAGCAATACAATATCAAGTAATACTTATAAGACATTACAGAAAATACTTCATTAGAGGTATAAATATTCAAAAAGATAGCTGCAGGAGATTAAATTTACACCCTGAAACTATAGATAATATTACTGCAGCATGTAGCAGGTTCCCATTCTCTTTGTCTATGGTCTTCGGTAAGAAGTTTTGGCACCCATCGTAAACAAAATTTATTGTAACCTAAATGTTCAGTAACAACCTCGTACAAAACTGTATGTGAAATTTGAGGGAAAAAGGCACTCAGATCTGTGATTGTGAATTACCGATGTTTAAGACTCTTTCTTCGAATTTACCATTTTTTGCATACAAAAATCGCCGGCGATATATCGGCGAATAACAGCACACAATTCACACTCGGCAGGACTGTCAATTGCAGCAGCCATTTTAAACGACCAAATTAGTACGAAAGAATGTCCGAACGATTCCTTCACTAGCACTGCCAAACTCATACTGAACCAGACTACACCGAAGAGTTGCAATCGCGCTGATATCCTCATTTCCCTGCACTAGGCGGAAACGGAACTTACTTTACGAATTTCCCTCGTATTTTAGTTTTGCACGACGAGTTATTCCTGCTTTATATATCATTAAAATACTGACTGTGTTTCTATCTAGGCCGCGTAAATGAGTTTTCATTGCGTGTTTAAGAAAATTGAAATAATACATTCTCATTGAAGAAAATAAGTAACAAATTAATGTATTTTGTGACTGTAAGTAAATAAAACTACATTTTTAAGTTCATTATTTTAACAACCAAATACAGTCAAATGATTCAGCAGTTACATGTAAACGATTTTTCATGATGGCCAACATCTTATGTTAATATCTTTTATAAAACTAGTTGAAATGACGGCAAAATTATAATTTTTAATTAATATTATTCATCGAAATAATTCTACAATTACTAGTATATACATATAATATATTCCAGATTAATAAAATTATAAATTTGGTAATATTAAGACTATTATTTTTGTTGTTATCAGACTGGCAATACAGACGTCATTGTTTTTGGTTGATGACGAAAGTGGATTGCTTCGTGCGTTTTAGTATATATAAAAAGTCACCGCGATATAATTTAAATGAAATCTGAAATTCCGAGTGTTCTATTGCTGATTCGAAGTATAGTGTGTCCAGAAATATACCGTTGACTTTTAAGTAGGCTTTAAATCCTATTCATAGCACCGTAATTAACGTAGCGTAAGTTCTAACCCTAGCAGAGTTGTAGATAGTCGACATAGCGCCTGGAAACGTGGTAAGTTAACGGCGGAGACGTGCACGCAGCAGTGTCACAGCGGTCTCGTTAACTTACCACATTTCCAGACGGTATAGATAACCACATACAGAACCGTATTCAAACATATATATTACCACTATTTTATAAAATTTAAGCCTACAAAAATAGGGATATTTGAATATATAATTTAATATTCACTAATCATTTCAAAAATATTCGTGGAATTTTATTATGAGCAGGTACACTTTGCATTATAATTTAATTAATTGAAGCTATTTCTTAATAACTTTTTTCATGCATATAAATTTAAACTAATACCAATCCTGATACACTAATGTCTCTCTTTCTGTTAGGGTTAGACTTCATGCTGCGTTAATTAGGGTGCAATGAATAAGATTTAAATTTTACTTGAAAGTCAACGATAAATATACCGTTGCGTCCGGAAATATCTGGACACACACATAGATACAATAATTGAAGATCTAAAGTTATACCAAATTGATCAATAGACAAGAAACATTGTTAAATCAATACAGCATCAGAGATAATATCTATCTCTTTCGTATTAAATTAAAAAACTAGGAATGCAAATTATTATATTTTTCTAATAATACATAAATTTCATGAAATTGTATACAACATGTAAATACATTTATTATGTGGTGATATTGAAATATACAATGCAAATTTCTTTATATAATTACTACCTTCGAACTAACTGTAAAACACCTACAGATATTTTTGTAGTGAATGTTCAATTACAAATCTACATATCCATGTAAATGTAGATAATACAGGGAGCAATTAATTTTTAGGCAAATAATTAAAGCGGGATGTAATAGTTTCATTTTATTTTTAGTGTTCTTCACAAGTTTAGCAGGTAAGTATTGCTTAATAATAGAAGTAAATTAGAAATTTTAGAATTTGATTATGAACAAATTATAACATATAATAAACCTCCTAATTTATAATTTTGAACGACGAAAAACCAAATGATTACAAGTAATATCGAATTAGTAATACATATTTGAAATACACAAGAAATATTATTTTTCAGGAAAACTCTCTAAGAAATTTTTGATTTTATGTATGTATAAATTATCATAGATAAAGTCACATCTACATTAAATATTATATCATGAATACCAGTACTCTGCGAGATACAAATACATTTATACATATATGATCTTCCTAAATTAGTTATACAAAAGTATCTCTGCAGCTGTGGAATTGACTGTAGTAGACATTTCTAGTAAGTTTTAATAATTTTATCATATCTTTGGGTTCACTACACGTCCGCTAGAGCACGCATGCGTCATGCTACTACGCCATCATTTGGTCAGTAATCATGGAGTCGTATTCAGGTACGGATCGTGCTTATTGTTGCTGGTAGTTTCATAAATCGTGATCAGCCACTTCTGCACAACGGAAATTCAGGAGCAACGGCCGAGAATTATTGCATGATATAATCAATATATTGAAACTGGCTGTGTAAGGAACAGGATAAAAGGTTAGGGTAGGTCAAGAGTTGCAGAAGAGACAATTGAACAAATGCGCGTGACCAACATTCGTAGCCCAGAGAAATAATTTGTGCCAGCTTTCAGCCAACGTTCCCCAAACAACAGTGTGGAGAATCTTAAGAACACATCTGCAATATAAACCATATACAATTGCAGCAAGCTTTAAGTTATACTGATAAAGAAAGATGACATAAATTTTGTGTTGAAATTTTTTTGAGAATGGAAAACGATGACAATTTTCTGGATCAAATTGTGTTTAGTGATGCCGCTATAATACTATTTAAGTGGAAAAGTAAACCGTCATATTGCACGAATAAGAAGTGCTTCAAAGCCATTTGAGATAGTCGAACATGTAAGAGATGCGTCTAAGTTACATGTATTTTGTGCACTAAGTTCTACTTAGGCGTACGGTCCATTCTTTACCATCAAGAAAAGGGTAACCGGGGTTACTTATTTTGAATTGTTGGAAAATTATCTTATGCCATGATTGTAAGAAGACAATTAATTTTTCAGATGGTGCACCTTCGCATTTCAATCACGATGTTACATCTTACCTCAATCGTCCCGTAACCTGGATTGGATGCAGTGGAACAATTGCTTGACCGCTGAGATTCCCTGATCTGACGCCATTAAATTTCTGCGTGTGGTGCTACGTTAAAGGGGAAAGTTAATATTCCACCTCTTCCTGCAAGTCTAAATGAATTGCAGATCCGGATAGCCGAAGCAGTTACAACCATTGACCGTGATATGATACGTAAAATTTGGGACGAATTCACATATATGCCGTGTTACAAGTAGCAGCCATGTTGAAGATTTGTAAATTAAACTTTATGTTTTGCTTTATTATTCAGTTCAACAAAATTTAGTCTTTCTTCACAATAAATATTATTTCTATATAGTTAATTTAGGAAAACCCTGTTGAATGGGCAGTAGAATATTTTCAACATTTAAATTTGGACGACTTGCTTTTTGACTAAGGTAAATTGCTTGAGTAAAAATCTGTTGCAAAATTACTCTAGTTTTGAATGCTATTATGTGTTTTAAAAATACAGGAGGCAATTCTTTTTTTTGTAACTTAAATAAATATGGCGGTACAGGGAGACATGCCCAATTGATTTTAGGGGGAGAGGTCATGTCTCCCTATACCAATAAATTTGGAATACTTGCCTACGTAAGTGATATTTTTTTAATTGCTGATTGTAAATTTTTTCACTTCACACCTTTTTTATGTTATTTTTTTGTAGGGTAAATAACAAAAATTATACTAGCTAATTAAAACATTTGCCTGAAATAAACAGTTTTTACTTTTGCAAACCCATTATCTAGCTTTTTTGTGTTTTTTTGTAGAATGCCTTTTAAATATAAACCAAAGGAAGGGTCTGCAAGAAGAAATTATTCACCTGAAAGAATGAGGTGGGCTGTTGAATATGTGGTAAATGACAACGCAGTACCAGAGGAGCTGCTATTAAATTTGGAATTGACCGTAAACCACTTAGTAGATACATTCAAAAATATAAAAATGGTGATAACAAAGATTCTGTACCTATGTCAGCAAAATATAATTCTCAAATTTTTTCTGCCGATGTTGAGAATCTTTTGGAAAACTACTTAATTTATTCGTTTAAACTTAATCACGGATTAACTCCTAAAACAGTGCGATCTTTTGTGTACCAGTTTGCAATAAAAAATGAAACAAAAATTCCAGAAAGTTGGCATACTAACAAGTCTGTGGGATATGATTGGCTGAGAGGATTTATGTTACGACATAAAAAACTTTCACTTCGACAACCTGAATCGACAAGCCTCAGTCGTTGTACGGCATTCAATAAAGCAAATGTCGACCAGTTCTTTTCTAATCTGAAAGAAGCATTAGCAGCACATTGTTATGGTAGAAAACATCTACAATATAGACGAAACAGGTGTGATCACTGTACACAAACCAGGCAAAATTATAGCAATCAAAGGTGAAAAACAGGTAGCTAAAGTAACATCGGGAGAAAGAGGCAAGTTAGTCACGATGTGCTGTGCGATATCGGCTATAGGAACATTTATACCCCAATTTTTTATTTATCCGAGGAAAAGAGTAACACCTGCTATGACGAAACGAGCTCCACCTGGTTCAGTTGCAGTAGCGTATCCCTCCGGATAGATGACTCAAGAAAATTTTGCGTTATATATCAAACATTTCATTAAGCATAGCAGAGCTTCAAAAGAAAATAAGTGTTTAATTATTTTTGATAACCATGAGAGTCATATAGGCATCGCACTAGTTAGCCTACCTCCGCATACTAGCCATAGATTGCAGCCCCTAGGTAAAGGTGTTTTCGGGCCACTCAAAACCTTCTACAATCAAGCTGCAGATGATTATATGATTAATTTTCCTGGGCAATCAATTACAATACAAGATATTCCTACGTTAGCTGGAGTCGCTTTTCTTAAAGCATTCACTCCAACAAATATACAAAAAGTATTTTCGTCATCAGGAGTTTATCCATTTAATAGTACAATGATGATTTTCTTGGAGCCTATGTAACGGACAGACCATTACAAGAAAGTACTACTTCAGCCAACAATTTAAACTCTTGTAAAGGTAACAATTCTGAAGTGGCAGTTGACGTAACTTCTGTACAAACTAAAAGTTCAAAAATACATATATTATCAAACGATATCATCTCTACTCCTATTTCAACCCTACATTACAGTCCAAATACATCAGTTTCTAACTTAAAATATTTACCTGAAGATGTTCGCCCATTTCCAAAAGCTCCACCGAAAAGCAACTGGACGTAGACGAAAAAAACGATGTTCCTTAATTTTGACAACTCCTTATAAAGACAAAATTGCGGAAGAGTATCTGTTGAGAATGGAAAAGAAAAACAAGAAGAATACGGAACAGGTTAAACGGAAAATTGTCAACAGTTCTGATGAGGAAAATTAAACGCTAGTGTTAAAAAGGCGGGGAAAAAGACATGGTACAAGAAAAAGACAAATTAAAAAAGACATTTCTTCATCTGACACGGAAAAGGAAGAACTTCCAAGTGATTTCAGCGACGAGGACCTTGACCCTGAAGATTTTGCCGATGAGCAGCTTAATACAGGTGATTTTTGCTTGGTAAAATTTAGTACAAAGACAACGATATACCATTATATTGGTAGAATCACAAAAAAAAATGCCTGATCAAGAATACGAAGTAACTTTTTTGAAAAGAGTGGGAGAAGAGTATTTGTTTATATAGCCTGTATCAGAAGATACAGCCATTGTGCCAGAAGAGGACATTCCAATTAAGCTGCCGCAACCTATTTCTAGAGGTGGAACAGAACGTGCAGTGCTCAAGATTTCTTTTGATTTTGACTTTAGTAGCTTTTCTAATATTAAGTAATATTCTTACCTGTTTGCATATAATTTAAATACATGAACTTAATACTTTTGTTTATAAATGTTAATTAACTACTACAAAATCCACTTAAGTGGTCAAATCTCCCAATGCCCTGGTCATGTCTCCCATAGATAGGGAGGTTTGACACATTTGCAATAAAAAAGTAAATTACCAAAATCCACAAAAAAAAACAAATTACAAAGGTCAAGTTAACACATTTCGAAAAACAAACATCCATTTATTTGTATGACATAATTAAAAAGTTTTCACGGGCAATTTTTCAATTTTTTTTTTATCAAAATTTGATACTATGGTCAACCGTCCCCAGTTTCTCCTAAATTATATCAGACATAACGATTGTAAATGAGAAGGTTAGAGCAGTATTATTTAGTAGTTTTTGCTGTATAACAAACAACAAGACCTATTTGTAAAAAATATATTCATTTGACTCTGGTCTAAGAAAGTAACGAAATATTTGGCCATTATAAACTAAAACAAAGATTACAAAAATCTCTTCTAGTCGTCAATAATCCAGATGACTCAGAACATAATATAAGATCTTGTAGCTAGTTTCGTAATCCTTTAACATTAAAATCTCTGTATTTCGCCTATGTAAGAAGTAGATTGGAATACGGCTCTATTATATGGTATCATCATTACCTGCATTTGCGTCTGGGCTGTGGAGTATCTGTCTTTCAAGTGTGACGGTTTGTATCCGGAAAGAGGCACTGAATATACGTCTCTCCTGGAACACCATTATTAGAATTCCCTGAGTGATAGACGAGAACATCTTAGTGCCAAATTTCTCCTTAATTTACTAAATGGAAAGATTGATTGTCCGTCTCTTCTTTCACAATTGAATTTTTTGGTTCCAGGACATTTAACTAGATCGTCGGACACTTTCACCGTTCCCATCGCCAAATCCAATGTGTTGCTCAAAGCACCCTTGCTGCATATGGTACACAACCTTCACAAATTCTACCCTGATCCCTTCTCTCGGTGATTTGAGATAATTTTGGTATTTGTTTTGTACTTGAATTGTATTTTTTATTTTTATTATTTACTATTATTTTTAACAGTGCCCTATACATGTAACTATTTTATGGTACACTGTATGTATTTACTTAGGATATGTTTTGTCCTGTAATTGGAATATTTCTGTTGGACAATAAAGAATATTATTATTATTACCAGCACGCAAATCTCACATTTCTAAAGTGTTTAAGACTTGGTATAATTCGAACTCTCCCTGTTTAAAAAGAAATATTAAACCAATAAGATTCGAATACGGAAAGCAACAATAACAATAATATGTATTACAATTTTCCTTCCAAAAAGAGTCAAATATACCTTCAGTGCGCGGCGGTCAGATGACTCAGCACGTTATCCAAATTCTATAATCCCGAATCTGAAGAATTACATACCATTTGCGCACGGCGGTCCTTTCCAGGACATTTTAAGGAATAAAATGGAAATACCTGTTAAGCGTTTCCTCTTACTTTAGTTGTAGACATATTTAAATAGTTGGTTATTTACGAGTATAATAATTATGATGCATAACAGCATACTTAGCTAGAGGAAAAAGGACGAAAGAAATTTGTAATTAAATAACTGAATTGATTCGGCTTTTACTTGATGAAGATCCATAATTTAAAATAGAAATAAAGCTAATGGTTAAAATCTTCACTTTTTTAATACGTAATCGTAAAAAAATGCTTTTTAGCTGCAAGTACCTGATGAAGCCACTGTGTTGGCGAAACAATTGTCGTCGTTTTACGGTTACGTATTAAAAAAGTGAAGATTTTAACCATTAGTTTTATTTCTATTTTAAATTTGTAATTTATTATACATACTTTATTATACATACTTATTTACTGAAAATTATATTAGTTTTTGATGAATTTAAAAGATACCGCTTTTAGAAAACTGAAACTGTCAATTTTACAAGTTTTTTTGTGATTTTTTGAGCCGAGGATTATAGAATTTGGCTGCCCGGCTGGGTCATCTGACCGCCGCGCGCTAAAGGTATATACCCCATTAGCATAATCCCTTAGTTGTGCGCAAATTGTATAGAAATTTTTGTGATAAAACCTCTCCGCGGAGGTTGTTTTGACCGCGGCCTGCAAATGTTCCACACACAAATGACAATTAGGCTTTTACAAACAAAAAAAAAATAATTATAATTTTTAAAATCATAAATTTAAAATTAATATGCTCGTCCTAAGTTTCGATATAGCGTTTAGGCATCGAAGCATAAATCGCTAAATTTTGTTTTTATATCAGTTTTTAGGAAACTGTTGAAAGTCATAGTAACAGCTATCTAACATTTTCACAGGTGTTGTACCACCTTCTTTTCATTGGTAGATGATGTTGAGGAAAAGATGCAATCGATAGTGCTAAAATAGGTGAATACGGCGACTAATCTCATGCACAAACTTGGTTTTAGCTCAAAAACTGTCCCATGATCGCCGAACTATAAAATTATAAGCATTGTGTTCTTACCTTTAACTTTCATTTTTTCTGATTCCGCTGTTCTGGTAGTTTGCATTTTCACTTTAGCTTCATTCAGTTTTGGGCTCATACTTAAAACGCCACCTTTTAGTCATGCGTAACAATCTTTTGAAGGTAGTTTAAGTCATTATAAACGCTTCTATCAGACCTTGCAGTGCTCAATTTAATACATTTTTGGATCGTCATTGTGGAGAACACATCGCGAATTCATTTTAAAATCTAAAATTCTCCCATAAGTTCATCTTCGCTCAATCTTATGGACGATTTTCTTTTGGAAATTCTGCTTTTTTTTTAGATGATAATTTCGTTTAGTCCAGTATTTTACGACCCAACTTTTTGTGGCCTTAATCGTTTGAAGCATAATATAAATATAAATAAATATAAACGATGCAGAATACTCAATCAAACAAACATGCTTTTATATTACAATTAAGAGAACTAAATATAGAGAGTCTGTGATCCTTCTTTTAAACGATAGCTCTAACAAATGGACCAATCAGAGCAGTAATTATGAGCATAAAACATAGTATCAGATTGAAAATGATGTTAAAAATATAAAAATAGTGTTCGAAGCCATATAAATTCGATATGTCGCATGGAATTGTTACCTACAGTAGTGGTTCCCAAACTTTTACGATTCCGCCAGTTTTGCTGTGTTCAAGTAATTGTCAATGTAATTAAAAGGTAGGGTAAAAATAAGTGAAACACGTATTTTAAAATCACAAAAGATAGTATTTATGAAGTTTACTCCGCGACTGTCTTAGGCGGCGTACCGCATACATTGGGAATCAGCCATCTATAGCGATTTTGCAAAGATTAAGTATTTAGGTTTTAATTCCTAAGTTTTTAGCATAGTTATCAGAAAATAATAGAAATCGTGTTTCAAAAACAAATGCCGTATTGTTTGCATTTGATTCATTCCTTAATTTGGTCTCGAAACTTCACAACACTTTAAGAAAACCGTACCACAAATCAAATAAGGGTTCGCTACTAAGGCCAGTTTGTTAAACTTCATCCGTTGTAATGTGAAATTGCTACAAACGAAGACATTTGAAATATTGCGTATACATTTTGGTTTTGTTAAGTACACATTAACAGTACAATTTAAAATCGTTCTCCTGCAAAATGGAAATTTTTGAGATGTGATAATGTCCCTGTGCACTGACGACGATCTCTCGTTTTATTAATATTCGAAATGAGATAATTCAACTCTGCATTGATGTTAATATTCCTGGAAAAGATAGTTAATTATCTAAAGTAGACTTTTTGCCAGTGGTTTTAATTTCACGTAAATTATAATTTCGCAGTGGAAAAAGAATGTTTTCATCGAAGTTAATGAAATGATTAATACTCAGAAATGTAATCGCTTCAACTGATTTTAAAATGAACTGCGTATGTATGTATGGGTGCATATGGTCATTGACTTTGTGCATCCTGTAATAGTATAGATTCGTATTTAATTTTCTTGTGTCGAACAATTAAAAATGATATTTTGTTAGTTACATTATTTTCGGTTAAAAAATTACAATTATAACCGCGATAATAATAATTATGATAATAATATTAATAATAGTAATAATTAATAATAATAATGCATATATACACACAAGCGCCTGTTTATTGGTAAGTATGTACTATAATAAATATTAATATAATAATAATTTTAATATATTTGAATGTTAGATAAATATGCCAACCATCTTGTTCAAACGAACCAATGGGGTAAGATAATGGCAACCAAGAACGAATGGTTCTTGTGAGTGGAAGAGACAATAATAATAATAATAATAAATTTTTCCCTTTCTCCCGAAAGGAGCGCACACATCAATAATAATAATAATAATAAGAATATGGAAGATGGACAAGGTCCTAATAGTCCCAATTGTGATTGGCGCAACGGGAGAAATCCCACATAAATTACACAAGTCCATAAATGTTTTGGATCTCTACCAGAAACTTTATTTAAAAATTCAAAAAAGTGTCTTCTTAGACACGGCTGCAATAATACGTCGTGTGCTAAACTGATGTTGGAGCGCGCGAACGTGGGCAACGTGGCCGGGAGGCGAAATGACGGAACGGGTTGGGTGCTGATGTGGTCCTCTATTGGGTGGTAGCCTAGCATATGCGCTACCAAGCTCTAGGGGGGTCTGCCCGATGGGCGGACAGGTGCCATTCCGCCTTTCCAGCAGGGGAGAAAAGAACCAAGCTAAGCGGCGCAAAACACGGCGCCGTGCAATGCACACACGCTCGACGTGTGTGCAGTGCCGCCGCAATGGCGGAAAACGTTAAGATGGCACAAAGTGTGACCGTCGTCGACCAAAGTAGCCGCTAAGAGTGTTCCATTGGTTGGCGATGAGCAACCACGTGCAGGGTGCGCTTCGCGGGTCTGGGCCTTGCCTCGATGGGGCGGGGGTCGGGCCGTCGAAGTACTGCACGGAAAAGTAAAGAAGTTGCCGGGAAAGGGTTGGCGGCCCTGCGCAACGGCTGGTTCTCCGATCTCTCAAAATTAGCGCGACCGGACACTAAACACATGCACGAGCGCGCTAAAATACAACACCCCTACACTTGCGCGCTCGCACGAAAACAAAACCACACCCTCAGAGAGAGAAGCAAGCTGCCAGCAGCGGACAACACATAAGTTCACACCCTGAAAGTACTGGTAAGTATCTACTATAATCAATATTCATATAAAAATAAATGAATGGTAGATAACTATGCCACCCATCTTGTTCGAATGAACCGATGGGGTAAGATAATGGCAACCAAGAACGAATGGTTCTTGTGAGTGGAAGAGATAATAATAATAAAAATAATAATTATAATAATAATAAATAAGACTTTTCATTTTAAATTTATACATATTTAATTATTATCCTCTTCAATATATACCTCTCCTCTATCCTTCCACTGTTCCATGCGCATTTTCCATTGTACAAAACAAGTGTTGGAAGTCTTCTTCTGTGAGCCTTCTAATGCAGATTTGACCTAGGGAACAGATAAAAGTCACATGGTGCCAGGTCACGCGAATAAGACGGATGGTCTTACAATGCTTGGCTTGAAACGTCTTGATAGACAATGCAGTGTGCGCCGGTGCGTTATCCTGGTTAAGAACCTATGACCTTTTCCACAATTCAGGTTATTTTCTTCTGATTTTCTCACGGAGTTGAGCAAGAACCTTGTAATAACCTAGTAATGCTGATTAACAGTTTGACATGGATATCGAAAAAAACAATGATCATGACTTGGGATTTTGATTTGCTCATTCGCGCTTTTCTAGCTCTCTGTCAAATTTGGCTCTTCCAGTGCGTTGATACATGGATAACTCCTGGATCATAAGCGAAAAAGCAAGATTCATCACATGTTACCATTGGTGGTGTCTCGTGACCGGATACAAGAGGCCGATGACTCACTGTCCACGGGCGTACTATTGATAATTTGTATTTTTTATTTATTTTATGTATATAATTGGAAAACAAACGCGTCGTGATCTATAAAATACGAAATACATTTTTATTTGTTCATTTTATAGTTCAAGTTGAGTAAAGGAGTATTAATATTAACTAGCAATTCTTTCTCAAGGTTCTCTTCTGTAAAATTTGTTCTCTTTCAATGAAATACATCCTTGTAGATATAAAACGGCCTTTCTACATCGCAAATGATTATAGGTGCATACTGGAAATATTCTTTTTATTTCAGGGTATTTAGCAGTTAGATTTTGAGGTATTGTCCCCATACACAATTTTAAATCTGGATTTCTATTAAAAACTGCGTCTAATATCCGAAGTCACTTGGTATATTTTTCAAATTATTAATAGCCACATCTAATGTGGTTAATCCATCATTTAATTTGAGATATTTATTTTCGAAATAAATGATTGGTTTTGGAAAATTTCCAAAGTGTTCCTGAAGAAAGTACAAGTAATTTTTTAAATTTGGAATTTGTATTAGTTCCTTGCACTCAGAAATACTGCGAGCATCGTCATTTAAACATGTAATAAAATTTTATTAACTATCGAAATTCTCTGCATAAAAACTAGTAGCTTCCAACTATGTTCCCCAGTTATTACTGGAGAGGGAGGCAGTGACAAAGATGGAAGTTTTTCCCTGTAAATAGCTACTCTCAATGGTGTTTTTCTAAAAACGTTTTTAAAAGCGGATATAAGTCTATCAACTTCCGGAAAGGTGTCTGAGGAAACGTATCCTAACATGCTGCATATTATTTATGTAACACATGCTCTCTACAGAATGTGCGAATATATCAGAGGCAACTCAAATAAAATATGCCTGATTAAATTAATGAAATACCGGTTGAAATGTGTCAAAATGTAATGAAAAATGCGATCAAAGGAGTCCGCATTTGTGAAGCTAACAGAGACGGACATTTATCTAACTAATCCATACATAATGGCTAATATTTAATAAATCATTTATCAACAGTAGATCTAATTCGTAGTAGCAAAAGAGAACTTAAAATAATTACCGGGTTAATAACCGGACATTGTCCTTTAAGGAAGCATTTGTACACCATGGGCTTGGTTAGCGAGCCCTGGTGTAGGAGATGTAAAAAACAGGAGGAAACTAGCCTTCATGTAATATGCACGTGTGAGGAACTGAAGGAACTCAGACAGAAATATTTCGGGAGAGATCTATTGGATCCTTCGAGTGTACTCAAACTTCCCCTGAGGAGGATAGTGGCTTTTATCGAGGACACAAGGCTAACAGAGTGGAATTGAGAGATCTATTGGGGACAGTACATAGAGCAGTGTGCTCAAGTGCCTGGACGTGGTGGCGTCCAACCCAAAACAGAGAAGAAGAAGAAGAAGAACAGTAGATCCTTGTCTCTTTTATTTAACCAAAAGCTATGATCTAACAAAGTAATATATCTTCCCGCCTACTATTCATTAGAGAAATTATCTTTTGTATTCCATGTGATCTATATACGGGTATAATACTTGTAACTGTGCTTTGGACATATTTGGCAATGATTATAAGTTTTATGGAAGGTATGTTAATGAGTGCATGAATTTTTAGTAAGGATTTTTGAAGTGATTTACAATTATTGGCATTATTTTGTGGTTTATGCTTTATTAATTAATTTAGGTTTATAGTTCACATCACGTATAACCCTATAATTGGACTAATTGATCTGTTGGGTTAATAAATGGATTATTATTATCATTATTTATGTTAAATCGATCTTTTTTACTTCAGTAATGTAATTCCGGTTCCAAATTGTTAAAACAGTACATTAAAATTAGAATATAATTCACGCATTGATGAATAATATATCGATTAAATCAATACACAATAACGAAATATTCTTTATGTTTTATATTTAGAATTTGAACTGTTTGAGTAATTTGATTTAGAGCTTATTAACAATCTCAAGAATCGAATAATCATAGAATATATATAGTTATTACATGTTATCTATATAATCTGAAATATTGAAATGGAAAATATACATATATCTTATAATATTAATAATAACAATAAGAAATACTTCTTAAGGTCAGATAGATTGCGTTTAACAAACACATAGATTACTAAAAACATGCAAAGATATGATATTACTAATAAGTGAAAATCGTACAATACTTTAAATGTAAATATAAACATTTCACTAACCGTGTACTCCCTCCGTTTTCCATAAGGTGAACAGAATTTTAACATAGTGGAAGAAATAAATGGTCCAACAACTAACTAATGAGCACCACAACTAAATTTCTGAACGCGTTCGATAACACTGCGATACTGTTTTCCGTAGGTCACTGCAGTATCAATTGTCTTGCAGTACATTTACTAATTCTATTGAAGAGGTGAACTCAGCGAACATACATACAATTTCCTCTGGAATATAAATGGATTTACCTCGTGCAGGAGTGAAGGAGAAGGTACTCTCTCTGTGTGTGTAAGTTAGCTTGTAACACACCCCATCCAAGGAATGCTAATAGGATGGTTCATTAGTATTCCGCGGGTAAAAGGAAGAGTGCCTATAAAAGGTATTTAATAATTCTTCTCAACCACTCAATGACGCTCAGTGATTTAACAATGGAACGATTATGAAAAATCTCGTGAACTGCCATTAAGTTCTTCGTAAGTTGTGTTTTGCGAAATATGTAACGCGTGATCTCATTAAATTAATGGTGTAGTTGAACTCGTTTTGATGAGCCATCCAATATGAGTTTGAAGGGGACTAATATGCATTTAATAAAAAGTAAATGAGGAATTACATAAAAGTAGTCTATAAAATTTCGTGCTTGCAAAAGGTATGAAAGACCGTTAATTCCGTGTTATTACAGTGCATTATATTTATCTTTAATTATATTTACAAAGTTAAGTATTTTATGAATTAAAAGACTTTTAGCTGAAATTTTAAAAGGAAAATTTTGTATCAAAAAACTAGGGAAAGATTTCATAGACTAAAAGGAAAGTTAAAGATGTTTTAAATATCTACAGCAAGAATAATACTCATTGAAAAGAAGTGGAGATTTGTTTGTTAATAAATGAAACTAAATTATAATAAGTTCAATATCCGTAAATATAAATTCAGAGACAGTTTCCACGAAAGATACTTAAGAAAAAGTAACTCATACCATAGCATCCATTGACAGCTTAACCATCAATTTGTTGGTCAAAAACACATTGTAAAGAACACGTAAGCAGTTCGAAGCACAATAATAACAAAATTAATCGACAACAGTTTATACTTGAATTATGTGTAACTATGATTGTGTGTACACTGCCGTTTACCTTGTTAAGTAATGATTAATTTATTTAATTTTGGAATAAATACGCGAATCAAACATTACAGAGCACGACAACGTTACGAAGGAATTTACCATCGGGTGCGTAAACAGGTTGAAAATAAAATCAAAGCCGAACTGGAAAATAAAAACTGTGGCTATGTGTGGACGAAACAACTGACAGCAAAAAACAATCTGTAGTTAATGTGATGGCGCCTAATATGGAACCACATCAGCCAACGTCTTCGATTTTATTGTCAGACGACTAGAACAATGTAATGCCGAAAAAATTTCAGAGGTGCTATTAGATACTTTGAAAAAATTTAAACTTTCGAAAGACCAAGTATTAATGTTTGTAACCGATGGTGCCGCAACCATGTGTTCTGTAGGTCGGTTTGTTAGAAAATATTGTCCTAACTTGTTACATATTACTTGTAAACTTAATGCTCTGCACCTTGTGGCAGAACAGGTTCGTAGATGTTATCCAGAGGTAGATGCTTTAATATCGAGTACAAAGGCAGTATTCCTAAAATCTCCAAAACGTATTCGGAAATTTCACGAATTGTGTCCCCATACCCCTGAGCCACCACAGCCGATTCTGACACGTTGGGGTACATGGTTACGGGCGGGGTTTTACTATCATGAACATTTTGAAAAAATTAAGGACGTGGTTTTATCATTCGATCCGAAAGAAAGTGCAGCTATCAATACAAGCCAGAAAAAATTTCAAGATGCCCAGATTAAAATGGATTTACAAAGTATTCGTGAGAATTACTTAGGACTAGAAGAAGCAATAACAAAATTAGAAAATTTTTCGCTGTCGTTAGAGGAATCACTGCAAATAGTTAAAGATGTTCACGCACAACTGTGTGCTGTAGAAGACGCAAAAAGTGAAAGTGTTCTAATTAAATTTGAAAGTGTTTTAGACAGAAATGCAGATTTTGACACCTTAACACGTATTTGTGAGGGCACGTCTACAGATGCGTTAAGGTGCTTAAAAAAGTATTTTGATTATGCGAATATAACAGTACTAGATGTAGAACGCTCGTTTTCCGAATATAAACATATTTTTTCCTCACGGCGGACAAGATTTTTCAGAAATAACCTTAGAAACGCACCTGATGTTGAAAATATACAATTGAGTTTCTCCAGTTTGTCAATCCTTGGAAGACGCTTAAAACGGTAAGTGTTTTTTTAAATCCTCTGTCGTGCACACAATCACTGATTTCATACATTTTCCATTTTATTTATAGGGACATACAACGCTGCTATAATATGTAACATTCTCTTTCGTGTGTATATTTAATAATTTCTGATAGAATAAATGTCTCTACTTCTATACTTATATCGGTAACAAGCTCATGTTGCGTCCCTGTTCTATCGCATATTCTAATATATTACGAATTACACTCCCATACCGGCGCTCATGGCGCGCACGGAAATTGGTCTGCTCTAATACGCATGTAAAAATAGAAAAAATATGCACATATACAGGGTGCTTAGAAATGGTCGCGCATTTTATTCACATGCAGAGTGGTTGGTTTTTCATTGTTCATTCAATATTTTCGTTTAGAGTATCATATTTAAAACAAATCAAAATGTATGATATTATTTTTGCCCTCTTTCCGATTCTGCCAAATAGTGTGCTACTACTCGAAAAACAAAATATGATCTGTAGTACTGTTTACACTACTGATGCTGTGTGCAGAGCACGCGAATGTACCTATTTTTATGAAGAAAGTGTTTTGTTTTATTACGATTACGAGTATTTCAATATTTCACAAGTGCTCAACATATAATACTAAAATACGTTCTAATATTTTTTTTTAATTGATTGATTAATTGTATGTTATTGGATATTTAGCTAGCTTATTCAATTCTGAATACAGCATAATTTTTTTTTCGTTGGGAAATGAATAACGCCATAATAATAACAAAAAAGAAACACATAACTAGGATATATGTGTTGGTTAGAGAGCAATAGAAAAACAATAACATAATAAGGGAAAAATCCTGTTGAAGAAATTGTTCAAAATGTCCACCATTTTTGTTGATACGCATAGGAGCTCGACGTAATAAGTTATGTTGGGATCTTCTTAACATATCCGATGTAATTGTCTGTGTTGCCAATTGTATTTTATTTTTCAGTTCAGACAATAAAGCTATTATTATTATTAATACACCTATTTTCAAATTCTAATTGTAGAAAATTTGTATAGCATCTAAATCATCGGAGAACTTCAAAATAAAGTTTTTAATATATCGATAAGTTTTTGAATAAAAGAATACGGCATTTAGCCATGTTCTTCACCTAAGGATTACTGATTGTGGAAGTAATTGTAAACAGGGAAATTATTCTTCGTACAATTGAACCTGCATGGCGCTTTTAAAAATATTTTTTTACATTAGAAGTTAATTCATTCACAAGAGGAAATTGATCTCTGATTTCTTCAGCAACTCTATTAATGCCATAAGCCAGACAAGTAGTATCAATTAAATTAGGAAAATATATCTTTAAATTAACTAAATACAAAAGTATTTTTAATAATATAAAACATTATTAAAAATCTGGTGTGAAGAACACAATACAAGTTCATTATTAATATTTTTGTGAACGTATCCTTCTCCAGAGACGCAGATACTTATTTCATCTTTCTACAGATTCGTCAGTACGCCTCTGCTGGAGAAGGATACATTCGCAAAAAAAACAACTTCGCTATCTCACAGAAATTATTAAGACCGAGGGTAGAAGTGCATATTAGCAAACACCCGAAGCAACTACCTCTGTCTACATAACAACTATAGAACTAACAATTTTGTATAATACAAAAGCATTTCTAGTAATATAAAATATTATTAAAAATCTGGTATCAAGAACCCAATACAAGTTCATTATTAACTAGAGCTTTACACATATAAGGGGCAGCCTCGGACAACATTCAAATAGTTTTATCATGTGATATTACCTTGGATAGCAAAAATTTTGCTAATCTATTATTAATAAAAGACGTTTTTGTACAGTTATTGGTTTTATGTAACTGCTTACAACTTATTAAAAACGATTTACTAGGATTTTCGGCGTTTAAACAAGCAATTAAGAAATTAGCGATATATCGATGGCAAGAGTCGTTGTTTCATCCACTCAAATTAAGTTGTCACCTATCAATGTGCGAATCACTTCAGTGTATATTTGATCGACATAAAGTGCTTGCATTGGGAACAAGGTGTTGGGTATATTTTTGATGAAATATTTTAATTTCGGGTTTTGTAATTTTGGTAGTGGTTTTGTATTGTTAAGTTCTGTACGCAACTGTATTGATATATGTCATAACAAGTGTTCATTTGAAAAGTCAATCTAGGTTACTTTGAAATTTTGATAGAATAAGACGCAAATATATTAGTATGTGTTTGTTGTTCCGTAAACGTAAATCTAAATGACATTTGATAATGTCAATCACAAATATCAGTTAGTGCATAAAATAATCGTGCGTCGATTCTGCTTTAAATAAATTGCTTCTCAGTTTTAAAATGGCTTTCACTTTAGAACATAAAATTTTTTAGTCCAGGCTTATTTTCGAAGTGGTAATAAAATTGATGGTGGGTTTATTCAGTTCAAGATTGCATGGTAGAATTTCAAGTTGAGTTTTCACATTTTGTAATAGATTATATACAATTTAAGAATACTCTGGATAGAACTTTAAAACTTTTTTCTGAAACTGGTAGTCTCTTAAGAAAATCAGGCAGCGGAGCAGTTAAGAAACGTACACCTCAAGTTGTCAATCGTGTTGAAGAAATAATGGAAAATGAACCACACACATCTGTTGACATTTGAGTCAACAAATAAACCTTTCTGTTGGTACAATTCACAAGTTATTAAAAAAAGATATGTAACTTTATCCATACCGTGTCACAGCAGTACAAGAATTGTTAGAAATTGATTACCCACGTAGACTACAGTTTTGTAATTGATTTGTAAATATGAACAATAATGGAGAACTTTCGCAAAGAGTCATCTTTACTGATGAAGCATGGTTTTATAAAACGGGATACCTAAATTCACAAAATACAAGAATTTGGAGTAGTGAAAATCCACATGTAATTAATGAAGAATCGCTAAATCCAGAGAAAGTTGGTGTTTGGGCAGCGATAAGCCAAAGGCGAATCATTGGACCAATATTTTTTCAGGGAACGTTAAATGCTCAAAGGTACCGTACGGAAATTTTACAACCATTTGCCAATCAGTTGCATGATGATGAACTTCAAAATGCATATTTCCAACAAGACGGGAGCACCTTGTCACTGTACTGCAGAATCTTTGGATTATTTAAGAGAATTTTTTGATGAGCATATAATTAGTCGAAATACTGAAATTGCCTGGCCTGCACGTTCATGCGATTTAACACCTTGCGACTTCTTTTTGTGGCCTTATCTAAAAAATAACATATTTCGAACACCTATATTGAATTTGAATGATATGCTACAGGGAATCGAACAGAAATGCATGGAAATTAATAACAATCCAGTAATGTTGCAGAAAATCATCAGAAATGTTGAACGGAGGATTTTAAAGTGCATTGATCTTGAAGGACAACATGTTCAACATTTGTTATAGTTTTCAATAAATACCTATTATTTGTTATTTATTTGTATGTATGAAACTGTCAAAATATACGACTTCGTAGGTTAAGTAGTAAATTTTAATTTACGACATACTTCAAAATGTTCTGAGTAAATCACATGCTACTAGATTGACTTTTCAAATGAACACTTATTATGAGTATTGTAAAACATTGTATTTTATGCATTGTTGATTATTTTAATTTTATAGGCCGCAAAATGTCTTAAAGTGTTTTAAGCGGCTTTCCCAGAACATTTGGAAATCTGGTATTTACCATGGCCAGCTATTTTTAAATTGTTATTTTTAAACTGGCGGCCTACTGGGATTTCCAGAAGGAAATTTGTAATTTCAGAAAATTATACACAAATATGCAGTATTACATGAAATATGCATCCAGTAGCAAAAATATGCAAAATATGCTGGTATTAGTATTATATGTTGAGAACTTGTGAAATATTGAAATAACGAAATAAAACAAAACACTTTTTTCACAAAAATAGTTTTAATGAACTAAATGTACATTTCGTGTACTCTGCACACATCCTCAGTAGTACTCGTAGATATTATGTTTCATTTGGAGTACTACTGATGATGTGTGCAGAGCACACGAAATGTACATTTAGTCTATTAAAACTATTTTTGTGAAAAAAGTGTCTTGCTTTATTTCGTTATGCTGGTATTAATTGCTTTATCTTATTCAATAAATATTAAATAATCCCATAATTTTGTTAATATAACCCGCGCCCGTGGAGCGACTTAAGGTATTTAGTGTAAGCGAGAGAGAAAATCATGAAAACTTTTTCGGACAGTAAGCTTTGGCTTCGGCCTCAAAATCCCCGTCACGATAAGCTAGTAACTTACCACTGCGCCATTGGCTGGCATAACATAGTTTATATGTTTTAGTGCAAACTTTGGTATCGATAAATTGCCCATAACAATTAGACTACTTTATGACATACGTCAAACTAACAAGTGTTTTGGAATGTGACGTGTAGTTATTAACTTTCTTTATTTGAAATCTGTTAGTTTGTATTATTTGAGAATTAAAATATCCAGTAGAAATGCAAACATTTAAGCAATATTGCGTCATTATTGGGGAAATTTGGGAAAATTGCTGGTGAATGTGATCATATATTGAGTGAGGCGGAAGGTCTGAAAGTTATCTCGGATCATACTGCGCAAAACCGGTAAAACAAATCAGAAACGAACAAACGTACTTTCAAAAGCGATCCTATTCAGAGAGACCTTTAACTGTAGATCAAGAGGTTTTCTCACGGTACACGAATATAAAACCGCTTTGCAATATTCCAGAAAAAAATATAATGCAGGTCAAATTTGAATTGCCCTCGTAAATAAAGACTTTTTAAATCCAATTCTAAGAAGTTTATATAATTTTATATAGCTTTTTTCAGAATCATTAAGCAAGATGATATTTTATTTCATTAATTAGTGACAATCATGTGGAAGTCATTAAGTTGAGTTCCTTAGATGTTGGATTTTTAAATGTATACAAATTTAAAAGGTCATTTCATCAATTTACATATTTGCCTATTTACATTAGAAAGATTTAATTTAGATTAGTAAGTATCGTAGGAGTTCCGTATTGAAATAAGTTTTTCATATGCGAATTTACCGAATTTAGAAATGAAATTTTGAACGTGAATCACAAGGTTAAACGTTGGCGTCGAAATTCCGCTAACGAAAGGTCGCTTTAAAATAGAAATATGTATTTTGTGTGAATCTACACTATTATGCCAAAGTTAAATAAGACTTTAAAAGCGTCTTCGAATTACTTTTAGAAATAGCTACATTTTTAATATCAAATCGATGGTTTCGTTAAATAATTTTTTGCGATTCAAAAATATTTTTGTGATAATTTATAGAAAAGAAGATAATACAAAAGTACTTATTAATATAAATCAACGAGCGATCATTAAAATTTTCACTCGTAGCTGGCCGTGTATATAAAAATTATGTC
Organism: Melolontha melolontha; assembly: GCA_935421215.2. Classification (NCBI taxonomy): domain Eukaryota; kingdom Metazoa; phylum Arthropoda; class Insecta; order Coleoptera; family Scarabaeidae; genus Melolontha; species Melolontha melolontha. The sequence goes on along the minus strand of OW285240.1, from coordinate 103,301,460 downwards.
GTAGCTTTAGTCATTAAGATGTTATTTCAAACATCTATCAGTGTCAAATATATATTTTAAAGTTTCATCAAAAGAAAAAGTAATGGCCTTTAATGATATGCATAAAGCGTTTATGGTAGAATGTTACTTCCTGACATTTCAAAAAATTGATGGTATTTGGCAGCATTCAATAGAAAATTGCCTTGCGGAGTTTGAAGAGAGATATCCAAATACTGTTCCTAGCTATAAAACTTTCCGTGATACGCTAATGCATTGTGTAAATCTTTTTCGTCAAACAGGCAGTATTTTAAGGAAAAAAGGATGCGGTCCTCCTCTCAAGAGAAGTCGCGGTGTAATTGAAAATGTCAGACAAATTATTAACGAATCACCTCAAACATCTATTCGCAGAGTTTCGCAACAAGTAGAGCTTTCGTATGAAACATTTCAAAAAATTTAAAAAAAAGACTTGCACATGTATCCATATAAATTAACTTCTGTAAAAAATCTATTACCTACGGATTATGAAAAAAGAACACAATTTTGCCAATGGTTTATTCAAACAATGACAGACAATATTTTAAATCATACTTTTTTCACCGATGAAGCTTGGTTTTATTTGAAAGGTTATGTTAATTCGCAAAATATGCGTATGTGGTCCAGTGAAAATCCTCATTTCTACAGAGAAGTTCCTCTACATCCAGAAAAAATAGACGTATGGGTAGGTATGAGTCGTCACCGATTAATAGGACCAAGATTCTTTGAGGGCACGATAACATCGGGGAAATATCGTAACGAAATTCTCAGTGTTTTTACTAATCAATTGACTAATGATGAACTCCAGGTCGGATATTTTCGGATTGGGCTACATCTCACGTTACACTTGAAAATTTTCAGTTTTTGCAACAATTTTATGGCGATAGGACAATAAGTAGAAATACAGCGATTCCATATCCACCACGATCGTGTGATTTAATAGTCATGGATTTTTTGTGTGGCCATATATAAAGAATATTATTTATGAAACACCAATTAATAATCTACAAGAGTTAAGACATAAAATCATAGAAAAATGTGAACACATCAATAACTCACCGCAAATACTGATCAATGTTTTCAATGCTCTACGAAATAGAGTGCGATTATGCTTGGTGGAGAATGGTCAACATTTTACACATTTTTTATAATATTCTATTACTTTGTATAAAAATTATAAATATATTTAATATAAAAGTCAGCATTTCAAATTATTTTTTAAAAATCATGACGTTTGAAATTATAATGACAGATCTCCTCTAATAACTTAAGTTAGGACATACTTTTTGTGTACATGGCTTACTTGAGCGAAAATTTTAATGATCGCTCGTTATTATTAAAAATCAAGTGTGAAGAACACAATACAAGTTCATATATTTGTGAATGTATCTTCTCCAGAGAAGTAGATACGTATTTCACCTTTCCACAGGATCATCGGTACGCCCCTGCTAGAGAAGAGACGCATTCACAGAAACAACAACTTTACTATCTCACAGAAAGAAAAATATTCAGCGCTATCTCTACATAACAGCTGTAAAACTAGCAAAGTGTTTCCATCAAACACTAACACCTGTATCTGTAGAAACTATATTACAGTGCCTTCACTCTTTAACGGACGAAAAATGTTTCGAAAGCAATGGATTAAGGTGGCCGTGGATTGCAATACCCTAAACAAAAATTTCTCTATATCTCAGATGCAAAACTTAAAAAGGAAATTTTTGTAAGGCCCTAAATTAAATTTCTACTAGAAGATAAAAAATTTAGAGAATTGCTGTTGCTTGCGTGTTGCTTGGAATGCTTTTAAAAGTATGGCCATAATTTTCTAGAAAACAGAAAATCTGACAATTATATAGCACTTATTGATGAACTGCTTAGAAGTTATCATAAATTGGACTAAGTTTTTCTTTGGAGACTGTGGTCAAGTTAAAAATCAAAAAGGTATAAAACCCCTTACCAAAATTAATAATCAACAACTAAGTTGCCATCATCAGTAGGCAAAACCACTAATTAAAGTGTCGCCCATGGGGCACAGTAAAGCTAACACATATAATAACGCAACAACTTTACACGGCGTCCATGTACTGACTTTAAAATAAAAACATACCGACTAAAAATTACGACAACTTACCTCTCTTAAGAGAAACGGCAACCACATGTGTTTATTCTCTATTTGCACGCCCTGAACCTTTCTACCTCTTTTCTAAGAATGAAAAAAGACGACTGTAAGGGATGGGTCTACGTTAATCCTATTATGTTTGTTTTTAACGATATGAATGCTTTCATATGCGTCAAGATCTCGGGGATTATTGATGGCTTTGACAAGTTTTAACCCTTTAATCGACATATTGTGATCTGTGTTTAATAAATGATTGGTCTATATATTTCAAATTATAATCATCGCAATCAATTTCGTATATTCCTGATTCAAAATTCAAATTAACTTTATCTTTGGTATTTCCTAGAAGACTTCCGATGGAATTTTCGGACCGAAAGGCAACTTGGAGACCTTGTTCTTTAACAGCTCTACAATTACTAATGTATAAATCATTAGTAATTAGAAATAAACATAAAATAGAAATCGATATTTTCCGGAAAGAAACCAATGTCAATAGATTCATCACCGCGGATTGAAATCATAGTTTTCAACATAAGACAGCTTCTTTTAATTTCTTAGTCAATCGGTTACTAAACTTTCCGTTCATAAAAGAGAGATATGAAATAGAACTAGATTTCATTAAAAAGATCGCGAAGTATAATGGCTTTGACATAGAAATAATTAATAAATTAATTAGAAAAACAAAATTAAAAAAGACAATTCGCGAATCCGCTAGTTTGATATCTCAACGTAACCAGGAGAAAAAGTACATGTATTTACCATACCATCCAATCACGAAAAACATTAATAGAGTTGTTAAAGATCGAGATCTCCAAGTTGCCTTTGGGTCCAAAAATTCCATCAAAAGTCTTCTAGTGAGAGCTAGTGAGAGTGAGAGATTCTAGGAGATAAGAGGCCGATCGCTCTCTCTTGAATCGCTGTCTCTTTTCATTCTTAGAAAAGGGATAGAAAGGTTGTAGACGCGTAGAAAGAGAATAAACGCATGTGGTTGCCGTTTCCTTAAGATAGGTAATTTTATCGTAATTTTTAGTCGATAAATGTGTATTTTTAAGTGAGTGTATACGTGGACGCCGTGTAAAGTTGTTGCGTGACCAGATGTGCTAGGTTTACTGGGTCCCATGTGCGACACTTTGATTAGTGGTTTTACCTACTGATGCTGACAACTTAGTTGTCGAAATACGTATTTAGGATATGATTAGTAATTGTGGTAAGGGGTTATATACCATTTTTAAGTTATTTTTCCATATTTTTTTTCCAAGACCTGACGTGCCAGAATGAATTCGTTGTTTTTACTATTGTTAGAACTGTAAAAGAAACGAAAATTGTTCATAATTTCTAATGAAAAATTAAAAAAAAAATTTGTTGACCAGTGTAATTTAATTAACTCTAATTCGAATAGAGTAACTACTACGGAGAGCTAGAAATGACCCCACATGATATTAAACTGGGGTATTAATTCAATATTAGGAGAAGCCAAATTCTCAATAAAAATCTTATTTTTGCACATTACTATAGTTTGCTATCGCTTTAGTGTTCTTGGCTTACTTTTGCCACTTTCTGTATGTTAAATGTCTGCAGTAGAATAATTCTACTGCAGACATTTAACATACAGAAATCCACTACTAAATCCACTTCAATTTTTAGCAGTGGATTTTATCCAGTATTAAGCGCACCCCTCTAGAAAATTTGAAATGATTGAAGCGTCCTAATTAAACTTGTGCAGCTTAAATTTAAATGTTCGTTTGTAGATATACACTACAAATATCACCAACATATGTACATTAATGTACTGCAAGACAATTGTGATTAATGACAAGGGAAAAAGGCACTTTACACACACGAACAACACCAACCCCGAATCGCTCGAACAACTAACTTGTGTCACATACTCGGTATTTTACATCTGCGGCTTCGAGTATCAGTGAAACCTAATCGAGTACCAGACATGGTAATGTGATACCATTACGCCCTGTCAAGTGCACGGACGTTTGTTATTTTACATTGAAATCTATTTTAGTCGTAAAATACAATACATACACATCTTTCTACATGTTTAGGTTAAATTTTATGGGCTCTGCTCTGCCGCGTCAAAATAATTAAAATTTAATGCTCCGTTTTTGTGTTTTCTCAGAGGGCGATTCTTTATTTTGTGTAGGTAGCTTCTTTTGTATATTTGAAGTCTGACATAAGAGGCTTTATAGTTTGATGAAACCTTGCTTCAATCTGTTAGAGTACAAAATGTTTCTGAAAGTTTAAAAATACGTAAACAAGTAAACAAACAAATAAATATTTCACACGCTTCTCTATTTCGAACATTTGTACCTATTCAAGTAAAGGAGAATTGAGATTTACAATTTCCCGGAAAGATGAATATATAAATTTTGTGAAGCGGCTAAATTATTATTCTGAATTTATATTGTTACATTTCGTATATGTAAGAATGTTTTAATTTAATTTTAAATAATATTTCTTCATACATATTTCGAATTTAAAATATGAATTCAAACTTAGACATTTTCTGTGTATATTTCGTATATTCGTTGGCAAAGAGAAAGCCTTTCTTTTGATATCATTCTGGACAGTTGACACTTCCAAGAAATCTACCTGATTGAACGTTCAACTTAAGTATACGTTCTGTTACAATTCCAACAAATACATTTCATTTTAAAATTAAGTTATTTAATTAATTACGTATAGCAAGCGCCAATTAAGTCGGCGTGAGGAGGGGGTGCGCAGAAGCCGTTTTTAAAAACGTCCACCCCCACTACTCAAGTAATTGTCAGAATACATTTGTCATTGACGTTTGACGGAACATAATGTCTTTGCTAGGAGATCATAAAGTGATACACGCTCAGAGGCTAGAATTATATGACATTTGATGTAAAACCATATACGAATCTCCCCACTACTTCGAATCCTGCGCGAACTTACCCCTCCTCGCGCCAACTTAATTGGCGTTTGCTATACTCTTCTTTATAATATCACGTCGTATATCATTTTAAAGCTTTCTTCACATGGAATATTTTAATGATATTTATGTCGTCGATATCACAACTTTTTAGCTAGCGCTTTTAATTAGGTCTTAATTCAAAACATCGGCAGCTTTATTCCTCTCTCCACTCTGGGTCATAAAACAAACCTACCCGTTTCCAAGCCAGTGTTCTCTTCTACACAAATATCTTTCTTCTGTTCCAAACCTTCGTAAGAAAAACATCTTACGCCACGTGCTGTTCAGCATACAACAAGCCGTGCCGTCCGGCGTTCTTTGTTTCCACGACATGTTTGGCAGCGACATGTTTTCAAGGTATTTCGGTACTGTTCTGTAGAGATAATTTTGAAAATTCTTTCAATAGAGACTGTGGTTAAATAAAAATTTAAAAAAGGTATATAACCCCTTACCACAATTATTAATCGTATCCTAAATACGTATTTCGACAACTAAGTTGTCATCATCAGTCGGTAAAAAACTACTAATTAAAAGTCGCACATGGGGCACAGTAAAGCAAGAGAAACGCTTACGCACAACTACTATACACCGCGTCCCCGTATACACTGTATCATTCACCCCGTATACACTGTATCATCATCTTTCATTCAATGTAACGGCACCTCTCCCAGTAATTTTGAAATATTTAGAGGACTTCCTTTATAAGAATAATAATGAACCTTTAAAAGTCATAGAATGCATGCGATTGACAACTCTTTGCATGGCGCAAAATTGCTTACAAGTTGAAGAAAAATTTTATGCACAGAAACAAGGCACAGCTATGGAGTAACTGCCTATCTCTTTTTATAGCTAATTTATTATTTATAAGTCAATTTGAAGTAGAATTTAAAAATAACGCTAAATACTTTCAAAAAGTTTGGATCAGGTACGTAGATGACATTTGCGCGATTTTTGATAAATTGGACATGTTCGTTAAACAGCTAAATTTGAGATTTCCGACTATTAAATTTACGGTGGAAAAGGAAAATAATCATAGGCTACCATTTTTAGATACATTAGTAATTAGAAATAAGGATAAAAGAGAAATAGATATTTTCTGGAAAGATTTATCACCGCGAATTCTAATCACTGCAACCATAATCCTCCCTTGCTAAAATAAACACAAGGGTTGTCAGAGGAATGTCAAGAACATGAATATAAAAATTCTGAGTAAGAATAGATTGTCGTCGTAAACACATACACGCATTATTGTTTTAGAACGCAGAATGATAACATGCATTATTGCATACATGTTAATTTTAATATTTAAGTTAATTAAATTAACCTAAATATTATTTAGTTTGGCCTATCTAATAAACATCTATTTTCAAAACTAAAACCTAAAATAGAAAAAAACGAGAAATACATGTCATCTATAAAATACCATGTCGCGATTGCGATATTTACTACATAGGCCAAACAAAACAATATTTATACAAAAGAATACAACCCCACAAATACCCACTCTAAAACAGACAAAACTGCTTTATTTACACACAAACTACAACGCGATCACCATTTCGATTTTGAAAACACACAGATAATCGATAAAAAACAACACGATGAAAAGGGAAATTAAATAAATGGTTAATATTAAATAAGAAAAAAAAATAATTAACAACAGGAGTGATATAAGAAATCTAAGCAGTATATACTATAACCTAATAATCTAACGATCTGCAATTTACCGTCATGAATATATGTTGTTATTATATAAATAAATACCTATCATATTTAGTTTAGATCTATGACTAGGCTGTCCGAGTAGGTTTTCGTGGTTTTCATTCTCGTTCGACGCGAATGCCGACAGCTTAACATCTTAAGTCACTCTACAGGCGCAGACATAATAATAACACATGGCTTGCCAATCCCCCGTAATTAATGTATTGCTGTCGAGTGTTCTGAGGCATGAATTATTGTTATCAAACTTGAATGTATCATGGAATATTTTATTTTTTCCATGACAGCTACAGATATATAAATTTGACATTAATATACTGTCATTTATATATACATATCCAAGTAAAACAGACCTTAAATCGCTGACTAATTTAATCTATATACTCGTATATTTAAATTTATAACGGAATGTAAATGAATATAACATCATCCATATATTTTATTATATACTAATATAAGGTGGGTTTATATGTTACATTATGGTTATCTCCTTCCTGTTATGAGAAAAATAAGTAAACATTATTGCCTCCTTCGCACAATCAGCAATCAATCACAGGTTTAATGGAGTTTCCGTTCCTTCCAGAGTCGATCTTGTTTTGTTCCCCCTCATTAAATACAAATATTCATCCAGCGATCTATCATTATATAAACTGTTCGACATACATAATTCAAGTCTGTTTATATTTGAAAATACCGAAGGTCAACCGTGTAACTGCAAACTCTATATTCTATATTTATATGCGCAAGGATATATACGTATGCAAATGCAATTGCTTACCTGAACTATCAACTTGATACCTATCACTGAATCTAATTAAATGAAATCTTGCAAAACATATGTTTTCTCGAGATTAGCATTGCCTGCATCGTGTGAAAGTTATGTAATTATTGTAATTGATACTTCACTTGGTAATATTTAATTTTAAGGTATACAAGGAAGAGTTCCAGATTAACAGATTTCATATGGCAAATTATTAAATAAATTATACTTACGATATGTAAGACACGTAAAATCTAATTATATTTAATTATAGTATATAGATTATTTAATATACGAGGGGAAATTTTTCTATTACTTACCTATGCATGAAAAAATTAAGTGACAATAGTAAGCTTGGATTTATACTTACTAAGTTTAGTTCAAATCCAAAGAATTTTGGTGTTATTACAGAGCTTCATTTAACCAAAAATGAGTGGAATTCAATTGCCACATAGGCATTAATATACAGTCATTTATAATTTAAAATTCTTTGAAAATCGCAGTAATTGCCGAAACATGTAAGAGTTGAATTAGTTTAAATATATACATATTAAAGTTAAACAGACCTTAAATCGCCGAATAGCGAAATTGAGAACTTACGAAACGATAACGTAACAAACAATTTTGTATGAACGTGACTGTTATCGATAATATAATGAAATAGCAAATACATTGGAGCGATTTAAGAAAAGATACTGAGGAAGACCTGCTTGGGTAGAAAAGATAATGAGGGTAGATGGAAGTGAGGAGATTGAACAAAAATAGAGTAATACTTTTCAGTAAGAAGCCCTGAAGCCTTTGGGTTGTTGCAACACGACAGGCTTGCTACAACTTAAGGGTATATTAGGTGGTACCGTGGCTAGTGCTATGCATCTATCGCCAATTATAATTATTGCTTACGAGTTGTCAGTTGGAGTCAATCTGTAACCAAAAAGAAAGTCATCAATATTGCTGGTTGTATGTGGATCGTAGGTCCATGTATAGCCAACAATATCGATACAATTCGTTACAATTCGATATAATTCGTTTAGGACCAAGTTGGTCCTAAAAGAAAATATAGAAAACCGATAATCAGTTAAAGAATTAGAGCTTAACGACTAAGGTGGTTGGGCTATGCTACGGGGATGAAAGACAATCAACTCTCAAAGCAATACTTACATGTAGAAGAAGGAAAAAAGAAAGGAAGCGGACATTTGAAAAATAATTGTATACAGGATGTTTCAGGAGGAGAAGGAAGTACTTCAAGAGTATATTCAGAAGGTGAAAATAAGTAAAATAAACCAATATATTTAAGTCCAATTTTTGACCATTATAGAAATAAATAATAATTTAATATTAAAAATAGAACATTTATTAAAAATAAATAATAATTAATCAGAGGTTATTTTCGAAAATACCACCATCAAATTCAATGCATTTTCATGCTCGTTTATTAATTGCCCGAGTTGCATGTTTAATTGATCGGCGATTATTTTTTATGGTAGCTGCAGCATTAAAAATACTATCCAGTAGTGCCTCTCTCGTGTCCACTTTTGTTGCATAAATTAAAGATTTTATCCAGCCCCGCAAACAATAATCTAAAGGGTTAAGATCTGGTGACCTCGGTGGCTAATTTTGTGATCCACCTCTACCGATTCAACGAATGGGAAAATGAAGGTTCAAAAAATTTCTAACACCTGCACTAAAATGTGGAAGGGCTCCATGGTGTTTAAAGTACAACCAGTGTCTAACATTTAATGCTAAATTATCCATAATTTATGGCAAGTGAACTTACAAAAAATTCAAATACAGTTGGCCAGTAAGGCGACCATCCAATACAAAATGGACCAAATAATTAACCGTCCAACATACCACATATATTAAAACGATTTTGAAAGTTTCTCTCAACTTTGACATGCGGATTTTCGTCTGACGATCGGTGTTCATTATGGTAATTATTTACTCCATCGCGAGTGAATTGAGCTTCATCACTAAATAAAATCTATTTGTATAAATTGCGATTTTGAAGTATCCAATTACAAAATTGCAACCTTCCAGCATGATCACTTCTGTGAAGGCTTTGAACAGGCTGAATATGAAAAGAATGCAAACTATTCTCTTTCAACAATCTCCAAGTGGCTGTGTGTTTAGTTTGAAATTGGGCTGCAAGATCCTTCGTACTTATATCAGGATTCTCTTCCACCATATCCAGAATATTTCTTTCAAGTTCCACATCTAAGCCGCGATCCCTTTCAGAAACAATCTTTGCACTTGGAAACATTCCTGTTTCTCCAGCAATTGCAAATACATTTTGAAACACTTTCCTGTTTGGAATTCTTCGAGCCGGAAAGCAACGTCGATATTCATCCACTGCATTAGTTGCCTTATCATTACAATAACCATAAACGAAAACCATGTCCGCATACTCTTTATGACTAAATGTATATGACATTGTTTGCTTCTAATCGTCTAAAAAAGATGTATTATGTCAATTAAGTTTAAATGACTAAGTAAACGTCAAACTAAATTGTCAAACGTCAACAAATAATATTATTTCAATGCTACTATGATTAAAAAATAGAAAGTAAATTGTTTCCATATGGTTAAAAATCGTACTTAAATATATTGGTTTATTTTACTTATTTTCACCTTCTCAATATACTATTGAAGTACTTCCTTTTCCTCCTGAAACTCCCTGTAGAGGCAGTTAAAAATGACTTTAAGAGAATTGATGTGTTCAATTAAAGGCAAAGAGCTTTGAACAAATTGAAATGGAAAGATTGTCGTTAGAAAAATATTATAAAAAATTGTAGATATAAAAGGCTTGGACCTTTAACGCCCGAAATACTGCTATATTTATATACATACGTTCTCATACTCTTCATGCTCTTAAATTAGGTACATTCTAAGAGGATCTTTATAGGACCAGAACCTGTATGTAGAATCGCCAAGGATTCCGCTACAAAGGAGATCTGGTTGTGGATAGAAAGAGAACAAAAGGAAGTGGAAGCTAACGGAAGATCAACTCCATACTAAGACACTACTAGGGGAGCTGGTCGTTAGGCTTTCAGTCAACCTAATTTGTAGTAATTTCTAGTAATAAAAAAGAAATTAAAATTGTTACCCTTAAAGGAGTATATATACAGCATGGGCTTGTTTACCAAGCCTTGGTGTAGGAGATGTGAAAAACAGGAAAGTAACCTTCATGTAATATGTAGGTACTGGTGAGGAACTGAAAGGACAGACAGAAATATTTCGGAAGAGATCTATTGGATCCTCCGAGGATACTCAAATTTCCAATGAGGAGGATTGTTGCTTTTATCGAGAGAGTGAAACTGAGAGATCTATTGAGGGTGGTACAGAGAGCACTATGCTCAAGTGCCTGTACTTACTGGCGTTCAACCCAAAGAAACAGAAATGAAGAAGAAGTACTTCTAAATTAGGGATTTGTAACGTTGCAGATGATTATTCTTCATATTTAATTTTTAGCTTTGATTTATTTCGACGTATTTACATTTATGTTCAATGTAAAACAAATTCTACTTTGAAAATAAGAAAAGAAGAAAAATGTATTGAATAAATTAGATTAAATTTTTATTGCATATTAAGTGAACAGATCCGCTTGCGGCATGCGAAATAAGTTATATTTAAATAAGTTATGAAATCGATAAAAAATAATAAATCACCAAGCTCAAGACGTTCACCTAAAGTACTTGTGAAGCGCTTCCCTCAAACAATATTTGAATCCTTAAAATTGAAGTAGAAAGTAACTCATCTCAGCTCCACACATAAGAAAAGGAGTGAAACAAAGTTTGAACACTCTGGAGGATTGAATATGACATCTTATGCATGTAGGTCGGTTACCCGGGAGAATACTATATTATTTCTGTGAGTATTCTTAAGGCAATATAATATGTATGTATTATATTCAATCTATTGCACTACAACCGATTGCCAGGTTATGTTAGAGTGTTTTAAAATGCCTCTATATATTAATTTTTCAGAATTATGTAGAATATTGCAATTCTACTTGTATTTTTATTAGCACCTAATCAAATGTTAATATGAGATCTGTTTGACGGTTTCGTGACTTTTCAATAAAGGCCGGTAGGAATATTTAGCTTTATATACTAAGATATATAAAACAGTTATTGTTTTACGGGTTTGTAAAGCGAATAAGTTCATAATTTATTCTAAGAAGGAATTTCGTGTCTTGATAAAACTCCTACATTTTGTGTGAAAAAGCCATTAAAAAAAGCTGAAGACAAGTTGTAAAAGTATAGGTATAACAAAATAATTTGGAACATACTTGAGTAGGTAAAACCTCATACTTTTACATAAAACAAAAACATTTTGAATAAAATTTTTTTAAATTTTGTTTTATACAAATATGGTGAGGTTTTGCCTACTCAAACATGTTTCAAATTATTTTGTTATTTAGAGTGGAGGCACGTTAATACACTTTCCGCAGGTTGCGACTGTGTCCGTCAGACGGAAACCCCTGACTTACTCCTACATTTGTCACGAAGGCAGCGATGGTTGCTCTGGCGTTGATGATGTTGACATTAATCAATGAGCGGCGCTGAATGTTTTCCTACACATTGTCTGGATACCTTTTGTAATGTAGTAAAGGTGTTACTTATGGTGATAGTATCTTTCTAGCATCTTTTACTGATGCTTTTATAATAAGCTGACATATATGTCAGCATGTTGGGAAAGATATTTTTACACAAATATGAACTTGTATTATGTACCCCACACCCGATTTTTAATAATATTTTTATATTAAAAAAAATGTTTGTTTTATGAACGTATTATGGAGATTTTGGCTTTTTGCGTGGAATGATTGTTTTTTTTGCATTTCATTGCGGTCATATGAACACCGATGACACCCAGGTTCTTCGTTTGCAGTAATTGTCGAAGAAATGATCGTTAAAGTGAATTAGATAATGTGAACAATATGAGTTTGAAAGATCGTCGATTGAAGCTCAGGTTGTAAATATCTCTACTGAACATACATACAGGATTAGGCAAATGGATGATTCCATTCGAGTATCTTTGATATGGCTACCTAGATTTTAATAAAACTTTCAACAATTAATTAAATGCAAATTAGGGATTCTATGAGTATATTTATATCGGAATTAGACTTCCTGTTTAGTCGGAAACGATGTTCAATTTTTTATTTTAAATGAAACAGCCTATATATTTTTACCAATTTCAATAGAGCTCGGTGTCATAGGCGCAACTAATTTTTTTTATTCTATACAACAGTAACTAGATTCATTTTCCCAATTTAGTGAATTTTAATAATTGGGCTTTGAAACCCTTTTGTTCATTTTTTTAAATACTGTTAAAAAAATATCAATGACGTAATAACATGAAAAACAAATGACATTAGAATTGAAACTGGAGATATGCTGAAAATATTTACTATATTAGAATGGCCATTTTCCTTAAGATGTTTTCCAAAAAAAAAATAATATTAATTTAATTCGTTTAATTAATTTATTCGTTACTTTATTTCAACACTATATCGTGCATTCAGAAAAAACAGCCTCAGAGTTGGCCATGAAATTTTTAGGTATGTCGTAACTTAACCGCACCGTTTTGAATTTTCAAATGTTAATGTCATTAATGTCATCGATAACACGGAATTTTATTTATTCATGACAGGAAGATTATAACATAACAATTAACAGTAACAATATTCTAACCTTGCAATCTTCTAAAGCCGTCTGTCACTTAAGAAATTCATATTAGTAAAGTTACGACATGCTTTTTGATGTTACTTAGAAATCATGGCTCACTAGAGGTAGTTTTTTTTTGAACGCACGATACCTATATGTATACAGGTTAGGAAAATGTATGGATTCATTCGAATATCTTTCGCAAAATTCATTTCTAATTCATAATCCCCGTCCAATAATTCTTGCACTAAATGTGGTTTATACGGATGATATTTTTCGTGCTTCAATATTCTGAACACTGATCGGCAACTTATATCACAGTTTAGTTTGAGGGATGTAGTAGAAGCTTGTGGTAATTCTTCTAATGCTATAGCAATACCTTAAGCAATAACTTCATTGTTGCGACATTTGGTCTTCCGCCTTTCGTAAATATCTAACATTTCCGGTCAAGTTATATCTTTTCAAAGTTTTACCAACGACAGTTCGTGATATTGTATGCCGATCTTGATGCAAATTGTTAAATAAATACATACCTACTTCTTCATGGATTCTGGTGCGGTCACCAAAAACAATCATCCTCCTACTTCAGTAGGTTTTTTTGAGTTAATTGAACCATTATGAATATTTGCACGTCTACAAAGCTAATTCTGACAGATTAAGAGCCGGTATTATAAACGATAAAAATCTGCAGATTTGATTTAGAAAGCAAGAAAATTTAATTTATTCTATAGATCTGGTATTATAAATAGCGAATTAGGAAACTAAGCAAGTAAATCTACCAATTAATTTACACCCTAGAAAATTGTGGTATTAAATGTTTAGTCATTGATTAAATGATGTTTGCTCCACTGCTTCAATTAAACATAATCTTACTTATAGTTTATATTTTGTGTGTTTGATAACTTGAATTATGATGTCAGATTTAACGGTTTCATCAGTGTCTTCGGCATCATCAGTATCAAGGGTATCTGACGATAAAAATCAACCGTATGAACTATGACGTTACCGTCTGCCAAGGGTGTTTCGCGAAAGGACCGATCCATTCGAAATGTATTCAAATAATAAAACAGACATTTCAATATGTTTTAAATATTATTGAAAATAATATAAAACCTTATACAAATAGGTATAATTTCTGGAAAGTTACTTTTTTTATCTTTAGACATTTTATAAATACAATAAAATATCATATATGCAATAGCAAAATTAATTAATCTAATATCACAGGCAAAAGCCAAACCACGGAGGAAACAACAAGAAATCATAAAGAATTAGGTTTTCTTGTATTTTTTCATTTTATTCAGTGGTTCCATCGTCTATCGAAACGCTAAACTACAAAATACACAGCTATTCAGAGTTATTCTACAAATACTGATTTTACTTGCATGCATTTTTTATAATACCAGATTTCAATTTATTCGTTCAATAAATTTATTAGTCAAGTTGTTATTCAGAGACTTATTCGCTGTTTTTAATACCGGCCCTAAGTCAAGTTCTGAATTTTAATTCCATGGCTTACTAAGCATGATTTTAAAATATCAGTTTTAATTAAATATCTTTGTTAAATTTAATTGAATCGGCCAATACTTGCTGGAAATCCATTATATGTAAATGGTATTTAAGTAAAGCACTTATACTAATTTCCAGTATATATTACACTTTATTATATATATTAATAAATAGATGGTCTAAAGTTATTGTTGTCTTAATATTTAATGAAACCAGTTTAAAAGTGGGGAATTATTAAGGTCTAATTGGTCATTTAACAATATACCTGCATATTTAAGTTTATTTATTTCTAAGGATTCCAGTAAATTTAACTTTAATCCTTTTTGTTGTGACTGTAAAATTTCGAAATCTTTATTGAAACTATGATTATTTTCCAACAAATGAAGTGCATAATTGGAATCTGTCTTTTTGTTAATAAAACTTTTAAAATGTTGCTGTATTCTTTTCTCAATGCTCCTACCAGTTTGGCCTATGTATGTTTTAGGGCACTCTTTACATGTTAGTTTGTATACTCCGGATTTATTACTTTTGCTTGTCTTGGATTTATTATTTTTTATGAATTTCCCTAAAGAATTATTAGTTTTATAAGCTACATTTATATCTGTTTTTCGTAAAATTTTTCCTATTTTTTCACTTATCGGTCCTATGTATGTTAATAATTTATAATTGCTTGGTTTACCTTTTATTATTGGGTACACATTTTCTATTGCTTTCCTATATTTCTTTTTTCTTAAAATTGTATCTACTATATTTGGGTTATATCCAGTATATATATGTCCAGTATACATGTTTGATTTAAAATGAAAAAGTTTCCGGCTAAACCGGAAACCTGATTCGGATATAAGTATACTCATCGAATCCCCGACTTGAATTGAATTACTTGTGGAAAGTATTATTAATATCTATGTAGCTATATCAACGGTATTCGAATGGATCCATACATTAGCCTAATCCTGTATGTTTATAGAAATTGTTCTGATTGTTAATGTGTAATAAATAATTCCAGAAAATTAACTTAAAAAAATGTGTAAATATATACAACACGCAATTCAAGTAAGTTTTTGCAGCATTATATACCTGTGGACGAAACATGGATCCATCACTTCAGAACGAAATAATAGTGGAAACAGTGGACTATCTTTGGGAACGATCACCAAAAAAGGCAAAGGTGGCTCAATCTATCAAAAAAGTTATGGCTACGGTTTCTTGGGATGCACACGATATGATCTGTACCGATTATTTGGAAAAGGAAAGCTGCTACAAACCTGTGTTATACTTATTTATTGGACCATTTCGATACTGAATTAATAAAAAAAACTACTACATTTGAAAAATAAAGTGTTTCAATGATAATACACCAGATCATACCTTTGCAATAATTGTAATCAGTAAATTAGTCGAATTACATTTCGAATTGCTATCTCATCCACCTTATTTACCTTATCTTCTGACATATTCTTATGCCCAAGCCTGACGAAATGCCTCATCAGGTGGAGATTTACATCGAACGAGGAGGTTATCACTGATACAGAGGTCGATGTTGCAAAGATCATAATTTTTGGAGAGCATAAAGGAAATGCAACATTTCTGGTCTATGTGTCTAAGTAAAAATGTAGAAAAATAAAACGCTTTTGTACCAACAATAATTTTTCATTTAAAAATCAAACATCCCTCGTACATATTAAGGGAACCGCGATATAAAAATTCAACCAATTTATCTTGATTTCTCTTTTATTACCGATAATTTCCCATTGAAAAATTCAAAAATCTAACGTCAAAACATGAGATAATTAAGATAATTAACAAGCGGTACAAGAAAATTACCTTCTAGTTTCTCTTCATAATTTGATAATACTGTTGCATTGCAATTATCATGTGTTTAATGTTATCTCGGCAATCGGCTTCTTGATTTATGCGAGAAAATAAAGGAACATTGGAAAATTACTGTACACTTCCTCTATTTAGCGGAATATAGCTGGAGGTCGTGCTCTAACGTCTCCAAATTACACGCTACGTTTTGGATTAATGTCACGTTTATCATGTTGCAATCGCGCATTTGACCGACCGGTCAGAACAAAAATTTAAGTACTCTCGGCAATAGACAAATAAAAACCGTCGATTACTAAAGTACATTGTTAGTGCAGAAGTTGTGCGACCGCGTTGTTTTTTATTACCTATTATTTCTTTCAATGATAATGTTGGCGTTGCGAGTTTATTGAAGGAATAACTTTAAGCTTACTTGCAACTACTAACATCGTGCACGTAAATTTACGGTTAAGTAGAAGTAATAAAAATAATTGTTTTCTGAAAAAATATTAACAGAGATAGCTCCTAAATGTGTAGAAAATAGTATATTAGCCTAGAAGTTTAGAAAAATGATAGTTTTCCAGTGAGCGTAAATGTATATTCACGAGCGAGCGCAGCTCACAAGTGGACTAAATTTACACGAACATGGATATTAACTTTTCTAACGTGTAGATCATGCTATTTTTTCGTGTGGTTGACGAAAATATCGCTAATTAAAAAAAATAAATTATGACAGTGTCAAAGAATAATAATATGTTATCAAGTTATGTCGTGCATTAATAAATAGAGACCGGAGACGAGAGGCCAGTGACTCATCGCCCACGGCAGCATACTGGAAATATTCCTTTATTTCAGCGTATTTAGCAGTTAGACTTTAGATCTAACTTTTGCATATCCAAAGTCATTTAGAATATTTTTCGATTTATTAATAGTCACATCTAATGTAGTTAATCCATCATTTAATTTGAGATTTTGATTTTCAAAATAAGTGATTAGTTTTGGCAAAATTCCTAAGTGTTCCTGAAGAAAGTAGAACTGATTTTTTAAATTTGGAATTTGTATTAGTTCCTCGCACTCAGAAATACTTCGAGCATCGTCATTTAAACATGTAACGAAATTTTATAAAACCAGTAGCTTCCAACCATGTTCCTCATCTAGTAAAGAGCTACTCTCAATGGTGATTCTCTGAAAACTTTTTTAAAAGAGGATACAAGTCTATCAACTGCCGGAAAGGTGTCTCTGATATATTCACAGATTCTGTGGAGAGCATGTGCTGCACAAGTAGTATCCCGCATATTACGATATGTTTCCTTTAATAGTCTGCCTGTTTTTAACATATATGTAGCACTGTCACTGACAAATAAAAGTATTTTTTCTTTGTACGTGTCTTCCGAATGAAGCATTTGGTGCATATTTTCGTCAATGGTTTTAGCTACTGTTTCCACATCAACTGTATTTATAACTTTTGTTGCTATTACATATGCGTTATATGGAATAGTTGGATGTATTACACCAGCTACAACATTTACCACACGGCGTCCTAATATATCGGTAGTTTCCGCGGCACTTATCCATAGGTACTGATTTGAAAGATCGCTTCTCTAATGCGTTCTCTACTGCTTTCGTGTAGCACTTAGAAACATAATATTTGCGTAAGGTGGATTCATTAGGAACATTTCGACCAGTATATTTTTGGAGAAATGTTTTGAAGGTGGGATTGTTAAGTTTATTTAATGGAATATTTTCCGCCATTAAAGTTTCAGAGTTCTTCGTTAAAATTGTCAGATTCCAACGGGTTTAATTTCTGTGTATGTGTTTGCGATACTAAGTGACGTTTTACGTGCGATTTCTTGGAATTTTTATTTTGTGGCTAATGAAGCCACAGTGCGACGAAACATATGTAGTATCTAAATTATATCTTTATGAAACTTAAACATTGTGATATTAAATACACTAAATCTTTTTAATCTCCCGAAGAATTTAGGCTATACTCGAGATGCCAATGTACTTTTGGCATCCGATTTAGTTTAATATTATTGTAAAACATACATTTTGAATAACTCGTGAACACCCATGTCTACTGTGTTCCATTTCAGTATAGATTAAAATATCATTAACCGATCAAAGAAGTTTCCTTTAGACAGTTTACGGGAGACCTATATATCAGCATTTCTTATCAAGCCAATTTCAATTTGGTCAAATTTAAAACGTTACGAAATCTTTCGCATTATTAAATCTCCAGATTTAATGATTGCCTTTCGCGGTTGGACAATCGATACGGGCGGCATCATTGGAAAACATATTTCCAGAATGATAGCAAGTAAATCGTTTGATCCTTGCGAAATGGGTACTTATATAGTCTTAATGAATTTTAGACTTGGTTAGTATTACATCTACTAAATTCTACCAAACAATAATAAGACCCCATACTACTTATGCTGCGAAACTTGAACAATAAATAGAAAACAAGAAGGCAAACTTGCAATATAGGAAAGGAGAATTTTAAGAAAGATTTATGGAGGAATATTGGTAAATGGAGAATACAGAAGAAGGACAAATAAATAATTGCAGAAACTCTTTGAAAAATACAGCAGTGCCCAAATACTGAGAGAACAAAGAGTTAGGTGATTTGGACATAGCCATGATGTTCGAAGGAAGAGAGCTAGCTATATTGGGAGAAGAAGGAGGCAGCAAAATATGAGGATGTCTCGAAAAGAAGCGGTTAGAAGAAGTTAAGAAGGATCTGCAGTACGTGGGACTGAAAAGAAGAGGCTAAAGACAAGAAAAAGGAACTGCAAAGGGTTGTAAAAAAATCGAAGTTTGGACGCCTGTAGAGCTGATATTATTTTAGAACAATTTGTTCCACGTGCTGAATGGATAACATATTGGATTCATATCTTATTAAATATATATATATATGTATATATATGTATATATATATATATATATATATATATATATATATTAAATATAAACGAATCACAAGTTTCAAAACTGCATGTGATTCGTATAATTTAACACACTAATACCAGAATATCGTATACATTTATGTGAATGTTCATATTACCGCTAAAATTTAACTGAAAAAATTGTTTTTTTTTTTTTGTACGAGTATATACGTTTCATAATGCGATAGCAGACTACCTTACATGCTTGTAATGGCAATTCAGAACAGCCCGTATTCATTTTATAGGTCACAAAAGCATTAATGTCAAGTCATTTCATCGAACCGTCCTGCCCTATTTTCCATTGAACGGGAATTTTGCCAGTGCTACTTACAATTAGATCATCGCTGCGTTGCAACATGAGAAATATTATCGCATTGTCATAAAATGTTATTTATTATTGCGAAGCTCAAAAGAGGAATTAATAAAAATGTGGTAACGTGAGTAATATTTCTTGAAAATCTGTTACCAATAGTCATGATCGCGTTTAGGTATCTATATAGTCTTACATTATTTAATTGTATTAATATTTAAATATATTGCTACGGTATTGTCCTATTGTTGCTATTACTTTTTCACTATAATAGACTGATTACGTTTTTTATTACGTTTCTAAGTGATTCATATTTAAATACCTACGGTATTATAAATATTGCATAGTTATAAATATTGCATAGGCAACACCATATCAAACATTTATTTCTTAGTTAACTATGTATATGTATGTATATGTATGTAATAAGGTGATAAAAAATTAGAGCTTTATTTTTAACTGAAAATAGTACACATAAAATAATGATAAATGAAAAAAAAATGCGATAAAAGGTGTAAAGTAACAGAGATATTCACACATATGAGAGCAACACAGGAATACCTCCGAGACCAAATGTTGGAAATAACCGCCTGCTGCTTGAATACAAGCTTGTGCTCGCCGTATGCTCACGCACTTCGAAACTGTTATGAGGTGGAGTACCATCATGCAAAAACCACATGTGTTGATGCACGTTTAAAGCCACCATTTCTAAAAATTTTGGAAAATTGTTTCGTAAAAACATTAGATAATTTCTGGCATGTAAACGATGTGGTAAAATAGATGGTCCGATGAAAGTATCATTAATACTTCTTGCTGAGTCTCTTAAACTGTAAGTGTGAACATCTCTGTTACTTTATAACTTTTATCACAATTTTTTTTTCATTTGTCATTATTTGGTGTGTACCATTTTGACCTCTCAATTCTTTTTTGACTTCAGGAAACAAGTGAATGTCACATGGAGCAAGGTCAGTTGTTTAGGGAGGGTAAATCATAATTTCCAACCTCAATTCTTCAAGTGTTCGTTGATAAATCGTTGATCTGTGAGCCGAAGCATTGTCGCTTAATTTTGCCTTTACGGTTCTTGGAGGTACATTAGAATAGTACTCGCCAGTATGTTCTCTAGGTACATTGTGATCATAAATAACGCCCCATTTATTAAAAAAAAAAATAAGTGTATGACTTTCCCGGCGCTTTTTACAGTTTTTGCCTTCTGCGGTCTTGGACTGCCTTTGTGCTTCCATTGCATACTTTAAAACCATAATTCAGGGTCATAATAATAAAACCAACTCTCGTTACATGTAGCCACATTGTTTAAAAGCTGTGGATTATGTTGCAGTTACCTTTTCCACTGCCGACAATTGTCACTCGATTTTGTTCATCGGTCATCACTTTTTGGAAATCATTTTGCCGCGACCTTTCGATGCCCCAAATCTTCATGAATAATTTTGTGAGTGGAATCATAAGACAAATTAAAGATGTTAGAAATTCGATATATGCCGATCTGACGATCAGTTTGGATCAAATCGTTAATTTCTGCAATTTTTGAATCAATCCGTGCAGTTGGTGGTCGCCCGCGTCGAAGCTCATCTTCCACTGATTCACAAGCATCTTTGAATTTCTTACGCTATTCAAGCACTCTGAATCGTGATAAACTATGATCTCAGTGTGCAGTTTTAATCATTTCAAAAGTTTAAGTTTGAATTTTACCCAAACGAACACAAAATTTTATTGCATATCTTTGCTCAATTCTCATTCAAACATCAAAAGTTAAATCAAAGCCTATTTGAGGATAAGTACATTAGAGATGGGGGTTTCATGTTCTATTCTTTTCGTTATGAAATTCTAGTTGTGAAAGAAGTTATAGCACCAGTCTCGTTATATCTTGGTACCTATACCCTCGTAAATAAGCAAGCTAATATTTTTCTGAAGACTACAACAAAAATGTGTTTATTTATTTATTTAAAACTTCAATGAAAATTCTTAATTATTTAATTCTTTTTTGCCTTTATTTATTTCGTATAAATTATAACCAATTATCGGAATCTCTAATTTGATTTATGATATCACTTATCATGATTTACAGTATTTATAGATCAACAACTTTTAAGTATTTTATGTCCCCCAGATCAATGTTATATAATCGAGGACATTAATTATAAATTCCGTTAAAATATTTTACCCATTTCCTAATTCATAATAATCTTCAATTATATTGTTGCGTGACCTTATCATGTGTTTTTAAGAATTAATTTGTGTGGTAATGGTAAAGATCGACGCTCCAAATTATACACCGCGAACTAGTAATTATGGTAACACATGCTGCCTGCGTCACATACACGTTCTAAAGTTGTAGCTTCATGTTTATATTTCATCATTAATTTTTCATTCAAGTCGATATATTTCAGTAATTACGCAATTTGTACTATTCACCCGGCTAAACGCAATTAGACACGCATTCGTTTAGCACCATCATCGTCGTCCTCTTAAGCGCATAAATTGCCAGTTAACGCGTAGTCGCCTCCGTTACTTTAATACTGACCTTTCCCCATTGCTCAGGATATGCGGGTATTCTAACTTAATTGGATTCACTTTGTTGTCTAGAAGCGAAAATATACGGAGCAATACACAGTCGATGTTGACTTGGGTAGAAGGTAAACTGCGCAATAGAACTGAATGAAAATTACATGGATTGTTGTAGCGGGAAATTGTTATTTTGCGGTTATTTTGATCTTGTCTGCTGAAACAATTCAGTAACACAACAAATATGGGCCTTTGTTTCATTACAGCGACTTTAAAATATTTACATTCTGAAGTCTTTAAAAACACAGATTAGACATTACAAATTTAATAACTCAATATAATTTATAAAATGTAGAAACAATGGAAGATGATGTGGTCGCTGAAACTATTTCTGGACGCGATGTAAAAGAACACATTTAGTAACGACATTATTGTTTTTCAAAGTATTCGCGTTTAAATATACTGCGTACGAGGGGATATTGATATCTAGTAGCCTAGGCCATTTTCCTTGAACAAAACAAAATCTTTTTATAATGGCAAGAAATAATGATATTTTAAAAGTGTCACTCTAAGATCTTACGTCAAGAAGTTGAAATAATGCTGTGCAGTAAATTTTGAAATGCAAACTTGAATGCAAACTTAAAAATCGATAAATTGGGAGTATCTATGCATCATCAAATACTTGTATTTGAAGGGGTTAAGTGGTAAGGAAATTTCGATAAATGCCCATCATACGTTACTGTCAAAAATTGGATTGCGTCATTCAAAAAGGACGAAACTTTCCCAGGAAGATGTATTTTGGTGTCGAAAATATTGTCGCAGTTCATGACACAATATCATCAGACCATCGAATTGGGCTGAAACATATAGTTGAGGCACTAAATATTTGATATGAATGTGTCCACGTCGATTTAGATTAGAAAAAAGTTTCTGCGAAATGGATTAATAAATGCTTGAACGGCGAACACTAACGAGGAAAAGTGAAAGCATCAATTGTGACTATGGATGTAACATGGGTCCATTTTTACGAACCAGAAACAACACAGCAATCGATGGGGTGGAAGCATCATGGTTCTCCAAGTCCTAGGAAGTTTCAAGTTCAAAAATCCACTCGAAAAATTCTTGCTTCAGTTTTTTTGGGATATCCGTGAAATAATTATGATCAATTGCCTAAAAAAGGGCCAGACCATCACTGGAGATTCTTATTCTAAATTACTAAGAGAGAAAATTAAGGAAACAAGACGTAGCACGTTAGAGAAAGGTCTGCTGTTTTTGCCATGAATACAATTCGGAATCTATGGTTTGAATTACTGGAACACCCGCGCTATTCCCCAGACTTTGCCCCTCAGACTATAATCTGTTCTCTCGATTGAAAAAAAGTTTCAAAAGGATGTCAATTTTTATGTAACGAAGATAGGAGATTTAGCTAGTAGGCGCTTTAAGGTCTGTTTTACTTTAATATTTAAAATAATTAATGCCTCACATGTTTCGACAATAACTGCCTTTTTCACAGAATTTTAAATTATAAATGACAGTATATTAATGTCATATTTATGTATGTACATATATAAACATCCGATCACTGCGAGATTTGCGACAAAGTAAAGATTTCGTCGTGAGTATTGAAACAAATATACAGAGTGCCAGAATTTTTGCAAAAATTGCATTTTCGATTACGACATTCACGGTTTTTTTGGCATAACACAAGAACTAGTCATCGAAGAGCCTTCTGGTTTGGACCATTCGTTTCAGCGTGTCAAAACGCATCCAGCAATGTAGGATGGGTCACCTACAGGCAGCCAGTTCCGAAGATACAGACATGCGTCCGAATTAAATGTTATATTTTGGCGAAATTTTCGCGATTATAAAAAAGATTTTAAATTTCAATTTTTTTTTTAATTTTCCGCTGAAAATTCGCGATTCAGTTTTTCATATTTTGACTTGGCGACACTTTTTCGTGAATATCTCAAGAATCAAAGGAGATGCAACCTCCAGTTTGGTTTATCGTAATCAACGGGTCCGATTGGATATAGGGCCGGCATCAAAACCGGGCAAATCGACGCTTGCTATTTTCGCAATTTTCAAATTTCATCGCCCGGGGTTCAAAAAAATCAATAGAAGCTGTGTAGGGCTGATTCGCAGAACAAGAAGAATATTTTCTTTAGATGGGTTAAAGGCATTGCAGAATTGCTGTATTAAGTGTATTAATTTAAGAGGAGACTATATTAAATAATAAAATATTCCCAAAAATTCCCAACTTTAAATTGTTTCAATAGTGGGCTAAGAATATGCAGGTGTTGACCTTAATGATAAATTATTTTCTGTAATATCTGATTCTTAAAGATTGCTTTAAGGACTGTTGTTACTTTATAAATAACCTCTTAATGGACGCAGTCCGTAAAGAGCGATCGTAAAAAGTTAATAGCGTCACTGTAATTTACTGCGAAATGTCAATCTTTCCCTTTATTGACAAGGAAGCCTTCAACATCGACACAATGCTCCACAAGACGGCGCAAAATATTGTGACAACTCCTGAACACACGCCAGAATCATTTGTTCATTAACCCCTTCACATTCTTCATGTGTCACCAATCCGCGAACTCAACATGTGCTTTATTGTATCTCCTGCGCCAACATAAATTCGATTGAATTTTGTTAGTTTTTCTTTGCACCATATAACAAGGTCATACTTTTGAGCTTCTATCGAATTCTGACTACAAAGCTTCCGTTCGCTGAAATTTACATGCAAAACCGACCAAAAATGCTTAAATATCAAGGTATGTGGCATGCTAATTTCCTTCAATCGCTTCAAGCACAGGATTAACGTTAATGCTGTACTTTCTCCTAAGTCTTCTTTGACTAACACATTTCCTTGTCTTTCTGACTAATATTTTCATTTTCTCTCTAAAGTTAAAATTTGAAAATGTTATTTCTACTGTCATCTTATTGTTCTTCACATGGTTCTTTTAAAAAATTCAGGTTACGATAACATACGAGGTATGGCAATTAAATAACGACAATTTTTGCGCCATAACGCCAAGAAGACCATGGGCAAACGTTTCTGACTTGGTTAAGACTGAATACTAAAATTCTACAGTTCGTGTGCATGTCTGCAATGGCGCAACCTCGTAGGATGCATTTTACATGTTGAAGAGAGTTCCAAGGTTGACTTTGGACGTCGGAAAAATGTGCGACATTAAAATGGAGCAAAGAGTTGTTACAAATTCTCAATCAAATCAGGAGGAAACCTCGGCCTATCTCCGGAGACAATTCGTACATTATCAAAATTACATGTTAATCCAGAGAGACATCTTGATTCCTTGGGATGTAACACGTGGGGTTTCGGGTATTTGTGTGTGTTTTCCAGTATTTCAAACGAAAAAAATGGTAAATTTGTACCAAAAAGAACTTATAAAATTGGTAAAAGTATGGTTGAAAGATAATAGTGTAGATCTGATCCTACAAGAGGACAATGATCCACAACATCGAAACAAACTGCGTAGGAAATGGAAGGCAGCAGAGATATAGCGCTCATTACCTACGAATTACGTGAAAAATTTGGTCAAGAGTATGGGAAATTCCTGTCAGCTTATTCTTAAAAATAATGAAGACTGGATACCATTTAAATAATAGCATATTAGCCTACATTTCTTATTATGCAGGCTGTATGTGCAATAAGAAGAATCTTTAGTTTTTGATACAATTTCCAAATTTATAATTCCCACTAAAACCGACATTATCCATTAATCATCTTAAATTCCTATATAAATTGCACTTTTGAAAAGTTGATAAGTCACAATATATATATCGTATATGCTCATACATTTCTTGGTAGCTAAATCAACTATGAATATAAATAAACATTAAGAAGATTTATTTCCAATGAATACCAGTCTGTATGATATGAAATTAAAATGTAAAGATATGAAGCTTGAATGACTGATTGTAAGATCTTCTCAAGTTTAAAAGTCTACATTTACACTTACTTTAGCATAAACAAATACAATTTATGGTCTTAAAATGTAAAATACACAACTGAAAGTATTTATAAATACGTTAACTCTCACTAAATGTCAAGCCAATGATACATTAACTCGCGCATATAATGAATAAGCTCCAGATAGATCACGACTATCATGAGAATTGCTTTAAATAGGCAGTTCATTACGAAGGTATACACATAGATATGTTAAACTGAATGACTTGACTTCTGACCTTGTTTTTAACCTTATCGCCTCCGATAAAATTAGATGAATATTTTAACTTAAATTTCAAACTGCAAGTAATTTATATCTGAGATAATTATGTAGTATTATTGTTTAGTTACAATACGAAGTACTTTTATAAAAAAAAATTAATTATTTTATAATTAAAAAAAAATATTGCAGAGAATATCAATTTACAATTTAACAATAATAATAAAGGATTAGGCGATAAAAATTAAGGAAAATTAGGGAATATTCGAAATTAACAACAAAGGAACACATTAATGTCCGCCTTACGATTAAATATGAAAGACATCATATTATATGAACATCGAACGAAACAGCTGCATGGAAAATTCTGTGAACACATATCCGAAAATAGAATATTAAAAACGCAAACCTTTTCGTTCTTGAAGTCTGCCAATTTGAAATCTGAAGCGGTGAACCTCATCATTTCGGGCGAAGATGGAATTATCGCCACACTTTTATATCAAAAAAACGTCACTCATGTTTGGAAATAAATATGCTCCATTGACAATTACCTGCTTTCTGGCCACGATTTGAAAGAAAGAGGGTCCAACGATCCCACCAGCATGTAATCCACACCAAACAGACTATTTCTGTGGATGAAGTGGAGTCTGTAGATATTCGTGTGGGCTATTTTCACTCCAAATCCGACAATTTTGTTTATTGACATATGCGTTTAACCAAAAATGAGCTTCATCAGAAAACATAATTTTTCAATAAAAATACTGATCAGTTTCCAACATTTCGAGAGTCCAATCCGCGAACTCACGACGCAAATGATGATCATTTGGTTTAAGTTTTTTGCGTAAAATTCGCTAAGGTGTGGTGACAGATAGGATTAACTCCTTAGAACGGCGTGGAATCGACAAGTTTGGATCATCGCGAACATTCTGCTTAACGGTAGCAATATTGGCGTCACTTCTGGCATTTCTTTGCCTGACTGGTACTGGAAATAAATTACGTTCGAATCTTTGATATAGCAGTTTACTTGCTCGATTATGAATACAGTAAAATTCACGAACTGCTCTAGAAGTTTCAGGAACTGATCGTTAATTTGCATAATAAATTTGAACAATTTGTAAACGTTGTTGACCTGCGTAACGATTCATGATAATTTTGCCAAACTTTTCTAAAAACAAATGTCACAAAAGCTATCAAAGAGAATAGCAAAAAATGGCCGTGATGACAGTTCAAAGATAGGACACCTCTATTGAAAAACTCTGTATTTAAAAATCTGATTTAAGATTTTGTTTATTGTATACATTCAGTGTTTGCCTTGCATTTGGACTACAGCTTCGATTATACACACACACACACACACACACACACACACACACACACACACACACACACACACACACACACACACACATTATTCAATTATGCAAAATGTTGCGCAAAGTGCCTCTGGTGATGCCCAATTGTTGCGAACGTCGACGAGTTGATGTTCCAGGCTCATTTTCAACACTTTGCTGTACAGCGGCTATGTTTACATCACTACGGCCACTACGAGCGTATTGTTTTGGTCTATTGTCAGCAACAGTACCGTGAGCCTCGAATTTAGCGATTAAATTACGCACAGCGGTCTCAGAAGGAGCCTGATTACGAGGAAAAACTGCTCGAATTTTACGAAGTGATATAGTAAAATTTTCATCATTTTGATAGTAAATTTTCACAATTAAAATTCATTGTTCAAGAGTGTAGCGTTCAATGGTTAAAATTTCCCAACTTTTTACTAAATAAATGTCAAAGGATGACAGCACAATTCTTGAAATTTCATCATTTGACAGCCAAATTAATTCCTAACCTCAAATTTGCCCACCCGTTATATATGTGAACGATATGTATACAAATTCAAATTTGTATTGTCAGAATTGATGCCAATATATACGAGCGCATAATAATTCTTAAGGATAATATAAATACCAATTGCAATATCAATAAATTAGTAAAAATAATATTATCTAATTGAGTTTCAGATTTCAGTGTTATCTCAAAAAGTGTAGGTGGTTACCTTATACAGTGATGGGCAAATGTGTTTAACCATGTAAATTAATTAAAGATATTGAAATGAAATTTTAGATACGAAAGTCGACGATGAAGAGCTATATTATGTATAGTTATAATACTCTTATAGAATTAATATTGTTTATTCTTAATTAAATTGTATTTCTTACCTTCTGTATAAAAATCTTCTTAAATAAATATTTTTTGTTTTCTCTTTTGTACAAAATTCTTATAAAGATCATGTAAACCTATTTTATATCTAATAAGAAAGATTTAAAATAAATCTACCGTTTTATATCTAAATCTACAGCTTGTTGTACTGCCTGTCTACCGTTTTTTCATTTTTCCACCTGGCAGCACTAGTGATCGTGCATTGTCTTGGTGAAGGATGAGTCGTCGTTGTGGGTTGGTTTCTCGGAGCTCAGGGATGACTTGCGGAAAATTAATGGTTGTATACCGGCAGTAACAGTTCTTTGATTTTGTAGAGAAATTGTTGCTACATGACCTGCTTTCAAGACAAATGTCGCGACCATCTTCTTGGAGACACTTCGAGAACGGATGACCTTTGTCGGCTTTTCTTCGCCTTGGAACACCCAAACAGACGACTGGCGCTTGTTTTTTGGCTCGTATGAGTAAATCCAAAATTCGTTACCACTCACGATATTGTACACGTTGACACCAATCATTCTAGCTGTTTTCTGTTTTTAGGTCAACAGATGAGGTATCCAACGGGAAACTAATTTTTTTACACACAATTCTGCATGCAACATTTTTCGAATTGAGGTCTATGAAATCCCTAATTATACCTCAATTTTGCCACATGTCACATATCGATCTTCGTTGATGAGCTTGCGCACAGCATCGACGTTTTCCTGAATGACTGCCGTTTTTAGTGCACCTGCTTTTGGATCGTCGCTAAGACTAATCCATCCACGTTTGAATTCTCCATACCAACGAGAAAGTTTTTACTGGTGCGCTGCTCCATTATCGAAAACAGAAACCAATTCGACGAAGTATTCTTATTGAGATAATTGTCTTTTATTTATTATAATTATAAAAAAATATTGCGCGAAAATTTTCACTGTTTAATTCTAGTTTTCGACTAACTTGTCAACTTTGACAGTTATATGTAGCTACAACACTCCATGTATCGCACTAAAACTTTGGATTTAGGCTAACCAAAGATGGAAGTTAATTTTGGTAGTGACATTTGAGTAATGGCGCCCTCTATGTCCCAGTATGCAAAACATAAAAGACATCCCTTGTATAGGAAACGCCAATTAAGTTGGCGCGAGGAGGGGTAAGTTCGCGCAGGATTAGAAGTAATGGGGAGATTTGCATTTGGTTTTACATCAAATGTCAGATAATTCTAACCTCTGAGCGTGTATCACTTTATGATCCCCTGGCAAAGACATTATGTTCCATCAAACGTCAATGACAAATGTATTCTGACAATTACTTGAGTAGTGGGGATGGACGTTTTTAAAATCGGCTTCTGCGTATCCCCTCCTTGCGCCAACTTAATTGGCGCTTGCTATACATGTATGAAAATTGCTATCAAGACACATGTTTCGCCTTGCTTATACCGGTCAGTGCATGATACTGGGATAGTAAAAGTCACTACAAAAACTCCACTATATACAATCAAGTCACAAAATACGGCATAGAAGGACACCCAGTGCTGCTCAGTGACTAATGCCAATATGACGAAATGCTGCCGAAATGATTCCTTTGACATTAATGAATGCTTAGTATGACACAGTTTTAAATTAACATGGACAACGCAGCTGTATATAATTTACATTTAGAAAAATTCTAATCATAATTAGCTTGCCTCATTTTGTCAGAATTAATAATCCACAAACAAAACTCGAAACACTATAATGTTAATGCATTTCCCGGATAGAAAGCGGGCATAATTTGATTATCATGTAGTCAGCTTTGCTATTTCTAAATAATAAAACTTAGAGTTTAGATAATATATTGCCATTCTAACAATTAATATGTATATTTATTCCGTCTATATTTTGTAAATTTTATTAAAGGAACACGCAATCGTCAGAATGTCATGTCCTTTTAAGTAGAATAAACCAACCAAGACCAAATGCTTTTTATTGCTTTTCGCCCACATTCACTTAGAAAAGAAGCGCGCACCAAGAAAATAAAGCATTCACAACTAATTTAAACAGTTTATACAAGGATGTATTCAATTCTCTCTCTAAATAGAGCGGGAAAACTGTGACGATTATCCGCGATACTTTCATATACACGTACATACAACATATATTCTAATATATGTGTGTGTGTATTATACAAGCACATCAGAGACTGATAGATGATCATCAGGATAGAAACTGCGTTTCAGAATGTATAAATATAAATTCTCTTTTAGATTATGTATGTACGCCTTCATTTCATTATCTATACAATAGGAATTTTATTTTGATTAAGTATACATAAGAGTAATTGGCACGCTTCGCACGAGTCACTATAAAATAAGGCTTTTTAAGTTGACCGACAGACTTATATACTTACAATGTGTATGATACACAAGATACAATTGCAATTAATTAAAGAAACTGGTTATTTCCTTTTTCGATACGCGTACAATACTGAACAATTAAGTAATTGTTTTGGAATTAGTGCTGCTGATTACTGGAGCTTTATAGATTATTATAATCTATTGTTATGAATGAACAAGCAGTATCTCTAGTCAAAATATCGCGTATAAATATTACATGAGTGCTACTGAGAAATGATAGGAAGAAATAAGAAAATCGATTTATTACGTAAATATTATTTTATTAGTCATAAAATATCAACATTATCATTCAGAGTTTGATTAATTTATCCTGAAACAAAAAAAAAGTATTACAAATATTAGATTGAGACCAATTGTCTGTGGATTGTATGTAAATAGCAACGGGTGGTCGAAAAGAACATATGTTCGTATCTGTTGGGCAATAATGTAGTGACTCTGATAGTGTTTTCAAGTGGTATGAGCGGAAATGAGTCGGTTGAAGACGAGCAACGGTCTGGACGTCCTTCAACCTTAAAAACACACGAAAATGTGCAAAAGTTGGCAAAAATGGTTCGTTCAAAAAGGTGATTGACTATTCTCGAGCTTTCTAAAGAACCAAACATCTCGTATGGGTCCATGTGAATGCATTTTAACCGATAATTTTCAAATCAGACGAGTGAGTGCGAAATCTGTTCCTAGACTTTTGACGGACGAACAGAGTCAGTTTGCATAGAATTATCGGATCGTTTTGATGCAGATTCGGACTTCATGGCAAAAATTATAATTGAAAGTGTATGGCTATGATCCTGAGACAAAAATTCAGAGTTCCCAATGGAAAACAAGTGGCTGTCCTCGCCTTAAGAAAGCACGTCAGTTAAAGATGAACTTTTGGGTTATGCCTCTTTTTTTTATTGTGAAGATATAGTATTGCGATCGGAGTTCGTTCCAAGGTGAACAACCGTAAACTCCGAATATTACAAGGACGTATGGCAACGTTTGCGAAACGATGTACGGTGAAAGAGAGAAGAGAAACGGGCCAATGGATTCCTCCTTCATCACGACAACGCACCATCAGCGAGTTTTTGGTCGAAAAAAGGTTCCTGTGTATCCACATCCACCTTACTCTCTGGATTTAGAACTATGCGACTTCTGACTCTTCCTAAAAATAGAGCCGTGCCTCTCAATATCGAGAGGGTCACAATGGAGCAGCTGAATTCCATTCAGAAATGCTTCAAATTATGGAATCAGCGTTGGTAAAAGTGCATTGCTAGCCAAGAAGAATACCCGGTTTCCGGGTTGGAACCGCGTCGAGTTAGGCGTAATAGCCAACCCTTTGTCCGCTGTTGTAAGGAACATCTTCAGAGCTGTACGTAGATGTTCGTCGATTCGCAGTAGCTTGAAGAATGCTAGGACAGAGATCGGCACAACTTATATAGGGGGACCGGGTCAGATGATGGCCTGCTATTGACTGGAGACATAGAGCCAATCGCATGCGTCGTATGGGCGTGGAAATTCGTAGTAGAAATCAATAGTTTGTCACGTTGGATGTAACGTATAGCCATCGTCTCTATTGAGATTGCGGGGATGTCTGTGAATTTCAATAGATTCACGGATTTTCCTTGGGAAGTAATGCGATCCACGGGACAGAAGCTTGACATCCTTGAAAAGAATTTGTTGACCAGAGTTGAGTTTGTGTTCTGCAAGCGCTGAACCGGCTATATTAAACAGTCTAGTACAAGGTTCATATTCGGACAGACGTACGTGTGTCGCTCGATCCTAAAGCGTAAACCATATTCATATTGTTGTGAAAAATTAATTTTTAAAAGATTTGACAGTTTAGAATTTTGATGTGTGTTATTTGTTTTTCGTAGCCGTCTTAGTTTTAAGAACTTATTGGCTGCAAGTGGACAGCTTTTTGTCAAGCAATTTTAAAAATGAAAAAATCTCGAAATCTATTGCACATAGGTAAATAATATGCTCAAGTAAAAATAAAGTGCTTTACTTTAGGAGTATAATAACATAAAAAACACTATGCATTTCGTTTAGAAAAATGTACATTTTTCCATCTGAAACTTGTGATGTTGCTTTTCTTTTCCTGAACACTCTGCATCAAAAAAAAAATTAGCAATTCGCAAAAGTTGTCGCAAGTATAAAATATTCACTTACAAAAAATTTCTTTTCTGGCAT
Organism: Melolontha melolontha; assembly: GCA_935421215.2. Taxonomy (NCBI): domain Eukaryota; kingdom Metazoa; phylum Arthropoda; class Insecta; order Coleoptera; family Scarabaeidae; genus Melolontha; species Melolontha melolontha. The sequence continues at coordinate 103,268,197 of OW285240.1, read as the reverse complement.
CAAATATAAGTAAGACATGACTTAGCAAAGTAGTACCTGCACATGGGAGATATTAGCAAAAATGTTAAATATTTCAAAAACGATTTTGGTTAGGTATAGGCAATGGTATATGAGAAGAATTTCGATTTTACAGTAGACTCTAAAAATTGGATATAATATGGGGTGTTTCGTTTGAAAAAATTAAGTTAGGTTCAGTACTGCTCTTCTGAGACCACCTGTATAAACGAAAGTATTTTTAGGCTATGCCCCTTTATGAATTAAACAACATTTGTTTGAAAAGTTTTTTTGTATCTTCAAACGGTATCGAGATATCGACCGACGCCGTACTATTGGGACACCCGGTATATAGAAGATGAACATCGGATTCAGAATATCCTTATTGTATGTTTATATTTATAAAACCGAGTAAAGTTTTGTTATGGTAAAGATTCAATAACCTGAGTCAACTGTTAAAAATTTATACTTGTACATTTTTAAAGATGATATTTAAAACACATGTAAGATGTGTGCTTTACGGGCATTTAAGTTACAATCTATTATCTTTAATCGAAAAATTGTATGGAACGTACGTAACAATCGCCAACAGAACGATATTTAAAACATGATGTATCGTCTCCGAGAGTATTTATGGTATATTGAGTCGCACAGTGGCGTAACAAAATTTCTTTAAATACCTTCATCGGTTTTTTCTCGCTTATGAAAGGGAACTCTGGAAAAATATTTGGGGTATATATTCTATATAATTTAATCTTTACATTTTTCATACGTTGTCTTTTTATTTCAAGGGCACTCGGTATAGTTATCAAAGTTGAATAATAATTTTAGTTTGAATTTTCTATTATAAGAATTTTAAGTTTCTTTTTTTTCATTTGTCACTTACACTTAATTCTTCTTCACTATTCTGTCTAGTGTTGAAAGAAAAATGCATGCAATATACTAACGTTTTACAAACCATCTCGATGTTTTTCGTCACTTCGTGCCGTCTGGCATTTTTTTTCCTCGTTTTTCGTTTAGCAGTTATGCATAAAATAGGTGTGGCGCACACTTGATAATGAACCATAATTTTCTGCATTATATATTTAGATCAGACGCGTGAGTCTTCGACTCTTCGCTTAGCGGACGCGCAGACAGATGTCCTATTTTCGAAATTTCGCCGCCACTAATGTTCATAAAAAATGTGTTCCCGACGCAGAATAGTCGGATAGTTTTCCTAGAAAACTGTTGACGGAATTTGTACGCCTTCGCAAAACAGTTAACTATTGTTGCTGCAGACAACTGAGTTTAATTAATCATCATTTAAATATCTCATTTATTTTTTTGTTGATAATACATATACAGTGATTGGAAAATGTGTGGAACTATGTACATATCTGTCTATGTAAATATCTATAAAAAAAAGATATTGTAATAAAATTTTGGACACGAAAATTAGGGATGTAGAACCATCAATTGAAGAATTTTTTTAAATATACAGAGCGTTCAAAAAATGTAACGTACTAAAGTTATACTTTTTTTAATTGAACTAACACAATTTCAACAAACTACATATAACGCTTAGAGTGTAAAGTATTTTTGATTTATTAATTGGTAAAAAAAAAAAATAAACTGGTCATACAAACAAAGTTAAACTTAATTTATGAGATTTCAAAATGAACACCACCTACGTAAACCAATATATCTGTAAATTCTCTTGTAACCCTCGGTATGATGTCTGGTAATATGCTTCGTATCTCTTCATTAATTCTTTGAAGCAAATCTTGCAAATTTCTAGGTGGGGTAAGATACAATTTCTCTTTTAGATAGCCCCACAAGAAGTAATCTAGTGGATTGAAATCGGAAGAACGTGCGGGCAGTTCAATTTCGCCTCTCCTACCAATCCATCTGTGGGCAAAAGTTCGATCTAATCGATCTCGAACGATAACTGAATAGTGATGCCCTTCTTGCTGAAGCCAGCTGTCTTAGGAAGTTGGCCATTTTCCTCCAATACAGGACTTATCTGGTTATTTAAAAGTTCTAAATATCTAGAGTTTCTTCTACAAAAAAGGGCCCTATTATTCTGTTTCTCTAAATACCAGTCCAAACGTTAAGCTTTCTAGGGTGTTGCATATACGGCTCTTGTATCCAGTGAGGATTACTCTGTGCCCAATACCGACAGTTATGCTTACGAATAGTACCGTTCAAATAGAAGGTTGCCCCATTCGAAGATACTGTATTATTTACAAAATTTTTATCACGATTGCAAATGTTCATAATTGATTCACAATACTCTGTTTTTTTGTAGAAATTATCATCAGAGGGTTTTTGTACGAGGCAAATTTTATAAGGATTGTGTTTTTCTTCATTAATAACTCTTCCATCTGCACGACGACTAATATCATGCCTTTGTAGATGAATGGGGATTTTCCTCTACAGATATGGTAATTTATGTATTATTTACAAAATTTTTATCACGATTGCAAATGTTCATAATTGATTCACAACACTCTGTTTTTTGTAGAAATTATCATCAGAGGGTTTTTGTTCGAGGCAAATTTTATAAGGATTGTGTTTTTCTTCTATAAGAATTCTTCCTTCTGCACGACGACTAATATCATGCCTTTGTGCCAGCCACTCGTGCGTAGATAAATGGAGATTTTCCTCTACAGATATGGTAATTTCTTACCATCATTTGTAAGACAAATTCATTGCAAATTACGAACACCATCATTGATGTTGTACTTTCTTAAAGTTCTGGTAACAATAGAACGCGAAATTGGCTGCCGATTGGGATGTATGGTATAGTTGACCCCCGCTATTCGCGGAGGTTGTGCTCCACGAAAACAACGCGAACATTGAATTCGCGAATATCGGGGTACACAAATAATAGCTATCTATGTATGTATAAACTACAGGTATGTATATAATCGACACAAATATATATACACACATACATATTGCGTATAAGAGCCAAATACAGTTTGTGAACTTTTAAAGAAATAAATGAACAACTGAAATATCGAAACTTTAGGGGAACTACTGAACAGCGAATACGGAGCGTGGATAACGAGAAATGTCAGTAAAAACAGAATCGCGAATAAATGAATGCGCAAATACAGGGGGCGTGTATAGCGAGGGTGTATTAAAAAGGTTACATATTTCCGATCGTCATTAGTGTTTGTATTCTTTGCCCTTCATTTAATGCAACCATTATTGACAAACAGCAATTATTTAATGACACTTTCAAATGCCACAAACTACTAGACCTTGTGATAAAATTTCTTTCTTCTTCTTTCTCTTTCCTTAAGACTTAGCCTTGTTTCTTCTACTATTTCAATTTTGTTAAGCCTCTTGGGAAGCAGATGTCCAGCTCTCGTACCATCTCTTGGGTGGTCGGCCTTGAGGTCTCCTTGAGTTTGGTTTTTCGTTCTTTGCCCATTTTGCCCATCGATCCCCCGTCATTCGGTCGACGTGGTCTCGCCAGTATCTTCGTCTATTTCTCGTAAATTGCACCACGTCTTGAATTTTAAGGTCTGTTCGTATATCCCTGCTTCTTACATGATCTCTCAAGCTTACTCCTCTGATATTCCTTAAGGTCCTCATCTCCGTTGCTCTCATCATGCTCTTCGTTTTTGTTGTGTCCGCTCGGGTTTCCACTGCGTATGTAATCACCGGTCTTACGGCTGTTTTATATATGCGGACTTTACTTTCGGTGGACATGTATTTATTCCTCCATACGAGGTCCCTTAGGTAGCCAGAAATTCTTGAGGCTTTATTCATTTGTGTTCTGACTTCCTGTTGTAGGTTTTTGGAGGTTATCTCGACTCTCAGGTACGTGCATCGCATACATTGTCGGATGGGTTTGTCATCTACAGCCAGTTTACATCTAGTGGGTTCTTTTGCTATGACCATTGATTCTGTCTTCTCCACTGATATATGCATGTTAAGGTTCTTTGCTTTTGTTTGGAACCGATATAGCAGTCGCTAAAGATCGTCCTCGTTATCCGCCATCAGGATTGCGTCGTCAGCGTAGCACAGTATCCGCATCGATTCCTGTCCCATTCTATATCCTCCATCCATTTCTTTTACGCCGTTGATTATTTGATCCATGATGAGGTTGAAGGTTGAATAGTACTGGGCTCAGGCTATCCCCCTGGCGTATGCCCGTCAGTACTGGTACTTGTTCTGTGAGTCCCTTTGGTGTTTTGATCTTGGTTGTATTACCTTTACTGAGGTCTTTTATTATGTGAATGTACGATAAAAAATGATGATACGATGATAAAATTTAAAAATTGTAATTGTTAACTTCTTGTTCAACAAAAAAAAAATCATTTTTTTAGTCGTCACGACAAAAGAAGAAATAAAGGAAATTATAGTACTTACATTTCTAATTGTAGAAGTTTTTATTTAAACGATCATACCTAAGTATCAAGCCAATACTTATTATTTAGAAAATACCGAGAAATAAATATTCTAAAAATTATGATTTTCGTTCGCATGTAAATCTCAAGCTAAATACTTAAGACTTCAAGAATTAAATATATATATATATATATATATATATATATATATATATATATATAATATATTCGAGACGCAATATGTGTAAAACTCAGTGTACATTTTATAATTACTAAAGCAGTAGAAAATGCATTCAAGTTTATCCAAATCAATGTGTTTGCAAATGTCGAAACGTTAAAATAAGTTTTTTATTTAAAGAATAATTTATCAATAAGCCGAATTCCAAGAAAAATCAATCTTATATACATATATATATATATATATATATATATATATATAACGGGTGTTCATTTGAAAAGTCAATCTAGTAGCATGTGATTTACTGAGAACATTTTGAAGTATGTCGTAAATTAAAATTTACTACTTAACCTACGAAGTCGTATATTTTGACAGTTTCATACATACAAATAAATAACAAATGTGATTGGCATTATCAAATGTCATTTGGATTTACGTTTACGGAACAACAAACACATACTAATATATATGCGTCTTATGTCTTATTCTATCAAAATTTTAAAGTAACCTAAATTGACTTTTCAAATGAACACATGCTATATATATATATATATATATATATATATATATATATATATATATGAAAAAAACCACATCCGTCCAGAAACGTGCAGATATCGATATTTCGCTGTCGTTACAGCTCATCAGTACACGATATTCAGACAACACATGATTCTTATTTGTATACTTTCGTGTATATATACGAATTATATTGAATTTAATTGGAGTGAGAAATGAGAATTATTCAAATCTCATCTCACATGCAATTGTCGCTAAATTTGTGCAGTTGATTCTACAATCTGACAAGATTACTCCTGCCGTAGAATGTAGACGCAAACACGTTGCGACGTTAGTCATCCACCCATGCAATTGCAGGGTGGATGACCTTTTCACAATTGCATGTGAGATGAGATTTGAATAATTCTCATTTCTCACTCCAATTAAATTCAATATAATTCGTATATATACACGAAAGTATACAAATAAAAATCATGTCTTGTCTGAATATCGTGTACTGATGAGCTGTAACGACAGCGAAATATCGATATCTGCACGTTTCTGGACGGATGTGGTTTTTTCATACAATTTTCATTATCCGCATGGGTGGATGACTAACGTCGCAACGTCTTTGCGTCTACATTCTTCGGCAGGAGTAATCTTGTCAGATTGTAGAATCAACTGCACAAATTTAGCGACAATTGCATGTGAGATGGGATTTTAATAATTCTCATTTCTCACTCCAATTAAATTATATATATATATATATATATATATATATATATATATTGTAGTAAACCCCGAAAGGCAATGTGGAAGAAATGATTCCACAACAGGAAAATGTCCCACGTTTAGGCGGGGAATGTAGAAATTTACTACATTCAGGAATTATATTGATAATATTAATGAGACTCTTATAAATTAATTATTTATCTCAGGCGTGTGAATTAGTCCGTTTTAAAAGATGCGGAAAGAAACATACATATAAAAAAAAAAACTTTATTAATTTTATAAATTTAAAGGGATATATATATCGATCACTTAAGCCGTTTGTCATACAAGCTGACATCTATCTCAGGGTAGAAAAAACTTACTGTGTGAAATCAGCAAGATTTTGATCTACTTTAAAACAGGTAGACAAAAAAGAAACCTTTCAACATATACCTACGGTAAATAATAACAATAAAACTTCTTCTTCAAACAAAACAATATAAAAACAATTATTTTAAATCCAAGAATACTAAAAAGGTAACAAATACAGTAGTTGGATATGGAATACCATAACAGGTCGGTATTTGTGTTTAAAACATTTCCTAATTATAATAATTATACTACAATAACCTAAGTTAATTTATTCTTGCAGGAAATGTAAATGAAAAAAACGTTAGATTGTTTGCTTCAAAGGAAATATAAATTTTAAAAACACTAAATGCATGAATCAAAAACGTTATAATGCAACAGTGTACTGATAGCAGTGATAACTGAAGTGTTCGGAGAAAGAATAACCTTGACGAGGTAATTCAAATCTAAATTGAACCAAATAAATGAAAGTTCGTTCTTGAATGAACTGTAAACTTTTAATTAGTTTTAAGGACAACCCAATTGGCATATGGGATGACGTTTTCTGAATAGTTTGCTTGAATCATACATTTACGATCATTTGTATAGTGATATCGATCTATTTTAAAATAATTACCAAATGATATTTCTTTGATGAATGTAGTTTAAGGTACCTTCTAAATCGGAATACGAAGTTAAGTCAGGATAAAAGGGAAGGATCTTGGTGTATCTCTTCAAAAATTTCTGTAAACTGGAAAAATCTCTCGTATCTTCTAAAATTAGGTGCAGGAATGACTGTGGAAGGTCAGGTATTTAAGGATATGATAATTCAGGTACAAAATGTGATAATTTCCTCAGTTGAAGTGATTTTTCTTCACTAATCACTTCGATACGCCATTAATTTTTTAAGTTTGAAAATTATGCTTTTGATGATAATATTAAAAACTTGATTTACGCTGTTCAAATTATTTTCTTAAATATTAAAAAATATTAAACTTTCCACTATCTTTAGGATAGATATACTTATAGGCACTTTTAGTTGTTCTAATATTTTTAATCTTTATTCTTATAAAACGCGAACTAAGAAAAATGCCATACTTTTACGGAATATGGCGTCCGTATCTTATGGGCTCTATACCACTACCCTCTAAATAAACGCTGATTACAAAACAAAAACGTCCCCTTGAAATCTGCTTCACAACATCTTGGTTTGTTTAGAAACAACGCAAATTAAAATTTGAATAAAGATTCAAATTTATATGAATTACAATTTTCTTCAGAATTAATTACATACAACTAATTACATATTTAAAATTAGATATTAAAACTATTCAAAATACTGTATTTATATTTCCTTGGATTTTCTTTTAATTATATGTAGTGTTAATTAAGACATATTTAATAAAAAAAATTTTATTTAGTTCTAAATTAACTAAATTCAAATATATTGTTTGAGGTAATTTGCCTCACAACAATATATATACATATACAGGGTTAGTTAAAAGTATGGAGACGGCGATTTATTGTCGTTAATATTTATTTTAGGGATTTATGTTCAATATAAAAGTTTGTTAGGATATTTTGATCTACATTTGAGAATATTTGAATTTTTTTTTTCTTCAATTGTTTTTTAGTTACGCCTGTCCGCGCATTTTTTTAAATGGGAACTAGTAAATTTTACTCTACCATTCGATAGAGTTTTTTTTTCTCTTTCCAATAATATTTTTGTTTTTTTTAAATTCATTTTAATAATTTTTTTACAAGAAAAATTAAAGAAATTAATAACAAAGTAAATTAAAGGAAGTGTTCAAATTGTCGTCCATTAGTAATTTGACAATGAGCCAATCGATTTACAAAACCCCGAACAGAGTTCTGTAAAAAATCTCGGGGAATTTCTTGTATCGTTCTGGTAATTCGGATTTGTAAATTTTCGACGTTATCGGGCTTTTCTTTGTAAACTTTGTTTTTTACGTATCCCCAAAGAAAAAAATCTAAAGGACTTAAATCTGGCGAACGGGCTGGCCATTCAATGGTTCCTCGTCTTCCTATCCATCTGTGGAGAAAAACGTTGTCCAGATATTGACGAACATTTACACCATAATGTGGTGGGGCGCCATCTTGCTGAAACCAGATACTGTCATTGGGCAGGTGTTCATTGTTTTCATGAGGATAGAGCGTAGCACTAGCAGGTATTATTTCATTTTGCAATAACTGCAAATACAGAGCAGAAGTTAAATTGCCATTGATGAAAAAGGGACCGATAATATGACCGCCTAGAATGCCAACCCAAACATTAACCTTTTGGGGGTACTGCGTATGGTGCTCCAAAAACCAAGAGGGATTTTCCGATGACCAGTATCTGCAGTTATGTCTGTTTACTTCACCGGTAAGGCAAAAAGTAGCTTCGTCTGAGAAAAGAATATTGTTGACAAAATTTTCATTATTATTGCAAATATTTAACATTTCTTCAGAAAATTGTAATCTCCTATCAAAATCATCTTCCCTCAGGCGCGGCTCGTGATGACGTATTTGGGAGTGCAAATACAATAATGCGAGTGCCTCCTGTGTTTGCGGTGTTTACTAAGAAAACGTTACAGTTAGTACACGAGAATACACGAAGCACTCCCATCATTGTACTTGCACTCCAAAATACGTCATCACGAGCCGCGCCTGTCTTGCGTTAACTCGTGTACAAGGTGTACCTTATAAGGTTTATCCTTTTCCCTTTTTAAAAACGCTCCGATCGATGACTGTGAAATATTGAAATTGGCCGCTAATTGATTGGTTGATAAATGGGGATATTCAGATACAGCCAATAAAATATCCAGTTTGTTATCATCGCTTTTTGCTGTTCTAGGTATACCACTTCTTGGCAAATCTTTAACGCTACCCGTTTGTTCAAAGCGTCTTAAAGTTTTACCAACAACGGATTTAGAAATTGGATTTCAATTTGGATGCGTATCATTAAATAAATTACAAACGTCTTGTAAACTTCTGTGTCTATCTACATAACCCAAAATCATAAGTGTTTCAATTCGTTCATGTTCACTTAAACTCGCCATTGTTAATATTAACAGCAACAAATTGCACAAATGAATTATTTCTGTCAAAGATTTGACGTACACAATAACCACTGATAAAATTATGTCGCTCAAGATTGTTTATCGCCACGCTTCTGTCTATCTGCGATGTACCCAACATCTGTTAAACACATGAACCGGTTTTTTTTTATAAAAAAGTTATTAAAATGAATTTAAAAAAAACAAAAATATTGTTGGAAAGAGAAAAAAAAACTCTATCGAATGGTAGAGTAAAATTTACTAGTTCCCATTTAAAAAAATGCGCGGACAGGCGTAACTAAAAAACAATTGAAGAAAAAAAAAATTCAAATATTCTCAAATGTAGATCAAAATATCCTAACAAACTTTTATATTGAACATAAATCCCTAAAATGAATATTAACGACAATAAATCGCCGTCTCCATACTTTTAACTAACCCTGTATATATACCAAAATTTGTTTTAGTTTACCATTCTTTCTTATTCTTTGATGAAGTTCGAGCATAGGTCCATGTTTTCCCTCTTTTCTTAAGAATTTCTGCTGTCTCCCTTTTCCTCGTCTGTGCTGAACTCTGGCGTCCGATAAACATTTGACCTGGCTTCTATGGTTCATTCGGTTTAGATGCCCAAACCATTTTAAAATTGATTTCCTTTAATAATATTAATGACTGATTTCACACCGACGTCTTCTCTTACTGTGTCGTTCCTTTGTCCATCTAATCTCGTTATTCCTTTCATTGCTCTTAAATTATTTACATCCATCGCCTATATTTTGCTTTTCAAATATTTATTCAACACCCAGCTTTCGCAGCTCCGAGAATTATAGCTTATTGTAATCATGATATCGAGGAGAATTGCAAAACGAAAAAAAAAAAAAACTGCGTTGAATTTAAAGAAGTATTACTTTAGAACGTTACATTTTTTAAACACTCTGTATATTTAAAAAATACTTCAAGTGATGGCTCTTTATCTCTAATTTTCGTGCCTAAAATTTCATTACAATATCATCTTTAATTTAAGGGATATTACATGGTGCCACATATTTGCTCGTCACTGTATAATACTTTAGTGAATTTTTCGTAGGTAAGTGCACAATTATTAATAAACTTATGTCCTGAATACGGATTATCTAATAAATTTAAAATATTTGTAAAGAAAAATACTAAAGAAGATGACGTTTATATTAGTTAATGTAATAACTATATTTTTAAAAAAATGTGTCAGATAAGCATAACTAAATGTGAATTGAATAGATCAGAACACAAAAATATATTTTCCACTCAACAGAATTAGGTCGATGCAGTATAAATAAGTCTCATGTTTGTATAAATAGAAAAATTCGTGTATCTGCAAGAAGTCTGGACTGAAAAATCTTATAAATCAATTCTAACAAAATTGTATTTTTCTTTACACTTGACCTATATGTTGAATTTCTGCGTTTACGTCGAAAGAATAATATATTTTTAAAAATATGGAAATACATGTAAAAATTAAAGTTGCAGATCGATAAAAGTATCTTTATGTATGCATATTAATATTTAAATTGACATTTTTCACCGGGGTGTCCATAACCTTATTATATGTACCGCATAGCTACAATGTTAGTTAATATTTATGTTCAAGAGATGAGGTAGATGTCATACTGAAACAACGAAAAGTGAAAAAAAACTGGATATTTTTATTTTAGATGAACTAATCCCAAAAACGGACCTGACTGTGACATAATAACTTTGAATATATTGAAAAATTTAAAGAGTGAAATAATTTCTGCAGTTCTACAAATTTTCAATGCAATCCTTAATTGTCGTTATTTTCTCTATCAATAAGTCATCTTCTGATGCTTTCCAAATTATTTTAAAAGCTTGTTATATCTGAAGAAACCGTTGTACGGTGAAACAGCTGTTATATATTATTAAATATTATTAAATAAAGTGTAAATCTAATACAACATTGTGTGTGTTTTTATCATTTAAAAGTTTCTATTGAAAAGACTAGTACCAATCCTAGGAAAGAAAATATATAGATCACCACCAGCTTGGATTCGAACGCTAACGCGAGATAGCCGATTTAAATTTATATATAAATATATTGGGGATCCTAAGGCGTTGGCCTAGACTCCAAATAAAAAGTTGGGCCGTATCTGTATATTTTATTTTGTCTTAGATATATACACGATAATTGACGATATTATACTTTGTTTTATCAGAACACAAAGACGCATTCAATATTCCCATAATAGAGAGGCTCTGAATGTTGATCAATGTGATATGGATGTGATCTCTGATATATCTTCCCTTCATTCGTTACATGTTAATTCCTCGAAATCCGGTGTTATGTTTTTTGGTAAAATGCCGACTTGCGATGACTTAACACGTACTTTTCGTTTGATAAAGAGGTGGTGAGATCTTGCCTGTGGTGACTAAAACCAAAAACTTTGGGCTATTTTTAAACTGTATTGAATGCGTCTTTGTGCATTGAATACAGTGAATCATGATCTGTTGTCTGCTGTGTTCTATTATGTAGGTCTCTTGGGTGATGCAATCAAATTATTAAGTACCTTCTTTCGGGACAAATCGCAGTCGGTTCGGGTTGATGATCGAATATCTGAATATGTTTGTCTGGTATCCAGTGTGCCTCGAGGCTCAATTTTGGACCTATTTTTCTTTTCTATATACACTAGTGCCATTTCTGAGTCGGTATAATAGTGTAACATACATTTGTACCCAGGTGTACTACTATTCATTTCCAAAGCATTCCCATAATAGAGAGGCTCTGAATGTTGATCAATGTGATATGGATGTGATCTCTGATATATCTTCCCTTCATTCGTTACATGTTAATTCCTCGAAATCCGGTGTTATGTTTTTAGGTAAAATACCGACTTGTGATGACTTTACACGTACTTTTCGTTTGTTAATGGGGTGGTGAGATCTTGCCTGTGGTGACTAAAAACAAATACTTTGGGCTATTTATAAACTACACGTTCAGATATAGAAAACAAGTGTCAAATTATATTAAACAGGCGCATGTAAATTTGAGACTTCTCTACCAGCATAGGTCTTATCTGACCATAGCTGCTAAATTGTATTTGTGCATCACATTAGTATTATCTCCTTTTATGTATTGATCCTCTGTGTATGGTTCATAAATAGATGCTAATGACCAAAAAAGGATTCAAAGAGCACAGAACTAGTATTTACGGTTCGCGTACGGCATTCAGAAATATGAACATATTTCGCACTTTGTCTTATTGTAAATGGTTGAATATGAGAAATCGAGCTGTAAATAAATTTATTGTTAAATAATACTAGATTTCCTTCTCAAGAGTATGCGGACATGTATTTTGTGTATGGCTACTGTAACGACAGTGCACGTCAAGCAGTTATTGAATACCAGCATCGGTTTCCCGATAGGCGCGTCGAATCGCTAGACAACTAGGAGTGCTACGAACGACAGTTTGGCGAATTTTAAAATGTGAGGGCTTCTATCCATATCACTATCGCAGGGGCACGGTTTGCTTGAGGCAGACCACTATGCTCGTCTAGTTTATTCTACCTGGATATTAAGACAGTCACGGCTTCATTTTAATTTCTGCAGAACAGTCCTCTGGACAGATGAATCTACGTTTACGAGAAGTGGTGTTACAAATCTGAGAAACCTGCACAGGTGGTCATCAGAAAATCCCAAAGCATACGCCCATCTAAATTTCAACATGAATGTTCTATTAACGTTTGGGCGGCCCTAATCGATGACTTGTTGATTGGTCCTGTCGTTCTTCGTGGGAGGTTAAATGCGGACAATTACCTTCAATTTCTTATTGACGAACTGCCAGGTCTTTTGGAGGATGTCCCACTGAATATTCGACGAGACATGTGGTTTCACATGGATGATGCACGGTCCTGTTGCATGGCCACCCAGATCACCCGATCTTAATCCCCTTGACTTTTATTTATGGGGGTACATGAAAAATTTAGTCTACGCGCAAGTTTCGAACACAAGAGAAGAGTTGTTGGATCGTATTCACCTGGCTGCCGAGCAACTCCGACAAAACGAGTATTAAATTCGGATAAGTACTTCTTCTATTGGCTTACGGGCACAAGCCTGAATTCAACAAGGAGGTGGACATTTCGAAAATACATATTATTAATTGAGATTTTTTAAATAAAATCAGTTTTTATTGACTTTAGGATTACATTTTTTTCATTATCTGACAATCACATTCATAGATCTGTAACTTTGAAACAAATAAAAATGGATACACAAGTTTTGCGCTTTTGTTACTTTGAAACGAAGTCTACTTTACGCTCCTAAAATTTGAACATAACGATACGGGACACCTTGTATTTAATAATTATATCAATAAGATAGTTTAACAGAAGGTGCGGTAACATGAAAAGCAACTGGTGTGATGGGGTAGTTTTGTTTATATAATTTGATCAATGGGTATACCACATTAATAAACTAAAGACTTCAACTATTAGTTTTATCTCCATTTTGTTCAGCTTATGTTCAGGGTGTAATTTCATGTCTAGACTAGGCGAACTCCAATTCAAAGACCTTGTAATAAATCCATTAAAGTAATATATGCAACACACTTGGACTTGATCTATAGATACTATAACAAAACGCTATAAATTTATCGTTAACAATTTATTATTTGAAAACAAGTTGAACGAGAAAGGTTACATTGCAAACATATATCGCATGCAAACTTTATCAAATTTATATTTAAGAATCATTCATCAAATTGTTCGCCGCCCAATAAATTATATTCACAGAACACAACACCATAAATTATAGTGGTAATGTATAAGCTAGTTTCATGTAGAGATAAAAACGAGCCATTCCGTACGGTGCAAAACCTTGAACTAATTATGCAACAAATAAAATGACCATTAAAATTTACGTCCCATATAATTTTTCTAGGTCGTTTCATCATACTTTTATACGAACTAAACCAATAGTAATTGTAGCTTCCTTCCATTCTTTGTATTATATTTCAATTCAGCACACGTTTTATTTAATCTATTTATATACGAAGTGTGTAATGTTAAGATCAAATCTGAAGTATTGAAGAAAAAGTGTTAATAACCCAATAAATCATTTCATTATTTGCAAATAACATGCAGTATCGCATCTAAATTTGTTTAAAAATACTTTTAGTGCGTGAAGCGACCGTAAGTGTCACTCAAAATACCAACTTATGCCATCTATTAGTTATTATTTTGTTATAAAATGACAGAGCAAATCAACAATTTGGTGAGCTATAAATCAATTAGAATTCAAGAAATCACCTTTCTGCGAGGGCGAGGGATCGATGGGAAAGGGCGCAAGGTTAATGTTATTATAAAAAATCTCAAGAATTGACAAACATTCGCGATTGAATATCTGTAAAATAGAAATAGGCAAGATAAAATGGACAGGGAAAACAGTAGATACTGCAGGCATTTTCAACTATTTACATGTTTGAAAACAATAGATTTGTGTAAGTGTAAACAAAAAAAAAATGCCAAAATAATAGCCTGCGAATTATTGAAATTGATTTACGTTCAACTAACAACAAACAAATTAACTAAGAATATAAAATCTGTATTTAGATTTTGATTAAAATACGAAATACTTGGGAAAAACTCCTTTTTTAGAAATGAAAAAATTTTAAGAATTAATCGAGGATTCAGAAAACCTTTTAAAAAAGGTTGTAGCACATTTTGCCCAGATATACGGTGGAAGCAAACAAAAAAGTTTTAGTCAACACGGGTCTGCAACTCAACTGTTTCTGACATTTGGTCGATTTTCTGTTTTAAAGTAACAAATTTTATTTTTGGGTTTAATTGTGACTTAAAATTAGTTTATGTTAGACATCTGTCGCCAGATTACTTATCATTTGCGTTAATTTTTTCTGTTCTTAAATTGTGCGTAAGTATACAAATGTAGTAATGAAATGCATTTTATGTACGGTCGTGCAAATGGTAATGCTGCTAAAGCACGGTAAATTTTCTCAAGAAATGCTGTCCGAAGCTGATTCATTTAAAATTAATAGAGGTTCTGGTAGATCTATAGGTAGATTGGTTTCTATTCCCGCAGTGGATCTAAATATTTAGGGACAGGTGGAGGACAACCTAAATATTAAGACTCGAAAGACTTATAGCAGGACAGAACCTCAGCCATTTCTAGATTTGGAGATATGCGCGAACAGCAGTGATATCCTTACTACATTCAACGCATGTAAGTTCTTGCTACTTCCGATTATGATGCAAGTAGGTATTTTTGTCAATAGATTTTACGAAAACTAGCAGAAAGTCCTACTTTTGCGGTTCAGATTTTATTTAGTGACGAGGCTGGGTTTATCAGAGACGAGATAATTTTCATACCAATCATGTATGGGCAGATGAAACATTCCACATGCTTTTGAACTATATCACCAAAACAACTTTTCGCAAAATGTTTGGCTTGATATTTTTTAAAACTATATAATTGGTCCAATAACTCTAGACCAATTAAACAGTTTACAAAACACCCTTTAGCGGGACAAGTATACTTGGATTTTTTAAGAAATTCGTTATGCGTTTTGCTGGAAGACGTGCCACTTCGTAACTGATCGAACATTAGGTTTATGCACGATAGAGGTCCTGTAAATTTTTCCATCATAGTTAGACATTTTTTAAATCAAGATTACAAAAGGTGATGGATAGTATAGTCTGGTCCAATTACATGCATATCCTGCCTGTCCTGACACATTTTGACTTCTTTGGCTTTTGTTTGGGGTCATCAGAAATTATTCGTAATTTTTATTCTAATAAATTAAATCGATTGCAAATGTATGGATCCATTGGAATATCTTTGATACGGCTTCTTAGATTTTAATAAAACTTTCCACATTTAAGTTAATACATATAAGGAATTCGAGGAGCATATTTATATCCGAATCAGACTTCCGGTTTAGCCGAAAACGATGTTAATTTTTTTATTTTAAATGCTCTGCTCTGGGCTTCACTAGTAATAAGATTTGGTACCTTTTCGTTCAACAATGACAAAGATATAAACAAAATCAATATCAGTTAAGAAAGTTTTCGAAATAATGACCTTTCACTTCTTGACAATATGACTACAGGCAAAAATATTACCATGTGTTTCCTTAATGTACCTTAAGGCTTCCCGATGTATTCGGAACCATAGTCCTTAATAGCTTAGTGGCAGAGCAATGGCCCGAAAATGCAATTAATTTGCATATAGGTATTTCATTTAAAATAAAAAGTTAACATCGTTTTGGCTAAACCGGAAGCCTGATTCGGATATAAATATACTCAGAGAAAAAGAGTTTTCAAAGCACAATTATTAAAATTCATTAAATTGGGAAAATGAATAGTTACTGTTGTATAGAATAAAAAAAATTCGTTGCGCCTATGAAACCGAGCTTTATTGAAATTGGTAAAAATAAAAATCTGTTTCATTTAAAATACAAAAGTTAAGATCGTTTCTGGATAAACAGGAAGTCTGATTCCGATATAAATATACTCATCGAATCCCCAATTTGCATTTAATTAATTGTGGAAAGTCTTATTAAAATCTAACCAGCTATGCAAAAGATACTTACATTTGCCTAACCTTGCATAACAGAAACAGTTGAATGTTGACTAAGGCTTTTTTGTTTGTTTCTATTGGTACTGTAATTGGGTAAAACATTCGATAACCTGTTTTTAACACCCGCTATATAAGTTTTACTTAGCATTTTCACTAAATGTTTAACATTGTTTAAAATTGAATTTTTATAATAAAAGTATAATCAATATCAAAATAAGAGTTTTATTATTAGAAGCGTAGCTGCTCTTTTACAACAAACGTTTTTACAAGTTGAGAGTTCTTCGTATTCCCTGCTACATTTCTTATTCTCAAAAGGAATAAAGGAATACAAAATTTATAACTCACTGACATCTATGTTGTTTTTACATAACGGTACTATATTTTACAATATTCGTTCTAAGAATCCCTTATTGTATTATATTCCGTTTAGAGGTAAAACATGAGAAAAACTGTTTAATGAATCTTATGCGACAGATCCGGATTTCCGCAAAATAACTTATGTATGTATACAATATTACACCTGTGCTGCCTATAGTATTATGTGAGCCTTATTTGAGGCGCTAAAAATCTTTTACTACGTTATGTTTGCGGATGAGAATAATAATAAAACAAATTTAGTATTATATAATAAAAACCACTTTACTTGTTTAACCTCAGGAAAGATATTTCAAAGCAAATGCAAGCAACATTAAAAAAACTAATCTTACTTGTATTTTTTATATTTCTTAGAAATATATAAATCTTAATGTTTAACAATGGTGATAGAACCGTAAATACATTATATATCTGCAGTAATTACAAGATAAAAAAATTTATATAAGTTTTTCAAATTTTGCGCCCATGAGCAATACAATTACAGTTTTTGCACAAATTTAAAATCTATTCCATCAAACAACAATACAATATTAAAATAACTTTAACGGGAAAATAACTTCGATTTACACCTGGTTTCATAATATTCGCCTAAAAATTGCTGTAACTAAAGTAACTTTATCTTTTTCAAAATAATTTAAAGTAATTGCGTTTCATAATGTTGCATCTGGGAAACTTTAATAAAAGTACAGTTTATTCAATTTAAATAAAAGTTGGTAACATAAAATCTTAGAATGAAAATATCTGAATTTCAAAAATACAAGTAGCAAATTTCAAAATACAAAACATTTTCGATTTTAATTAGTGATGGGCATATAATAATTGAGTAATTTTAATAATCTACTTGGTAGAGTAAAGTGGCCTAATATCGGATAGTTGCCTAATATCGGATATTACTGTTTTGAGGAAATCTGTAATCTGAAATTAAAGAAACCTGTCTACACTTCAAACTAAAGCTAAGAATATGCATATTTTAGTGTTATTTATAAATCATAGATGGCGCTATGGGTATTTATGTAAACTGTCACTTTCCGAGTTTTTCGACGCGCTAATTGTTATCGTGATTTTCAGACATCCAGGTGAGTTATTAAAATTGTTTCTAAAACTTACATTAGTATGTAATATATCTGCTTTAAGTTGGTGTATTTATACATATCGAAAATTATATATGCTGTTTGTTTGACAAACGTAATCTCAAAGATGAATATTTGCCTAATATCGGATGTTTACAATGCCATAATATCGGATATCCGATATTAGGACAAAAAGTCTCTTGTAACGATTTAGGTATATCTATTATCACCGTCTTTAGGTAGCGAATGTCCCATTAATGAATATACGTTGAAGTTTTCATCAAAAATTTAGGATACGATTAATAATTGTGGTAAGGGGTTATATACCTTTTTAAGTTTTTAAACTTTTATATTTAAAATATTTTGAAAGTTGATTATGAAACCGGCCCTTAATCTTGAATGAATTGGCTTATATGAAAACTTAAAATAATGTGTATCTGTTAGATGTAAATGTCAGGAAGATGTTATTTAAAAAAAAAAATTAAGACCAACAAATGTAAAATTTGAAAGGGGTAAATATTAATGGTATTGATATTTGAAAAACAATTGAACGAGTTGCTGGGTTTTTGAATGATAAAAAAAAGAAATTATTATTGATTTTATAGAGATACCTCGCCCATGTTCGAACATAAACCGCCGTTCTCGACACGTAATTACAGAACCTTAAAGGAGATCAAACTGAAATGATCAAAACGTTTAGACGAACATGAACGTGCAGAACAATCGTGACAACAACGTCAAGAACAATTAGATCAACAGAGAAGACGTATGCGTTGCAATATCTGTATGATCGAACTTCATATCACCGAATTTCTTTTTCATACGAACTGGATATGTATTCAATACAATACCTCACGTAATTTCGATCAAATCGGAAAAAATGGACAAAGTACAAAGCACACGATTAATAGTTAAAAAATTGATGAACAATCTAATTGAAGCAACAATTCTGATTGGACCTCATAAATGTGAAGACGAACTATTTCCACGAATGCCACTCATTCTGACCGATATGGCGTTCGATTTCAAACGACTTCAATTTCCAATACGCCTTGCGTTCGCTATGAATATCAATAAAGCATAAGGGCAATCTTTGCAAATGTGCGGTTTGAATTTAGAAAACGTTTGCTTCTTGCATGGGCAATTATACGTCGCATGCTCCAGAGTCGGTAAACCGTCTGATCTTCATGTTTTTGCAGAAAACGGACAAACAAAAGATGTAGTAAATCCACTACCTTTACAATAAAAAATATTTTTTTGCGAAAGATATCGGTTTTATTCCTTTCCCTGCGTTCCACATAGCCACAGTAACGCAAGGCAGGGTGTTGAATTGAATGTTGTGTTTTCTCAATGAATCTATGTTCGCTACAATAATTTTATTAACATTCTCATTCATTTCATATCAGACCGAGCTAAAGCGAAGCGTGGCCGAGTTTATCTAGTAATTCATAAAATTGTTTAATTCTGAAATGCATTTATCACTAAATATCCAGTAAGTTTCGATTATGAATTTCCGTTAATAATATATTTATGTATTGAGAATATCACCGTTAAAAGCAACGATCACAACTTACAGTAATTTATCAACTGAAATATCTCCTAATTGTTCCAAGCAGTGTACATGGGACATCACTTAAAATGGTATTTATATCGTGTGATTAAAACTTTAGCTATGCGTTTATGTATGTCTCTTAGTTGCTTATGCCACGCCAATGAATTTATTCCATTTTCTTTATCGTTAAAATGCATTGATGATATATAGTTATGATCTGAGTGCAAGCATATGGTGCATCAACGAATGCAAAACATGTAATCGAGTAATAACTTTTATTGCTGCAAAAAGGGGAGACATTTTGACGTCTCTCCGCACCGAGGGAATGTTAATACAAACAAATCAGTCATCATCATCATATGTACGTAGAAAAAAATCTTATACGAGAGTAGTTCGAACATATGTCGGGTTCAACATACTTTTGAGATCGTTTCTCGATTACACTGTAAGGGTCGTTCTTTATGCTTGTACTACTCGGTGAATGTATATTAGAAATGAGTTGAAATAAAGTATGTTGATACACCTACATGTCAATATAGTTAACACAAGCACACATTTTACAACTGCCAGATAATGTCTGTACTGGAAAATGTAATAATATTTTTAAGTTTTAATCAAAGAATGTATTATACAACAATTTATATTGTATATTTATTTTATTTTTTTTAAATAAGAGCGAAATTCTATACTACAGCCTTGAAGATATAGAGAAGTGTACAGAGTCAATACTGTTACGTCTGTACAAGTAGGCACTGTAAATTCAAGGCTTAACTTTGAATGAGAATAAGTATATTTTAATTTTGCGATATAATCACTTTTCGTTATTATATATATATATATATATATATATATATATATATATATATATATATATATATATATGGTAAACCTAATCAGTAGGCGATTAAAGGTCTGTATATTACTTCAAAATATATGTATTTAAAAAACTCTACATGTTTCGGCTGTATACGCCTTTTTCAAGAGAATACAAAATATGAATGACAGGATATAAATGTCAAGTAATTAAGTTGCTATGGTTTAAATTATTCAAAGATACATTCTAGTAATAATAATAAATGATGCCTTAGTATTCCAAAAAATAGATAACAAGGTGTGAAAATATGTGTTGTTCGCTGCTAGCAATTTGTGTCTCCTTCTGGGCATGAACTTGTGTGTTGGTTGCTGCTGGCAGCTTGCGTCTCTCTATGGGTGTGTGGTTTTGTGTGAGAGCGTAAGTGTAGGGTTTTGTATGTCGGTGCGTTCGTGCGTGTGTTTAGTGATCGGTCGCATGAATTTAGAGAGGTCGGATAACCAGCCGTTGCGTAGGGCCGCCAACCCTTTCCCGACAACTTCTTTACAATTCCGTGCAGTACTTCGACGGTCTGACCCCCGCCCCAACGAGGCAAGGCGCAGACAGGCGAAGCGCACCCTGTACGGGGTTGCTCATCGCAACTAAGGGAACACTCTTAGTGGCTACCTCGGTCGACGATGGTCACACTTATGCCATCTTAACGTTTTCCGCCGAAGCGGGGGCATAGCACACACGTCGAACGTGTGTGTGCTGTTAACGGCAGCCTAGCCAGGTTGTCGCCCAGGACCGGTACTAGTGGTGTGTGCATTGCGCGGCGACGAGATAGCGCCGCGTAGCATGGTTCCTCACTCTTGCTGGAAAGGCGGAATGGCACCTGACTGCCCAACGGGCAGACCCCCCTCATGTCTTGCTTTTCCCTGCCTATCCCTGTTTTCTGTTTTTTGCTGATGTGGTCCTCTACTGGGTTGCAGCCTAGCATATGCGCTACAAAATTCTAGGGGGGTCTGCCCGTTGGGCAGTCAGGTGCCATTCCGCCTTTCCAGCAAGAGTGAGGAACCATGCTACGCGGCGCTATCTCGTCGCCGCGCAATGCACACACCACTAGGACCGGTCCTGGGCGACAATCTGGCTAGGCTGCCGTTAACAGCACACACACGTTCGACGTGTGTGCTATGCCCCCGCTTCGGCGGAAAACGTTAAGATGGCATAAGTGTGACCATCGTCGACCGAGGTAGCCACTAAGAGTGTTCCCTTAGTTGCGATGAGCAACCCCGTACAGGGTGCGCTTCGCCTGTCTGCGTCTTGCCTCGTTGGGGCGGGGGTCAGACCGTCGAAGTACTGCACGGAATTGTAAAGAAGTTGTCGGGAAAGGGTTGGCGGCCCTACGCAACGGCTGGTTATCCGACCTCTCTAAATTCATGCGACCGATCACTAAACACACGCACGAACGCACCGACATACAAAACCCTACACTTACGCTCTCACACAAAACCACACACCCATAGAGGGACGCAAGCTGCCAGCAGCAACCAACACACAAGTTCATACCCAGAAGGAGACACAAATTGCTAGCAGCGAACAACACATATTTTCACACCTTGTTATCTATTTTTTGGAATACTAAGGCATGATTTATTATTATTACTAGAATGTATCTTTGAATAATTTAAACCATAGCAACTTAATTACTTGACATTTATATCCTGTCATTCATATTTTGTATTCTCTTGAAAAAGGCGTATACAGCCGAAACATGTAGAGTTTTTTAAATACATATATTTTGAAGTAATATACAGACCTTTAATCGCCTACTGATTAGGTTTACCATATCATACCAAGGTCACGAAGTTATTATATATATATATATATATATATATATATATATATATATATAAAATAACGAAAAGTAAATATATTAGAAGGAAATTCTTGTTTTCTTGACCGTAATATAAAAGATACAAAATAAGTGTTTCTTGAGAGTAGCTGCCGGGTAATTAAAATAGTATTTAATTTGGCGTTTCAATATTATATATAGTACCTCTTTATATTATTATACATATTATATTTATTATATATTTTGTTATATGTATTTTATATATTAGAAAGCATCCACATACAAAAAACACAAATTCCATAAATGACAGAACAGACATAAATAACCTCTCAGCTATATACCCATTCATTCATTATATAACACCTCCCCCCCTGTCTAGTGACTTTACAAACATTACAAAAAATAAAAATGTTCTCTTTCACATACATGTTATGCAGGCATGCGGTTAAAAGGGTTCAAGTTCAAATATTACAGTTTTGGTTGTGGTTTGAAATGCAACGTTCAAGTGTTTATTTGTGAGTTGCTGGATACAATTATGCGTAAATTTATAAATAAGAGTGCCAACACATAACTCTAGCTCATCTCCTGATTAAGTCATTAATAAATAACGAAATATTGAGAATGAGCATTTTAGTTTTAATGTAAATAGATCGACAACGCAAATATTAGTGAAGTTATATTAGTACGGTCAAGAAATTTTCTATAATTTTGTGTATATATATCAATTGATAAATTCTTGGAGTTTTTGGGCTTTTATATGAAATATTTACAAATATCAAATTAGTATGTAATTGCAAAGTAAATCAGGATGTAAACATTGCTGTCTACAAATTTCAAAGCAAATCATACAAAATTTTAATTGAAAAATATTGTCTACGTTGGGATTTGAACCCAAGTCTATGGTTTACCAGACCGTTGCTTTACCACTTAAGCCACGATAAACCTTGGTTCAAGCTATTTAGAAATGCATTATAAAGTAACAGTGTTAATGACTCAGATGTCAGTTATTGAATGTAAATGTCAGGTTTGAATGCAGAAGTCAGTTTTGAAAGCAGATGTCAGTTTTGATATCAAATGTCAGTTATTAAAAGCAAATGTAATTTATTGAAAGCAGATGTCTGTTTTGAAAGCGGAATGTCTGTTATGAAAGAAATGTCAGTTTTGAAAGCAGATGTCTGTTTTGAATGCAGATGTCAGTTATTGAAATCAGATGTCAGTATTTTGAACGCATTTGTTAGTTTTGAAGGTTTTGAAATTGCTAATTATTACTCCATAGCTATGTGAGTGTTTTAGATAATTTCTTAGCCGTTGATTATTTTCGTAAAAATAAATTTCCGTATATACATTTCATTGCCTTTATTACGACTCTGGTGAAATATATTTCACAACTCCGTCTGTTTGCATTAAAAGAAGTACAAACAGGCAACTTTTATCAATACCATCGCACTATAACATTCATATATACATGTTAAGTTGATCGATTGTACATTGTCGCTACCGATGAATCTAACCCGATACGGGATTGCGCCGTTTCCACCGTCTAAATTATAACACATTTACGCAACACTTGGTGAAACGATTTAATGAAACTGGCAGTGTATTAAAATGGAAACGCACAAACAACCTACTGTTTTAAATGATGGTACTGTTGTTGATATCTACAACAGAATGGAAAACAGTCCAACCAAACCACGAAGTACTTACATTATATAAATTTATTTATAGATCTATAATATGGTAGCTGCAAAAGGGCATTAACTAAACATCTACATATGCACCCTTATAAGAATTGTTGTTTTGCAACAATTGTATCCACGTGATTTTCAACGCAGAATAGAATAATGCAAAACATCATGCCACAAGTTGAATATAAAATAATAACCAATAGAGTAACTAAATGAGTGATTTGTTAAATGTTCAACAATTTTATAAATTGGTGTTTAGATGTTATCTTTTGTGTATCTGCTTATGCACATTGCATATACGTAAAAGTTATAATTAAGTTGGCGACAATTCGTTTCTTTATATTTATTAATTATGAAAATAAATTATAGCGAGATTTTCGATTCTTACAGCAAACAGCTCTGATTTCAGTACAATTTAGTACATTTTCTTACATTGTTAGTATATTTAAAAAATCTGTGGCAGCGCTTCACACAACATATGCACACAATATATTCCTTGAGAAAATAATAATTCATTTGGACGAGCTACTATAAAAGTCTTGATTAATGCATGTCCCATTTAATCAAATAATTATTCACATTAATTATGCATCAAGAATGCGTACGAATATACACAGAACTGACTGCGTTGTAAACAATCAGCAGAATTATTATTTGTACTGGACGTTGTATTCATTATATAAACCAGTTATTAAATTAATAAAAATAATTCTTATTTATGTACTTTATCTTTATTTATTATTCACATAGTTATGTGATTAGAAATTATGTGATAATTAATATCAATTTATAATTTTTGCCACTCCAGTGATAAGATATATTAATATATCAGGTTGAGTATATGTCAAAGTCATTTTAATACCTAATTGAATTGCCAATTTGTGCAAAGATGGTATATATTTCTATACATAATTATTTACAAAAAAAATAGAACATCAAGTAGAAATCTAGCATTTCCGACATATCATTTTGTTCGAGTTAACAGAAAAGTTAATACATCAGAAATCGCTAGAACTATTTGTGCCGTTTACGAAGCAAACGTAATTAGAGAGAGGAGTAAATAGTTTTCTCGATTTAAAGAAGGCCATTTTTACTGTTCATGTACTATAGTTTCCCGCACTTCTCGCCTGTTCACGCCCCTGTGATACGACCGGGAATGGCGTTCTTTAGTGATTACCAAGAATTTTGGTTTTTTATATTATTGATTCTATTCATTTCGGCAACACAAAATAACATACACAAACGAAACAGTGGAAAGTTACGTTAGCGAAAACTGAATGCAAGTCAGATCGAATTGAGCTAAAACTAAGCTTCCCAATGCTATCCAAACCCAATGCTTCATAGAATTGCCGGTTCTCTGACCCGCCAACTGTCCCCTGCAGACGTCCTATAAACTGATTGAATGCCAAACTATTTAGTACCTGGCTTGAATGCATTAAAATAATTTGATTTCTATTAATGTTTATTAGGTGTACAGTAAATTGTGGCGAAATTTATCAAAATAAAACTTTGGATGTAAATATTTTCTGATGTATTTATATGTAAGTGCTATAAAAAATACGGAATTATCGGCTATATTTATTTATCAAACTACAGCTAACACAAATTTGTTTTTCTTATTAGAACATGCAGAAAAAAAATGAAAGTGCACGCTTAGTGTTAAACTTGAAGTGGGACTACTTTGATCATACCCGTTTTTTAAATTTCTTTCTATAGTATCCCCATTTTATGATGCAGTAGCAGGAGAAATAATTCACTATAACTAACATTTCACATAGGTATTTTAGTTCAAACACAACAGGGCGACTTTGATAATTGGGATGACTTTAATTAGTTGCATTATCGAAATAGAAACGCTATCTCAGACCTGAAGACTTTTCCTAAGACGTGGAAATGTAGATTTTGGTACGCTTGTTAATGTTTTAATAAATTTTGCAATTTCCACTCTGAACGAATCTTACCTTTCATCGGACGGGAAAAGGCCACATCTAGTGGCTGGCACAAATGGGTGGAATTAGGTACCAGGCATACGAAAAATTATGTCATTATTCCTACACAAGTTTAAAACTTCTTTATCTATGTGCGATGGCAAGTTATCGTCAATTAAGACTTTGCGCCCTGGTAGTCGTTTAGCGTGTGGTAGAAAGCAACTTTTAAAGCAATTCTGAACGGTTGGTGCATCAATTCATCCAGTAGATGTTCGATTATATAACGCTTGACGGGTGCAGCACGGATATCCAACTGGCCCATTCTCTTTCCAGATATCGTACAGGTGCAGACTTTTATAAATGATATATGGTGGCAATAATTTTCTGTCTGCAGCTCCACAACCCATTACAGTGGCCGCATTCTTTGAGTGATTCATAATCTTTTCAGGATATTAATATAAAATAAGTAGATAACCTGATATACATGAAATATCTACTGTTTATAATATATTTAGAAAATCAGTATAATGATCACTTACCTTCCAATATGTGAAGTTATTTACATGTCAAAAACACTTATTCGCTTAAATTTACTAAATATTTTTTCACACAGAGGACAGCTGGTTTACTTAATGCCATATGCAGAATGTATCAGGCAGAATTGAAACGGTTTTATTCAACCAATGTCATGTAATTTGATAAAATGTCAGATTACTTATCAAAATGTCGAAGTACTTATCAAAGTCGCCCCGTGGATTTCGCCCCAATATACGGTAATTATAATTAAAATTACGTGTGGACGACGTTTATTAATTAATTAATAAATTAATCGTTATTTTTAAGAAAAATAAGCCTTGTATGTTATGGAGCCGCAACACTGATCCGGCACTGTTTGAGAGATCTTTTTCGCATGCAGCTTTGACTAATTATAAGGTCCTTGCAGTGGACCGCAGGCCTTGTCTCACAATCAGTATGAATGTTTTCAAAACTAATCTGAAAAATCAGTTATTGCTAGAACAGAGAACTTCACATAATACACAGTGAGTAATTGCAAATTTTTGTAATTTTTAATATAGATTTTGTTACCTCTTTATTTGTTATCATATTTCTTATTAAGCGTGTGTTACCTGCTTGTACTCTATGAAGTATACATGTTGCTTTAAGTTATTGCTTTGCATCAAGTGTATGCATCTAGTGATTGAGTAGAGCAGCTTAGCTGGACTCCGCCAAATAAAGTCCTCTATTATTATAAATATTATTATTATTATTATTATTATTATTATTATTATTATTATTATTATTATTATTATTATTATTATTATTATTACTATTATTATTATTATTATTACATTTGGGGCCATGGATCGGCGGCTCTATAAGGGACGCCGTCGCTGTATTCACAACTCGGTCCGTCAAATTTTTATCTCTTTCGCTTTCTATCAAACAATCTTAGAGGAATCTCCTTTAATAACAACGTCGCTCATTAAAATTGGCCTTAGAGCTTCACTGCCAAACAATCTAATTTCTTCAGGCAAGGAATCGAAAAATTGCCAGATCGTTGGGAAGCAATCACTTTGGAAGAGAATATATTCTTGATTAGATCGTGTATTTTCTTCAATAAAGAATTAATAAATTTAGAATTCAATCAAAATGCTACGAATTATGCGTTCATTTCCAAAATCGGGTAACTTTTTGTCAGTGGGCACATGAACAATTATAACAAATTCCCAATTTTTTTCGTTATGTGTTGTTCTCCGACGAGGCGTCTTTGACAAACCACGGAATGGTTAATTGACGCAATATACATTCCTGGAGTGTTTAAAATCTACTGGCTTAGCCAAGTTGAATACCAGTGCCCTTGGACTGTCATCTTGTGGTGTGGAATAGTTGGTAACAAAGTCATCGTCCCCCACATTATTGAAGGCCACTTGAATGGGGAAATGTATCGAGATATTTTGGAAAATGAACTGTCAGCACTATTTGAAGAAGTTCGCTTAGAAGTACAACAGAACATGTGGTTTAAACATGATGGTTATCCAGCATACTATTCGGTGGTAGCACGTGAAGTACTTGATCGTAATTTCAATGGTCGCTGGTTCAGTAAATTGACATGGAATCGAAAAATTGCCAGATCGTTGGGAAGCAATCATTTTGGAAGAGAATATACATATTATTGATTAGATCATGTATTTTCTTCAATAAAGAATTAATAAACTTAGAATTCAATAAAAACGCTACGAAATTATACATCAACTGATAGAATTAGTAGAAAACATTGAAAATTCATAGCCGACATTGGTTGCAAAACCGAAATAATAAATTTTGAATTTGTATATTCGTCTGCCATTACTAATTGTCAAAAAACAAGACAATTTATTAATTTAAAATTACGTATTATTTAAACGAATGTAGATAATGCTCATTCTCTTCCATAGAGAAAGCTCTTTTTCCTATTATCCTAATTCGTAATTATTAAAAATGATTTAGTTATATTGATTCCAGTGATTTATTATTCATCATTCTAGTTATTGTAGACGTTTTGATCATTGTACGGTGAATAAATAAAGCGATTTTATTTTTAAAGGCAAAATTTACTATGTTTGTCAAGGCTACACATTTTACTTATCTTATCTAGAGAGTAAGTGTGTCAATTCAAAAATAACAATATTTACTGTGCTACTACAAGTAATATTATTACTTCCTATATCTCAGAAAAGCATTAATAATATATTGCGGTTTTTAAAATACGTTGCTCAATAATCTTAGATAATACCGAATCTATTAAAAAAGTATTGAAATATTTTGGAGCCCTCTAAATACATACAAATTACGAATTAATGCCAAAAGTAAACGGAATTTTTATACGTTCTGGATTTTTCACTAAGAGTTCCTGCGATAAATAATAAATCCTACCATGAACAACAATCGCAAATTATAAGTAACAGCTTTGGCATTGCACTATTCAGCAGGTTGATATATTAGTTCTACTATATACGTCAAAACATGTCAGGTAGCTTTAAACAAGTGGTTGTTGATTGTTTAAGGCAATGTGCTCGCTCTCTGAAATTTATTAATAGATTCTTAGCAAAACGATAAGATGGGCAGTAAAAAAGTGGCTCTAAAATTCAATTAAGAAAAAGACTGCGGTGCCTTTTTTGTAATTTGTTAATGGTTTGTATTTTTTTCTTTGAAATATTAATTAAAAAAAAGCTGCACCCCAGCGAGAACAAGTTATCGTACTTTTGACCAACGACCTCTACCTATGTCGACCTGTATGTAAATATTGAAGCGAATGGAAGTTCTTCATCTCTCTCTTTACCATTGGTTTTAAAATTACCAGATTACAGTGCAATGTCCACTTCAAAATCAAAGTTTACAATATCGCACACACAGCCTTAAATGGACCCAGGTAAGTAAGTTTTACCCTTCAAGTATGGTGCCTCTGAAATATCTGTAGAAAATGGGGGATGAAAATTAATGTGTAAGGAGAACAACACGTAGAACTTCATTTTATTAAGTCATACCAATAAATGTTTCCTAGGAATAGAGATATTTGCAATGGAGCAGACTTATAGTTAAATCTAATGGAGAGACTAGCATCTACATAGATACCTACAAATATTGACAAAACTATGATGCGTGAAACAAAACTATCTAAAAGGGTCCGAATTGGGCGAAGTATTCATTAAAGATCAACAAACGAATAAAGTAATGATAGTATATATCTAATTCTTATAGGATCAAATTAGATTAAATGCAAGAAAAAATTGAAAATCATCTGAATCTTCCAAGGCATCCAATCAAGATGAATAAGGAAATGAGATAGTGATTAAATACAGTAAGTCTACAAAGTCCAATAAAGAGTATTTTATAGTCTAAATAATTTCGAACGATATATTATCTATTAACTAAAGTTCGGATTATATGCAAATTGTGCTTTTTTTAATTGCCTTATTTTATTACAATAACATTAAATAAACCCAGAAAACAGAAAATAATTTTATTGATATACCTATTAAAAACAAAATTATGAGTTTTCTAGGCTTATTTAATGTTTTTAAATAAAATAAGGCAATTCAAAAAAAACATATTTTGTGTATAATTCAAACTCTACTAATAACCAAAAGTAGAAATAAACAGCAATTTTTGAGAAAGTGGCATTCAAAGAAATAAAAGAATATGTGTACTCCGGAACAATAATTACAAGTAAAGAAGAAGAGAAAAGAGGTGAACTTGAGAAAAGTGAAACCAATAGATTACTTATTATGGCCAACACAAATATCTAGAAGCCCAAAATTAAGTTTAGTTATATTCATATGAAGCCGAAACATGGATTCTGAACAATTTTAGATGACAATTTAAAGAAAAGATATTAAGATGATAAATTAAAATTTTTGGTGAGAAGGTTGATAGATGTATGAACTGCGGAATATATAGTACTCAAGGAAGTCAGACAAAAAGGAAAGGGAAAGGGAATCCGAAAAAAGATGGAAAAGAAGAAATATAAGGAACTGAAGAAACAAAGCCAAAGCTTATTATAGAACAAATTATCCAAGTTCGGTGCCTGTTTTAAATCTGATTATAGATTATATATGAATGTTGTAGTTTCAATGCAACATAATGAATAACTGTAAAAATATATTTAGGCGAGATGTATTAAGGCTATAATTCTTTCTCGAGCAAATTACAGGATTCGGGATTTAAAAAAGAAATTGGAGAATTTAAACCATTTAAAGCGTCCAAGAAAGGTATTAGAATCAATAAATGGAATCAATCTCCTTAATTATTAGTTATATTGAGAGAGGCAATGATAGAATTATTTATTTACTTCATATGAGAAGCAATAAGAAAAAAATAGGTGGTAATGTATAAATTACTTTTATGACAAAAAAAAAATGTCATAAATAGTTATTTATGCAACAAGTGAGTAAAGTAATCCTTTTTTTCGCCAGTAGGAAAATTTGAGGCAATTCCTACAAGTGGAAAAAAGTTGCTTTACCCACGAGTTTCATACAAATTTTTTTTCTACGTCCGTAGATTTAAATAAATTCGATAAAATTAATTTTTATTAATTTTTATTTTGTAATAGTAATATTAAACAAACAATTACAATTGTGAGCATTATTAATTTGAAGTGAAGAAGAAGCTACATTAGTATTAGTATGCAGTTGAAGCTTTCTTCGCTGTCATTCTCCATGACCAATAATAAGTAACAGTCCTTTTCACTAGACAAAAAACAGGTTTTTATGATCGGAAACGAATGTTTGACAGTTTATTGGAGGAACTGATTGACATGAGAGCGAAGCATTTAGAGCACACTTTGTGTGAACAATTTTTTTTAACGCAAAAGCGTGAAAACGCTAAATATGGCACTTTTTTAAACGTTTTTCGATAGATTCATGCATCATACATTTTATGAATGCAAATTATTGAAAAACACTAAGGAGATTATAACGGACGTAGAAATACGCTAAAATCTAAATTTTTCAACCAGTGCAGTCCTGCAGAAATTGCCTTACTCAGCTTGTGGATGCTACCAGGGAAACTTCTTCTGCAGCAGTCGTTTACTATATGGGCCATAGTTTATTACACATTTCGGCAGTCGCAGAGGCTAGTATCTTCTAGTTTCCATTTATGGAAATTGCATCTTCCGTGGCCTGTGCAGAACGTATTTAAATGAGACTATGGCCTACATGGACGGGTTACGTCCGGTAGAGGTTTTTAAAAATTAGAAATTAAATCTCTATTCCGCAATTCAGGGTGTTGTTCGAGGAGGGCTATCCAGTAATCGCTCACATTGATGAGGTGCTGAACTTCCGTATCCAGCCAAATCGGTCTTCTAGATTTCAGTCGGGCCCTGGGAACGCTCTCCAAATCATCACGTATAGGAAGTGTTGTTAGTAATCTTCCCATTCATTCCGTTCTGCAGCGAGACGTCTAATATCCGACGGGGTAATGTTAGAGAGAATCAGTAGTCAGAGGCTAGGTGTAGATGTAACAGTACTAGTGACTATTCTCATTGCGTCGTTAACTTGTATGCTAATTAGCTTAGTGTAAGAGCTTCGATACCAGACACCACCACTGTATTCAGCAGAATAGTAAGCCAGCGTAATGACTGCCGTTCGCAAAGTCTCTCCATTCGCTCCCCATAAATTGGTGACATTGGTGATCTGCACCTTTTGACTAGTTTTATAGAAGTGCTGGCTGAATGTCAGAGACCGGTCTAACGTTACACTGATATATTTAGGGTGGAGGTGGTTGTTGATCCGTCCACCGCCAAACTCAAGAAACCAACAGAGAGCTCAATCTCTGTTGGTTCCTTTGTTACACAAATGAAAGACGCATGATTCAAATTTTGAAGGGTTGAAGCCTTATAATATTCGTCTAAAACGTGCATTGCAGACCTGCAACAAGTTGTACTTCTTCTTCCTATAAATTCTTGGTTTGGTGCATAAAGTCAGGCCATCTGACTATAGAAATTTTAGTGATCTCGTGGGCGGGAAATCATACGAAACATCGAAAAGAATGTTTTCGTGACCATAGTAACTTGGAAATAAGGTTTCGATAACTGGAAAAAAAAATTGGGTTTGACGAATAAGTTAGGCTTATTATAAATATAATAGAAAGTTAGTATTGGAAAAAATATATTTTGCTTTTTAATTTCATGGCATGCGAGAACATCATATATACTTAAAAAAAAAAAAAAAGAAGGATATAACCCTTTACCACAATTATTAATCGTATCCTAAATACGTATTTCGACAACTAAGTTGTCATCATCAGTAGGTAAAACCACTAATCAAGGTGTCGCACACGGGGCACAATAAAGCTAGCACAACAGCTTACGCAACAACTGGTGGTTTTACCTACTAATGATGACAACTTAGTTGTCGAAATGCGTATTTAGGATACGATTAATAATTGTGGTAAGGGGTTATATACCTTTTTATAAGTTTTTACTTAACCACAGTCTCCAAAGAAAGACTTTTTATCATATATACTTATTAAAATACATGTATCTGTTGATACTTGATGTAATATTCAAGTTAATTGACAGTATCAAGCGAAAATTTATGGAAATGTGTCATATACAGACATACAATTAAGCTTTATAAGTACAATTATCTGACTTGTGTTATAGTTGGAATTTTAACTATATATAATGCAGCTGCAAAATCTTTTTTATGCTATTTAATTTCCATAAGCGACCAACCATTTATAAAAATCTGTGTATAATCACTTGTCCTCATATTCCTTAAATCGGAAATAAAAATAGCGAATATATATTTACAATTTCATTATCATAATGTATACAGTAGAAATTACTTTCAGTTAGAATTAATTTTCCCAAACGAGATGAAAGTAACGGAAGCCTATGTACCTACAATACCTACATTTATTCATAGGCAATTATTATTTATTCTGCCATTAACAAGAGAACGTGTTTGTAAATATAAAATGCTGATAAATATGTAAAATTTCTGAAATTTTATTTATCAACAAAAACGTAATTTGAGCTTCTTATATACACTATTACTGTAAATAAATTATGATTGATTTTTGATATTTCGAAACGGCAAAACAAGCGAACAACAGATTTATCGTATAAAGCTTCAGAAAACATGAATTAGAAAATGAACACTTTATATTTTTATGTTAATTTCACACATTTTTTTTATATTTAAGTTGATAACCCTAATGTTTGACATTTGTCATCTGCAGGCGCTGAGTTTTTGGGGGCAAAATAATTTTTAATCCCAAAATTTCAAATACGTTGTCTTTCTATTGAAATTGTATCCCGAAAAATGGTTTGGTATGCCGCTTGCATCGCCGCCCCAAAGGGGTTTCTTTGAATTCAATTTACCAATGAAATATCATCCTCCAACGTTGAAATTTTTCTTACTCCACCGCCATGCTCATACGCTAGATCAATCCTGTGGTCAATCTTCTGCTTTATTTTAAAAATATAAGCTTTACTAATATGCAAATCATCTCTGCCACCCATTGCACACTCCAGTGATTTCCCAGCAAAGTTCTTATTCTTATTTTTTGAGTTTTACTGAGACGGGGAATTATGCAATATTTGGAAAAGTCTCAGATATTGTAATGACTTAAGTCTTATTCGGATGATTTTATGACACTTATGACAGTCGAGGTAACAACTAAGATTTAGGAGTAGGCAGTAATGGTAGCTTTACATTAGGCTACGAAAATTTTCAGCAGTCGTTAACTTTCAAGCTGGTGGCAGTGTACATACCTAATTAATATTATTTCATTTACTTTTCAATATTTTTTTCCCAAAACCCAACGTGCCAGTATAAATTTGTTGCTATTACTAGAGATGGCATATTGATGCCACATACATATCCGGAGATGTTCCCGGCGTTATCGGGTTTGATATCGGCAGCTAGCCGTGCGAATAAAAGGAACCTTGAATTGCAAATTAGTATGCAGTCGTGTCGTGTATAAATATGTCACGATCAGTGAACTCGCTTAGCCGTACAATATGGAATGCAGTGTGTAAATTCATTAGCAATTTCCCGCATCGAAAATACGATGTACGTAGATGGAAGAGATACACGTAAACAGCATAACCCATGGCAACAAAAAAGGGATGTGACAGAAAAACAGCTTTTATTGGGTTTATGTTTAACTCTTATTGCATGTAATATACCATTTGCTGTACTAGACCGCTATGCATTTATCCCCTTTTGGAATAAATACGCAAAGTGCGAATTTCCAAGTCTGACAACGTTACGAAATTTTATATCTTCTCCTCGCAAAGATATTGCAAAAACAATTAAATCGAAATTGAAAGATAAAAATGTGGTTGTGCGTGGATGAAACGACGGATCGAAAAAAACAATCAGTGGTTAATGTTATAGTACGTACAATGGATCGTCATCAACTGTCACCTGCTATGATACTTGTTTCCAGACGAGTTGAAAAGTGTACTGTCAATGAGATTTTGAAGGTGCTGTTAAAGTCATTGGACAAAGTTGAAATTTCACCAAAGCAAATATTAATGTTTGTTAGTGCTGTCTTTTGGTTGATCCCTCAAAGAACATAGTGCCAATCTCTTACCTGTAACGTGCAAAATTTACGCCTTCAATCTTGGGGCACAAACGATTCGTGAATGTTATCCACGAGTAAATTATTTAATAGCTAGTCCATAGGCAGTGTTTCAAAAGGCCCCGAAACTTACTCTACTATTTCACAGACCGTGTCCCGAAATACTTGAACCAGCAGAGCCAATAATTACGTAATGGACAACATGGTTAAAGGCTGCGCTTTACTATCATCAATATTTTGATCATGTAAAGAAGATCCTCAGGTTAAAAAATATTTCCAAACTATACACAACAATTACTTCGGACTAGCCGAGGGAATATAAAAATTACAAAAACTTTCGATGTCGTTTGTGGATTCTGTTCAAATTCTGAATGGTGTTCATGAACAGCTATGCGTTGTTTGAGGCGAAAGAAAAAAAATGTGTAAAAAATTTCGAAGGGTTTTAGACAAAAATTCCGATCTTCTCATATTAAAACTAATTCGGGAAGGTGCGTCTAAAAAACCATTACGTTCTTTCCAAGATTATTTTATATTTAAAATAATCTTGGACGTATAATATCATTTGATGTGGAACGGTCGTTTTCGGCATTAAAACACGTTTATTCCGCACGTCGCACTAACTTAAGTGAAGCAACTGTGGAGATTGGAATATTAGAAAAATCAGATAATGAATTCACTGATGATTGATAATGGGGTAAGTGTTTGTGCTTTTTCTTATAATTTAATTTAAATGCAAAATTGCATGCGTACGCCGCTGGAATGTGTGTCGAATTTGTCATCTCTAGTTATTACTATTGTTAGAACTATAAAAGAAAAGAAAATTTGTTGACCAATATTATCTCAAAAATAAAACTTTTTTGTACCTACAGTATTTCTTCATTTAAATATCACGTTTCCGTAAAATATCCCTCGTACTTACATGCAACCTACTTAAGTAAGTACGCGTTTAGACCATGAATATGTACATTATTTTTATTATCATTGACAAAACACATGTTGTAAACTTAAATGTGCATCTAATGAGATGATAAACACAATAAAGGAGCCGATATTTTGAGAGGATGTTTAGTGCGTGTACAATTTCGCTTCGTTAAAAATATTTACGTTGGAAAACTTGAAGCAATCTACCACTGTATTGCGCAAAATGTGTTTATATTTAAAGTCGGCTTTTATTACCATAAATACAACAATAATATAACATCAATTTGAGCAAAAATAAACACAGCTTGAATTATAAATCTGTGGAAATAACTTGCTAAAAAATTATAATTATCATATTGATTGGCGTAAATTTAAAAGTACTAAAATTTATGGTGTAGCTTCAATATTAGGCGATCTTATAGATTAAAGTAAAATAATAAAATAAGTAATGCATGACTGTTTTTTTTTTTTTGGCTGCTTGTCATGTATACATACAAATTTCGAGAATTTCAAAATAGTCTGATGACAATGGCATATTTCGCGTTACAATTTAAGAATTAAAATCACTATAACTAAATGCAATAAGTATCTATGGCCAAAACCAAATAGTCATAGTTCTTAGTAATTTGTTTTTAAAATATCATTTTGAACAATCATTCAAATTCTATATTTTCGAATTTGGCAGGAAGTATGTAGTATTGGCGAAGTTATAAAATATTCTTTTAACGATAAGAAATAAGTACTAAACATCTAGATTAAAAATTTTTTTATTATAAATCCACTACAATATTGTTTCGCCATATAATGGCTTCATCAGGTGGATGAAAAACTGAATATTTAAAATACAAGTTTGAATATTTATGTACAAATTATTGAGAAAATATGGTAAATTTAGTAAAGGGGAGTTGTTTAAATCTAATTGGGCATTTAAAACATTTTGAACTTACTGCAAATGAGAATTAATAAATATTAAATCTCATTTTTACATGTAAATGTCGCCTTATGTGATGCGTTAATAACTACAATCCGACAAACTAAGTTTGTACCAGTATGTAGAACACACCTCGTCGCGACTCCGACCTTCCAGGCTTTTTCAGCAATTTTTAATTATCCTAATTACCAGGAAGGTCGGAGTCGCGACGAGGTGTGTTCTACATACTGGTACAAACTTAGTTTGTCGGATTGTAGTTATTAACGCATCACATAAGGCGACATTTGCATGTAAAAATGGGATTTAATATTCATTAATTCTCATTTGCAGTAAGTTCAGAATGTTAACTATATATACACAGAGTATTGAAGTGAAAAGCCATATCCGTCTTCGAGATACCGTACATTGATAAGCTCCAATAAGAGCGAAACGCGTCTGTACGTTCCGTTGATGGACGTGGCTTTTTCAGCAATTTTTAAATCATTTAAAAATATTTTAAAGATTTTAGTACATATTTCCTATCGTTATAATGAAGTTCCAACAAGTATCTCCTTCGTCAATCAACGATTTAAATATTATTTTACTTAATGGTGCAAATAAGAAAAAATATCTTTATACTACTGCTTCGTAACACCTATTATACGAGGGGACATTTTTATCTTCCCGAACTAGGCATGAAAGCAAGAGACTAGAGCATAAGTAAAAATTTTTGGTTTAGGAGGTATGTCCGGAAAGTAAGTTCCGTTTGGTAATGAAAAGAAATCATTTAGAGATACAGAAAAACTATTTATTGCAAAACAATCTACGAACCTTAAACTATTCTTCTACACAGTTCTCATCATTTTGTAGGCGTGTGTCATAAGCGTGGCAAAAGTTTTTGTATGCCTTCTTCATAAAAGGTTGCAGCCTGTGTTGTCAACTATATGGTAATATGTTCTTCGAGCTCATCATCGTTGTTGAAGTGTTGACCACCAAGAAATGATTTCAGGTGCAAAACGACGTGAAAGTCGCTAGGGGCGAGGTCAAGACTATACGGAGAATAGTCAAACAGATTCCACAAGAGTTGTCCTGTCACATTCGCAGTGTGAGGTCGGGCATTGTCATAAATCAAAACAATACCGTTTGTGAGCATTCCTCGGTGATTTTCAGTTCCTCGGTGTGAGGTCGGGCATTGTCATGAATCAAAACAATACCGTTTGTGAGCATTCCTCGGTGCTTTTCAGTTCCTCTGTGTGAGGTCGGGCATTGTCATGAATCAAAACAATACCGTTTGTGAGCATTCCTCGGTGCTTGTTCTGTATTGCGCGACGCAGTTTCACAATCCCATTTAGTTTCATGTTCTTTGCATTTAGAAAACGAATTACAGATCTAGATTTCGAATAGCCGTAGTTGTGATTTAGTTATTATTATTTATTATATTTAGTAAAACTTTCGAATTTCAGACCCGGTTCGAAACTCATACGTGTACATTTCGCAATTTAAAAAATTTGGTAGACATTAAGGAGAAAATTGAGTAGACATTAAGGGAGCCAAACTCAATGGGTTTCATCTCACTATGCTTTCTAACTATTAAAGATATGCATGTTTAAGCATTCAAAGTGAAATTATTTAGATTGCCATACAGAATGTACATGAAACTCTTTAAATCTATTACTTTATCAGTAAAAATTATTTTATTTAAAATTTCTTCCTTTTCATTTAACATATTAAACATTATATCGTAAAAATCAGTTCGTTTTACTTTATCTTACTCGAAAAGCTCTTGATGGTTTGATATCTTGTATGGCTTATATTTTAATTCTTTCAGAGTCCATACAACGAACTGTACAATACTTCAAAATGCCTGGCTACACCTAAAAATGATCTTACAGGATATTCAGCTTCATGTGTTCTGTTAACACGTGACTGGTTTTATTTTATTTTTTTGTCTGAATTTAGAAAACGATCATCTTCTGTGAATTTGTTAAAAATATTTAAAATTATCTTCGCACAAGGATACACCTGTTGGATAATTAACTGTTTTAAATAAATTATGTATTTTTAAATAAAAAAGTATGAATGAAAAATCAGAAATATTTGATAATTCCAAAAATGTCACTGGTGTATAACTGGTTGCCTACTATGCCACCATACCTTGATCCCTATATGTAAAGCTAATAGAAGAAAAATCAATGCATTATACTTATGTGTAATGATAAATTAAGAACTCGGTATGTGAGACATGAGTTTTGCAAGAACCAGCCTTTCTCAGGAGTACCCTGAAGGCGACAGCAGATTGGCTGCCGAAACGTCGGATTATTCAAATACTACAAACGATGGAAATAAACCAAACAACTACTTAATTAATAATGTTGCAAAAGTTTTGCTAATTGGCATACATGTTATCAAGCCATAAGTGATTTTGACAAAGCATAGTGGGAAAGATAAAAATGTCCTCTCGTAAGTATATTTGCATCATTGGAAATTTTAAAAAGTAAGAAAAAGCATTCAAAAGCAAAGAATTCAAATTTAATGCTTACGTAAAATGGCTCGGAAATAACGTATTAAAATAGAACTTTAGTATTGTTCTTAATATGTATCGTCAACAACACGAATTTCTAATAATACAAAATAAAATCGAATGCGTTATTCAAGGCAATATTGAAGAGAAAATGTGAGTATCATATTTATGTACCTTAAATATCTAAAATTTCAGCCCATAGAAAAAAATATGAACATGAATCGTACAAAAACGAATGCATTTTTCGAGGCCATATTGTAAAAATATGAGTATAATGTAGGCTGCTGAAAAAGTTTTTGGATTTAGTGGTTTAAGTTATTAAATTTGCCATTTCTAATCATAATTCGGTTCATAGTTTTTGCTTAGGTAAACTAGTTTTGTTTAGACGTCATTTAAAAGAAAGTAGGCTTAACCTCGAAATAATGCATCGATTTTCGTGAAGGTCGTCTATCG
The DNA here is from genome assembly GCA_935421215.2 of Melolontha melolontha. Taxonomy (NCBI): domain Eukaryota; kingdom Metazoa; phylum Arthropoda; class Insecta; order Coleoptera; family Scarabaeidae; genus Melolontha; species Melolontha melolontha. The sequence goes on along the minus strand of OW285240.1, from coordinate 103,228,352 downwards.
ACGTTTGTTGTCGCCACTTATGTTGATGCTGTGTCTGAAATGTTTGAACGAGATTGGCAAGCCACACATCGCATCTTTGGATATTGGCATGAAAGCAATACATACTATTTTGCACGAGTATTTAAACGTTTGAAAGCTTTGTAATCTTTGGACCCAGACAAGTTCAAAAACAAGACAATTTTATGTTGTTATGCTTAATTATAACTTTTTTTTTCAATTTTTGAAGTTTTCTTCACACCAGATTTTTAATAATATTTTATATTATTAAAAATACCTTTGTATTTTGAAGTTTTGTTAGTTAGTTGTGATTACTGAAAAAGTATTTCGTTTTATCTATATTTTCATTTATCTGTCTCAAATTTAGAGCGACGTATTTACATAGCTTATCCATTCAAACATCTTCATTCCCAAAAGCTATAAAAATCACTACATTCAAATGTCTGCCCTTTATTTCTCCTTCACAGCATGGATTTGTGAAAAATCACTCCACTCTAACAAATTTGTGCTGCATAACCCAAGATATAGCCGAAGGTTTGAGACGATTCTAGACGGATGGTATTAGAACGGTACTTATAAAGAGGTGTTTGGATGGAATTATTATCCTACTGACGGTATAATAAATGACTGCTTCACTAAGAGTTCATTCATTGTTATAATTTTTCGGGTGTTCCTATCCAGCTCAGCAATACTTTCAATATTTCATTTGATTGTACTAAAAATGTGTGAAACTACTGCCACTGCTAAAATGATGGTAGACATTACTTTGTTTCTCGCTGACAGTTCTGAATCCCAAATTTTGCATAACACCGCCACATTAACAGACTAGTTACCTCAGCGCATTTATTAATTTCTCTTTGCTCAAATTTCTAAATTTGTCTTCTAGCAGCCTGTGGAATAGAAGTGCCGTCCATCAAAATCTACATCTCCACTACTCTTCTTCATTCTCATGTCTGAGATATAATTATGAACCATACGATTCATAGCCTTTAGTTCTTTTTCATTCTGGGCGTAAATCTTAAGTTCACACCAAGTATATGTGGGTCAATTTGTATTTCTTCTGATTAAATTTTCCTGACATGTATCTTGAAGGACTTCCTAAGAGCTAAGGATAGAGGTAGCATTTTTATGCAAAACAGGAGCGGACTTAGCGAGTCACCCTGTTAAATAACTCTCTTGAATTGTTTTGGTTGTGTTACTATTTCTTTTCTCCCTTTTTAAAGAACTACCTAGGTTCTCCAGAGTGACATCATTTGCTGCATTACTTTAATTATTTTATACTGAACTTTCATAATTTTGAGTAGTTTTGATAATTGCATGCGTTGTGGTATCGAAAGCCTCTTGGTAATCTATCCAGCCCATTATTATTATTATTATTATTTAGTAAAAGCTCCCATCGGGAGAAAAATTGTATATACGGCCGTGCGGCAAGCATATCAACATCTGTTCTGCTCAACGTGGGAAGAAACGTAGTTACAAACAAGAAAACGTTGTTTCAGCAACATTTTCTTTTGTACATATACAGTATGGCTAATTTTATTCACTTAAAATTATATATAATAATAAAATACCACTTAAGTATTAGCATTACGAATAACATGTTCCTAGTGCCCTTCATTACATTGCGCATAGTTCGTATATTTTTTGCATATTTCTGACCATATCTGAAAATAGAGGCTGTTGCATCTGTCGTATCGCTTCTGTAATTTTCTCTTGTACTGTTGTATTGTAGACGGAGTAGTTTCATAGTTTCAGCATACCCCAAACATATGCCTCCAATGATGTTAAGTCCGAAGAGTGAGATGGAAAAGAAGAATTGGTGAAACGTGAAATTACATTGTTTCTAAACGTCTCCCACAGAAAGGTTCTTGCAGCATGTGCTGCGTGGCATGTTTTTACAGCATCTTGCTGTAAAAACTGGCCAGTTTTTAGTTTCTTGATCTGTAAACCCCCGAAGGTCATCTAGAAACGGTGTGAGAACTTGAGTAATATAGCGCTCTTGATTAACAGTTACTGGACGTCCGTTTTCCTCAATGAAGTAAGGCCCAATAATTTCTCGTCCAGAAACTGCGCACCAGACGATCAATTTTTCACTATGCAACGGTATTTCTTGCACCTCTTCTGGTCGTTGAAAACCTAAAAATCTATTGCTGTCCCTATTTACATCACCCGACCAATGAAAATGACATTCGTCGCTGTACCAGAAGTTACTGATGAAACTGGGATTATCATATTGCAGGGCAAGGATTCTGATACAGTATTCAAGTCTTGCAGCATAATCACCCATTCATAACTGGGTCGTCTGAATAACGTATGAATGGGCATAAGTCGTTCCAATATCTTCTGAAAAGTCCTCCTGTTCATATTCAATTTTGCAGCAGATCTACGTTGACTACAACGTGGTGAGTTCATAATTTTATTGAATTCTCGTTCGTGATTTTCGTTGATACCCACTGTTTCTCTCGTCTAGCTTTTCCTTTTCCTTGGTGTAGCACACTTTTAGTTCTTCTAAACTTGGTTATAATGTTCAGTACAATAGCATTACTTGGTGCCTGTTTATTGAAATGCTTCGAAAATTGATCACAGACGAATTTAATGCTTGGACCATTTTGTCTACCTAAACAGTATGAGCGAAAATAGTGCTCAACTAAAAAGACTTTTTCTTCAGTAGATAACATTATTTTTGAACTAGCAAACATATCAGTACAAACGCAACCAAAACCAAACGTCAATGTTTATGTTAAATAACAGTATCAATTGTTAGAGGTTTAACCACTAGAAGGCGTACCGTTTCAGTACTGTAAATTAATAGCCATATTGTATATCTCTTGGCCGTCGGAGGTATTTTGTTCATGTTTATTATTAGTATTATTATTTATGGGCCTACCGTCTTGGCCATTTTTGTTTATTTGTTTATATGTATGTATATATATATATATATATATATATATATATATATATATTTATGTTTATAATAAATTGTGAGGTTGTTTCTGAGGTACCCTAGAAAAAGCTATTTCAAAACTGTTAATTAGATTTATTTATATACCTGATTTATTTAAAAAAACTGGATAAAAATTCAATATTATCCGTACTAGTTCTGATGTATCTTTGCAATATCCTATGGATTTCTGAATTATAGTAATTTTCTTCATATACAGTAAGAATATATGTACAGGATATAATTCAATATTTTTTTATGTGGTCAAGAATTTTATTTAAAGTGTATACCGTGCCTTTTCTAACCCCGAACTTTTATTTTAGTTTGCTTTTTTTAGAAATATAGATATTTTTGACGTAAATATATGAGTTAATTGTTTCTAAGCTTTTTCTTTGCCTTTGGTTTTCCCCTTTAGATATTTCTTTTCAGGTATTCTGTGCAGGATTTCAGCATTAGTCTTTTGTAAGTATTTGGCGCGCAATCCCTCTTCTCAGTTTTCAGACTGAGCTTCTGTAAGCAAAACTGAGCGGCGCTACCTTCTGTCTTTTAATATTAGTCACCTACACCCATATCCACTGACTAAGGGCATACACAATAAATAGAAGCTCCCAGACATTGTGCCATACGACTACGGGTTTTGTTAGCTTTCGACCATCTTCAGACGCCATCGCTGCGCCTGCTTCTCGCGTATGTAGCATCGTATATCCATGTCATAAATAATAATAATAATAATAACAGTAGCAACAACAACAAGCAACAAAGTCATAATTTAACTGTATCAACTAATTAACTTAATTAAATTATTGGAATAGTTGGTGGGTAATAGTGCCGGACAGGGAGACAAGATGGGGTTGTTGCTTCTGCGCAGCTCGCGAATACGCAGGAGCAACTCTTCACACACAAACAGCTTCTTCTCCAGAAAATCAGCGATTCGTGTGTTCCAGCTTACGATGGTGTGCAGCTAGCTTCATGGGCCCTTAATGCAATAAATCAAGGATAACATATTTTTGTATGGCAATAATAAGATTTCGCACTTCCGTTGTTTTTATTCTTTTGCACTTAAGTAAATTTTTCTTTATGTTTTCGCTGATTCCCACAAGAACGCCAATTATCACCGGTATAAAGAATATGTTATAATCCGCATTGTTTTTTCGCAGCTGAAATAATAGGTCACGGTATTTGGCTGTTTTTTCCGTTTCCTTTTCTGTGATATCCTCACTGGGGCATGACATTTCGAAAATGTATATTCGTCTATCTGTGTAATCCAACAGGGCCATATCAGGTTTATTAGCTGACAGTTGTGGTGCTAAATACAAAATTCCAAACAACTTTGCAGTTTTTATATTCTATGACACTGCGAAGATGTGTAATGTTTATTATTACTATTATTACTATTATTACTATTATTACTATTATTACTATTATTACTATTATTACTATTATTACTATTATTACTATTATTATTATTTTATTTTATTATTATTGCAATACGTTACAAAATTACAAAAAACTATTTTTTCGAAGATGCATGCCACTTCTAAAAAAAAATTAATAAATTTTTCGACTTAATCTAAAAATACTTTAACTCAACGTTTTACATCATGTTTTAAAAATACGAATTGAGTTTCAATATATCCAGTTATTTAATATCTCTTAATACAATATTCTAATCTCGTATTCTTAGAAGTGCAAATATAATCCTTTTCATCGAAGCTAACACTTAACCTAACGCGACATTGACATTTGCTAGTGTTAAAAATAAAAGTTTGTTGCATTAAAAATCTTACCTTTGTTTTTGTGAACTATCCAAAAAAGCGGATATTTTGGCAATGCTAATTCAACCGTTAAAAACAACAGCAGTTGTTAATTAATTCATTAGACCTAACCAATTCACAACGTTTTTAGTACTTCTGCAATACTGAAACGTACACAGCACTTTTACTTTTTCGTATCGCGTATTTCGTAAATTAATTTTAATATAAGCTTATGCGTGTAAATGTAAGAAAAATAAAACATGAATGACAACAACCGGCGATATACACTCGCGGATACACTTTCAGATAGAAAATCGCTGCCAAATTTTATAAATAGAAAATATTCGCATATTTTTAATGTAGTTAAAACACCCAACGAAATTTTTTTAACTCGTGCTAATGACACGCTCGAGAAAAATAAATTTATTCTAATTACTTACCCTAGATATTCTTAAGAGTTGTTGTACGTCGACACCCCCATGCATACGGAAACCCCAGGGTGAACCACCATCCAATACAACTTCACGAGTTGTCATTGCTCACTGGTCCAAGAGTTAGTTGGTAAAGAGCCAAATAATCGGTACACTTTAGTTACAACACAAATCATCGATCAAAATAGTTCACTTAACCGTTTAAATTTACTTTTTCCACGAAATTTAAGTCCTTTTATTGTCGATCTAGTTGAAAATAACCTACAATTTTTGCAAACGAAATATCGTATTATTTGAACATATAATGCACTGTATTTTTATAAATACTGGAAACGATAACAAATAATATGGATTGAGAAGGAACGAAATTGATAATCTATAGATTACACGTTATCTTTTTAACGATAATTTTGTAATAGACTAAAGAAAAAAAGTAGATAAATGATCACTTGTTATATATTTGTTCGAATATATACACTACACAATGTACCGCTTTTCATGTTTCGACTCTGTTCTTTTGTAATAAAGCTCTCGTGTAGCCGAACTCTGTTTCAAACACAGTACTTGCGTCTGTACTGCGCTCGAGCGTTGTCTTCTTCCAATCTTCGAGCATATTTCTTTTAACCCCGACACACTGTAGTCTAACTAAATTTCTCGGTCCTCCACGCACGCCAGCAGTTCCATTTGTACAACACTTGTTACGGTCTGGAAGCAGTAGAAAAAAATTATGTAAGCGTATGTATGTATATATATATATATATATATATATATATATATATATATATATATATATATTTATAATGCCTGGCGAGAATAAGGATACATTGATTGAGCGTTTATGTTATACACTTTAGATTTATTGGTAAGCGCGTTTATTCGATGTTAGACGAAAAGCAAGCTTTAAATGTGTTTAGGCCAGCTATTAAAATAGTTTCGGGTTTTTCTCGAACATCTCCGCTCGTCTGGATAGAAAAAATACGCAATCCAAAACTAACTTTGTAAATATTTAGAAGAATCGTGACGAAGTCTTTTTCCTTTTTACTGCTAATCCGAAAACTTGAACATTTTTAAGAAATGAATCAGTATCTCAGTTCTTGCCAATGTACAGACTGGTTAAATTGAAAACAAACTTTCGTAAGCCAAAGTAAATACATACATAATATTGATTCATTTCTGGCTAACGCACTTAATCAAATTGGCTAACAACCAGTGTTTTTCTTTCGTATTGTTAATCCGAAAGCTTGAGCATTTTTGAAAAATGAATTTTTTTGCTAATGTTTAAGCTGTTTCGAAAAACAAATACATACGAGCTAAGTGTCGTATGTTCTACATGTTCAAAGTTGTTGTGCCATAGTTACACATGCGTTAAGTCTACACTATAGATGGTAAAGCTTTATGAGCAATAGTTATCAATTTGCAATAAAGTAACGTCCCTAGGGCATAAAGATATCTCAGTTAGAAAAATTTAAAATTGCGCAGTTAATCAATTCTTAACAAAGGACGAGAACACGCTTAACCAAATTAAGCAATGATAGATGGCGCTTAACATTATTTATGAATAATATATATATAGTGTGTCCACAGGCCACACTAACCTGTTAATGTAACAATACGTTGTTTTTTTTAAATTTTTTACATTAGTTTTGGTATCAGGTATAACAAATTATACATTTTTGAAAAGGGAAAGAAAAATTCTTTTCGATGGTGTCATAGTCAACTATGACCCCCATAAGAAAAATAAAACTTGACCACGGTAGAGCAGTATTCAAAAATCTAAAAACACCACCAGATTCCTATTAAAAATGTGCCTTAAGGAAGTGCAAATTAAATTTGTCATATTTTAATAATAAATGAGTTATTAAAGAAAATCGAAAAACAAAAATTCACTTTTTTTGCTATAGAGCCCGAAGTACGTTAAATATTCAAAACTAGTGTACAGCAGACCGATTATGATGTGGCCGGTTAGAAGTACCGCCCTCGAGATGCGCACAAAGTTCATAGGTAGGGGAACCTCTGGCATTCAGTGTTTTATCCATTTTTATCCCTTACTACGTCCCAATGCACCACTCGCACAAAGAGTTTGCATTTCATTTTTCCGAATACTGTCTCTATCTAACACTGACCCTTACTTGACGCACGTACAAATTCTCCCACCGGCCACATCAAAATCGGTCTGCTGTATAGGGTTTGGTACAACTTTACCTCTGGAGTATTTGATCCCATTTAACCAAATCTCTATCTCTCATAATAAGCGAGATCCCCATGTTGAGAATGAATCTATGGACACACTGTATATATATATATATATATATATGAAAAATGTGTGAAAGCCATATCCATCTGGAATATGCAGATTTATATGGCTTTCCAACATTTTTCATTTGCCCGGACAACCTGGACGGTTGGCGCCGTGATGCGTTGTAGCTACATTTCTTAGGCAAATGTGATTTTGTCATTCGTTAATTATTCGAAATTAATACAGCGAATTAGATGCTGCATGTAATGTGTGAATTGAATAATTATTAATTCTCATTAACACTGCGTTTCTCATCATATATATATATATATATATATATATATATATATATATATATATATATATAGATAGATAATTATTTCTTGACCTTAGTATGTTATGCTAATATTCAATTAGTTGCCGATTTAAGGTCTTGTTTTACTTCAATATGTATATATTTAAAACAATCTTACATGTTTCGGCATATGATGCCTTTTTAAAAGAAATTTGAAATATAAATGACAGTATATTAATGTCATACAATATATCTGTAGTTGTCATGGATAAAATTACTCAATGATACATTCAAGTTCAATAATAATAAATCATGCCCTGGCATTCTCTAAACAGTTAGACAACATAAACGGGGGAATGGCAAGCCATGCGTTATTATTATGTCTGCGCCCGTGGAGCGGCTTAATATGTTAAGCTGTCGGCATTTGTCTTAAACGAGTAGGAAAACTACGGAAACCTACTCGGACAGCCAGTCAAGGATCTAGATACGGCACTAACAACATGATAAGCAAATGTACAGATATTTAAATAGCATATGATATACCAAAAACAAATTAACATATCGATGCGAGATCTTGCATCAAGCTTGGATACAAATCTGTATAAAAACAAATCTGTATCTGTATATATGGACACACAGTATGTATTTACTAGCGTTTGCTTCAACCACCAGACGCATGCATTTATTTCTAACGACTTTGTCAATGGAGGGTTTACGAAGTCAAACGACTGTAGTACACTTTCGGTCAAGTAGCAAATTTTGTTCTCCCAGATGACACCAGATAACCTCGTGACATCTGACGGACAAAACAGTCTACGCCGATGAAAGTGATTCCTTCTCGTATAGCTGGAAAAGTAAAAATACCCATATTACTGTGAGTCCATTAACTCGTCGTCAGGTGGCGTAATATACCAAAAACAAATTAGCATATCGATGCGGGAGCTCGCATCAAGCGAGTATACAGATACATGTATACAAATACAGATTTGTTTTTATACAGATTTGTATTATTTTGTATCAAAGCTTGGTGCGAGTTCTCACATTGCAAAAATGACCAATATTTTGCATACAATTTGCTTCCTTCCGACGAGAATAGGTTTTGTTTGAATGGTACCGTTAATCGCCATAATTGCCGATATTGGTCGACAGATAATCCTTGTTGGATGCTAGAAACGCATACACAACATTCGTAGAAATTAAACGTTTGGACTGGTATTTTCAGGAACTGTATTGTTGGCCCTTTTTTCATTAATGGTACACTGGACAGAGATATTTAGATCTTTTACGTGATCTGGTTGTTCCTAATATTGAGGAAGATGGGGAATTACCTGTATGTGTTTAGTTCGAACAAGATGGAGCACCATCTCACTATGTCCTTAATGTTAGAAGTTTCTTGAACGAAACATTCCCATATCGGTGAATTGGAAGTAGAGGATTCATTCAATGGCACGGTCTTCAGATTTAAATCCCCTAGATTTTTTTCTTTGTGGTCATTTAAAATCTGTGGTTTATACTAGACGACCACATAATCTGGACGAGTTACGGCAGAGACTAATTGAGGAAGTACGGGGAGGCTTTTCGAATATGTCATTCAAGAATTTGTTCATAGACTTGCATATTGTCAAGACGTAAACGGTCATCATTTCGAAAACTTTCTTATTAATATATTGATATTAATTTTGTTTATATTTTTTGTGTTCATTTCTGTTGTTCTCGTTAAAATTTGCATTATTAGATTTAATTAAATATCTCTGTTGTTGTTGAACGAAAGAGGCCAGACCTTATTACTGCTAAACTTCCAGAGCAAAACCCTATTGAAATTCGTGAAAATATAGTATTTCATTTAAAATAAAAAAGTTCACATCCTTTCTGGCTAAACCGAAAGTCTGATTTGAAAATAAATATGCTCTTCGAATTCCCTATTTGCATTAACTTAAATGCGGAAAATTTTATTAAAATCTAAGTAGCCGTATCATAGATATTCGAATGGATACATTTGCCTGACCCTGTACACCCATACCTCGCTATAAGGCCGCTCTTTATACGGCATTTCGCTATAACGGACTCTTTTAATTATGACACATTTTCGATTTACGACCTAAAATGTTTTATTGTACGGCCAATAGCTTGGTTGTTTTTGCTTTATTTTTGTATGTATGTACATATTATTCATAACTGAGCAAAACGTAGCGTGCACGACGAAAGAGACTAAACGTTCCCACACGTTTAAAAAATGGGGAACCCCAAAATAAAAAAAAAGCAAAAGCACACAAGAACGCACGCATTTGATGGAAATTGCTCATGGTAGTGACCAGCATAGTTATTAATTGCTGAATTAAAAACACAGTTGGTACGTTTTGTAATTAATTCAATAATTCTTTTAAATATGATCGATCCTTTTTTAGTAAAAATGCCACCGAAACGTTCATTCAATTTGGAGATTGATGCTGCTAATAATAAAAAGAGAAGCCGAAAATCTGTCACCCTAATTAGACCAATTAGAAGTTTTACGTCGTATTCGTGATAAAAAAAGAAATTGAAATACATTCGCTGTCCGCTACACCTTCAAGTATTTCAAAATTAACTCGCCAAAGAAGAAGAAGAAGAAAATTATTAGTTATGTGGATTCAAGACAATAATGAACGAAGGATGCCAATGAGCCAGATGACTATCCAAGAAAAGGCCAAAAGTATTTTCGAAAATTTAAAGAGAGAGGATAATGATGAATCTGCGAAATATGAAAAATTCAAAGCAAGCCGAGATTGGTTTGAAAAATTCAATAATTTGCTTAATTTAAAAATGAAAGGCGAAAAAGCTAGTGCCGATGATAACGCAGGCAAAGAATATCCCAACACTCCCATATCCCAAGCTATAGAAAGAGGTTGATATCCAACCAGAACAAGTTTTTAATGTAGACGAAACAGGACTCTATTGGAAGCGAATGCCTGAAAGAACTTTCATTTCAAAACCTGAAAAGTCTGCATCTGGATATAAGGTCTCTAAAGAACGAGTAACTTTGCTTCTTGATGCAAATGCTGCAGGGTATTTTAAGCTAAAGCCACTCTTAGTATATCATTCAGAAAATCCAAGGTGTTTTAAAGGGCTGAACAAGAAACAATTGCATGTCATTTGGAAATCCAATAAGAAAGGTTGGACCACTAAGCTTCTTTTCGAGGACTGCTTTAAAAAAACTTTTGGCCAGAACTAAAAAAATATTTAAAGGAAAAGAACTTGAGCAACAAGGCATTGCTCATTTTGAATAATTCTCCAGGGCAGCCGGTTTATTTACCAGAATTATTAGAAGGTGTGGAGATTGAGTACCCTCCCAAAAATACAACAGCTCTGATCCAACTAATGGATTAGGGTGCTATAGCAACCTTTAAGGCTTATTATTTACGCAGAGCTTTTCGTAAATTTATTCAGCAAACCGATAGTGAATCTTCGATAAAACAATTTTGGAAAAACTACAACATCAAACATACCGCGTACAACATTAGCGAATCATGGAAAGACTTAAAATCAACCACAATGAACCATGTTTGGAAATAAATATGGCCAGAATGCATAAAATCTAATGAGTCTGAAGTTAATTCTCTTCCTGAAGTTCGACAAAACATATTGAGCTTAGCAAAAGGTCTTGGTTTTGAAGATTTAGAAGAAGGTGATTTGATTGACTCGCTCGATGCTGACAGAGAACCTCTTTCAAACGAGGAGCTGATCCAGTTAGTAACCGAACAAACTCTTGATGAGGAGCCAGAGCCTGTTATATCCACGCAGCTAACAGCAAAAACCTTGAGGAATGCGCTTTCTTATTTCGAGAAGGGAATTAACATCCTTCTTCAAAATGATCTCGACGAAGAACGCAGCGATAAAGTATTTCAAGAACTAAACTAAGCCATTAGATGTTACAAAACATTGCAAAAAGAAGCAGAAAGGAGGACGAAGCAGACAAAGTTGGATGAATATTTTAAGTTTAAGTCATTTAACAACAACGGAAATTAGCGACGGCAGTATTTTATGAGATTAATAAAGCTTCCAAACATTTTATAATTTTTGCATGTGAATATGATCTCTTTTGTTTTTCTTTTTTGAACTATGTAATGTATTCATTTTATGTAGGTATGTATTCTTATTTGTTGTGTTATTTTATTTTTAAGTAAGTATGTATTTTTATATATAAATGAGAAGAATAAAATGCCTGATGAATTAAACCCTTTAAATATATTTTTTCTTAATTGGAACCGATCTGATTGAATTTGTATGGATTTGTATGAACATAATTGATTCGATAAACGGCTTTTCGACTTTCCGTCGCATTTAATAATTTTACATTCCGGGCCAGCAACTTTGCGTACCTTTCACTGTTTGATTTAATTCTGTTTAAGGTTGATCTGAGTTGATAAAGCCTTACGAAATAACTTCAATGCCTTTGATTTGGTGTCAATACAAGTAATTTTAATAATGTGCTTAATGTCAGGAGATCCATGTGGTTCCTGATAATCTGGCTGCCTTTTGTGGAGTTCATTTAGGAATTAAGAGCAGAATCTTATATTCAATTTTCAACACCAATTTTGTAACATCACATTATGTTTCGCGTGCATCTATTTTATGATGAAAGAAAATTTTATAAATTAAGCGTATCCTTTTTGGCCTGAGTCCTAACGCGATGTATGAATCATAACAAACTATATCGCCGGGAACGAACCGTCTCCAAGCGGGCAAGTATAAAAAGAAATAATGCAATAATAATGTTAAAATGAATTAATCCGAAGTTCGAAAAATGTAATGAATTGGTAGGTTCGTCACGTAACAAACTTTTCCGTAACGCGCCTTTCCAAATTCCACGTCAAAGCCCGAAAGTGCGGAATGAAATGGGTGTAAGTTAAATCGGATTAAAACTTAATAAACAGGGGTCCGACATGTTTCTGAACAGATTCCAACAAAGCATTTGTTAAGACGCCTTTTGTTGAACGTCCCTTTTTAATGTGTTCCAGAAGAGAGAAGTTTAGCGTTCTAATTGAGACAAAATAACCGTAAGCGTTAATATTGACGTCTCTCGAGAAACTGTATATATCAAGCGATGGATAATTTCTCTAGAAATAATGCGATAATTTCAGCATCACAATAATCCTTTAAATTTATTAAATATTAATCCCTAAATCGCTACACCTTCGTAATTTCATTTAACACCGTTCTAAATTAATTATTATTCAATCAATGAACAAATCTATTGCAATTAATTGGACATCATCAATGTTTAGTTATAAAACAAAATTTGTTATATCGTATATATTATACAGTGTGGTCATAAAGTTTGGAACCAAGCTTATAACCGCATTATTTTACATTTTTAGGAAAAACGCTCGGACAGGTAAATTTTCTTTTTTAAAACGCCATCTTTTGACATACAATTTTTTTCTATGACGTCATTGGTTTTCGAGTGATGACGTTATCAACACTTTCTTTAAATGGCAACCATATTATTTTTTTCTCGTTTTTGGTAGATCTTTATATCCACCAAATAGTGATATAAAACAATTGGTATGTTGCATCACAATTTTTTGGAAAAAATGATATAAATTTAGAAAAAAATACGAAAATTTTATTTTTGTACAAAATTAAAATTAATTAAAAAAAAAATCTGAGCTTAAATTTATTGTAACAGTTACCGTAAATTTTCAAAATGGACCCCACCAACCAACTGACACTGTCCCAGCCGAGTGTAAACACTTCGTATACTCGCCTCAATTATGTCTGGGGATATTTGTGTAAGTTCTACGCGAATTCGTTCTTTTAAATCTTCTAAATTGTTCGGTTTGTTAAAATACACTTTCGATTTCAAATAACCCCACAAAAAAAAGTCTAACGGAGTCAGGTCTGGAGAACGAGGTGGCCATTCTATGGCGCCTCTCCGTCCAATCCATTTATTGAGAAATATTTCGTCAAGATAGTGGCGAACCTCTACACCATAATGGGGAGGCGCCCCATCTTGTTGAAACCAAATATTTGGATGGGGTACATCACCATCCTCGTGATTTGGGAAAATAACAGCGAGCGCTGGAACCAGTTCAAATCTTAAAAATTCTAAATATTGCACAGCAGTCAAATTTCCTTAAAAAAAATATGGTCCTAAAATGCGTCGTCCAATCATTCCAACCCATACGTTAACTTTTCCTCTGCGCTGAGTATGACACGCTTGAGTCCAATGCGGATTGTTCTGCGACCAATATCTGCAATTATGGCGGTGAACAGATCCATTTAGGCAGAACGTAGCTTCATCTGAAAAGACGATGTTTTCCATGAAATTTGGATTTTGGTCACAACGTAACATTACATCTTCACAGAACTGCAGTCGACGATCTTCGTCATCCTCATGTAATTCCTGTACAAGTTGAACTTTGTAAGGACGATAGTGTTCTTTTTTAAATAAGTTGACGACAAATGAGTGAGCCACCTGATTGGCTAACGCAAGTTGTCTGGTGGAAACATGATGCCTTTCTTCTGCTTCTAGAAGCACATTTAATTTCACATCTTCTCCTACTTGAGGTCTACCTTGCCGTGGTCGATCTTTTACGGATCCAGTTTCGGTAAACTTTCCAACTAGTTTTGTCACCGTAGACCTGGTAATTGGAGGTCGATCAGGGTGTTCATGGTTAAACAAATCGCATGCTTCTGCATGCGTCCTTTGTCTGTCCCCATACCCAACCATAATTAAAATTTCGATTCTTTCTCGCTCAGATAAATGTGCCATTTTTTATATTAGCGAAAATGAACAATTTTTACGCAATATCTCAAAAATTTAACGTCAAAAATAGAAGTAAATAATTCAACAATGTTGTCGCCATAGAAACAATTTCAAACTAAAATTTTTGTACATAAATTGTATAAAAAGAAGCAAGAATGTCATAAAGAAATATCTTGCAAAAAAGTGCGTGTTTTTGTTTTTGTAAATTTTTTGCATAGTAACATGAGTACATGTGCTTTTGACGATCCGGTTTGTTCAAGAAGAATATTTAAGTCCTCACACAAGACAGAAGTGTGAAAAAAACTTACTTACATATTTCAGTAAATTTTGTAAGCTTAATTAGTTTTTGAAATCTTCAATTTTTGGGCGATAATTTTAATTAAGAAATGGTCTGCCACATCATGTCAATTTTATAAATAAATTAAACTTCTTTGGCCCTTTTTTGTGAAACTATTTAATGTTAAATAAGATTTTTTAATAAGTAATTGGCCGACTGTGAAGACGAATTTCTTTTGACCTGGAGCGAATAACGCAGATTACTATTGATCGCAAAGCATTTACACTCAGCTGGGACAGTGTCAGTTGGTTGGTGGGGTCCATTTTGAAAATTTACGTTAACTGTTACAATAAATTTAAGCTCTGATTTTTTTTTAATTAATTTTAATTTTGTACAAAAATAAAATTTTCGTATTTTTTTCTAAATTTATATCATTTTTTCCAAAAAATTGTGATGCAACATACCAACTGTTTTATATCACTATTTGGTGGATATAAAGATCTACCAAAAACGAGAAAAAAATAATATGGTTGCCATTTAAAGAAAGTGTTGATAACGTCATCACTCGAAAACCAATGACGTCATAGAAAAAAATTGTATGTCAAAAGATGGCGTATTAAAAAAGAAAATTTACCTGTCCGAGCGTTTTTCCAAAAAATGTAAAATAATGCAGTTATAAGCTTGGTTCCAAACTTTATGACCACACTGTATATCGGGTGTATTTTTTAACTTGAAACTTTCAAATATCTCGAAAATTTCACGAAAAAATGTCCAGATTTAAAATTTAATCATTCAATGGAGGAAATACGCTAATGCTAGAATTAGTGTCTGTCTCTCCCTCCATATAGGTGGGGCGAGGGTAACTTTGAAATCTTAAATAGGAACCCGTATATTTGATTACAGATTCGAATTTTACTGGAAAAAGTACGTAGGATTTGCCTGAAACTTCTTTCAATTCATGATGGAGCTGTAATCGATAAAATTCAATTTTTTTCAATTTCTCGCACTTAGTACCTATGCACACGATTCTGTAATGCGTGTGCAATAAAAAAATAATAATTTCTTTGTAAAAAATCGAAATTAGTCTTAGAAAAACTTTATTCATTTTGAGAAATTTTGAATAACTGGGAAAATGTCGCCTGTAAAAATTTAAATTGCCGGTGAATAAATTACTTTTAGCATAACCCATATACGTAGTATCAGCTTGGGGTGCTTGATTAACCTGGCCTATCACGTATCAGGGTGCTTCATTTATGTAAGTCCCTTCGCCTCTCACTTATCAGAGTGCTAGATTTTTCCTGGCCTCATCATCTTTCAATTAAAGTAAGTGTTCAAGTGCTTCGATTTCAATGCACTTATTGATTCACATTTCAAATGACTGTAAACAAGTGAGAAGTGTATCTTCTTGAATTTTCGCACAAGCATTCCTGCTTTTATATTTAAACCACTGTATAACATAATTATTAGCATATTTCTAATTGTATAACTTTCTTTAGGTTCTAAGAATCGGTATGTTTTATATTTGCAAATTGATTACTATATTAGACAGCTTGTTTATTATCTAGGGTTAACGTTATCAGTGAACAAATTTAGGAGACGATATTTAATCTGACAATCTTTTGTTAGACTCAAGTTTCCCAAATATATATAATAACGTCCATTACTGAACAATGGATTTATCCGGAACTACACACTTAAATTTATAACACCAACTATTACTTAACTAGTAAAGACCGGCATTTTCGGTTGTCTCACAGAGGCGTGGACCGGCGATAGGTTCGGGACGCTCACTTTACCAGCGTTTTGTTTGCTATATACAGGCTGTCACACAAAAAACGCCCCAAGCTGGAACTCTGTTATTTATTTTTCGATTTTCATGAGATAGGTACCAAATAAAATGGCTTTATGAGTACTATGTTTGAGGCTACATTTACTTTTTCCAGTGCCATCTTCAATTCCTAGCGATTGTCAATTTTTTTTTTAAATTGCACGATATATATTTTTTGCATAATTGAATAGACTTTTTTCCTGAATCCATTGATGTACAATACATTCATTGTAATTGTAAATTTAGAAGAGAAAAAAATTAAAGAACTTTCCAAACATTCTCTTAAAGTGACTTGTATTATACCCAAAATAAACTTGTAGCATGTCAGTTAGTTGATTGAAATTCATGATTTATTTCAAAACTGTCGAAATATGCTTGCTTAGTACAGAAAAGTCAAAGATGACAGTTACATATGCGTAATGCGTTATTTTTCCATCGCACACTACAGTATATAATACAAGTGACTAAGAGCATATACAGACAGTGTTTTAATAAGTTGTTTCTTCTAAATTTAATTAAAATTGATGTATTGCACATCAATGTATTCAGGAAAAAAATATCTATTCAATTATGCAAAAAAATATATAACGTGCAATTTGAAAAAAAAATTGACAATCGCTAGGAATTGAAGATGGCGCTGGAAAAAAGTAAATGTATGTAGTCTCAAACATACTACTCATAAAACCATTTCATTTGGTATCTATCTCATGAAAATCTAAATATAAATATCAGAGTTACAGCTTGGGGCGTTTTTTGTGTGACAGCCTGTATATATATATATATATATATATGCAGTACATTATTACGTGAACAGTTATCATAGTGTTAAGTTTTCTATAGACGTATTTACTAATACGGGTAAATGTAATTCGAACAGAAAGCATTTTTCTAAATAACGTACACATTTATTTCAGTAAACCCAACGCACTGACGCCGCTGTTTGCCTACCTAAGTGTCGGTCTTTATTAATTAGTAATAATATGTTATTGTACGTATTTATTTTATTAGTAAGACCCTATCGTAAACTTGGGTATTGTTGACCGTAGGTGCAATTTCTACGAATCACACAGAAAAATTCCCCGTTATGACGTAAACGAATACAATATAACCAATACGGGGATTTTAATTATGTAATAGCTGTAGTAGTTGTACATTTTTATTTATTTGTAACACAGTATCAACTCAATAATAGTACAGAACATACTCTTCATATCATTCATATCAAAGAGTATCAATAACAGATTCACACAAGAAACAACAGTATCATATTAAGAACAAGAGATATATAACAGTAAAGTTTATTTAAGTTTTAAGTTTACATTGTTTCATTTGCGAGATTACCTTAATAAATTAGGTTTTAGTGTTTTTGTTAAATAAATCAAATATTCGGAAAACAAACCAAGTTTCAATACGAGTACAACTACCACTAACCAAAATAAATAACCAGCTTATACAGGAGCTACGCCCCGTGAGCGATAGGTTAAGAACACAATTTATATATTGTCCTTCACGAGCCGAATACAACCCCAAGATTTGGTCCTTCGAGAGCCGGATATAAACTATACATCATGTTGTTAGAGGTTCACTCTGTATATCAACGCCTATTCGCATGTATATAATTACTTTATTATTAGGGATTTTATAAAGCGGGTTTGTAGGGTAGTTCATTAGCTTGTTATAAATTTCTTACATTCGCACTTATTTTAAATCTTTCTGAAAGTCCTTATGAAGTTATGACAATGGTATTTATGTTTTCGTAGATTTTAGATAATTTATTTTCAATATATTTGAATTGTATTCTAACGCTCACAGCTCCAAACACATTTATTGTTACTGTTTGTTTCAACTTATTTTAATTTGAACACCCCTTGTAATAAGGGCCTAACAAATAGTGAATACAACTAAGTTATACGCTGTTCCTTACTTTAATAGCCAGAGTGGCATTAAATAAATTGTTCCTAAGTAAGCGAACTTGATTTGTTTATTTATATTAGTTCTGGGAATTAAATGTAATAGACATTATTAGACATGGCTGTTTTTGCTAATTTGCTAATTTTCCAATTTAAGACAGTTTTATCGCAATCAGTTCCACCTAGACACTTCTACGTAAACATCGTTGTTCTAAACATTTTTATCTAAACAGTTATATCTAAAGCATCATATCAAGATAGTTTATAATTTATATTCAACAATTCATTGCGAGTATGCCAAAATAAATGTATATATAAATGAAAATAAATAAGTTTACATTATATTGCGTTTATTATTTACTGTCATCGACAACTAAAAAAAAATAAAGTATATAAGGTCTTAAATCCGTGCACCGTGAAGCAACAAATGGGGCTAAGCAATTTCACCCACAAGAACCCAAACATTGCATAGATAGACATGACGGATTACAGATTATTCGTAGCCGGACATTTAGAACATCTCTTCGTGGCTAGATACAAGAACAATCAACACATTTCGTCCCTCGTGAACCCGATTAAACCCCAACATCAGTTAATAAATAAAGTATAAAAGTATTGTATAAATTTCAAACATACTCATAAACTCATAAAAGGGTCACGTTTTCGCTATCAACAACTTCATCAAAAATCTTGAAAAATCTATATTTCTATTTTAAATTATCCGTAAGGTACTCATTTTTAAGACAACAAATTTAATTACTCAATAATTGATTTCTAAGTTTTTGATATAATTTAAGAAATAAATAATATTTTTATACTGAATTCTATAATGGTAAATATAAATCCTAATGATTGCTAATACAAGCAAATATGTAGATATGGGAAACTGAATAGATTTTCGGTTCACTTTACGGATTGAAGGTCATGCCCAATTGATTAAAAGGGTGTCGATTAAATATGATTTTTACTTGTAACACAACTTTTTCTAAACGATCAATATTTATAATTTAAAGTCAGAAGTCGTTCGAACTTAACATTCGAATTTCTAAAAGCAAAGACGTATGTAAGGAGATATAGGCTTTAACTAAAGCTTCAATTCCTTACCTAAGTGTAGCGTACCTACATTTTACACACAATTTTATCAGACTAACCATTATCGACTATCAGACCAACCACAATTCCAATTTATCTCCCTATTTAAAAAACAGAGCATAGTTCTTTTGATAGATTATGTACAGTTTTCATATTATGTTTGATTCTCTCTCATGAGTTACGGTAGCAGACTACCTAAGTCAGCATAATAAGAAATCACTTATCGATGAAATACGTAGAATTAAAATGATGTAATGAAATTATATATAACAATATTTATTGAATAAAGCAGTAGGTAGTTAGCTGCAGTGCTGTAAGAACTCCTCTTTGTTCCCAAAGAAATTTGTTAAAACTTCGTTCCTTTTTTTTAAATTTAATTAAATAACACCAAAGTCTAACTGGCGCAGTCAGTAGGATATCGGAACGAAGTAATTAAATAAAATCCTTAATATTTTGGTTCATATTTACGATTTTTACTATATACCTAGTGAACGAAGACATCGAGTTTTGTGAAATAAAATCTTTTGAATCACATCGTAGCGACAGCAACGTCGGCAGTTGATTACTAATGAGGAGATCTACAATCGAACTCCAGGACCTAAAATTGGACCACAGGACCTAAAATTGGACTGCCGGGTATCTCAAAATCGACACCCATCACTGCAAGAGGAAGCAAAGAGGAAGACGAATGTACTTCGCAATGGCTTTAATGTAAGTCAATTTTGAAACATTTCATTTCTTATCAGAGAAAAATTTTCACACACACACACACACATTCCATTTCTTAGTTTAAGTAAGGTTGTGTATATAATTGTATGTCAGGTTCGAAAAGTTGTTGCATCAAGTTGCATCAAGTTGCTTGTCAAACGATAATACGAAAATCGATTCAGAATAGGCGAGTCCAAATTTAGACGAAATTAGTTTAATAGAAATATCAAACAGGTTAAGTAGTGTAACGTTAAACAACGAAATAAACAAAATGACGCTTTACACAGTAAGATATGTTCCCAACAATGATATTGAAATGAATTAATACCAGTTTATGGTAGCGATCTTAACACATTGCCTATGTAGATAAGTACTTGTAAATATCTACTTATTACATTCGGAAATCAGAATAATGCGGTTGATACTATAAATAACTTTTCATTAGATTCTGTTTCGTGTATTTGCCATTCTTTAAGCACGTTTTCACGGTTATGGATAAATGATTTATTATTATTGCTTGTCCTACATATGTATAAAATACATAAACACAAATGCTGTTTTCACTGAGAGATTTTAACTTTCAAGGTCAAAGCCACGTAGCTTTAATGAAATAAATATCGAAGAATTTATTAAATATTATTTTTCTTACAGCTACTGTATAAAAATCTATGAATCATTATTTTTCTACCCTCCACGGATTATAATTGAAATTTATAAACACGTAAGTACCAGTATATGCGTCAATAATAATGATTTTTAAGTGACTGAAGTCATTTTTATTTTCAGTTATTTATGCTATTGTGCGCCATTAATGAACCCCGTTGAGTTATAAATAGAAATTGCACAAGAATAGGTTGATATACATACACAGTTTGTACGTATTTACATATGCACATATAAACTGTTCTAAAATAGTTCCAGTACGCGATGTTCCAAGAAGATCGTGACAGTAACTTAATATATGTGTATTTTAGGTGAGACGAATACGATAATAATAATGTCACACACTAACCTGGTGTCCTTGCTAATTCGTATAAACGCCACAAGAAACATTCTTGGTTTCCTTCGTATTTTAAACATTTCTTTTTCATTTAATTACATTTAGATATTTATACTGTTATTGTAAGATTAATATAAATAAACATAGATTATATTTGTAATATATTATCTTTTACATGCATGCACATATGCATGTATGTAGTTATGTCATTAATTATGTTTGTAAACAAACAATACCCAGAAGTTCACTGCTCCGAGCATACATCATAATTGATAACAATAAAAGACGATTTTTATTCTTAATAGATATTTAGTTCGAGATCTCCGTACCATTGCTATAAGAAAGATGTGAAGTACGTGATTCATATAAGATATAATAATGATATGGGTATTATGTAGAATATGATAAAATTAATGATTAAACTATATTTCATTCATTCTAAGAATTCGACGCTTTGAAAGATGAATGAACAAACGAGGGCGGATTGAGTCTCCGACTCTATAAAATAAGAAAAAGAAAAGACGAATCAATGAAACCAGCCTCAAAATAAAGTAAATTTATTATACTAACACATTTATAGTAATATAAAAAAATTATTCACGATCTAAAACACAAAATCAATACAATATTTTTAGGTCTAACCAATTTTTTTTTATGAATGAAATGCTACTATTGACGACAGCGAGCAAGTTATATAGAGAGGAGCGGTCGGTCCACAGTGTTTGGAATTTAAACAGAATTGTATGTTATGTTTATTTTACAATTTATACAATGAAAGCTGCCCCAACGTTAAGAAAAACAAACATCTTTATTAGTGAGGACTTTCCAAAAAGCATCCAGGAACAAAGAAAAATTCTAAGAATACATTTAAATGATGCAAAAAAAGAAGGCCATACGGCTAAATTATTATACAACAAATTGATTATTAATGGATACATGCATACAGTAGAAACGCTGGGATATAAAAGAGAGAAAGAGGAAAATATGGAAAACACTACCCAAGTCCAAGCATTAAAACATGGAGGGAGGAAATATAGCGAAAGGTCTCCTGAA
Organism: Melolontha melolontha; assembly: GCA_935421215.2. NCBI lineage: Eukaryota > Metazoa > Arthropoda > Insecta > Coleoptera > Scarabaeidae > Melolontha > Melolontha melolontha. Next base: position 103,206,085 of record OW285240.1, on the reverse strand, counting down.
GGGGAAACTGACGAAACGGAAAATACAAATAGAACCAAGATACATGACGAGCATTCCAAAAAACTTATAAGTATAAGTAGTAACGACATGAAGGGCGAGGGCTATACAACACTGCAAGGGTTGAAGGAATATGAGAAAGATAGGGTAAAAGGAATGCATGAGACTGGAGAAAACGCTGACAACGTGGCAATGAAAAAAAGGGTACGCACAGAACAAGATAAAAGGAACAGGAATAAAAATAAAAATAGAAAGCGGAATAAAGCTAAAATCGGAACATGGAATGTAAAAACAATGCTGCAAGTAGGGAAAATGGAGGAAATAGCGAAGGAAATGATGAGATACAACATTGGAATACTAGCACTACAAGAAATAAGATGGAAAGGACAAGGAAGAATTGATAAAGAGAAATATACGATGTTTTATGGAGGGGAGGATAAACAAGGCAGTAATGGAACTGGCTTTATGGTAGGGGGGATAAAATATTTAGGGACCATATTATGGAGTTCCAAAGAATAAATGGAAGAATATCCTACCTAAGAATAAGGAATAACGTAGCGAACATAACAATTGTCAACATCTATGCACCAACGGAAGATGGAAGTCCAGAAGAAAAAGAATATTTTACGAGCAATTAGAAATGACATGTGAACAAATACCTAAGCACGATACATTAATGGTAATAGGATACTTCAATGCCAAGATAGGCAAAGAAGAGTACTTGAGCAGTGTAGCCGGACGAGAAACAATACACGATCTAACGAATGAAAATGGAAGCCGATGCTGTAACTTGGCGACAGGAATGGATATATATATATATATATATATATATATATATATATGTATATATATATATATATATTTATATAATGAGCACAAGATTCAAACACAATAAGGAACACAAAGTAACTTGGTTATTCCCTGGGCAAATAACTGGTAACCAAATAGGCCATGTTTTAGTTAGTAAAAAACGACATAAAATGATACAAGATGTACGATCTTATAGAGGTGCAAATGTCGACATAGATCACTATCTAGTAATTGCAAAAATAAACTTAAGAATAATCAGAAATGAAAGAAAGAAAGCAAGGAGGAAAAAATGGAATATGGAAAGCCTGGGTGTAAAAGAAGTGAGGGAGAGATATGAGAGGGAAATGGAAGTGCAACTAGTGGAAAGGTATGAAAATGAAGATACTGAAGCGGAATGGAGCAAAATAAAAACAGTATCACAACAGCAGCAGAGAAAGTATTAGGAAGGAAACAAGCAGAGAAAAGGAATGGATGGTTTGATATTGAATGTGAAAGAGCAATGAAGAGGAAGAAAGAAATGAGACTAAAATGGTTAAATACAGGAGCGATAGAAGACTATGGAGAATATAGTAAAAAGAGAAGAAAAGATACGAAACTGGTAAAGCGGAAGAAAACACAATGGATTGACGAAATGATGGATGATATTGAGAATGATAGCAATAACAACAACAAGTTATATCAACAAGTAAGAAAAGAAAACACGACAAATCTGACTGCGAATATCGATAGTGAAGAATGGTAGAAATACTTTAAAGGTCTGCTAAATAAACATAAGCAGTTACAGCAAGATGAATACAGCGATTCCTTTGGCATAGAAGAGTATGAGGACCAAATGATACCCTCTGAGGAAGAATGTGATGAGATAATTGGAAAAAATGAAGCAAAGAAAATCCCCTGGCATAGACGAAATATGCAGTGAGTTGATAAAACACGGAACAGATGAGCTTAAACAACAAATATATAAATTAATCCTACAGATATGGAAAGAGGAAGCGATGCCTAATGAATGGAGTTGTGCATTAATGATTCCAGTGTAAAAAAAGAAAATGGAAACTATAGAGGAGTATCACTTTTGAGTGTATGTTACAAGCTAGTGACATCCTTAATATATGAAAAAGTGAAAAATCAGACAGAGGACATCATTGGAGAATATCAGCTGGGATTTAGACCGAGAAGATCAACTATTGATGCTATATATATATATATATATATATATATATATATATATATATATATATATATATTAAACCAAATTATAGAGAAATGCTATGAACAAAACATCAAAATTCTAATATTATTCAGTGATTTTAATCAAGCATTTGACAGCCTGAGACGTGGTGCGATCTTCAAAGATGCCGAAAATTTAGGAATACCTAAAAATTTAACAAGACTAATGAAAATGACGATGAAACGATCCAGAGCAGCAGTTTTGCTGCAGGACGATATATCAAAAGAATTTGAATTTAATTCGGGGGTACGGCAGGGAGATGGATTATCTACGTCAATATTCAATATAGCTGTAGAAGGAATTATAAGAGATTGTGGTTTTAAAGGGACGATTATTGAAAAATCAATGCAAATCATAGCGTAGGCACATGATATAGCATTAATAGCAAGAGATCCAAATAGTCTAAGAGAAGCCTTGCTGAGACTCGACTCGGAAGCAAAAAAGAGAGGACTTGAGATAAATCAAGTGAAAACAAAATATATGAGAATAGCAAGACAAGAACACATTGAGGAAAGCAAAGAAGTAGCGATGGGAAATTACAATTTTGAGAAAGTGGATATATTTAAGTATAGCAAACGTCAATTAAGTTGGCGCGAGAAGGGGTAAGTTTGCGCAGGATTAGAAGTAGTGAGGAGATTTGTATTTGGTTTTACATCAAATGTCAGATAATTCTAACCTCTGAGCGTGTATCACTTTATGATCCCTTAGCAAAGACATTATGTTCCGTCAAACGTCAATGACAAATGTATTCTGACAATTATTTGAATAGTGGGGGTGGGCGTTTTTAAAAACTGCTTCTGCGCACCCCCTCCTCGCGCCAACTTAATTGGCGCTTGCTATACCTAAGATCCATGATAAGTAGTAAGAATCAGAAAGCAGACGAGGTGAAACATCGAATTCAATCAGGGAACAGAGCATATTATAGATACAAGAAATATATGAAAAATAAGAAAATCAGCATTAACAGAAAAACAAGAATATATAAAACTGCCATTAGATCGGTAGTGACATATGCTGGAGAAACAATTTGATTAACACAGGAAGATGAAGAAACTCTAAGAACATTTGAAAGAAAAATAATCAGAAGAATTTATGGACCAAAGAAAGAAGATGGTGGTTATAGAATCCTTATGAATCATTAGATAGAGGAGTTATTGGAGAGAGAAAACATAGTAAGAGTTATTAAATCAATGAGAATAAGGTGGTATGGGCATGTCAACAGACGAGAAGAATGGTCAACGTTGAGGCGAATTACAAGATGGAAGCTATATGGAGCACGTACAAGAGGTAGACCAAAAATTAGGTGCGAGAACCAAGTAGTGGATGATATCAAAGACCTGGGGACCGTAGCAGGGAGAGCGTTAATGTTAAATAGGAAAGAATGGCAAAAAGTTGTGAAGAAGGCAAGAACATATCTATAGACCACAGAAAATGGAGTGACTCACCACAAAACGAGTCTTACGATTGTGTTCGTTAAATTGGTGTTATTTACCACCAATTTAACGTGTAGACATTTTATTAATATAAGCGAAATTGTTATGTTAAACTTTTTTACTTTTATTATATTTAAGTCGTTTTAAGACCTGTGTATAATTTCATAAAACGTTTCTAAGGTCGATGAGTCAAAAGAATGTTAGATATGTTTTCTCCTTGCGATTCGCACATGCATAATGTAGATGCATTCTCTTATTGCCATTCGTCCCGATAAGGTTTAGCTGTTTATATTTCGTGATAAAATATCTCGTAAAGAATGATACTGTCATAAAAGCCATCGGTGTCCGAAGCGGTCCGAGAATCGAATCCAATATTTGGATTTCTAGTCATTTCCCCTTATATCCAATCAAACTGATCTCGATAAAATAATATAATTTTTATTTTCTAACGGATACGATAAAGGGATTTTTAAATTTATTATTAATATACCCTCATGTACATAAATCAGCTGATAAATAAATGGATGGCATTTTATTAAAGCTTCGTAACATAGACATTAAGTACTATTTACGAATAATTACCCACTGCAATTTGAACAGAGCAATCATCTTGTTGGAGCTAAGTATTTTCAATGTCAATGACGGTTATATGAAGGCGCAATGTCACTTTGTTAAAGCGACAAAGATAGTACAGCGCCATTGAAAAGTAGTTTCACTTTCCATTAGTTTTATTTAATAATTGTTCATTACACTGTTTCACACATTTGCGTCATTGATATATGTATAGGGAACTAATCAATTAGATACATGTAATTTACGACAATATTACTTATATTGGCAATGGATTTTAATTGCTTCAACAATTGTATAGTACGATCCAGACTTACATAAATTTGTTGCAAAAATATCATTATTATCTCAAACTATTCAATTTCATCACTACTACTAATTAAGTTAGGTTAGGATTCAATTATAAGGTAAATATTATTACGGGAGATTTGTAAGTTTCCCTTAAAAAATGCCTAAACCTGCATTGGGGACACTTAAAAGCAAATATACTGCATGTCTGCACTAATTTACAAATTTCAAGGGTTACTTTATACAACACTAGCGGATGCCCTGCGTGCTCTGCATCACCATTTAATGAAATGAAGTAGATGTTTTTTTACATGTATACCTATATACAGGCTTTGGCAAATGTATGAATTTATTCGAATATCTTTGATAGGGCTACTTAGATTTTAATAAGACTATTAAATTAAAATCGGAGATTCGATGAGTATAATTATATCCGAATCAGACTTCCGGTTTAGCTGGAAATGATGCTAACTTTTTTATTTTAAATGAACACCCTATATATTTTTACAAATTTCAATAGAGCTCTGCTCTATTTCAGTTCAGCAGTAATAAGATTTGGCACTCTTTTGTTCAACAGCGACAAAGATATTTAATTAAAACTGATATTTTCAAATCAAGTTTATGTTTAGTAAACTATGTAATAATTTAGTACTTGACTTAAACTGTGAGAATTAACTTTGGAGACGTCCAAATATTAATAATGGTTTAATTAACAGAAAAAGAATTGAAATTCTGATGATGATGGTTTTTGGTGACCGCGTCAGAACTCGTGGAAGTATGAAGAAGTATGCGATTTATTTAACAATTTGCATCAAGATCGGCGATTTGTCGTTGGTAAAACTTTGAGAAGGAATAACTTGATCGAAAATGTAGGAAATTCCCCGAAAAGCGAACGACCAAAAGTCGCAAATAGTTAGTGCTCAAGGTATTGCTATAGCATTAGAAGAATTATCACAAACTTCTACTGCATCCCTCGCACTAAACTATGATTTAAGTTAATAAAATAAAATTAAAAAACCCTTACCACAATAGAATTTAATGATTCTAAATACGTATTTCTACAACCACGTTGTCATCTTCAGTAGAAAAAGCAGTGTAACACTTGAACGCACAAAAACACTCACAGAAGGATTGTTCTGAACGTCTTCTAGATTAACACTAAAAAAAAAAAGCTGATTTTAGTGTTAAACTAGAAGACGTTCAGAACAATCCTTCTGTGAGTGTTTTTGTGCGTTCAAGTGTTACACTGTTTTTTCTACTGAAGATGACAACGTGGTTGTAGAAATACGTATTTAGAATCATTAAATACTATTGGGGTAAGGGCTTTTTAATTTTATTTTCTTCACTTATAAGCCACAGTCTCCGATTTGTTAGTTATGATTTAAGTTGCCGATCAGTAGCCAAAATATTGAAGAACGAAAAATATCATCTGTATACCGTATGAACGCCGGGGAGTGATTGATCTACCACAATGTAGTAAGACGAAGACGAATAGCGAGTTTATGTGGTTAGGGTTGAGAGAGGTATATTCAATCTGTTCTACTGTCTAACTGTACGGGCGTTCCATTTCTTTATCCAACACATTTTACATACGATCTAAGTACGAATCAAATAATCTCTCTCTAACACATTGAATATTCCTATCAGTCGCTCATTGTGTTCAAGCAAGGCGAATATACTTGCAGTTGGCCAGTCATTACTTATATATCCATCGATCGCACGACGTTGTGCACACGGTATATGTACTACATTTAGTGCAAGAATTATTGGACCGGGATTATGATCGCAAAATTGAATTTTGCAAAAGAGCCATGGAGATTTGCAAAAATTACCAATATTTTAAATACAATTTCCTGTGTTCCGACGAGGATACGTTTTGTTTGAATGGTACCGTTAATCGCTCTAATTGCCGATATTGGTCAATAGATAACCCTCATTGGATGCTAGAAACCCATACACGACATCCGCAGAAATTAAACCTTTGGGCCGGTATTTTCTGGAACCGTGTTATTGGCCTTTTTTCATTCATGGTATACTAACTGGACAGAGATATTTAGACCTTTTATGTGATCAGATTTGTTCCAGATATTCCAGATATTTTGTTCCAACAAGATTGATTATGCCCTCACTATGCCCTAAATGTTAGAAGTTTTTTGAACGAAACCTTGGCAAATCGGTGGATTGGTCATTTAATGGCCCGCACGGTCTCCAGATTTAAATCCCCTAGATTTTTTCCTTTGAGATCATTTGAAATCTATGGTTTATTCTAGACGATTATTCTGGACGGGTTACGGTAGAAAATAATTGAGGAAGTGCAATTAATTCGTGAAGAGGCTTTGCTAAATGTCATTCAAGAATTTGATCACAGACTTGCATATTGTCAAGAACTGAACGGTCATCATTTCGAAAACTTTCTTAACTGATATTAATTTCGTTTATATTTTGTTCATTTTTATTGTTCTCAATAAGATTTGCATTATTAGATTTAATGAAATATCTGTCGTTGTTGAACGAAAGGGTGCCAAATCTTATTATTTCTGAACTCCCAAAGCAGAGCTCTATTGAAATTCGTAAAAATATACAAATATTTCATTTAAAATAGAAAGTTAACATCGTTTCCGGCTAAACCGGAAGTCTGATTCGGATGTAGATATACTCTTCGAATTCCCTGTTTGCATTAACTTAGATGTTGAAAATTTGATTAAAATCTAAGTAGCCGTATCAAAGATATTCGAATATATCCATATATTTGTTTAACCCTGTACACATACAGTAAAAAAAGCGCTTACTGCGAATATACAAAATTATGTGATTGGCGCTTTACCATAGGAGAAGTAAGTGGAGTGCGATTAATCAATTTGACAGACTTCAAAATAACACAACTGACATAAGGGAACGTTACAGCCGACCTATCTTGCGACCAACCAACTTACATCCCCACTATAAGTAGCCGTATCCAAGATATTTGAATGGATCAATATCAAACGAGCCACAAAATTTGTATCCTAGATAGGCAATGAACGACTGAGATAGATATACAAGTCACGTCTGAGCTTAGAAAAGTGTCATGTGTAAATAATCATAAGTCAAATTGACAAGTTGGGAAGATATATTTGCAATTTATTATAGTCTGTTTCACCCAAACTTCGAAGTATTGGGTCTTATGGAGAATAGCCTCTCTTATTAACTTATAGCGATGCTCATATAACTATCTTTTTTTAACAGTACGACGTTGCATTTATTTTGGCGCACTTTGTCTCTAGTGGAAAATTTTTATTTTGTGTTTGTTATATACTCCCTGTCACTTGAAATTTTCGATCTGTCATCTTTTGTGTATATGTATTTCGTTTTGTTTGATTTTCTTTGATTTTTTCCCTTTATTTGTATTAAATCTTCTTTTTTTTAAAAAACTACTGCAAATTCAATAATATAAACAATTGTAAGTAAAATCGAAATAGTTAATTATTATCACATAAAAATGTAAACTTAGAGGTTGCAGGATGGATGCCTGTAAAAGAAAGCACCAAGGCGAAACCTTTTCTGTAAGAGAAAAACTTATGATTTATAATTGCTTCACATACTTTGCGAACAGTATGAGTGTTTCCAAGGCAGTCGAAGAGACGGCAAAAGCTTTGGACTGTGGCAAAGGAATTGTGTATTCCATTCGCAAAGAAAAGGAAAACTGTCCCCCTGCTTCTGTAGAAAAAACTAAATGTGCCACTCCCAAGAATACCCGCTTGCATATATACGAAGAACATGTACAAATGCTTGTGAGGCATAAAGTACACAGTTTCTTTTTACGCAATATCCCACCCACGTTGGATATGATATTAGGTGCTGTACGTAACGAAGAAGCTATACCTAATTTCTCTAGGTCAACGCTCTACAGATTGTTAAAAGATATTCGTTTTTCATTTGAAAAAATTGGCAAGAAGGTAATGATGATGGATCGAGATGATATTATAAGATGGCGTCATGCATATTTACGTAACATTAGGAGATATCGCAGCGAAGGGAAAAACATTGTATTTACAGATGAATCGTGGGTGAATGTCGGACACTTTGTATCCAAAGCATGGACTGACACAACTGTAAGTACCTCTAGAAACGCATTCATTAATGACTTGAGTACTGGTCTAACTCCACCAAAAGGTCGAGGGCAACGATATGCTCTTATTCATGCGGGTAATGAGAAAGGATTTGTCACTGGTGCTGAGTACAACTTTCTCTGCAAAAAGAATACTTTAGATGCTCATGATGAGGTATGTTTAGAATTATATGAGAGCTGGTTCCTAGAATGCTTACTACCTAATTTACCTGCGATCTCAGTGATTGTGATCGATAACGCTTCTTATCACAATTGCAAGCAAGAAAAAATACCAACTACTGCCTCTAAGAAGCAAGAGATTTTCGACTGGTTAAGTGAGACATTCCTGTTGAGGAAGGATTACTAAAACGCGATTTGCTACAAATTTTGTCGATACACAAGGATCACTATAATAAATATCTGCTTGATGAAGCAGCTGCTCAGAGGGGACATACCATATTACGTTTGCCACCCTATCATTGTACATTAAATCCTATTGAAATGGTATGGGCACAGGTGAAGAATTATATCAAGCACATTCTTCTTCATACTTCTTTTAAAACGAAGGAAATACCAATTCTCATAGAAGAAGGTTATAAAAATGTTTCAGTTCAGAACTGGCAAAATTATATCAAACATGTTATGAATGGTAGGGCAACTTACTCTTCTTATTACTACTTTTTCTTAATTTTTTTAAATTTTTAGTTGAGGACGAGATGTGGAGATTAGATGAAATGCAGGATGATCCTAAAGAATTTATTATTCATTTGTCAGCTGGATCTTCTTCTGCTAGCCCTTCAGACATTGATGTATTTTAATTCATTGATTTACTAATTTGTTTATTTATTTTTGATTCACTTGTGAGAATAATATTGTCTTACATGAAAGTTGTGTACACTGTAAATGTCTCATATTTATAAAATAATCCAAAATAAAATTACATTATTGAATTAAAAAAAAAATTTCGAAACGATTTTGTTTAATTTATGCACATCTACCTATTTTTGCATTAATGATTTTAACTAAATTGAACGTCTTGTAAATTCAGATTTAAGACGAGAGTTTTCTAACGTAAAAGGTAAACAACATGCATTTTGAATGTCAAATCGATAAATCAATATCTTACGTATAGCCAATCTATAAATGAAATAACCCTATTGTTAGAAATTTGGCAACAACAAATGCAATCTCCATAAGAGCAATACTTCGAAGTTTGGGTGACATAGACTATAGCTATTTAGCTATTTAATCCATGGCCTTTGTATTTAATGGACAACAGAAACGGCAAATGGTTGAAATTTATTTTAGAAATGGTAGTAAAATTAATGGTGAATCGATTTATTCTATCAGGAATGCATATCAGGATTTTTTAGAAGAATTTTCAAATATTGCTATCCCTGATGATCAGTTTTCCACATGCATTCGCTGTTTTGTGCAATTATTCAAGGAAACAGGAAACGTGAATCGAACAAAGGGCAGTGGTAGGCCAATAGTTAGAAGTGGGGAAAATGTTGAAGCGGTAAGGCAATTGGTGGAAGAACGTTCTCAGCTTTCTGTGCGACATTTACACCAATAATTAGATCTTTCTTATAGCATTTGCAGATATATCCTTAAGTACACCCCTAGCGCTTACAAGCAACTCATGAAATACTTTGATCATTTTTTTGTTAATGATGGAGGCATTGAAAAAGTTATGTTTACTGATGAATCTTGGTTTCATCTCTCTGGCTACGTAAATTCTCAAAAGATGAGAATGTGGAGTGCAAATAATCCGCACTTTTTTTGTGTAAGCACCACTGCATCCACAGAAAATTGGAGTTTGGGCAACTGCTTGTCAAAGAAGGATTATTGAACATATATTTTTTGAAGATATGTCGATTAAAAATACAAAATTTTAAACAGTAGCCAAAAAATGCTTACACCTTTTAGGAATATTAAACGCTGCGCGTTACAAAGTGGAAATATTGATACCGTTTGAAAATATGTTACACGATGATGAATTACAGGAAGGCTACTTCCAACAAAATGGAGCTCGTATACAAACTACCAATGACAACATTGTTTTTCTAAGAGAATTTTTTGGAGATCGAATTATTAGTTTAAATACAAACACAAATTGGCCACCTAGTTCCTGCGATTTAACACCGTGCGATTTATTTTTATGGCCGTACTTAAAAAATTCTATTTGTATAACACCTATTTTTGATCTTAATGAGCTGCCACAAAGGATCACTAATAAGATTGTAGAAATTAATAATTCACCTTGGATCCTAGAAAATGTTATTAACTCTGTTAAGCGAAGAATTTTACGTTGTGAGATGAAGGCGGTGGCCATATTACGCACCTTATTTAATGAATATTGTTACATAATACATTGTGTTTTGTTCTTCTTTTAATTTAAACAATAGGGTAAAGGGATCATCAGAACCCCACAAGACAAGCTCCAGTGGATGACTTCACAGATGGCAAAGATTTCTCCAATAAAAAAACGTTCCTTTTCAGAACCAACACATTCGTGTTAAAAGAAAAAAATATTATACTTGCTTGTTTTTTATACTGCATTAATAAATAGCTGTGCATACTTTAATTATTAATCCATCTTTATTCTGAATATTATGCGATTTTACATACATAATGTTGTTAAATCTGATTTTATATTTGATATTAGTTTTCAATTTCATTTTTCGGTATTTTTTCATTTTCAAACAGACAGCACTCCAAAAAAAAAACTATATTTTTTATAACAAATCATTGAAATTTACACATTTCAACAACCAAATCTTTCAAATAACCGTCTTTTCCCTGAAATTAAATATTTCCGTATACTTAAATATTAGCTTAATGAATGTTACTTGGCAACTCTTATTTAACGATTTAACCTATTTATAGTAGTACGACATGTAGGTTAAATCAGTTAATCAATTTAAGACACAACTAATTTAATCCATGGCATATTCTGAACACTTTTTTGTGGCTTACTCAATACATTTGCCTAACCTTATATATATTGAACGATTAATGAACTCAATTTTTTTAATTTTTGTTCTAAATTTAAAGCAATTTTAGTTATTGTAATGTCTTCAGCTAGACAATATTGTTTGTTCGGCCATCAGGTGGATACACAAATAAATTTATCCGTTTGCCAACGCGTGAACAGTACCCAGGCCACGTACAAATGTCTATGTGACAATCATGGACTTTGTAAATTCAATCGACACACTTGAAGCGATTTCCCCTGTGCTTTATTGATTGTCATTGCGAAGGCGAGTCGAATTGGAAACTGCAGTCTTTTGAAATTTTGAATGTCATATCTGTCGGTATCATAGGTTACGTCGCGGTAGCACATATTTTCCTTTATATTTGCCATTCAATATTATAGCTTCAATGATGTTCATCAACTGTTTGACTGCAAGTCTGGTGGCGTTGCAAAGACGTGGCGGAACGATATTTCGAAGCAGAGTGATTGGTACATAATTTTCAATATCAGTGGCTAGCCTAAGGAATTTTTTTTTGTCCATTCGATTGGAAATTTTACTCATTATACGTATAGTAAATAATTATTATATATTTTTAAAATTACTTACGGTGTTTGTGTTAGTAACGTTGCTGTCGTATTTTGTAATTCTTTTTGTATTTGAAGAGTATGCTATCGCGTGGTTAAGTTTCATTTCTAAAAGCAATAATGAAACATTGTGCATTCTTTTTGTATTTATTTATGCATGACCGAAGTATTTAAGATGTGTTGCGATCATCCACATATGCAAGAACGGGGCAAGAGAGATAAAGAAACAAATCATTCACGAATAGTAAAGGTTCAAAATTAGATCCTTTTGGAACTCCGGATGTAGCAATTAATTGATTCGAAAATATTCATTATAAAAAACTGAACAACTTCTCTCTCCCAAGTAAGACCCAATAAGACACAATAAAGTTAGTGCAAATCAAAAGTCAGCTATTTTTTTGAGTAAAACGTTATAATGAATGGAGTCAAAAGCCTTAGACATATCCCTATATCTAACATTTATATGAGAGAGCTTCACATATACACGATTACCGTTGAATAGCACTTAACTGAATAATATGTTTAAATGTCTAAATGAAAATCAAAAAAGAAATTTATTTGTAATTCATCAAAAATTTCAGAGCCAAAATGTAGTTAAAGTTGGTCCAAATATTTGTTTATCCTAAATTTACATAAATACACCTGATAATTAAAGTTAATGGACCTGCAAAACTCGATAAAATTCCTAGACTTTGAATTGTTCGACGTTATGAATAGTGAATATTTTTGGTATTTTAAAAAAGCTTCAATACAATTTAGTCAGCAGCACATATGGTCTTTTTATTGCAATGTTTTTTTTTTATATTAATAATATTTACGTCGAATATGTCGACAACGTTATGGCGCATTTGTAATGCTGTTAACTAGAAATAACGTGCGAGCAGCCTTAACGAATGTCGAGCAGCCAAAATGTGGTTAAAGTTGGTCCGAATCTTTGTTTATCATAAATTTACACAAATGCAGCTGATAATTAAAGTTCATGGACCTGCAAAAAAAAATCGATAAAATCCCTAGTCTTAGACGTTAGGAATAGTGAAGTCAGCCGCACATATGGTCCTTTTATTGCAATGTTTTTGTGGTTATCAATCATATTTCGTCGAATATGTCGACAACCTTATGGCGCATTTGTAATATAGTTAAATAGAAGTAACTTCCAACGAGCCTTAGTGAATATTGTGGAGGTTTTCGTATGCCTAGTGGTGAATATTATGGTAATTCGAAATATGTACCATTTTTGGTAAACGTAATTTCGTCGGCGAAGAGAATTACTGACGCAAGATTTGACTGATGAACTTCTCTATGTCAAAACCACTCATGGAAGGCTATTCGGCCGAGAAAATCTAATTCAGTTAATCTTCGCAAGCGTTGGATATGATACAGATGAAATAAATTGGTTTTCAAAATTTGATGCATCTTAGTTTGAGACATATTTACTTCTACATATTTATTCTATAACAAATGTTGAAAATGTTGTCCTTCAAGATCAATGCACTTTAAAATTCTCCGTTCAAAATTTCTGATGATATTCTGCAACATTACTGGATTGTTATTAATTTCCATGCATTTCTGTTCGATTCTCTGTAGCATATCAGTCAAATTCAATATAGGTGTTCGAAATATGTAATTTTTTTTAGATAAGGCCACAAAAAGAAGTCGCAAGGTGTTAAATCATGAACGTGTAGGCCAGGCAATTTCAGTATTTCGACTAATTATACGCTCATCAAAAAATTCTCTTAAATAATCCAAAGATTCTGCAGTACAGTGACAAGGTGCTCCGTCGTGTTGGAAATATGCATTTTGAAGTTCATCATCATGCAACTGATTGACAAATGGTTGTAAAATTTCCGTACGGTACCTTTGAGCATTTAACGTTCCCGGAAAAAATATTGGTCCAATGATTCGCCTTTGGCTTATCGCTGCCCAAACACCAATTTTCTCTGGATGTAGCGATTCTTCATTAATTACATGTGGATTTTCACTACTCCAAATTCTTGTATTTTGTGAATTTAGGTATCCCGTTTTATAAAACCATGCTTCATCAGTAAAGATAACTCTTTGCGAAAGTTCTGCATTATGGTTCATATTTACAAAACTGTAGTCTACGAGGGTAATCAATTTCTAACAATTCTTGTACTGCTGTGACACGGTATGGATAAAGTTGCATATCTTTTTTTAATAACTTGTGAGTTGTACCAACAGAAAGGTTTATTTGCTGACTCAAATGTCGAACAGATGTTTATGGTTCATTTTCCATTATTTCTTCAACACGATTGACAACTTGAGGTGTACGTTTCTTAACTGCTCCGCTGCCTGATTTTCTTAAGAGACTACCAGTTTCAGAAAAAAGTTTTTAAAGTTCTATCCAAAGTATTCTTAAATTGTATATAATCTATTACAAAATGTGGACACTCAACTTGAAATTTTACCATGCAATCTTGAACTGAATAAACCCATAAACCATCAATTTTATTACCACTTCGAAAATAAGCCTGGACTAAAAAAATTTTATGTTCTAAATTGAAAGCCATTTTAAAACTGAGAAGCAATTTATTTAAACCAGAATCGACGCACGATTATTTTATGCACTAACTGATATTTGTGATTGACAATATCAAATGTCATTTGGATTTACGTTTACGGAACAACAAACACATACTAATATACTTGCGTCTTATTCTATCAAAATTTCAAAGTAACCTAAATTGACTTTTCAAATGAACACTTGTTATATCTTCCTGTAGTAGGCCGTTGTGTAAATTTGTTGCATTTTTCGCGAAGAATGTAAATATAAATATGCTTTCTACATATTACGATGCTAATTTATTCAAATTTTTTTCTATAAAAAAATCGAATAAATTAGCGTCGTAATATATACATACATACATAGGTACATACTTTCTACATATTCTCTATTTCTACGTACTTTCTACAAATTACGACGCTAATTTATTCAAATTTCTTTCTATAAAAAAATCGAATAAACTAGCGTCGTAACATGTATAAAGCATATTTACATTTACATTACTTCGCGAAGAATGCAACAAATTTGCAGACTATTAATTATTACCAGATATAAGGAAAACATATTTATAGACATGTATGATAAAGCTCGGAAAAGCAGATTTAATTTTTCGATGTTTTAGGAATAGAGAATGTTAAACGATTATTAGAAATCGATGGACAACACAAACTAGAATTACCCCTATATGATCTAGGGAAGATATTTGCAAATTCATTAACAATATCTACAGGATCAATAAATTTGCTGTCAGCATCCATTCGCCTATTGGGAATTGGACTAGATTTCCGTTTATTATTTAAAAATTAAATTTAAACAAACTAGAAGCAATGGTAAAATCTAATCTTCTATTTTAGGAAGGATTTTTCTATTTAGAATTTAGTGCTCTGGGGCATTTGAACTTATTATAAAAATCCTAATTAATTCCTAATATTTAAATTATTTCGTATATGAAATAGCTGAAGATTGCGACTTTAAATATCTAGGATTGGCGATCCTGACAATCATTTCCTTTAAGACACGGTCAAAAAAATTCATGAATTTATTAAAAATTCATCCTTGTATACATGATCAAATACATCATTGAAGTGAAAATAGTGACTTTTACTTACTACCAACCTGTTTGTGTTTTTACTTATATAATCATACTGTTTTCAAGCATATTTGTTCACAAATTAGATTCGTTTCACTTACCTTTTTAGATTTATTATAACTATCTTACTTGATTAGCTTTAATCAACGCAAACGATAACGCCTCTAACCTACAACAGTTATGAATTTCATCATCACTTGATGACGCCAAAGTTCGCAATAACTAAACCAAAATGTAACCAGAATTCCACAAAAAGTTGAAAAATTAGAACTGGTTCTAATTCAGCAGTTTCTTCATGCATTTATTGTCGTCAAGAAATTCGCGATAATTTTGTATTACACTTATGAATAAATTCAACGTTTTAAAATTCATGAATTTCTTTGACCGTGTAAAGCCACCTTTAGTCAAGAAGGCTTCGATTTTATCCAATTTTAAAGAATTACTTGCAACTGATTATTTTTTAATACACTAATTTAAAAACGTTTCAAAATGTGTTTATAAAAGGAACGGTTAAATAATACGAGGATGAACCAAATTTAAGTGGGACTTTTATTTTTACACCAAGCCCACTGAGCTGGGTTGATAATCGAGCAGGGTTCTTGTAGCCGAGAAAATAGGGAGGGGACTGACGCGGTTCCGTGCACCTGCCGGCATTTAGGCTCGCCAATACAGTCGTGTCTGAGCAAAAGGTTACAGTGGGTATTGCACAACGCATTATTATCAAGCTTCTGACTAACGAGAATACCAAGCCCAGCGAAGTTCTGACTAGATTGACTACACAGTTTGGGGACACAACTTTGTCAAGTACTTAAGCGTATGACTGGGTTAAAAAACTCAAGGATGATCGTGAAACTGTAGAAAATAAGAGACACAATAGGCATCCCAGGACAGCTGTGACTTACGATAACATTCGAGGGATTAGTTACCTCATTGAAGGTAATCGGCTCCTTATGATTCATGAAATTGCTAATGAAGTACAAATAAGTCACGGCAGTGCGTATTCCATTATTTGCGAGCATCTGGGTTTCCCTCAAAATTGATTAAAAATGGGTTCCAGGCTTTTGACAAATGATCAAAAACACATCTGAAGAGACACTTGCCAAAGACTCCTGAATCAATTTCAACGAGAAACAAACAATTCTCTGTATCGAATAGTAATATGTGATGAAACATAGGTTCATCACTATACACCCGAATCCAAAATGGCGAATTTGGAGTGGCGAATGAGTGGAGAACCTCGCCCTGTGAAAAGAAAAACACGTTTATCAGTTGCGAAAGTTCTTTTTCGATTGTAAAGGTGTTTTCTAATTGATTTCTTACATGATTGTCGGACTGTGAACGCTGCTTAGCCAGTTAGTGTAGAGGGCAAAAGCGGCCTACAGAAATAAAAGGCGCAACCAACCAATAAGAAATGTGATTTTGCTGGATGACAATGTGGGGCCTCACACAGCCGCACTGACTCGAACTAAAATGAACCAAATCCACTAGAAAACTCTAGAACGTCCTCCCTACAGCTGAAATCTATCTCCATGCGATTTTCATTTGTTTGGGCCACTGAAGGAAGCACTAGGCGGCCACCATTTTCAGAGCGATCAAGAAGTCGAGGAATTTGTGCGCAATTGGCCGTTGACGCAGTCTCACACTTTTTATGAAGACG
The DNA here is from genome assembly GCA_935421215.2 of Melolontha melolontha. NCBI lineage: Eukaryota > Metazoa > Arthropoda > Insecta > Coleoptera > Scarabaeidae > Melolontha > Melolontha melolontha. The sequence goes on along the minus strand of OW285240.1, from coordinate 103,188,842 downwards.
GAATCCACAAAGCTCTCCAAACGTTGGGAAAGATATGTAAACGTTGAAGAAGACTATGTAGAAAATCAATAAACATGTTTTGTAATTTGATTTTGACCTAATAAATTATTAAAAACAAAAGTCCGGTTTAAATTTGACTGACCCTCGTATTAACAGAGATATTTTTAATAATACCCATGCGCAGCAAAATATCAAACGTTAAAACTCTCACATTTCAAAAACAAAACCGTTATTATATTAAAGAATAGAATGAATTTCAAGTCTCACGCATAAAAAATTATATTCATACGTTTTAGTCTGTCTTATTTCAGGGTCTATTTTCGGGATGACATAAAAAGATTCATCGTCTAAAAAGCACGCGATTCGATTGATAAAGATCGTGTCATAATTGAAGATGTCATGCAAGTCTAACAAGCAAAATGAACAGAAAGAAACTACGAAAACCAATTGCTCTACGTATTCGGATAAAAATATTAAACAAATGTAACTAATATTAATGAGAGATTTGAAACTTTCGGAAAGTAGAATAGTTTATTATTAATTTACAAAAAAAGCTCATATAAACGCAGAAATAAATGAAGCTGTTTACGTATTTCTGATTATTTGCTCTGAAACTACATACGGAATACTTACCATGTTAGATCATCGTTTAATTTTTTTCGTCGTTTGTTTAACATTAAGCGATCTTGTGCGTTTTTAATTTGGAAATTTCACGTTAGATGGAAGACAACATACTAATCAACGCATATATAATTCATTCGTGACACATTATTTTAACCATTTATGCCAAAATAATAACATTAATAATCAGCCAAATTTTTCATATCGTTTTGCAAACTTTTTACTTACACTAGAGAGTAACCTAACCCGTGAAAAAATGTTAAACTTCTGAAACCACGATCGGCAAAGCGCCATTCTGCAGTGTTCATGCGCACAACTACAATCAATAACGACAACGCACGTGTTTGTAGATGTTTACATATTTCCCTCTTTTACGTTATACTTCATCATCTTCTTAACCACTACCATTTCTTATCGACATCATTTACTTCTTGGCCGTTATCTATTGTCATTTACCGCTGCCCTAATCCGGAGTATATCCATTAAGTTTATTGAGTGTGTTCACATAAGTGGCGGTGCGTTTAATAGCCCTTACATTGTCGTGTTGCCGTCCTCGTTATCTTGCAGTTTCCTGCTTGTTTCCGCCCGTTGTTGAAAGAGGGCGTCTCGAGAACTCCGGAAGATTGCGTTTGACAAATGATTTGTTGATGTTTTCATGAAAGATTAAGTCCTTGAGTTGATTCGAAAAGTCGTCATTCAGCGTTTGTTTTCTCGTTTGTAAGCTGTGAAAACGGAAGAGATAATCTGATTATGAGGATTGTATCCGCGTTTATAACATTCTCAATCAAGCCAAACATTGGATGATTTATATACTAAATAATTTATTTAATTTTATTTTCACCATAAATGATTCTAGCGGCTTTCGATGCATTAACTCCTCTGTTCATCTATAAAGAAAGGATACGTCGAAAATCTCGTTTTTTCTTCTTCTTAGTGCTTCATTTTCTTCTGTCAATAATTAATCTTTGAATAAATTCATAAATTCAAAAATTATTCAATGAATCAATAAAATAACTTTGACATATTTCCAACAATTTCTTCAATACCAAAAACGCTTCAAACTTATGCATACCACCTAAAATATTTTGATTTTCATTCTGTCTTTTCATATTTTACCGTTACCGTATCATCTGCATATAGTAAATCTAAAATGTTTACATCTTTTATTTTCCCACTTTATTTTTGATTGCTTTGCCCAGGACTACCAAGAATGAATAAGGGGCTCAGTATACAACCCTGTCTTACATCTTTTGTCGTTTCAAACATCCGTGATTTCTCGAGGCTAACTCTCACGATGTTACTTTGGTGTAAAGCTCTTTCTTACAGCTCTTAACAGTTTCTCTCTATTCTTCATTTCTCCAGAATTCTCCCAATTTTATTTTTATCTAATCTATCTCTAAATCAATGGAACATACATGGATCTCCCGGTCTCCAATTACTTCTTCGGTTACGTGAAGGATAAATGAAAATGCCTCTATCACCTCTGAGTTTGCTCTAATGCCCTGTTCTAAGTCTTCATATAATTGTAGAAAACTTTAAAGCAATCTCTTTTCCCTAAAATGAATTAAACATTTCCCTCGGCGTCGAATTTATGTTCGTTTTATTCGTTTTATTCGTTTTATTCGTTTTATTCGTTTTACTCGTTTTATTCGTTTTATTCGTTTTATTCGTTTTATTCGTTTTATTCGTTTTATTCGTTTTATTCGTTTTATTCGTTTTATTCGTTTTATTCGTTTTATTCGTTTCATTCGTTTCATTCGTTTCATTCGTTTCATTCGTTTCATTCGTTTCATTCGTTTTATTCGTTTTATTCGTTTTATTCGTTTTATTCGTTTTATTCGTTTTATTCGTTTCATTCGTTTCATTCGTTTCATTCGTATCATTCGTTTCATTCGTTTCATTCGTTTCATTCGTTTCATTCGTTTCATTCGTTTCATTCGTTTCATTCGTTTCATTCGTTTCATTCGTTTCATTCGTTTCATTCGTTTCATTCGTTTCATTCGTTTCATTCGTTTCATTCGTTTCATTCGTTTCATTCGTTTCATTCGTTTCATTCGTTTCATTCGTTTCATTCGTTTCATTCGTTTCATTCGTTTCATTCGTTTCATTCGTTTCATTCGTTTCATTCGTTTCATTCGTTTCATTCGTTTCATTCGTTTCATTCGTTTCATTCGTTTCATTCGTTTCATTCGTTTCATTCGTTTCATTCGTTTCATTCGTTTCATTCGTTTCATTCGTTTCATTCGTTTCATTCGTTTCATTCGTTTTATTCGTTTTATTCGTTTTATTCGTTTTATTCGTTTTATTCGTTTTATTCGTTTTATTCGTTTTATTCGTTTTATTCGTTTTATTCGTTTTATTCGTTTTATTCGTTTTATTCGTTTTATTCGTTTTATTCGTTTTATTCGTTTTATTCGTTTTATTCGTTTTATTCGTTTTATTCGTTTTATTCGTTTTATTCGTTTTACTCGTTTTATTCGTTTTATTCGTTTTATTCGTTTCATTCGTTTCATTCGTTTCATTCGTTTCATTCGTTTCATTCGTTTCATTCGTTTCATTCGTTTCATTCGTTTCATTCGTTTCATTCGTTTCATTCGTTTCATTCGTTTCATTCGTTTCATTCGTTTCATTCGTTTCATTCGTTTCATTCGTTTTATTCGTTTTATTCGTTTTATTCGTTTTATTCGTTTTATTCGTTTTATTCGTTTTATTCGTTTTATTCGTTTTATTCGTTTTATTCGTTTTATTCGTTTTATTCGTTTTATTCGTTTTATTCGTTTTATTCGTTTTATTCGTTTTATTCGTTTTATTCGTTTTATTTGTTTTATTCGTTTTATTCGTTTTATTCGTTTTATTCGTTTTATTCGTTTTATTCGTTTTATTCGTTTTATTCGTTTTATTCGTTTTATTCGTTTTATTCGTTTTATTCGTTTTATTCGTTTTATTCGTTTTATTCGTTTTATTCGTTTTATTCGTTTTATTCGTTTTATTCGTTTTAAAATCATTTTATTCATTTTATTCATTTTATTCATTTTATTCATTTTATTCATTTTATTCATTTTATTCATTTTATTCATTTTATTCATTTTATTCATTTTATTCATTTTATTCATTTTATTCATTTTATTCATTTTATTCATTTTATTCATTTTATTCATTTTATTCATTTTATTCATTTTATTCATTTTATTCATTTTATTCATTTTATTCATTTTATTCATTTTATTCATTTTATTCATTTTATTCATTTTATTCATTTTATTCATTTTATTCATTTTATTCATTTTATTCATTTTATTCATTTTATTCATTTTATTCATTTTATTCATTTTATTCATTTTATTCATTTTATTCATTTTATTCATTTTATTCATTTTATTCATTTTATTCATTTCATTCACTTCATTCACTTCATTCACTTTATTCATGTTATTCATGTTATTCATGTTATTCATGTTATTCATTTCATTCATTTTATTCATTTTATTCATTTTATTCATTTTATTCATTTTATTCATTTTATTCATTTTATTAATTTTATTAATTTTATTAATTTTATTAATTTTATTAATTTTATTCATTTTATTCATATTATTCATTTTATTCATTTTATTCATTTTATTCATTTTATTCATTTTATTCATTTTATTCATTTTATTCATTTTATTCATTTTATTCATTTTATTCATTTTATTCATTTTATTCATTTTATTCATTTTATTCACTTTATTCACTTTATTCACTTTATTCACTTTATTCACTTTATTCACTTTATTCACTTTATTCACTTTATTCACTTTATTTATTTTATTCATTTTATTCATTTTATTCATTTTATTCATTTTATTCATTTTATTCATTTTATTCATTTATTCATTTTATTCATTTTATTCATTTTATTCATTTTATTCATTTTATTTATTTTATTTACTTTATTTATTTAATTTATTTAATTTATTTAATTTATTTTATTTATTTTATTTATTTTATTTATTTTATTTATTTTATTTATTTTATTTATTTTATTTATTTTATTTATTTTATTTATTTTATTTATTTTATTTATTTTATTTATTTTATTTATTTTATTTATTTTATTTATTTTATTTATTTTATTTATTTTATTTATTTTATTTATTTTATTTATTTTATTTATTTTATTTATTTTATTTATTTTATTTATTTTATTTATTTTATTTATTTTATTTATTTTATTTATTTTATTTATTTTATTTATTTTATTTATTTTATTTATTTTATTTATTTTATTTATTTTAACTATTTTATTTATTTTATTTATTTTATTTATTTTATTTATTTTATTTATTTTATTTATTTTATTTATTTTATTTATTTTGTTTATTTTGTTCATTTTATTCATTTTATTCATTTTATTCATTTTATTCATTTTATTCATTTTATTCATTTTATTTATTTTATTTACTTTATTTATTTAATTTATTTAATTTATTTAATTTATTTAATTTATTTAATTTATTTAATTTATTTAATTTATTTAATTTATTTAATTTATTTAATTTATTTAATTTATTTAATTTATTTAATTTATTTAATTTATTTAATTTATTTAATTTATTTAATTTATTTAATTTATTTAATTTATTTTATTTATTTTATTTATTTTATTTATTTTATTTATTTTATTTATTTTATTTATTTTATTTATTTTATTTATTTTATTTATTTTATTTATTTTGTTTATTTTGTTTATTTTGTTTATTTTCTTTATTTTATTTATTTTATTTATTTTATTTATTTTATTTATTTTATTTATTTTATTTATTTTATTTATTTTATTTATTTTATTTATTTTATTTATTTTATTTATTTTATTTATTTTATTTTATTTATTTTATTTATTTTATTTATTTTATTTATTTTATTTATTTTATTTATTTTATTTATTTTATTTATTTTATTTATTTTATTTATTTTATTTATTTTATTTATTTTATTTATTTTATTTATTTTATTTATTTTATTTATTTTATTTATTTTATTTATTTTCTATTTATTTAATTTATTTAGTATTACCCAACAAAATATTACAATTCCATTTACAGGATACTAATATAAGTACATAAATGTGTAAAAAGACGGAGAAATCAAGAAATCAAAATAAAACTGTTAAGTCATATATATAATAAGCAAAAGTAAATAAGTATTGACATATAGATAGTAATATACTGCTAGGGATGTTTCAAATGTTCTTGGAATTATGCTCTAATTAAGCAGAACTTATAGGCAATGCTATTAGTGATAGACAAGTCTTGAGATGTTTATGCAACTATCTTGTGCAATAGCTTTCAGTTTGATTCAGGTGTGCGACCGATATAGACGCATTTTTGTGTAACCAAGGCGCGGCTAAATCTCAAAAAGCAATAATTTTCTTTTTGTGAAAAAAGGCTGTGAAAACTTCAGAAAATATTAAACGTCTGCAAGGAATGTTTGGTGAGTCTGTAAAAGTAAGATCGTTTTAAAAGTGGTAAAACATCATTAGAAGACAGGCGCGGCTCGTGATGACGTATTTGGGAGTGCAAGTACAATGATGCGTATGTCTCGTGTGCTTTCGGTGTTTACTAAGAACACGTTACAGTTAGTACGCGAGAATACACAAAGCACTCGCATAATTGTACTTGCACTCCCAAATACGTCATCACGAGCCGCGCCTGTTAGAAGAAGATCCACGCAGTATGTCAGTAAATGAAAGAAGCATTACTGCCGTGGAGAACCTACTGAAGGAGGGCAGACGAATGACTATTTCTCAAATTAGTGTACCCCTAGGAATAGGTACACGACAAGTTTATGAGATCTTACATGATTATTTGAGCGTAAGCAAGATTTCAGCCCGCTGGGTGCCAAGGGACCAGAACAGAAACTCAATAGATCTGACACTTGTCGTCAACTTCAAGAGCTGTTAGCCCCTTACGGTGATGAGTTTTGACAACGGATAATAACTACTGACGTAACATGGATTCCTTATTTCAATCCTGAGACCCAAAGTTAATCAAAAAATGGCGTAAACCCGAAGAACATCCCCCAACTGAGGGACGTGCAGTTCTGTCTGTTGGAAAGATAATGCTTACTGTATTCTGGGATTGCGAAGGGATTATTTTATGGATTATCTGGCGAAAGGTACTATAATTAACACGGAATATTATTCAAACTATTATCCGGACTGCTGCTGCAGGCACTTATCAAAAAATGGCTTTAAGAATTTACAAGTATTAATGTATGTACCTTAGACAGTAGATTATGTGTGGCTGCGTGTATTACATACTGATATATTCGCGCTCTTTCCTGTTTTAAAAAGTCGGCGTGTCTAAACTAATATCGATAAAAATTTGAATGTAAATAAATTAAATATCTTTTTATCCTCGCGTTAATGAATTTAATAAATGATTTGAAAATTAAAAAAATAAATAATAAATTTGGAATAAAATATATTTATGTGTAAAGTATCAGAAATTGTCCGGATATTAATTTATTAACAGTTCGACATTAATTTTCACATGTTGTGTCCATATACAGTTGTGTTATCATAAGCCTATATCTTTTACTAATTTCTACCTTTCTCATTCCCATGCAACCTTGGTGCTCACGTAATTAAAGCCACATCAATATACCGATAGGTCCAACTCGCAACGGGCCATAGGCAACAATATACGTATGGAACGTAATGCGATGTGGCAACGTGTGTACGATGCCTATATTGAGTGACTTTCTTAAAATTTAAATTTATTTTGCAGAATTATTGATTTTTTTACTTTTATCTTTTAGAAAACGTTATTGTTTTTTTATTACTTAAAATTACTTTATATGAAAAATAGTATACCATAAAAGTGTAAACAAAGACAGTATACATTGAAACGAATATTCATTCAATTGTATTGTCATGAAATTGAATTTGTCAATCGTTGTTAAATTTGTTAGAATGAATAGATATTTATATTTATCGGAAAATACTAATACTTAAAGCAAACAAATAAGGTGTAGTGTTTTGTTATAGGAATATATAATATCCATTTCTTCCTGCATATTGATTATGCAGCTGATGCTTTCGTAATATGCTCATATTTGTATTTCTACTATTATCGTGATGTTATTATAATACAGATACCAAAATCTCACGTAATATTTCCATCAGCCTTTTATTAACAATAGACAAGTAAAGTACAACTTCGTAGGTCGACAAACGCTCCAGTCTTCATTATCACTGTATTACACATGAACTGTAGGCTTAGTTTTTCGTAGAAATTGAAGTATGTGTCTGTTCCTTTGTAAAATTATAATAAGGGCAGGGGTTAATTTTATTCTGGCATTTTTAAAAATGCAGAGATCAGTTTTGCGACAGCATTCAGCTAATTACAATCTAAAATAAGCAACATTGTAACGTATTTTGGAATTGTAAATATCCGTAGGTAATAAAAAAAAAGGAAGTATAGTTTAATTACAACTGTAGCTTCCTCCTGGTTTGAAGGAAGTCGGTATGTATCGACCGAAGTATAAGTTGAAATAATACAAATATGAGCATATTACGAAAACATCAGCTGCATAATCAATATGCAGGAAGAAATGGATATTATACATTCCTATAACAAAACACTACACCTTATTTGTTTTCTTTAAGTATTAGTATTTGCCGATAAATATAAATATCTATTCATTCTAACAAATTTAACAACGATTGACAAATTCAATTTCATGACAATACAATTGAATGAATATTCGTTTCAATGTATACTGTCTTTGTTTACACTTTTATGGTATACTATTTTTCATATAAAGTAATTTTAAGTATTAAAAAAACAATAACGTTTTCTAAAAGATAAAAGTAAAAAAATCAATAATTCTGCAGAATAAATTTAAATTTTAAGAAAGTCACTCAATATATGCATCGTACACACGTTGACACATCGCATTACGTTCCATACGTACATTGTTGCCTATGGCCCGTTGCGAGTTGGACCTATCGGTATATATAGATCCTAAAACACGACCTTGAAGCACGCCAGTTTGGATGGGAAGCAAAGTTTTTATACTTCTCTATAAGTCACAAAATAGTATCATCGGTTTTTTTAGACAAGATTCTAATAGTCTACTGAAAGGATATAGCAAATATCCTTGTATTTAAATTCACCTCTTTTGTCTTGAGAAAAAAACCTTGGGAGACGTTCAAGAAGGCAGGTAGACAAAAACGTCCTCTTTCTAGGCTCTTCTTCTGATATTAATTATTTTATCGTGACTGATTTTATTAGGAGTAGTTTCTCATTTACTTTTGAGAGTATGGGCAAAAGACCAGTAGAGGTACCTCTCTTAGATTTCTATTACCAGGCTTTTGAATTAGCATGATCTGTGCAACTTTCATTTGCGATGAAAGAGCATTTTTATTAGTATTAATATTTACTGTAAAGAATTTTTTTCTGTATTATATATAAAGTATTTTTTAGATGCTTCAAATAAAACACATTGTAATTATATAATTTTTTATGCAAAATCGACATCAATATTTTGCATATAAAATTGTTTAGTACTTTACAATTACTAAATTATGACCATTTAATCAATTATAGTTTAAGATTCTTTAAAATAATGTCAACAAAGTAAATGTTTTTATCTTTATTGCGCCTGACTTTTTTTTCTTTTCTAATGTTTTAATCATTAACTTGTATTATTTGTACCACTGTTATAATAATTACTTCTTACCCGAAAGTATCTATAAAACCTTAATTATCATCACAGCCGCAATATATTAGATGTGGACACATTTTCATTTAATAAATAACAATAGCGTTTTTTATAGAAAAAGAGAATTTTATATTTCCTATGATTTATTTTAACTAAAAAGTAAACTTTACCTTTACTTATGTAGGCAACAGCCATAGATGTAAAATTGGTTGCCTATTTATGGAACATACTCCTATTTCAATAGTGTTGAAATTATAAGGTAGGTAGGTTTAAATTAGAAAAAAAGAATATACACTGCAAAAAGCACATTCTTTATTATGTACAGTTTATTATACAATATTTACAATAAAAAAAATAACAAGAAAACACTTCAAACTTAACAATAAATGGTAACGTAATAAAAAATATATGAAAAGAACGAAAACAGAAGCTTTTTTAACAATAACAGCAAAAGAAAACAAAAGAAAAGAAAGAAATTCTTTCCACTAACAAAGTTTGAAAGACGATTCGTAGTGAAGCGACTAAAGAAGCGGCTTGATTAACTGTTATACACATTTACAACAACAAAATTGTTAATCAATTATGTCTTATCTGCGTTGTACTCTGTCAAGTGTACAAATTTTCCCTAAACTTAACACAAACTTAACAAACAGACAAAAACAAGAACGAATAAATCTTATAATTTGGAAGTTCTATGTTATGGCATATTTCAAATCTTTTTTATCGTCAGGTGTTGTTTAATATTTACGTTTTAAAATAATCGAGCTCTAATATTATTGTGTAACTTGTTGAAAACGGATTTAAAATATACCAGATTTTGATTTTCAAAGTATAAGATTTAAATATAAGTGAAAAATAAGAAAAAAAAAACAATCAAGCAATGCAAAGCGACACACATTTTTTTTGGTATAAACAAGGTTAAGGCACAAGGAAACCAATAATAAAATTAATAATACAAAGTTAATATTAACTTACAATATATACTTATGGTAACACACACAAATTTAAATATTACTAAATGTAGTAATACAATTTTAACACCGGATGCCATCCACAAAATTATAGTTACACAATTACTTAAAAATAGCAAAAACACGTGCTTTATAATTAGTAGATATAAAATAGATAATAAAAGAAAAGCAACATACGTGAATATATTATTTTTTAGAATATTCTATTTAATACACAAAAACTTTAAATTCATGGAGTTATAGGTTATGTTTTAATGCAAAATAAAATATACTATCAGTTTTTTCTCTGTCGTACAATCACAATTGCTTTGCAAGCAAATTTAAGAACGCGCCCCATAATTTAAATGAATGTACAAACGTAGTAGTTTCTTTTTGATTTGAAATTATTTGTAACACATGTGTACTATTAACAATCATGTTATTAAAAGTAATTTGCTAAGAACAACATACTGAGCCTAGATATATTTTGGTAACTTTGAAAATTTTATTTAGAAAATCAAATTTTTAACGTTACCGTCACAGTAGTAATTGTCATAAAATATTAATGAGTTAAACCAACTTTGTAGTTTATTCTGTTATAATACTAAATTTTTAAAGCGCGTAAAATTTACCCAATGCGAACACTAAATCGAACTTCGATGTTATTCCATTATTCCATTCGAACAAATAAAAGCGTTTTTTTTTTCTAGATAAGCCGATTTAAAAAGGTTCCAAAACATTACATTTTATTATTAAACTGTTAGGTTATATGTGAAAGTCTCAAATGAATTATTTTCAACATCACTGTATTTCACAGTTTGTTGATGAAATAATAGATAATGGCATGTTAATGTACCCTGTCTTTTTACTCTTTATTTTATCGAAAATAATAGGATAATTGTAATATATCACATAACTTTTGATATATAAGAAAAATAATAATTAGGAGCTATTTGACATTTGATATTATGATTCGTACAACGCTATAAATATTAAAATGAGAGTCGAAATAAAAATAATGCATAGATGTTAACGAGCGATGAAGATAATTTGTAACCGAGTCATTCATGAATCCGAAATTGTATGTCGTTACTTGAACTGTACTTACATTATGAACGTCAAGTATTGTCATTCGACTGACATTTTACTTGATGTTTTTATAGTTCGGATTTATGAATAACTCGATTACAAATATTAAAAATTATTTTGATCGCTCGTTATAACTGTTTCACAAAAATTAGAAAGCAAATAATCTTATTTATATCGGAATTTAGCAAAAATACGCAGAAATAATTTAATATCATTTAATTGACTGAAAGTATAATCTGACAAAATACAGTCGAGTTAGATATTTTCCCTGAAATAGTATATTCAACCACAAGTTTTATAAGGCATCATTTTGTCGCACGAGTTCATGTTTAGAAAACGAGGCCTTATGAAACGAGTTTTTTATACTATTTTTTCTATTTTACATTACCTAATAAATTTAGATTATTTAATTTGAAAGCTAAGAATTTTATTTTAATATAAATTATGCAATTGGTCACATTGATACTTGATATTTTCATATTTAAATATTATCATCCGCGAAATATTTTTTATTAAGTTTCGTTAACATTTCTTGATATTTTATTTAAAAATATAAACATGATAAAATGATATAGAAAATAATATGTACTCCATTTATTACCAAAAGAGTCAGGTGATGCACATGAAAAATGCTAATAGAATTTTGAAATTTGGTGCATAGAAAATACGTTTTTGTTGTCAATTTTATACGATATACGCTATTTGAGTAGCATTTTTCTTTTCTATGTGTATCATTTCTATCAAATGTACTTAAATCCTTAAAGTCAAATTTAAGCAATAAGAGATTTATTTTCTGTGTTCGAACAATGTCAAGATTGAAAAAAAAGCATATAAAAATGAAGCTAATTTCGATACTGTTTTGGATTTCATAATGAGTTCATTACGAACGCAAAATAGAAAAACTATTTTTTTGCATAGTCGTCGAAACATTGTCAAAAATCGCATTGAAAGTATTACTTTTTTACAGTATTTTTACATTTTTTTGACGATTTTATTCAACAATATTTACATATTGTAAGGGTAATGATTTGAGTGATAGAAAAATCGTGAAATGTCAATGACTGGGATTCTTTTTCACTTTCGTCTTTCAAAGATCACTGTGCAAAAGAATTACGTGTTAACTGGCGGAAGATTTTAACAAAATTAACACGTTGTGAATCAGTTTTTAAGTGTTGAAGTTTATTAAGATGCAGAATGTCAATATAGGTATATTATCTGCCATATGAATCTATTTAAATATTTTATTTTTTGCAATCGTACTGTAATGAACACTTTACTTAAATAATTTTCAACTTAGAAAGTATCATTTTACCGGAATAATCCGCTGAATGTTTTTAACTTACTGACTTAACTGACTAGTCCAAAAAAAAAATTGATTGGTTGCTAAAGTAATACACAGTACTGCAAAAGCCTGCCCCAGCTTTTAAAACGATCATCTGCTTGGAAAATTTACAATAATAAAAGTGAAAAATTTAGGATTTCAAAAAATACAACGTTTTTTTGAAATCCTAAATTTTTCACGTTCAAACATTGTATGTACCACGTCCGGAAAGTGTTTTTACTGGCCTCGTAAGCTACCAGGGCCTTGTCTAGGACTCGTCCAGTAAATTACTTAAAATTGCTTACTCATCCAGTAAAATCATACTTTCTGGACTTGATACGTAAATAACTATTATAACTATAACCTATAACAGTTACTATGTTCTTTTTGAAAGATCGACAACCATCCAATGCCAAAAAAATCAGTCGGACAGTTTTTTTGTCCCCCAGTTTACAACGTGTTTTAAAAGTCCATTTTTTTCACTCTTTTGCTTGAAATTTGCTGTAAATTCATGTAAAAAAAGTATGACATTCAAAACTAGTTGTATAAATAACTATTTTCTAATTTGATGCTACAGTAGCCGCTCGGAAGAGTGTACACTCTATTCAGTGAACAGCTCGTTTATATAACAACTAAAATTTTATTAGTAAAGCTCCATAGAGTGAACAATAACACATTCGATTCAGTGAACTGGGTAAATTCCCGGCGTATGAATTATTTTGCTGCATTCGATTCAGTTTCAGTGAACTCGGTAAATTCCCGGCGTATGAATTATTTTGCTGACTCGCCGGCGTAACTTACAAGAACAGCGGACAGATGTATGTATGTATTTTATTTTAGTTGCAATTCTGAGTTCTGTTGATGTTGTAGGTGTACTGTGCTAGAACATTTTTGTGTTTACAATAAAAATGAAGCGAAAAGTGTTAAGTTTGCTCGAAAAATGTGAAATTTTAAAAAGTCTGGACAGTGGAAGCAGTGTAACGTATTTGTCTAAAAAGTACGGGATTGCCAAATCCACAGAACGTGCAATCAAAAATTAAAAACGGGACATTTTAAAAGTCACATCAAGGCGCAGTGAAATACGGAAAAGAAAAACTTTAAAATCCTGTAATATGCCACGAATGGAAAAAAAATTATATTCATGGTTTTGTACACAAAGTCTTAAAAATGTACCGGTTTCGATTGAACTTTTAAAAACAAAAGCAAAAGCTATCAATGAAACTATCGCTGAAAATCCTAATTTTAATGCTTGTGACGGATGGAGCCAAAGATTTAAACGAAGATTTGGAATAAGACATTTAAAAATTTCGGGAGAAAAGTTATCAGCTGCTCCGGAGCATATAGTTCCATTCAAGAATTATCTTCGAAAGAAAATAGAGGAGCTACAATTAACACATGACCAATTATACAAAGCCGACGAGACAGGCTTGTTTTGGAAATTACTCCCAGAAAGGACTTTTGTTACGTCTGAAGAAAGATCGGCCCCTGGTCGGAAAACGGATAAAAGTAGAGTTACTTTACTAGCATGCACCAATGCAACCGGTGAACATAAAATCAAACCGTTAGTGATTGGGGGTGCCGCAAATCCAAGATGCTTTAAGAACTTTTCACTTCCAGTGCAATACACAAGTACGAAAAATGCGTGGATGACGTCGGGGGTATTTGAAAATTGGTTTCATCATTAATTTGTCCCGCAGGTTCGAAGATTTTTGAAACAAAAGGGATTACCACAAAAAGCTCTTCTACTTTTGGATAACGCCCCAAGTCATCCACCAGCAGGAAACTTGGTTTCCGATGATGGAAAAATTCTTACTGTGTACATGCCTCCGAATGTAACAGCTCGTATACAGCCCATGGACCAGAATATCATTAGGTTAACAAAATTGTTTTATAGAAGAAGCCTTTTATCCACAATAGTTGCTTCTGATAGCAATGATATTTCAGCTGTCATTAAAAACTTGAGTCTAAAAGATTCTGTTACACATCTGGCATTAGCATGGATGAATGTGAAAGAAGAAATAATTGCTAAGTGTTGCAAAAATATTTTATCAGATTCTTTCAATAGCGACTCTGATTCAGAAGAAGATGTTCCATTGGCTATTCTACAAGAAAAATACAAGAACAGCGTCGAGGCAGTGACATTTCAAGAAACTGTAGCATTACTACAGAAAGTGAACGGAAACATAACATACAGCCGTAAAGACATAGAAAACTGGAATACGGATGTCATAGAAGATCTTGAAGAGGATGTAATTGAAATTGAAAGTGCGGAAGAAACAATGGATGATAAGCCAATGCCAACTACCATCCCCACTCAGGAAGCTTTACAAGGATTTAATATAGTGATTTCTTGGGCAGAACAAAACATGCTAAATTCTGAAGATCTATTAACTTTGCGAAGAATAAAAGAAATCGCAGTTCAAAGATGTTTAAAAGAAAAAAAGGTTCAAACAAATTTAACCAGTTTTTTTAACAAACAAAACTGACTTCTTTAAATCATTACGTATTCATGTATGTATGTACGTATCTATGTAGAACATGTATATTTTTCATTTGTTAATTCTTTTTGATGTAACTGAATACATATACATATAAATAAACGTTTTAAACTGCACATTCGATTGAGTGAACTTTTCGATTGTGTGAACAGGTAAGGTTTTAATTAGTTCACATAATCGAGCGGCTACTGTATTACAATACTATTAAAATACCGGAAACGAAGCGTTTATAACCTATAAACGTACTGTTTTAATCTAGTGGAATTTCAATTTTCTAGTGTGGTCAATTATAATTTCACAACAAATTCAAACATCAAAAAATATGAAATCGAATTGTCAAAGACAAATATATTTAACTAAACATGAACAAATTGTTCGTTAAGTGGATGACTTGTATTTAGAATGTTATTGAAAATATACAATTAAAACAATTCCTGATATAGCCTGTAGTTTAGTTCCTTGGCGCCATTGTTCAAATTTCATAAACTGCTTTTCATAATTTATTTAGTGAGTAGTAAATTATTTACAGTGTTTTCAGCAATTTCTTTAATTTCAGCTGGAGTACATGTAAAATTCTTAATCATTTTGTGTTACATTTAATAAGTACAAAATATTCAATAGAAAATTACCAATAATAATTTCGAAATTTTGAAATAACTACAGTCACAAGCAATGATCTCTGGTCGTCAATGTCATACAAAATTCTGTCATATTCTGACAAACTAGAAATTTTAGCTGAATGATTGTATCTGCAGTATCTATCTAAGTACTAAGATCTTGTTTATATATGATTAGTCTAATAAACGGTGTTCCATTTCTTATTTAATGTCTTTATTGTATTATTGTGCCAATATTAATCAAATTCGAAAAGTATCTGACAAATGAAAAATAATGGCAACGCTTAAAAAGGTTAATACGAAAACCAGATATACACTAGAATATTAAGAATGACATTGGCGACCGGAATTTATTGCTTGCGATCGAACGTGCTTAACGTGAATATCTACATAATTATTGTTATTATTTCTATAGTAAAAAGCAATTAGAAAATATCAAAGTTAATTGGTTAATGAAAAATAGATTAGTAAACGGGATTTTTCCTATTAAAAAAGTTTTTTAGCGACATGAATTTCCTAAAAATGATGCTTAATTATAATACTATTTTTATTTTCGCGAAGAGTTTAGTCGGGAAGAGACAATGTATGATGTCATTACTGAAATATACATTGCTGTTAGGGAATTAATGCAAGTTTATGTTTATTTGTATATTTGCGAGTAAAACAACACAAGATTCTTGGAATTTAATAGTATGTGGTAGAAACTACTGAACTTTTTTTTATATATAGTGAGATATGAATATCTTGTCAGTGACAATTTAACATATTCTAAATTAACCTCGAGAAAATTCGGTTAAAATAAAAATTATTTTAATATTTTACTATAATCATTTATCATTTTGAACACTTTTAAAGTATGCCATGTTTATTTTAAGAAAAATATATTTATTTGTATGAAACAAATATTTCTTAGACGAGACAAACATCTTGATACATTTAGGGCAACACGTGGATTAATTTTAAATATGATTTAAAAGGACAGTAAAAAATTGGAAATAAAGACATTCTAATAACGGCACATAAAATACGAAGGATATTTCCAAAGTTCTAGGAATTGTGCTCTAATTAAATTACGCAGAACCTATAAACAATGCTATTTATGATGTACAAGTCTTGTCAAGTGCAATATCGTTCAGCCTGATTCAGGTGTTCGACCGATATAGACGCGTTTTCGTGGCATTGTTTGTGTGACCATGGAAGACGCGGCCAAAGAGTAAATAACTTTCTTTTTCTGGAGAGAGGAAATTATTAAACGTCTCCAAAGAGTGTTTGGTGAGTCTGCAGAGTATACTGCAAGTACTGTATATCGGTGGATGGATTGTTTTAAAAGTGGTAGAAGATTATAAGAAGACGATCCACGCAGTGGTCGCCCGAGCACGTCGCTAAATGAAAGAAACATTACTGCCGTCGAGAACCTACTGAAAGAGGACAGACGAATGACTATTTCTCAAATTAGTATACGCCGAGGAATAGGTACACGACAAGTTCATGATATCTTACATGATTGTTTGGGCGTAAGCAAGGTTTCAACTCGCTGGATACGACCAGTACAGAAACTCAATAAGTGTGACACTTGTCAACTTCAAGAACTGTTAGACCATTACAGTTCCTTATTTCAATCCTGTGACCAAAAGTTAATCCAAAGAATGCCGTAAACCCGCCAAAGGGCCTCTTAAGGCGTGTGCAGTTCCGTCTGTTGGAAAGGTAATGCTTGCTGTATTCTGAGATTGCGAAGGGAATATTTTTATGGATTATCTGGCGAAAGGTACTACAATTAACGCAGAATATTTTTCGAACTTATTATCCGGACCACTGTGGCAGGCGCTTACCAGAAAACGGCCTGGGAGGCTACATAAGCGTTCGTTATTGCAACAGGACAATGCAAGACTGCACGCCGTAAGAAAAACGAAGGATGTTTTGAACGATTTACGATGGGAATTATTTCCGCATCCACATTATTCACCGGATCTCGCACCGAGTGATTTTCATCTGTTCCTAGATTTGGAAAAACTATTACGGGGTGTTCGTTTTGAGAGTTTAACTGACGTAAAATGTGCCATAAATACGTGGATTGAGGAGACATCCGAAAAGATCTTTGAGGACGGCTTAAAAAAATAATTTATCATTGGGATAAGTGTATTCAATTAAATGGTGATTGTGTTGAAAAACTATATTGTAATATTGATGAAAATTGACAAAATAAAAAAATGATAGCTAAATTCCCAGAACTTTGGAAACATCCTTGGTATAAAAGTTTTAAAATATTTGAACTAACTACCCTATTTCGTCTCGCAGTAAGATTGTTTTGTACATGTAATAAAATTTTACAAATATGCATTGTGCAAAAGCACTACCATACAAACTTTATCACATAAAATGAAAAGCGTTTGAAGTTTATATTCTAGCGATTTCCAACACCCTTTTTTTGAATATGTTTTAATAATGAGGTGTCGCAATAAACTACCAACCGTACAAATTTCATATAATAAACAGAAAAGTCTTTGACATTTATATTTTAGCGACCCCGGACTTCTGAGTGTATTTTAATAATGATAATCTCATTTTATGGGCACGTCGTCTTTGTAAATTTATTAAAATTATAAAACATGCATTGTGCAAAAATAAAAATACCCAAAAAACGTATTAAAGTTTAAGTAATTTTATTATATTAAATTAAATCAAGAAGGCAGGCTAATTTTATACAAATGTATATTGTCAGTTATTATCACTATCACATTATATATAATTTAGATTTTCATTAATAAAACTATTTTTAAACGAAAATGAAATTTATTTTTAGATCATATATAAGAAGTTTAATATTTTAGCCAGCTTTATGAAGTTTCGAAAATCTAAAAAAAACATAAGAATTGATATAGAAAAAAAGACAAATACATATTAATAATTGAGAACAGATACGTATTCAATGCTTTTTGAAAATAGTATGTATAGATTTAGTAAATTTTGTGTTTATTGTTTGTGAATCAGTAATTACTTACATGATTTACTGATTTGATTATTTTCATTCACTAGTTCACAGTATATTAAAATTTAATGGCAAATGTTCTTTTTGTCTTTTCAGGGAAAATATTTTTTATAACTAGGGACTAGCAGTCAGGGGTACATGACGTCAGTGCTAGAGATGTAGCGAGAACATCATGAATCCCGATTTAACTCTTTTCGCATACGAATCAAAATTCGTATATATCTTTTCAAAAGGGAATATTGCAGGGTTTATAAAACATATCACACGTTGTTTACCGTTTATATCCGGGGTACAAATGATAGTAAATCATCGATAATTGTTCCATATGCTCATATGTCAATAATTGTCTGTCACCGTAAATCCATTTATACATTGAAAATGTCGTTCAATATCTACTGATGATATAGGGGCATATTTAAAGTACATAAAGTTTTTTAGTGATGGCACATTTATCTCTGGTTCGGAAAAATCTACTTTTTTACTATGAAACAAGTCGACAGTACGAAATCCTGGATCGTTATTTAGAACTGCTTCAAATTTTCTTTTTACATTATCAATATTGTACGTTGGTCGGAGTAACCTGAGGGATGGTTACAGGTATTCTGGGAAATGTTCATGAATATTGGCTAAATCTATCTGAATAATTTGGTCCATAAATACTTGTTGAGCGTGTAAAATAGAACCGCATCATTCGGATCCAGTAGCTGTATTATACTTTTAAGGTCGTCAAAACGCATGTGATAATAGGATGCTGCTTCTGACTATGTGCCCCAGCACGTTATAACACGTTCTGGAAGTAGTGGCTTATCTGGCAGTTTTTCACGAAATAAATTCTTGTGTGAAGGTGACTTCACAAAAACTTTCTTGACTGACTGTTTTGATTAACTGCATTTGGGTAGCAATTTCTGACTTCCTCTGACACTCGATGAAGAGCATGTTCGAAACATGAGATGTGCGTTATGATGCTGTGTGTTCGTTGCAATAGCTAACCAGCTGTCTTCATATATGCAGCTCTATCAGTTAGAAATAATAAACTTTTTCTTTATTTATATCGTGCTTGTTACCCCATAGCGATTTCAAACAGGAGTGATATAAATTCTGCATTAGTTGCTTCGATTCTCTTAGATGTAAGTAGATGTGTAGACACTGCCATCACATATTTACGCAAGAAAACTCAAGTAACTAATTAAACTAAACAATAGATTGGCCCGCTACAAATTCATTTAAATTCCCTTCTGGAAAGTACCCCTGACTGTCGATACCTATTTATAACATTATAAGCATAAGTAATTTGAAAGGTCATGAAAATATTTTGGCCTTGGGGACTCTTGAAGTAAATTAATAAATAATTTTATCAAATATGTATTAATCAATAAATGAATGAATGAGAAATTAATGTAATATGTTGACCCTAGCATTTAATGATATTTATTTAATTTTTGGTTTAATACAATAATTTAATTTTATACCTACTGTCTACTTGTAAGTAGTGTATGTATCTAATATTATTTTATTAAATACGAATAAGTGAGAGTAATAATTTTGAATATTAAAAAAGTTAAAAAGGTTTTTCATTATTTATATTTCAAAATTTAGAAAAAAAAAATTCTATTTAGCAAAGACTACTTATGTTTGGTACAATTTAATTTTTCTATACTATACGCTGGAAAGCTTCCTTTTACTGTTTAATTTAATTAACAAAAAGCAGTTTATGAGTTTGCATGCACATATTGAAAATTTATTATTTTATTTTGAATAATTATAAGTAAGGTTGTATATTGATTATTGTACAAAAATAGGCATATATTCACTTGGAATTCATTGTAATGTAATTAAAGAATATAGAGGTATTAATTATCTGTTGAAAGTATAAACAAAATAACTTAATAAAAAGTGATATCAATCGAAAATATAATTTATAAAAATATGTTTCGAATTTTTTTATACATTTTTTCAATTTAATGTGATTTAAAATATATAAGAATAATCAGAAAATATATCTCGATATATTTATTTTTATTGATTAATTTGTAAATAAAATGCCGAAAATAATAATTTGGATTTCGAAGTAATAATATTAAGTTGTCTGATAAGAATTTCGAATTTACACAAACATTTCTTTCAAATTTTAAAATTTGATTTTTTTAAGTACTCAAAGTCATCATTTTCTCGTATAGTTGAATTTACAAAAAGCACCTTATGTATTTGCAAGCGTATGTTAAAAATGTATTTTTTAATTAAAAAAATATAAATAAGATTATATAACGATTATTGTAAAATGATAGGCATATATTAACTTGAAATTCATTCTAATTAAATGATATAGACGTAGTAATTATCTGTTTAAAGTACATATAAAGAAAATAATTTAATAAAAATTAAGATACCGACAGAAAATATAATTTAAAAAAATTGTTTTTTGTATAAATTGTTTCCATTTAATATAATTTAAAGTATATGAAATACATTTAACAATAATTGGAAAATGTTTCTCTTTTTGTCTATTTTTTTCGATTAATTTGTAAATAAAAAACTGAAAATAATAATATGTATTTCGAAGTAATGAATTTTACTGTCTAATAGGAATTTCGAATTTAAAAGAAGTACAAATTTTTAATTTTTTTTTTATTTTTAGGGGAATTATTTTTAGTATTTTTTATAACAAAATAAAATAACAGATATGCTTACTTAACAACTTAAAATTGTGTTTTATAATGATGAAACTTTAACAATAAAACAATTATCTAAGAACAAGTATACTAACAAAAAAACGAACAAATGTAACAGATAACTTGTTAATGTAATAATTTCGATTTGATTGAATTGAACTGCCGAAATTCTAAATTTGGGTTATGTACGTATTATATTTTTGATGGTATTTTTTTAAAGATTTTCTTATTTTTTTTAAATAAAAATTTTAAAACTTAATGAGCTCACGTATTATCATTGTCTAAACAATTTAACAATAACGGATTGATTTTTAACAACTTAAAATTTACGTAGTGTAATTTAAAAACAAATTAGGTATTTAAGAACTTAAAATAACAACTTCAATGCCCAAGGAGTATTATAACAAATAATAATAATTTAGAACATGTGCAACAGAGAGGGAATGGAAACTTGAACAAAATAAACAGAAATAAAGTTAAACTAATCTATTTTGAAACATAACGAGATTGTAAAACTTGGTAAACATGTAAATAATAACAATAACAAGCGTGAATATAAACCAAACTTAACGGTTTAACAAGAAGGGGAAACAGAATATTGGGAGGAATTTCTACTTTTGTTTGCTATAGGTGTTTTGGAAAATAAACTTGCTTGCGGACGATATTGGGTAAATATAACAAAAATAAAAAAATAACATGTTCTTTGGAAAATTAATACCTATGTTTGCCGATTATCTTAGGTCAAGAGTGGGGTGTGTAGAGGAAGCTAATGTAACAAAAATAAGTAATAACAATAACGAAACTTAACAATGGAAAAAATCAAGTTACTATGTTTGTTTAAGTTATAAATGGTTTTGGAAAATAAATCTGTTTCCAGATAATCTTAAGGGGAGCAGAGGTTGATGTAACAAAACTAAGTAACAGCAATAATGTCACTTAAGAATTGGAAAACCAAGTTACGCTGTTTGTTTACAGTTTTAA
Source organism: Melolontha melolontha (assembly GCA_935421215.2). NCBI lineage: Eukaryota > Metazoa > Arthropoda > Insecta > Coleoptera > Scarabaeidae > Melolontha > Melolontha melolontha. Next base: position 103,166,401 of record OW285240.1, on the reverse strand, counting down.
ATGGCTTTGAAAAATTATTCTGTTTGAAAATGATCTTACGGTGAGAAGAGGTTAATGTAACAAAAAAAGGAATAACAATAATGAAACTTAACAATGGGAAAAGCCAAGCTACTCTGTTTGTTTCAGTTTTAAGTGATTTGGGAAAATTAATCTGTTTGCAAATGATCTTAAGGGGAGAAGTGGTTAATGTAACAAAAATTAGTAATAACAATAATGAAAATTAACAATGAAAAAAACTAAGCTACTCTGTTTGCTTCAGTTATAAATGGTTTTGGAAAATAAATCTCTTTCCAGATGATCTTAAGGGGAGAGCATGTTAATGTAACAAAAGAAATTAATAACAATGATACTTAACAAAGGGAAAAAACAAGCTACTTTGTTTGTTTCAGCTATAAATTGTTTCGGAATATTAATTTGTTTCCAGATGATCTTAAGGGGAGAAGAGGTTAATGTAACAAAAATAAGTAATAACAATAATGAAACTTAACAATGGGAAAAAAACAAGCCACTCTGTTTGTTTCAGTTATAAATGGTTTTGGAAGATTAATCTGTTTGCAGATGATCTTAAGGAGAGAAGAGGTTAATGTAACCAAAATAAGTAATAACAATAATGACACTTAACAAAGGGAAAACTAAGCTACTACGATTCAGTTATAAATGGTTTTGGAAAATCAATCTATTTTTCGCAGATGATCTTAAGGGGAGAAGAGATTAATGTAAAAAATAAGTACTAACAATAATGAAACTTAACAATGGGGAAAAACAAGCTACTCTGTTTGTTTCAGTTATAAATGGTTTTGTAAAATTAATCTGTTTGCAGATGATCTTATGGAGAGAAGAGGTTAATGTAACCAAAATAAGTAATAACAATAATGACACTTAACAAAGGGAAAACCAAGCTACTCTGTTTCAGTTATAAATGGTTTTGGAAAATTGAACTATTTTTTGAAGATGATCTTAAGGGGAGAAGAGGTTAATGTAACAAAAATAAGTAATAACAAAAATGAACAAAAAGGTTGTGTTTATGTATAACAATACGTTATGCACGTATAAGCATGTAACAATAATGAAACTTAACAATGGGGAAAAAACAAGCTACTCTGTTTGTTTCAGTTATAAAATAAATGGTTTTGGAATATTAATTTGTTTGTAGATGATCTTAAGGAGAGAAGAGGTTAATGTAACAAAAATAAGTAATAACAATAATGGCACTTAACAAAGGGAAAACTAAGCTACTCCGTTTCAGTTATAAATGGTTTTGGAAAATTAATCTGTTTTTTGCAGATGATCTTAAGGGGAGAAGGGGTTAATGTAACAAAAATAAGCAATAACAATAATGACGTTTACAAAAGGGAAAATCAAGCTACTCTGTTTGTTTCAGTTATAAATGGTTTTGGAAAATTAATCTGTTTGCAGATGATCGTAAGGAGAGAAGAGGTTAATGTAACAAAAAATAAGTAATAACAATAATGACAACAAAGGGAAAACCAAGCTACTCCGTTTCAGTTATAAATGGTTTTGGAAAATTAATCAATTTTTGCAGATGATCTTAAGGGGAGAAAAGGTTAATGTAAAAAAAATAAGTAATAACTATAATGAAACTTAACAATGGGGAAAAACAATCTACTCTGTTTGTTTCAGTTATAAATGGTTTTTGGAAAATTAAATCTATTTGCAGATGATCTTAAGGAGAGAAGAGGTTAATGTAACAAAAATAGGTAATAACAATAATGAAACTTAACAATGGGGAAAAACAAGCTCCTCGTTTGCTTCAGTTATAAATGGTTTTGGAAAATTAATCTGTTTGCAGATGATCTTAAGGAGAGAAGAGGTTAATGTAACAAAAATAAGTAATAACAATAATGACACTTAACAAAGGCAAAAATTAACCTACTACGTTTCAGTTATAAATGGTTTTAGAAAATTAATCTGTTTTTGCAAATGATCCTAAGGGGAGAAGGGGTTAATGTAACAAAAATAAGCAATAACAATCATGACGTTTACCAAAAGGAAAATCAAGCTACTCTATTTGTTTCAGTTATAAATGGTTTTGGAAAATTAATCTGTTTGCAGATGATCGTAAGGAGAGGATCGTAATGTAACAAAAAATAAGTAATAACAATAATGACAACAAAGGGAGAACCAACCTACTCCGTTTCAGTTATAAATGGTTTTGGAAAATTAATCTATTTTTGCAGATGATCTTAAGGGGAGAAGAGGTTAACGTAACAAAATTAAGCAATAACGATAATGACACTTAACAAAGGGAAAACTAAGCTACTCTGTTTGTTTCAGTTCAGGAAAATTTAATCAGTTTCCAGATGATCTTAGGGGGAGAGAAGGTTAATGTAACAAAAGTAAGTAATAGCAATAATGAAACTTAACAATGGGAAAAACCAAGCTTCAGTTATAAATGGTTTTGAAAAATGATTCTCTTTCCAGATGATCTTAAGGGGGAAGGAGGTTAATGTAATAAAAATAAGTAATAACAATAATGAAACTTAACAATGGGAAAACAAAGCAATTATGTTTATAAATTATATACTTCAACATACTTCATGATTAAGATAGGACGTAGATAAAATCATAAAAGAGTCTGGTAATGAGAACTGATAGATTTGAAAATAATTTTGAAATGTAAAAATAATAATAAATTAAAAGGGCTGTAAATAATTTGGAAATAGCCGGGATATGTAGAAAATATATTATTGTAGTATAATCTTGTAGGTTTCGCCGTGTTGTAATTTCACTCCATGTTTCGCTGTCCTTCTTCAGGATCTGGTATCAGACTGATTCTCTTCGTTGTCGTTCTTCTTTATATAGGGCCTTGATTCACTGATGCGTGGCCATCTTGTTCCATTGATCGTGACGGATTCTCGTATTAGGCTCTTCCAGGTGTTTCTAAGTCTATAGCCGTCCTTCCGGTTGAAGTTAGGATGTTTTTCTATTTCGATAGCTTCTCTAATATCTCTTCGATGGTAATTCTTCGTTGTAGCTAATACTTCTGCTTCTAAAAAATTCACTCTGTGTCCGTTCTCGTGTACATGTTTTGCAACCGCTGATTATCCCATTCCTTTTCTTCGTGTTTCGCTCTGATATTCCTTAACTCTTTGTACAATCGATCTTCTTGTTTGTCCGAAGTAGCTCTTCCCACATATCAACTTATAGACTTCTTCTCCCTTAGTTCTTGGTAATTTATCCTGGGTCTAAGAAAAGCTGTTGAATGATGGTAATAGTACTAAAACATACTCTTACATTCTTCTTAGTTAGCATCCTTCCCATTTTCTTGGTGACTCCAGAGATGTAAGGTAGACGGGTGAATCCTCTGGCTGGTCCCGTTTCCGTTGGTAGCGAAACGTGAAGTGAAATCAAAACATGCTAATACCCGCGAGAAGTTTGTACTACAAGGACATTATTGATTTAGAACTTAGAACTGAAAGATATTGAAACAAAGTTAATGAAATTTATATACAATACATTGAGAACAAATTAACAATGGTGAATAGAAGTTTTGAAACAATGCAGAAACTTAACAAAACAAGTTTGTCAAACAAAAACTTAATCAAGAAAAACTCAACAGTAATTAAAAGTAGAAACTTAAACAAACAGTAAAGATATATCAAAATTGAGATTAGATTGAAGTAATAAACCCAAAGAAAAAAGAGGTACTTTTGTTATTAAATAAAAAATAAATTCCGTTTAATATAAAAAAAAACATTGGATAATTTGATGAATTTTGAAAAATTGTTTAAAATATACCTAGTAACTATTAAATATGTATATACCCAAAATATCCAATTCATAAATGAAATTTTGTGTGATATCTCTATATGCAGATAAAGAAATACTAAAATTAACACAAATTATGTAACAACGCTAACAACAGATTTTATGAACACGGAGATAAACTATCATAAAGAAAATTATATTATTAACGCTAACAACGATAACAATAAATAACAAACAATTGATGAAACAAATAACAGTAGTTTTTTATTCTGATTTCATATACTTCAAATTATACTGTTTGGTTTGCATAGAAAATGTTATTAATAACAACCAAATTTTGAGAAAAACAAGATAATTATGCTGTAAATACTGCGCTGCAAATATCAAATACTTTGCAATAAGTACATTTTTTATTAATTTTTAAAACGTTAATACGTAAAGATTTTTTACTTTAATTCGTATTACTATTTTTATCGATTTTAAGAGTTTTGAAGTTTGTGAAGATTGTGAAGAATTAACTTTATTTACAGCTAACATTACTTCTAAATTTTTATCCTAGAAAAAACATGCATATATAGGAAACATTCAACTAACAAGGTCACAGGTAGTCTTAAATTGTGTAGAAACAGGATATGTCCTATTAGAAAACAACATAACCTAAAAGGGTGAGGTGCCGAAACAATATTTGCCAATATTATATAAGCCATCCCGATTTAAAAAAAAGTTGAACCCTCTCTACGAGGGTTTAAAGAAGCAAGAACATTTTATTAATATTTAGGAAACCAACGGTATCAGCTGGCTTTTAATTCTGGTGAAACAAGATGAAGAAAACGAAATCCTAAAAGACTATAAACACTTACGTGATGTATCCAGTTAATCTACTAATGATAATTTATTGTTTAGTAGTTTTTAAAATATTTTGCATATTTCGGTTTTAACTTAAACGTCTAAAAATCGCTTTTAATTTTTTCATTTGTTCGAAAATTTTAAAAATTTAATTTTAAAGCCAAGGATTAGATCTCCTAGAAGGATTTATCGTAATAGAATAATGTTTCGAATCTAGTCCCTTTTCTAGTGAATATTCGATGTTGCGATAATGCAATTTTCCAGAAAAGAATTGCTAAATTCTCGAGTGCATTTGAGAGATTTTACGAAAACTGTTTTTGTGTATACTAGTAGACTGTCAACTTAGGAATAACTTTTCCAATATTTTCCGCCACAAGATTAAATGCATGCAATGACACATTGCCCCATGGAATTTGGAAATATTTTTTCAACATTATTCTAACTTTATTAATGAGTGAAGCTTTGCTGGTGGTTAATATTCTAACTTGAGGTCATGTTAATTGGAATCTTTGATGGCGTTTTTTTGGTGATTAGTATTCTTCATTGCATAATGACACATTGGCCCATGAAATTCGGAAAATATTTTTTTCAACGTCATTCCAACTTTATTAATGAGTGAAGCTTTGCTTGTGGTTAATATGCAAACTTGACGTCAGGTTATTTATAATCTTTTGATGGTTAGTGTTCTTGTTTCATTATTGATTTTTCAAAGTCTCTAGCTAGTTAAAAAGAGAGGGAATGTAGGGTGATTGTTTTTAAATTTAATGGTGAAAGTGAAGTTTCTGTCGTTTGGTCGACTAGTTTTGTTATATTTTAACCCGGATTGTATAAATACTTTCACTACATATTTCAATCGCGGTAAATTATTCCGAAGATGTTTTTTGGTTGATAATGTACTGATAGCCCATATTTTTTTTCCAAAACATACAAAAGCGAAAGCTATTAAAAATCCATGTAGGTACCATTGGCACAGTTTCCGTCTTGGGCAGCAGTACAGGGGATGTGGTTCCATCCCGGCATATCAAAAGCAGTCACGGACAACCACCACAGAAGTCTACAAGTTAGATTAATTAGCTCTAAATGTTAACCACATTACATGAATATTTATCAAACAGCTAAATTTAGATGATAAAAAATATGGCTAGATTGATTTAATCTGGCTGCAATTATTAATACCTCTGCAACATTATTAGATTCTAAAAAAATAAATTTTTGAAAGCCCAGAAAATTATTTAATTCTTCCAAACAAAAGTATTTATATTCTCTATTAATGTTGTATATAAATACTGATTAATATTTAGTTTTATTGTTTCTTTAATGTAAACATTATAAAATAAAGATTTTTAAAATGTATTTGTGTACGATTACTGACGAAACAAGTCATAAGAATACGTCATAGTCGCGTCATGCAGTGTTGCTAAGTTTTCGTTATATTTTTCCATTAAATGCTTTTTTGGTTAAAGTTAATAAATTTAAATGACAGAAAACAACGTGAAAAGAGCAACACAAATAATGACAGCTGTGATAAGGCTGTCAGAAAAGCGCTGCGTGCCATAGGCGTACGGATCATAATAAGTGTAATAAAAGTAAAAATAATAACTAGTACGAAATACACTATATTGTTACAAGTAATTATAACTTGATATGTATTAGTTTTCATGTTCATGTTTCATGTTTATTTGTACGCTATTGTAATGGTTTTTCATTAATTCTGAAATAAAAAGAAAATAAATTATATGACTCAGTCAGCCATTGACATTAGTCTGATTGCTTGAATAGTTTTTATTGTCTGAGTTAATGGAATTTCGTTTTTTAAGATGCTTTATCTTTAATAATAATGCATATTTCTTAATTAGTTTTATACAGTGAACGCAGAAACATAATATAAAGAAAACTCTAATGATAATTTGCTTTATAATTAACCGTTTTCGTGAAAGAAAAAATAATAAAAAGTTCCCACAACCTCGTCCGCCATTTAACAACATCAAAGACCCCGACCTATCTTACATAAATCTTTATTGGGGGTTTGTTGATTAACTTTTACTCCGTCGACTCTGTTAGAATCGACTCCGTAGATTCTCTTGGATATTGCCTTGTCGCCAACTAAAACTTTTACAATATTACTGGTCGTTAACATCAGTAGTTTCATCTACCCACACCTAAATATGTTCATCGTTTCTGGCATTGACAATCGAATAAAATCCGAATTGAATACGTGCTTTATGTGTATCCGGCGACACACGTTTTACTACGCGGGCTTTCACTAAATTTTGAATATCGTCGAATTCTAGCGCAGGCAACCCTTTTAACAGTATCTCGACGTAGACGAGTAGTAGTAGACAGTAAAGTGATTATACGTTTTAAGAGAAAAAACGTAGGTAGTATATTTTTTGTTGATTGAAAACGTATATCTGGCAAGAAAAAGTAGTGTAACAAAAAATACATTACTTTTTCGACAACAAAAAAAATTAAAATTGAAAGTTTGATTAAATTACGTATGCATTTTTTTCAGTTTAAGTATATTTGCAATAGAATATTCTTGATGTATATAGGTACAAAATCATTTAAGTGCAAAAATATAATAAGAAAATTAAAATAACTAGAATAAAAGAATCTCTAACATTAGTTAATAAATTTTATAAGTCTATCTTAAACGCTATTCGTATTTTAATTTACTAAATCGGTAGGTACAAGAGTTTAAATAATAAGTGCAATAAATCCGATACTTCACCATGAAACCACTAAAATTTCTTTAATGCGCAGATAATTCTATTTTTCCTTAATCGTATTTAGTTGCAATGCGATTATGAAACGTTTTAAAGCAAAGATTAAATGTTTAATGCTTCAAGATAATTCATCTTACCAGCGCACTAATTTTTCATTAATCGTTGCGAATACTTTGTTTCCGCAGTTGAATTGTAAGCAAGAAAGCAAGGCAGCGTCTTTCGAACGGTTATCGAACGTATCTGCAAGGAAAAAAGAAAGCCATCATCAATCAAAAATTAAAAATACATTAGAGGTTTTTATTTTATCGCATTGGGAAAGTAAATTGTTGATTTTTATCTTAGATGTTTCTAATGTAGCGTTATATAATTAAAGTAACATTGAAAATATTTCATTTTACTTTTCCTTAATAAAAAATTGTGTAAAACAACTTAATAGACTAATTGTTATTAATTATATTTGCGATATTAAATTTCGTTAGAGGGAATTGACGTTTAAAAATGAATTAATGTTTTGAAATTTAATTTTGCCTGTAATTGAAAATTATAAAATTTAAATATAAATAAATAAATTAATCAAAATAATTTATTTCAAAGATTTCGATTAATTAAAATTCGATTTTCGATTATAACATATATTTTACTAAATGACAGTGGTCATTGACCATTGGCCATTTCTTCGGATAAATTACTTATTGCCGATGATCTTAAAATATTGCGAGTGATTTCTTGGCTGGAAGAATGCAATTTGCTTCAGTGTGATCTTGAAAACCTGTCCCAATAGTGCGCGGTGAACAACCTTCCTCTAAATAGGAGCAAGTGCAAAGTAATGTCTTTCACGAGAAGATCAGAGCATTATTTTTAATTACCAACCAATTTGTGTTAGGAGCGTGTTGAGTTGGTTAGGGACCTAGGTATATTATTCAATACGAAGCTCATAATTTTATTACTTTGTCAGCGAGAAAAACTTTGGGGTTTATCATTAGAAACTGTGGTACTTTTACTGATGAACGGGCCCTAGAAGTTCTCTTCTTTTCGTTGGTTCGTTCTCGCCTTGAGTACGGTTCAGTTGCATAGTATCCACACTATCAAACTTATTGTCGTGTTTTGATGTTAACTTTTCATCCCTCTAAGCAGTTAATCAAAGCATTGCGCAACATTTTGATAAGTTCATTTGATTTAGCTGATATTCTACCTATATTTTAGTTCTTAATTTGTTTTCTTTTTTTTTAATGTATGTCCTTGAAATAAAGGACAAAGTACGACAAATGGAAAGATGTAATTATATAGAATATAATTCCAAAATATTTTCCAAAGGTTCCCTCTCATAAGCAAGAAGATATTAAAAATTTTTTGTCACGGCACTGTGCGATCGATTATATTATAAAAAAACGATATTTTATAGTTGACCAACGATAAGAACAAGAATAGTTTTGTAATTGTCTATCTCATCCAGCCGTTACGTATGTAAACATACTCTGTAGGGTATATGTGTATAAGGTATTTATTATTTATACACATTCTGAATATTTTGAATTCATAAGCGTCACGTAATACAATTTTGGAGTGTTTTTAATTTCGTGGTTCTATGGTAAATTCTATGTTCTTCACTACCTATTATTATTATTATCTATTACTTTGTCCTGTAATTGGAACTTCTTCTGTTGGATAATAAAGCTCATTATTATTATTGCTATTAAATTGAGAATCTTTTGACTACATGAAATATATTCCTACATTGTCGTACAAATGTTTTCATAACATACAAGGAATGTTGTTAACTTGCAACCTTGATTTAAATTTATTAAAAAAAGAAAAACTGAATTTAAAAAATTTAGATTCTATTATTGTACATGCACATTTTCATACACCTCTAGTATTTTTTTAGAAGCTTTTATCCATATTTTAGTATCTAAGTTCCAATACTTTTTACAAGGTACGAGGGCCAGTTGAAAAATTTTGGGAGAACCTATGAAAAAAAAAATTAATGGGCAAATAAACGGCTTTACTGTTTTTCGAAATATGCACCATTAAATTCTATTGCAATTTTTCATTCCTTGCCGTTTCATTCGTTCAAACCAATCATTGAAATATTTATGCCATTCTGAAGTTGACATACTCAAACTGTGTGACTTGAATGCAACGATGGGCTCTTCTAGACAGGAAAAACGATGGTCCTGCATTTAAATTGTTAAAAACGTAAAAAAGCACTTGGAACCAATCGGGACATTGACTTGATGAATCAATAATTTAGCCTTTACTTCGCAAATAATCGACTGTTGCGCGAGCGGAATGGGGAGTGGCGTTATCGTGATGAAGAATTATTGCACGTTTAGGGTTGCTTTTTCTACATTAATCAATAATTTCGGGCAAGCAAATTGTTGTATACCATTCGGCATTTACAGTTCGACGATTCTCTGGAATAATGCAATATGAGTAGATTTTACCATGAAACACTCAATCATTTGTTTAGAAGTGCTTCGCAAGCGACCAACTTTTATTGGCAGAAGTTCAATCTGAAGCACCCAAACTGCCGATCGTTGGTTTTTTTTTCGGTTTATAAGACTATCTACGATTCGTCGCCTGTAATTATACCATAGACATGTTCAGAAGATCCGTGATTTAATTTTTTTTAAGCATTGCTTTGCAGTATTTTACGCGATTGTCTCTTTGAGTCTTGGAAATATAATGCTGAACAAAGTTTTCTTACGGCTAAATGAGTATGCAAAATTAAATATATCGAGGTCATAACATGACGATCTCCTTCAATTATTCATCGTATAGCATTGATATTTTCAACAATAACAGATGTTTTAAGACTTCCTTTACTTGATCCTGAAGCGAAGTACGATCACACTTGGATTCTTGAAACTAACGTTATATCATTGTTTTTGATGGCACTTCATTACCAAATGCAGAAATTAAACGTTCTATGCACTGGTATTGAGTTAAACCACAACAAAAATCATTATAAATAATAGCGCGAACATTTTTACTAGTCAACTTACTTCATTGTCAATACGATTAGCAAACCTTAAAACTGTACTCTGTACAAACTGACTAATATTTTGGCAATCGAACAAAAATGTCATATTTTTGACACGTTGCAGTCCACATACAGTCGAATGCAAAAAAAGTAGACATAAATACAGGTTTCTGTTATAGACGTTCTCAAAATGATTAGTGTAAGAGCTGCTTCAAAGTCAATTGTCAATATTTGGTTATCTACCAAAGTTGACAACCTTACAGTTGATATTAAATTATTATAAAGATGCCTTTCATAAATGAATATAACGGGTGTTCAGAAACATTCGAAGTCAAGCGGGCTCTGAACAAAAAATCGTATATCTTTACTTAAGTATCTGATTTGTAATAATTATTAAATGTCAACTGTTGTCTGTCAAAAATCAATCTATCTCAGACATGACTTCATATTTTCAAGCACTACTTTGATTTCGAATGTTTCTGAACACCCGTTATTAAAGTCAATGTTATTGCAGATTTGAGTAAAGGTTTCAAAATACGTGAAATTGCGGAAAGAAATAATATAAATAAAAGCACAGCTTTTAAAATTATTAAAAAATGGAGAGATCACTATAAAATTTGTAGAATTTCTGGTTCTGACCGTAAAAGAATATCGACAGCTAAGCAAGACTGCCATCTCACAAATGTGCTTACTGAAAATCCGTTTTCTTCAGCAGTGAATGCAGCTGATATAAGTAACTTTCCGGGTTCTGTTTTTACCGCCCGACGAAGAATTAGAGAAGCTAATTTGCTGTGCCATAAAATTATCGAAAAATTTAATTTGAATGCGACTCACAAAGAAACTCGTGTAGGATATGCTCTTGAACATCTGGTAAATCTGTAATTTTTACAGATGAAAAATTATTTCAAAACAAGAAAAATGGACCGATTCATGTATACCGACCAAGAGGTACTCGATTTGACGAAAACTTTATTAATAATCTGTATCCAGAAAATTTGAAAATAAATTTTTGGGGTTGGATTTTAATTCACGGAACTAGTGTTTTATGGCAAATAGAATGAAACTTAAATTCAGAGTCTTATATCAAAATTCTAAGTAATAGTTAATTGACGAAGGAGATACTTGTTGAAACTTCATTATAACGCTAAGAAATAAGTAATTAAACTTCTATTTCAAAAATTCTTTTATTGTAAATACCACTACAATATTGTTTCGCCATACAATGGCTTCATCAGGTGGATGAAATACTGAATATGTACAATATAAGTTTGAATATTTATGTGAAAATTATTGGGGAAATGGTGGTGGAAAAATTTTTACAATCTTAAATTTAGTAGAGGGGAGTTGTTTAAATCTAGTTGGTCATTTAAAGCTAATCCTAAACTATTGTGGCGAAACAATATTGTAGTGGTATTTACAATAAAAGAATTTTTGAAACTAGAAGTTTAATTACTTATTTCTTAGCATTCTAAGTAATGTAATGTTGTCTTCAGTGTAGCCATTTTTTCCAAATCGCAATTTTATAATTCAACAGGATAACTGTCCCATCCATACATCGAACAGAGTGAAAACATGGTTCAGAGAAAATAATATCAATGTGTTGGATTTTGCGCCAAGAAGTACTGATTTAAATATTATTGAAAATGTGTGGGGGTTGATGATCAAAGAAATAAAGAAATTAAATGGAAGACCTCAAAATAGACAAGAATTGGTAGAAATAGTTCACACAGCATGGAAGAATGTATTAAATCGAAATATTTGTACCAACCTTTATAACTCTATTCCAAATAGATTGCAAGAAGTTTTAAACAAAAACGGCTTTATAACTAGATATTAATGCGTATATTTCTTCATGATGTTTTTTAAAGTATGTAATTTTAATCTTATTAACCATATAGATGATGTTTTGATAATTATTTGATATCCATAGAATAATGACTTGACACTAATATGACAAGTAAATAAAGCCAGTTTACAAAGCGCGAGATCTCTTGTCTACAATTTTTTTGCTTTCGACTGTACATCATTTATCAACCTAAAGAGCGTTGTCAGATTCCCGAGATTTTTCGACTGCCCCTTCGTAATTTTATTTGTAGAGAAATTAGGAATATTGAGCTGAGCATGAAGCTGATTAAATATGGGGCAATAAATTACACAAAGGAACATTCCAGCTGATAAAGAAAATATGGAAGGAGCAAAGAATGTCTGAGAAATGGGAAATTGGATCAATTATAATTATACTACACTCACTATTGTACACGAAAATGGAGAGAGGACGAGGATGAGAAAAGGAGGATATTTATATTAGTTTGTTAATAATAATTCAAAGATGATTAGCTAACAACCGCAATTGCAAAACAGAAAAGTATCAATGCTGATTTATCAAAGGCAGAACAATAAAATATGATTCATACAATTAAACGAAATTAACAGGAAAAAACTCATGTAAGTTTGGGGTAGATAGTAAGTTACGGTGGCTAACGAGTCACGAGAATGGTCATGAGGCATATACAAGTTACTACATTAATATTAACACAGAAGGGATAAGCGGAATAGTTTATAGTTAAGAAAGGAGTAAAACGGGGATTGGTATTGTTAGGAACATTGTTTAACCCCGCATTGGAGTACGTGTTAAGGAAAATTTAAGAACAAGAACATGACAAATAATCGCACATGCTAATCATGTAATTATAATAAGAAAAAGGTGCACATAATGTGAAAATTCTAGAGGAAATATAATAGAAGAAAAATAAATGGGGCTGGTATTAAATGGAAGTATAACAAAAATAATAAGATTGGGAGTGAAATGGGAGAATATGAGAAGATGTAGATAAATTTGAATAACTTGAATTATCGAATATCGAGTGACGAAAACAAAATAGAAATAAGACAATGAATAATTATGGTGAACAGAGTTTTTCATGTAAATAAAAAAAAATATTGAAAAGCAAACTTCTCACAAGAATAGATGAAGATCTTAGAATCGTGGAAAGAAATATAATGAGGACAGCACTAGGGCCAGTAAAGATAGCTGAAAATTAATATCAATTCAGGATGAACCATGAAGAAAAATGATATAATATAAAAATAAAGAAAAATGTAATAAATTGGTTGAGAGATGTATGGAAAACAAGGTAATCATTAGTGATGGAAATAATGCTGTAGTAGGAGCGAGGAAATAAAAGGGATCAGGGAAGATCCAGAACAAGATTTGAACGGGGCTGGAATAGCTTATTGAAAAGGGAAAACATGGGAAACTATGAAGAGGGATAGACAAAAGAATGTAATATTAATAAATAATGATTATTTCCAATCGCAGTGCTCAATGAGGGACAGTAAAGCTAATACAAAATTCGCAAAACACTTTGCAAGAAGTCCACGAATGTATACATGGATATCTTTAAAGTGTTTCGGGATTTTGGTATCAATTTTACTGTGCCCCATGTTAATTTAAGACTGTGATTATTATATTTACCTACTGAGGATGACAACTTAATTGTCGAAATACGTATTTAGGACTCGAATATTAATGTGGTAAGGAGTTTTATACCTTTCAAAAAGAAAAAAGAAAATATCCATTAACCTCAATCTGTTACAGGATTGAGGTAATGGGACAGAAAATAACATTTATAGAGTTTTATGAGTTAAGTTTATTCGATAAATAACTAATTGAACTGTCAATTTAAATACCCTTGCTTCAAATACTTAATATAATAATTATGTACAATTGCCAGCAATCAAATTTTGGTCGTCAATGTCATTCTTTGACAAAATGTAAGTTGCTGTATTGTGATACGGTCGTAATGGTAATAAGCTGTGATTTAATTTGTCGTATGTTAATAAAATTTACGGAACTTTTTGCAAGTCCTAGACGAGATGTTACTGTAGAAGCTACGGTAACATTTCGTCTAGGACTTGCAAAAAGGTCCGTGAATTTTATTAAAGTCCAGAGAGTACAGTTTCTATTAAGGAAATAATCCTTACTTTGTTAAGATAGGATATTGAGACCATATTAAAAATAATTCAAAAAACAAGACTTTGACAAACTGCAAATGTATTGCCATTTCATTGACAATGGATATAATCAATCAGGCCAAAAATCTACATTATGAAAATTTCCTCAAATTTTACGACCAAAATTTATTGCTGGCAGTTGTACCAGATTTCCTACAAAGCAATAAGTAAATATTCTACTTTATAAAGAGAAAAACATTCCTCTATATTCTTGATACAGAAAAATATTTGATTTATACACAAATCGTTTATACATAATTAATAATTTGTGTAAAATTTGTGGAAAATAATTTGTGTTAAATGTAAATGTTGTATTTATATTATTAAAGTGATGTAAACTAGTTTTATATTTTAATTAATAAGAAAAAAACTGTATTTAGTAAAAGAACAAGTTTGTAAGATATTTTGAGTAAAACTGTTTTTCAAAATTTTTAATGTAATGTATTTATTAAAAAGTATCACAGTGAATTTACAGAAAACTGCATTCTAAAATCAAACTAGTTTATCCGTAGATAAATAGAGGGCTCTCATGTATTTTTTAAAATACCTTGACTAACTTAAAAGAACTAATTGAACTAGTTTCAAAGAAGTAGAATTCGAAAAAGAATGTTATATTATACATACATATATGTTGCTAATAACAAAAAATATTCATATGTATAATTAATTACCATATGTTGTTTTAAAACTAATTATAATGTTTACGTTCTATTTTCTTAATCTTTAACAAAATCTTTGAGTTTAGGAATTTATTTGTAAATGAACTGATTTTCAACAAATATTGAATAATTAATATAAAATAAAATTTAAATTGTTTTCCCAATGCCGAAGAAATTGTATATACATGTATATTATGGTTTTATGATAATATTAAGTAAAATCGAATGATATTGTGAAGAAAGTATTTATTTACAAGGCAACTATTTAAATTCCCTCAATTTTGATTAGATAATAAGTGAATTTATTTTTGTAAATTTTAATAATATTAGAAAATAATTTTTATATATTTTAAACTTGTAATCAAAAAGGTATATTAACCAATAAAAAAATCTACTCACCAATAACTAATAGTAAATATATATCTTCACTGCACTCTTTACAATTCGATTTTTTTTAATGTAATATAACCTAGGGCAACCCCTGCTGGGGTGCCCCGGTACTTCTTATTAGATATATCACCACCAACAGTGAGAGTAATTTTTGGAATGATTCGAAGACATTTTTCGAGCAGTTTATATACGATTGGAATGTCCCTTCCTGAGACCCATACAGCAATACATTCAATAGACTTACATCCCCACCATTCCGGTTATCGTACGAGACTATAGTTAGTTGTTATTGCCCTAGTTGTATAATGACGGGATAAAACGACACCCCAGGTTCTCTCGACACTCTCCCTTTTCAATGTTCCCTTGCATCACTATTCGGGGCCCTTCTTTCCTTAAGATTTACGTCGCATAGGTTGTGTAGGGTATTGTACAGGTTAAGTATTCAAACCAAGGATAAAATAAAAGTAGTTCTATTGTTACACGCTGTGATTTCTTATTTATTTTCTCATAATGAATATAAAGGATTTGATTGTTTATTAATATAATAAGGTAATAATATTTAATGAAAATTTTTATTAAGGGCACCCTAAGAAATTACAGTTCGTCAATATACTTAATTACGTTTAATTAATTTTATCATGAAATTAATTGAGTAAAATTTACTTCAAGTAATTATTATTATATTCAACATCCATTTACAAGTTAAGAAATCTCCGTTAATAATAATAATAATATTTATTACATTGCCCAACAGAGAATCCAAAATGGACAATAAATTAAACATTATAATGGTACCCACTACATGCAAAAATTAATAAAAACTAAACAATAATAAATTAAACTGTAATGTTTCGGTAAATAATCATTCAAACAAACACATTTGCACCCGATGAATTAACTTCCTGGTCAAATGCACCAAGGGTGTTTTCGAAAATAAGATTTTATTATTAATGACAATTATCGTAAAACTGTAACTAAATGATGCTTGAATTGATTCGGCTTTTGCTTGATGAAGATCAATAATTTAAAATAGAAATAAAACTGATGGTTAAAATCTTCACTTTTTTAATACGTCATCGTAGCACGTTACAAACTCAGTTTGTAACGTGCTCTTTAGGATGAAGCCACTGTGGTGGCAAAACAATTGTCGTTTTACGATTATGTATTAAAAAAGTGAAGATTGTAACCATTAGTTTTATTTCTATTTTAAATGGTGTTTAGTTACAATTTTTGGCAAGAGATTCAAATCCATGCTGATTAAAAATCAAAGTGTAATCTAAATCTTAAATCAAGATAAACTCCTTTGATCTTAAAGGCTAAATACTTTAAGTATACTTTAGAAATTAAAATTTTTAATACAGTTCGGTAAACGGACGCAATCATGAATGAAAAATGATTCGAGAAGTTGAGTTTCTAATCGAAAACGATTCCTGAATCCGTGACAGATATCTTATGTTGTTAACAGAGTAATGGTAAACAGCTATAGTTGATCTTCATGTGAAAAACAAAAAACAGCACTTTCCTATGTTCAACCTCAGTTAGTATTCGTTTGAAGAACATCACTATCCTATGCATTCCCTATTATATTTTTTTAAGTCATCAGCATGTCGTCTAGATTAAGTCTATATTGCAAAGCCGATTCAAGTTATCAAATCATTAATAAACATACTAAACAAGAGGAGTCCTAGATTAGACCCTTGAGGTACGCTAGATGTTGAGATATATGCCTTTGCTACTATATATTAAGCAACAGGAGTCCTAGATTAGACCCTTGAGGTACGCTAGATGTCTAACCTTGGCTTAAAGCCGTTAAAAAATATGTAATTAGGCCTATTTAAAAGGTAAAATTAGTATAGGTAACATCAACTTCCTTCATTAACTGCTTCACATAAATCTTGAGATAAAGTTGCAAAATTAGTAATTGTTGATCTTCTTGGCATAAATCCTTTCTGATTGCCTGCATCTTCTTTGTCTTCTTCTTCTACTTCTTCTTCTTCCTCCTCCTCCTCTTCTTCTTCTTTTTCCTCCTCCTCCTTCTCCTTCTCCTCCTCTTTTTCTTTTTTCTCTCCCTCCTCTTCTTCTTCTTCTTTTGCTTCTTTGAGTAGGACGTCAGTAAGCTTAGGCACTTGAGCAACAGTACTCTTTGTACCACCCCCAATGAATCTCTCAGTTCCACTCTGTTAGTATTGCGTTCTCGATAAAAGCACTATCCACCTTAGGGGAAATTTAAGTACCCTCGTAGGATCCAATAGATCTCTTCCGAAATGTTTCTATCCGAGTCCCTTCAGTTCCTCATAAGTGCATAATACATGTATGCTAGTCTCCTGTTTTTCACATCTCCTTCATATGCTTCTATGAAGGACAATGTCCGGTTATTAAGCCGATAATAATTTTAATTTCTTTTTTATTACTAGTAATTGGGTTGGCTGAAAGCCTAGTGTCCAGCTCCTCTAGTAGTGTCTTAGTATGAGGTTGACCTTCCATTAGCCTCCATTTCTCTTCATGTTCTCTTTTTAGCCACAACCAGATCTCCCTTCTATCGGGATCCTTGACGATCCCACATACAGGTTCTAGTCCTATGGAGTTCGTCTTAGAATCATCCTTTGCCAATTTGTCTGATTACTTTTAATCTTCTCATGTCCTTGCACCCATATCAGTACGTAATATCGCTCATGCTAAATATTCGCTTATAGGTAATGGTTCCGAAAATTTTCGCAAAATTGTGTAAGATTGTTATTGACGTATAGGTATTACTGGGTAAACACTAGCAATTTTCTAAGCAGAAAGCGGATGTGGGAAAGCGGATGTTTGTAAAAATAAATTAAACATTTTGTATACTAGTTCAATTACTAGGGTTAACCACTGTAAATATAATGTAATTCTTGCCCTTTAAATAAGCAGCTATCTGTTGTTTTCAAGTAAAAGTAATATTTTCATTTTATGAATCTATTTACGATAGCAGTGATTATAAAGGATGACTGGCGATTCAACCCGGTTCCAAAACATTTTAATGGACCTAAAAGCGTAGTAACATATTTCAGGATATTATTCAATTAGGGAAGATTTACGTTGAATATGAGTCGTACTAACAATTTCTCGTTTGTTATAAAATATAATTTGTTTGCCATGAAATTAGATTCAGTACATAAATAATAGGAGCGTATTTATTAAATCCTATTTGTAGTATTTGCCTGAATTATTCCGTTTTGCATTTTATTCCTCACGGTACAAATTATTTATTACATTATAATTTATGGTTTTTAGAAAAGCAATTTTATTTAGCTATTTATTTATCAGATTGTACTTTTTAGTATTTATAGTTTTAATAAATTTGTATTTATTTATACACTGACCGACAAAAAAAAACCGGGCACCTCAAAAATTTCAGGAAAACACTACATGTTTATTAATTTCTTTAGAAATTTAAATTTTGTTTACGAATCGCACATTTCCAATGAGAAACGAACAGAATGGAAACAAAACGGACAATGTAAAAATAAAAATTTATTCAATTTGAAAAATATAACAGAAACAATGAAAAATTACAAAAATTACAAAACTTTAATCAACTTTAAACTGAATGTTAATAATTTGTATGTCCTCTTCGAGTATGTATTACACCGTTCAGTCGTCTTGGCAGTTTGTTGAGCAAATTTGAGGAATTGCTTCGAATTCTTCTAAAAGGGCTAATCGTAGCTCTTACAAAGTTGCTGGCATTGCTAGACGACGACGAATACGCCTCTGGAGTTCAGTAGCGACTCGTTTAGAAATTAAACACGTGGGCAACCAACGGATGTTTTTTTGTTTTTAGTAAAGCAGCATGCAGTTGTTTTAAGAAAAGAAGACGCAAAGAGTCAAAGTGAGAAAAACAAAGGAAATCATTAAAGAATATAACGATTTTTTAAAGGAGAACTTTAAAATTAGAAGTAAAATTGACTAATATTTTTTGCATAAGCCTGGGTTGGCGTTGTCGACCCTGCTATCCCTGACCAGCCGCCACTGCTGGAGTTCAATCCAAAGGTGTTCTATCGGATTACAATCCGGACTGCATGCAGAGAAATCAAGTCTACGAATTCCAACTTCATTAAAGTACTAAGTAACGACTCTTGACATGTCTGGTCTGGCGCTGTTATGCATCAAAACAACGCCGTCTCCAATAAAATGAAAAATTGGACAACAGCTTCTTGCAGAATATCTTCCACGTACCTGTGAGCGTTTGAGGCACCATTTTCTATAAATATGAGTTTTGTAGGTGCCTCTGTGGAAATGCTCACCCATTCAGAGATGGTCAATCGAAAAATAAAATAATCTAAAATTGTCAGATCCGGAGATCTAGGACGAAAATTCATAATTCTATCGTCGAAAAATTGTTGCAAAAAAGCTATTGTATTTCGAGATTTTTATGCCGGTGCATTATCTTGCTGAAAAATCCTTGTGTAAGTTCATCATCATGAAGTTCATTAATAAAAAGTTGTAATAATTCATTTTGGTATATTTCAGCAGTTACGATTTGGTTAAAAAATATGGGCCCAATAGTACGTCTCCTTGAAACTGCTAGACAGATGCCTATTTTTTGTGGATGTAATATAGTTTCTATGAATTCTATCAATTCTGGTCTCCGACCACATTCTCATATTTTGTTTATTTAAATAACCAGAAAGATGGAACCAAGCCTCATCAGAAAAAAAAGCATTTGTTGAGAACGTAGTCATTATTTATGTTATGTAAAAACCATTGACAGTATTGTATTCTCCTACTAAAATCTACCTGCGTGAGTTCAAAAAATGCTTGAATTTTATATGGAAACAACTTTAAGCCCTTTTTTAAAACGGTATGGCATGTTTTCACTGACAAATGAACTTCTTGAGAAAGCTTTGCAATTGAATTGATTTTTTAGATGAGTTGTGCATTCGACGCGAATATCCTCTATGCAATCTGCAGTTCATTTTTTAGGTGCTCCACCGCTAGGTTTACGAGATATTGCCACTGTTTCGCGAAATTTATCAATGGATCAATTTGTGTTGTAGCTTGTAGCTCTCTTAATAATAAAATAATACAATTAAATGTAAGGTTTTCTAATTTAAGTTTGTCACTCACAGTTATCACAATTTAAAGTAAACTGGCGACTCATTTCTTTGCATTGTAAAATGTGTTAACGATCTCTCAAAAATAGCACATGAATTGTTATTGGTTATAAACAAAATATTTTTTCTACGCCCATGTCTGTAAACGTTAAAAATCGCACATTCCTTGTAAATGACATTTAACAATAACATGCACGTAATGAGATCTCATAACATACACGTGCGTTTTGAGAAGAAAACTTTAAACTTCTTTGTTTAATCAAATTGCAATCAAATTTTTATCTACGTAAAACTTTATTTGGTCTATTTACACAAATTTAGTCAATTGAAAAACATAAAAACTTTTAGCATTAGCGAGATATATTTTGGATTAAAAGAGTGATGCCCCTAAATGTAGGCAGCGCATTATGCAATTTCTTTAAAAATAGGACACGTTTTCTTAAGTAACATGCTATGGAAATAAATGTCATGTCATTTATATTGTCAATTTCTTTAACAAAATAATATTGTATCCGAATATTTTCTCAACTTTATCTACAAATATGTCTGATAGTAGTGAAAGTTATGAAATTATGAGCACTCCACCGGAGATTTTAGAAAAAGCTCAAGCTGCCACACATAATTTGTTACCGCTAAAATCCAAAGAAAGGTACGAAATTACCTATAAAAAATTAATGGATTGGCGACACAAGCATAACGTTAAATCCTTTTCGGAGAATGTTTTACTTGCGTATTTTGAAGAATTATCAAAAACTATTAAGCCATCTTCTCTACGGGCCATTTATTCGATGCTAAGGACTACACTAAACATTAATAATAACATTAACATAGCAGATTATCCAAAACTAATCGCCCTACTGAAGCGGAAATCGGATGGATTTAGAAGTAAAAAATCGAAAATTCTTTCTACAGAACAAATTAATAAGTTTCTGAAAGATGTCCAAGACGATAAACATTTGTTGTCAAAGGTAAAGAATTAAAGTGTTGTATAGTTATCATCACATAAAAATGAGTTTTTGTTTTTTTGTTTTCAGGTTATCCTCATTATTGGATTAAGCGGGGATTGCCGTAAACAAGAACTTAGAAATATAAAAATGGAACACATTCAGGACACGGGAAAATCCTTGATACTTGATATTCCAGATTCTAAAACTAAAACGAGACGTTCATTTGTAGTACCAGAAACGTTTTATATCACATGTCAAAAATACATGAATTTGCGTCCTGCTGAAATGGAACTTCCTTTATTTCTTAATTACAGAAATGGAAAATGCATGAAACACGTTGTAGTGGATAAACACAATCGGTAGTACACCACGTAAAATTGCTGAATATGTTGAACTGCCGGAACCAAAGCAATATACTGGCCATTGTTTTAGGAGATCATCAGCCACTATGTTAGTTGATGCAGGAGGTGATATGCTTATCATTAAAGCGACTTGGTGGCTGGCAATCTTCTACACTGGCGGAAGGCTATGTGAATCAATCTCTTAAAAATAAAAAAGACAACGCATTACGAATATCGGAGGCGATTACCAATTATCAATCTTCGTCTTCTAATGTACCGTGCAGTACTACAATTATAAATAACCGTTCATCACCATTAAGAAATAAGGCACAATCGATATACAATAATTGTTCAATTGTTATTAACAACTATTATAATAAAGTTTAAATAATTGCGATGTCTTTTATTTAATAGAAGAAAATGAGTGGGCGTAGAAAAAGTATAGTACGTTACACGAGTTGTAAGCCCATTACGCACTCGTGAAATTTACGCACTCGCCGCTGCGCGGCTTCGTGCGTAAAGTTTTTCATTTCGTGCGTAATGGGTTACTTACAACTCTTGTTACGTAATCTAAATCTAAACTAATATTATAAAGAGGAAACATTTGTGTTTTTGTATGTATGTTTGTAATGTTTTCACACAAAAACTACTTGACCGATTTAAAAAATTCTTTCACCATTAGAAAGCTGCATTTTCACTGAGTGACATAGGCTATATTACATTTTCAAAAAAAAGGGATGCCCAATAAAAATGCATTAATGTAACCCAAGGTGTGAAAAAATTAGTCACAAAAAATCTGTCATCGCGTACGCTGCGGAAACTATTGTTGATAGAACAAAAAAATGTTCTACAGTATTATAGAACGTATTAATATCTACAAAAAAGTCCGCGAAACCATATGTCCAACTACTGTAGTTATGCCACTATAACTACTTTTTTACATTTTAAAAGTTAATAAAAGTGCCGACAATAATCAAACCATGTTATCCATACCTCTGTATTATTCCTTATCCTATTAAATGATATTTTACTAAAGACCATTTCAATACCAGTAAAATACTTTTTAAATTATTAAAATCGGACATTCCATTCAAAAGATATAACGAATTTAAAAATGTCAATCTAAAGAAAATAATGTTATAATAAAATGTAGTAGTATAGCGATAGCCATATTCAATTTGTTTGTAATAAATTGACAATCGAAAAATAATAACTGGAATAAGAATAGTATTGGCAGAAGGAATTTAATAACAAGTTCAATGAGAATGAAAAGTAATAGGAAACAGGCACAGAGAAGCTGTTATAGAAAGAAGTTAAACATAAAGTGATATAAAATCCAAAAATTAAGGATCACAAGAAAGGATGATTAAATATTTAAGAGAATACACTCACTATTGTATTTATTCAAGGTAGGATCGAAGAAAAGAGAACATATACGATACAAATTTTATTAAAAGAATTTAAATAACACTGAGATATTTGAAAAGTGACGTTTTTGAAGTAATATCAACAATGTGTCAAAAGCCAAGTGACAGGAACATTATTAAAATAGCGGGTTATATTGTTTATAAGTTATGTTAAATAACTAAATGGACTAAACAAAAAATGTAATCAATTCACCAGCTTTACAATTAAAAAAATAATTTTTTTGTCAAAAACATTCTTTTTCCTTTAACTTCACATAGCCACAGCAACGCAATTGGATGATTTGTTTTCCAAGTGAATTTATATTTACTATAATACATTTATCTCTTTTCTCATTCATTTAATTTCAGATTGAGTCAGAGCGAAGCGTGGTTGGGATTAGCTAGTATACTATAAATAGATCCATATGGTAGATAATATAGCTACATTGTTATAATCTTCAAAACTTCAAAACTACGTCAATCTTACTAAAGAAAACACTTACAAAACAGTATACTCTAATCAGGAAAGTTTTTGAAGTCATGGTATCCGCTGTATTTTTTACCTAATTGCTCGCACAATGGTATTTATTAATTTATAACTTAAATTAGTTGTTATAATTTGTATAACACAGAGGTTTAATCCAATATTTAGCCTTTTGTATTTTAAATATTCCCATACGTTTGTTTAAAAATGGATAAAGTACAATTCTTTATGATTTTGTTCATGTAGACATGCGTTGTACGAAAATAATTTAAATATGTATAGAGTTTTAAAATACATTTGGGAAAAGTTATCGTAAATCCGAACGTGTCCTTTCAAAATACAATTCGTGTGCAGGGATTTTTCTACACGTGAAAATTCGGAATAATCTCAAGCATAAAATCCCTACATTCCCACGGCCTCATGTAGTATGTATGTATGTATGGAAGATATCACGTATGTTACACCTTTGACGAAATGCAACCCCGGTTATTGTGAATTATTGCATGGCCAGTGAATTTCCCACGCATCTAATACAAAGATCAACAACCCTTGTAACACAATTGCGGACTGCTTACCTGATTTTATGTAATGCTAGTTGAAATAATATATAAGAACCTTTTCAAAATCAAAAATATATAGTATAGGCGTATATAGATATTTAGTTCTCTTAATGTATTCAAAATTAGATGGAAAAATTTAAATACATAATAAAAAAAATATACGAATTTTATTAAGATTTAATCAATTTTTTTAGTTCATTTTTACTGCATAGTTAGGTCTAGACAAATATAAATATTTTGGCCTTTGTACCTAGAAGAGCAGCAACTGAAATTTCGAGATGTATAATATAAACAACTGGGATCGGGATAGATATACAGTAGTACCCCCATATCCGCGGGGGTTTGGTTCTGTGGCCTTCCGCGGATACTGAAAACCGCGGATAGTAGCGAACGCTTTATTTTCGAGTACAATATGAAATATGAAGCAAAGTTAAAACAATGAAACAAGAAAAAATAAGTTATATGTATAATATTTATTTAAAATAAATAAATAATAAATAAATAAATATTCTTGTGCTGTGGCACAAATAGAATTTAAGTTTAATAAATATATAAGTTCATACATGATGTCGTGGATTTTTCCCTGAAGAAAGAAATAAAAGAAGATATGAAAAACATTATATTTATGTACATTTTATTTCAGAAGGATATTTATAAAGAGTTGATATTTTATATAAAAATTTATTATAATGTGAATTATTGTCCACGACTGTAGAATGTACGGGTCTATTGGGATGTTTGCAGTTCGCGCCAAGGTGGAAGTTATAATAATATAAATAATTATTGTC
Organism: Melolontha melolontha; assembly: GCA_935421215.2. Classification (NCBI taxonomy): domain Eukaryota; kingdom Metazoa; phylum Arthropoda; class Insecta; order Coleoptera; family Scarabaeidae; genus Melolontha; species Melolontha melolontha. The sequence goes on along the minus strand of OW285240.1, from coordinate 103,141,444 downwards.
GCTGTTTTTATTTATATTTATGTTAGGTAGGGGTAACATGCCGTTTCCTGGATCTTCATGTTTTTAGAGATTTCATAGTTTTTGAGCAGATAGGTGGTGTCTTTTTGTTACTGCTATTGAATAGAACTTAATTTTATTCAATAAGATTTTTGATAACTTCGTTTTGGGTTTTGTGGTGATTTCATGTGATTAAAATTCATTTACGTGTTATTACGAGTATTTTAAACTTGTAATTTAAATTAAATGACCTATCTGGAGTCTCTCTTATAATAGTTTTCGTGACGTGACGTATACAAAAATGAATGTATGTATATTTTAATATTATATCAATGTATTTAGAAATAAGTGTATTACAATAAGGAGCTCAGTAAATTCAATAATTCTAGTTTATAATATTTTTGTACTCAGAGAAATATTCAGGAAAGTTATCAGATGTTTTTTTTTGAAGTATTATGTGAAATAAAATGTTCTAGAACGATAGAAGGTGGGAATAGTTTTTTTTGCTTCATGTTATTTGTATGCATGAATTTAGTTCTTGGATGCGTGCGAAAAATAGATAATTTTCTATTTTGACGTTTTGATTTGAGGGGTTAACGTAATTGTTGATATCTGATAGTTTTTTTTTATATTTAATTTGTGAATATTTGTTCGGGATTCATTTAAGAGGTTTTTAGTATAGTGTACCAGTCATATTTTACACAAGTTTTCCTCTAATTTTGCGGCGAAATAAAGCTACAGTACTGCCTTATACTTGATAAGGTAGAATTTTTCTTTTTTTTTTTTGGATATTATATGTATGTGGCGTTGATGCTAGTTTTATTTCTTTATCTAATGCCTGTTGTTTTAATATATCTGGTTCCACACACCCTACGAGGGTAGCCCTGCAGAATTGAGAGCTCAAGGAAGGCGACCCAACTGAGTGAGTCCGGCAAAGCTACCGTGGATTGTGAACTCAATTTAATTAAGCGATCAACATCACAATTCATAGCAATATGTACATATAGTACATATTTACATACACAACAAGAAAATATACAACAAGAAAAACTTTATCATCGTGAGCTACATATTCATTCATCTTCCTCCAAGTCCAAGTTAGCAGTCGATTGTTTACTTAGATCCGAAGCAAACGATGTTGATGGCTGTGCATTATCGATAGTTTTGTCGACTTTTTCAAAGAACATTGTTATTGGTAGTTGTCGTTTTTGTCTTTTAACTTCAATAAACAAATCCTCCAAAGGTTTCAAGGCTTCTGTTATAGTGCGAGTAATTTTTATACTGCGTTCCATTATTGGATCATATTCTACTATCTGTTCTTTTAATGTTTGAGCAGTTCGAAATATCGCTGAAAATTTTTCAAGCGTCCTTGCTGGCGGTTCTTGTTGACCCTCATCCTCATCGTCACTCGCTTCTGGAGAAGATTTCACAAGGTCTTCCAATTCCTCGTTGGTGAATACTTGATCCTCTTCGTTTATGTAATCACTGAGTTCCTCTTGGGTTATATCGTTAAATCCTTCTCCATCTATTTTCTGCGCTCTGTTAAATATCGTTGTTAGATGTGAATTAATATCATGTGTCTTCAGAACTAAGAACGATGTCATTCCACAGATTTTTCCAACATGCTATTATCGTTTCTGACTTTAATTCCTTCATCGCTCCTTTGATAAATAGAATTGCGTCAGCAATTGTAAATGACTTCCAGCATTCCATGAGCCCGATATCAGAGCATTCGTTAGCCATTGTATACAGCATTTCGAAAACCTGTCGAATATATATGGCCTTAAAGCATCTAATGACACCTTGATCAAGGGGCTGAAGCAATGAGGTCGTGTTAGGTGGTAAAAAAAGCACTTCAACACTTTTATCTTCTGTGCCTAGTGATACAGGATGCCCAGGAGCATTATCTAGTATTAGCAGCACTTTAAATGGTAATTCTTCCTTTTTCAAATATCTTTTCACTTCCGCAATAAAGCATTGAAGAAACCATTGTGTAAATAGAACCGCCGTAACCCACGCCTTTCGATTTGATTGCCAAAACACAGGCAGGCAAGCTTTATCTTTGTATTTAAGAGCACGCGGATTCTGTGATCGGTAAACAAGTCCGGGTTTAATCATATGACCAGCTGCATTTGTACAAAATATCAAGGTAAGTCTATCCTTAATTGCTTTAAAGCCTGGTGCACTCTTTGCAGTCTTATGAATATAAGTCCGTTGAGTCATTTTTTTCCACATAAGACCAGTCTCATCGCAGTTAAAAACTTGCTTAGGATGATAATTCTTTTCTGCAATAATTTGTTTAAATTTTTCTGGATACAGGGCAGCAGCTTCATGATCAGCCGACGCAGATTCCCCTGTCATTTTTATATTTTTTAGATTAAACCGAGTTTTAAATCTATGCAGCCACCCCCTACTTGCTGTGAATGATTTTCCTTCCCCTTCAGTATAATCTTGCGTCTGCATATCTTCATATAAAACCAACGCCTTTTGTTGTAGCACTTTGCCATCGATAGGAATATGTTTTCTTGTCATATCTTCCACCCATAAATTTAAGGCATTTTCTACCTTAAGTAACACTTTATTACGTATTGTGGTTGCAACTTTTGCAGTTTGGGGTGCACTAGAAAAACTAGCTCGAATCTTATCTTTGTTTTTTAACACTTCTCGTATCGAAGATTCGTTTTTATTGTATATTTTAGCAACAGTTGCAATAGATTTTTTCTCTATTTCAATCATATTAATGATTTTTATTTTTTCACTAATAGTGAGCATTTCTCTAGTTTAAAAAAGAAATTGTGTACATGTTGAATTTAAAGTAAATGCTTTTGTATTACAGTATATAGGTTGCTGATTTTTTCAAAATCCCGAAATTAGGATTGACCTTTTGCAATATACTTATTTTAAAATTATTTTATAAATTTTTTACAAAATTCATTAACTGTTAATCTGTAAATTCGTCAACAGAAGATTATAATGTATACATAGACGCTATACTTTTCGTTTGTTAAAATTTGCGATGAAAATGTTATTACTTAAAGCCGGATAAACCGGACCACAATAGAGAACAAATTTAATCAAGCGTGATTTTCGCGTAGTTTTCTCGCACACCGCTCTCACAAAAGACTCAGCACAGCAAACGTCGGTTATCTCATCGTCACGGGTACGAGACTTATACAAAACAAATTTCACTGTGAAAAGAAGATCTTTTTTCTGTTACATTTATTCCGATGAGTTTGGTCGTAGTACAAAGGAAAAAATGAAAAAAAAGAGCACCCCATATCAGAGACTGTGAATACCTCTGCGCAAAGATTCCACTATATACACAGAGCGATTCAAATTGACAGATCGATTTTGAGATATTGTTTGTTTGAAGAGATTGCGAATATTTCCACTTTATGTTTGCTCAATGTATTGTTCTGTTTTGAATGTAGTAAAAAAGGATTTAATACGATACCACATCTTTGTATTTTCTTTAAAAATTCATGAAGGTATTGCGTCTTTTGTTGAGTTAAGTATGTCCAATCAAAAACGTTTTCGATCAGAACATCAATTAATAAATCACAGATGTTACTTTAAAAACTATGGCTGCTTTTATTTACTGCAGGAAATACCTAATTTTGGCCTATTAATTCATTAATATCAGCCAGTGTCTTCTCATATATAATATTATATTTGGGTAGTTTCTTCAAATTGCTTAAGAGTTTTTCACTTTTGTGAAGGCACTGTTGGCGTAATACATTGCACAAAATTGCATTTAATTTTGTATTTTATCGGCCGAAATATACGAAACTGATCCATTAACAATTATTAATTGCGTTTGATTTATATATGTTTTATTATGTTATTAACATGTAACTGATAACAAAATGTTGACAAGTGAGGTTAATAAAAATATTATTTTGTAGCGTAGATTCAAATGTGCTTACATTTTCTACTTTTCGTGCACGTACAATACGGAACATTTGTCAATTTTCAATCTAAGCATGTTCTATTTATATCAGCTTGAGAGCAAATCAATATTGCTCTACAATAATAACGACATCATGTCCTGTACACGAAAAAAGGAGATCACTCTCATGTTAATAATTACATGCCCATATCAATCCTACCAAACTTTGCAAAGGTGTATGAAACTATACTATATGAACATATTTACTCTAACATGAAATTCATTCCTGTCGCCAAATCAACATGATTTTATCCTCAAACCTCGCCATTTTATCTCAGGCTTTATGTGAAGTACTTGAGAGTGAAGAGCAGATGGATGATATTTATACTGATTTTTCTCATGCTTTCGACGCCATTGACCATGCTTCTCCCCTAGGTAAAATGAGTTTATTTGGTATCAATAACTCACTAATAATGCTTCTTACTTCTTACCTTATTGATAGAAGGAATTTTGTATACTATAATGGCTACAAATCTACGACGTATCTTTCTACTTCCGGAGTGCCCCAGGGTTCCAATCTTGGGCCCTTATTATTTAACATCTTTGTTAATGATTTAATAAGCTCTATTAATTGTTTTGGTTTATGCAGACGATTTAAAAATTTGTCATTGAATAGGTGGTGCTCAAGATGCTGGCTTTCTTCAAGAGAACCTGCATCGTATCACAAATTGGTGCTCTCCAAAGAAATTAAATTTAAACATCGAGAAATGCTGTTTCATATCTTTCATCAGAAAATCCAATAGATTTACTTGTAATTATTCTGTTGACAACATTGCAATCAATCGAAAAACTAATGTCAATGATCTCGGAGTTACTTTTGATGAAAATCTGACCTTCGCCGATCATATTTTCCAAATAACTACGCCAGCGTATCGATCATTGGGTTGCATTATCCGTACGTATAAGGACTTCGACAACATAGTTTAACTCAAATCACTTTTTTATGCGCTGGTTGTTAGCAAGTTAGAATATGACGTTGTCGTGTGATATCCAATATATTATTGCTATATTAACACAATTGAAAGCATACAGCGCCAAATTCAAAGTATTTAAGTTCTAAAATTAATGGAGCGTCCTCCTCGTGGCTTGAACTATAAGTTGCTCTTGGATTGTCATGGAGTTGATTCGCTTGAAGCGGGACAACACCTAATTAGTTAAAACTTTATAAAAAATGTAATTCTTTATAAGATCGATTCAGCTGATTTACTGGGGTATAATGTAGACTACCTCCTCGTGGTGTATCAGTATGAACAGCGAAATTCTGGCAAATAATTGTCTTCAGAGCCCATCGACAAGGGACATAGGAAACGCCCTGAAGATCTTACAACTTTGCGTTGAAGCGTTGAAGGCATGACCAGATCTAAATCTGAATATTTACTGAGGCTCGTTAATGGCCATTTGGTGGACGCCGCCCTACTAAAAGAGACCCATTGTGCCGGCGAAACGCAATTTAGTAGCAAATGGAAACTACCGGCATACTCCCAGGCAGTAACTACCCCTTACATACACATGTTATTTAATGTTGTATTTGATGTGTCATAATGAAATAAATAACTAAATTGATTTACTTACAGAAGTAAATTTTCCAGTACCTCGTTCAAAGTTAAGAGTGAATATAACGTTTCTATATATATATATATATATATATATATATATATATATAACGGGGGGCATATGGTGCGTTCTGCCAAGAATTTAAATAGTTCAAATAATTTTACTACAGACATTTTTCGTTAATTTGTTTCTTCCTTAAACGTTTTGTTCTTTTCTTTTCCTATTCTTTTGTATTTAGGTAGTTTGCTTAGTTTATTGAATTATACTTTGTTGTTAATTTTTTTCGCATATGTATTATATTTATTATTTGTTTATATTGTCTGTATTGGAGTGCCCTGTTGGACAATTTAATAAATATTATTATTATCATCATTAATGTAGTTGTAGATTTTAAGGTAATCTGTATAGGCAAGTCCGTTACATCTTAATAATTGTAATACTAATAGATCGTTAATAAATAAAAGAAATAATAGTTGGCCTAAATTAAAACCATGAGGGACACCAGAGAATGCAATGCATGTAGATGAGCCGCAGTTATTGTACTGGACGTAGTCCAATCTGTTGCGGAGATGTTAGACCTAGTAATTTGCACTAAATCCAAGCAGGTATAAATTATTCAACAATATTTTATGGTCCATTGTATCAAATGGGGACGTAAAATAAGTGTATACATCCTTTCGACCGTGTGTATCTAATATGGCGCATATGTCCTTGGGTAATGCAAAGTAAAGTAGTGACCGTTGACTGTAAAAAAAATAAAATCGTGTTGAATAACAGAAATTAGGGGATGTTGTATGAATATCTTATTATTATATTATTTTCATGAATTTTTCACCCTTTCTAAAATAGGGTTAATACGAAAAATCTTCCATTTAATAGAATAATAGCTTTTCTACAACATTAAATTGAAAATTATTTTCGAAGAACTGTATAGCATCGTACGGCAATGGCTGATAAAAAAGAATGGAAGTTCATCGTTACCTGGGTTAAGCGTAATAATGAAGAAGTCTTCTTCGAAAATGTTGGGAATGAAGGAAACGAAAACAATAAATTCAGTATCATTAATTTTAGAGGCAGGCGAGTATACAACCCTAATGTTAACGCCAATGTCAATATTAACGTTATGTTCAGCCTCGGTGTTAAAGTCAGTATTAATGACAATCTCAAGTCAACGTCAACGTCAAACTCTATGTAAAAGTCAAAGTCAATGTAAATGTCAACGCTAATGTTAAGGAAAAATCAACGTCAAATCAACGTAAATGTGACACCAGTATCAACGTCAATGTGAAATTATTGTCAACGCCAGTATCAAGTCAATGTCAACGTTTATGCCAACGGCTATGTTCATGTCAATACCAATGTTAAAGTCAACGACAAGTCAATGTCTACACCAGTATCAACGCCAACGTCAAGTCTATGTAAATGTTAATTTCAACGTCATTGTATACAGCAACGTCAATTACAACATCGGCGGCAATGTCAATGTCGGTATCAACAGCAATGTTGCTGTCAGTTGAAGCATCAACGTCGACGTCAGTAGCAATGTCATAGTCAATGTCAACGTAAAAGTCAATGTCAACGTAAACATTAAAGTTGACTTTATCAACGTCAATGTTAACGTTAATTCCAACGTCAATGTCAATGTCTGTCACTATTAACGCCAACGTCAATGTCAAAGTAGATGTCAACGCGAAAAGCGACGTCCATATCAATGTCAACGTCAACGTCTACGTAAAGGACAATGTAAAACTGTATATCAACGTTAATGTCAACGACAACGTTAAGACAACATCAATGTAAATTCCGGTATCGATGGTTAATTTCGGCACCAAATTATTTATTTCGTATGAGCAGCAGTAACGAAATTTATTTATTAGTGTATAAATCATTTTCATCTTCAAAAGTCATAAAAGTGACAACTTATTTGTCATCATTGAGAAGGTAAAAATATCATTTTATCGAATTAAGCAGATAAAATAGCAAATTTGCGTAATTTATGTGCCTAATCATATACAATACAAAAATCAATGGCACTTTTAGAATTTTTTCAATTTAATTTTGTTTTCGTTTACATCGTAACCACGTAGATTGTATTATGTATTACGATTGATTATGAATTACAGTTGTCTTATAATATAAATCACTAAATTTTATTCTATGTACTTGTGTTTGAAGATAAAATAGTATGTGTTATTCGGCGTAAAACTGTTATGTGCCTCAACTGAATTTATTTGCCTCACTACGTTCGGCATAATAAACCTTCAGCTTCGTCACATAATGTATCATTTTTACGCTTAATGACATAATCTACTATTATGACAAAAAAATGGTTTATAATAGTATATTATGCAACAAGCACATAATGATGCACATTTTGCACGAGTTTCAAAGTTTGCAACACGAGCCGAAGGCGAGTGTTGCAATTGAAACGAGTGCAAAATTGCTATTTTGTGCGCGTTGCATACTATACTTTTTCTACGACAACGACAATTATAAAAATAGATACAAATAAATATGAAAATATTTTATTTATTGCTTTGGATCCATGAAAATACGAAATTACCTATTCATTAGCAGAGCCTGGACAGTGCCCAACCATTTAAGAAGAAGAACTATGAAATAACTTCCTACTTACGTATTTTATTTATTGTTAAAGTTAAATGTGCAATTATTGAAAATCATTTTTGGAGAACTTGTGGAATGCTGGATACTAAAATTTTCTTGATATTGACAATTTTCCATTGTCGAAGTAGATGGCATTTCACGATTTCCTATTCCTGAAGTGGATGGTATATTTGAAATGCTCTGTATTGCATTTACAATTTTATTAGCTGTGTCAAATTTATTTTTTTCCGATTTATCGATATATCCCTCGGCGACTGTCGTGGACTTCCAGCCACCGTGACGCTTCAAACTAGTTATGTCACCACCAGTATCAACAAGAATTGTTGCTGAAGATCGACGAAAGCAGTGTCCGGTGTATAATTCGTAGTTTGGCAAATTTAAATATTTAGCAATCTCTTTTCCCATGCCTCCAAGCTTATTCACGCCTATTCTTTGGACGGTACATTTTCCGTTTTGATAATTAATGAAGAACCATGTACCATTTACATTTGAAGGGCGGAGGTTTGCATATTTTTTGTAAATTTCATAATAAGGACTAGTTACAGTAAAACTTCGTATAGTTTTGTTTTTAGTGTCTGGTATAGTTATTAAAACAGCTGAACCCAAATCATTGAAATTAGTAATTCTCATTTGATGTAATTTATGTCTTCTACATGCACCCATTATGCCCATAATTAATGCGACCTAAAATATAGATTAAATGTATATTTCATTACATGGCTATATAAAACTTACTTTTGTCGCTAAATAGATCTCATCTGGGGCTTCTTTAATAAATTTATTGATGTCATTTGATGTAAAGATCTTCGACTTTTTGGGTTTGTAGCCGTCGGATTGTCGCTTAAGAAATGCTTTCAGTTTTAAGTATTTTGCAATATCTATATTATTATGAATACTGAGAGTCGTTCGAAGCATTGAGTATTGTGTCCATAATGTGGAACTTTTGAATTTTTTTGCCAAGTCGCCAAAATACGCCATTAGACGTTCTCGGAAAACGATTTGGCGTTCCGATCTCCTTTCCACTCCAAAAATAGGTTATAAGTCCGTTTGTACATTTTCTTCGATGTTTCCGGCAATAAATTTAGTGTTGTTAAATTTGCTGCTTCTGTTATACTTGGAGGTGTTAATTCCAAGTCACTATCACTATCACTTTCCATATTAATTATCTGGTTTCTTTGAAATATCTACGAAATTATTTGTAATGCACAAGCTGTAACAAACTGATGACATTTGTCGTTCGGCGTTATATTCTCTAAGCCACCTTACTTTTTGTTATCAAAAACAGCAGACCGAACACGAAATATTTCAAATTGCATTTGCTGTCTAGCAACTTGCCTAGCAACCGATGCAAAATGAAATTCAGTACAAAATGTAGCTTCTTATGATTCAATTTACACTCTTGATATGAACATTTTTCGATGTTGTCGTAGAAAAAACTAATTTATACACTAATATCTAAATTTTTCAACCAGTCCCAGAGCTGCAGGAGTTGTCTTGCTCAGCTCGTGGATGCCATCAGGGAAGCTTTTTCTGGGGCAATCGTTTACTATATTGGCCATTGTGGGACTCTTTTCAGCTGTCGTAGAGGCTAGTATTTACTAGTCTGTGCCAATATGAATGTCAATATTAATTCAATGTCAATATCCAAGTCAATGTTAACATCAATATCAATGCCAAGATAAAAATCAACCACAAGTTAACGTCATTGTCAGAACAGCAAACGTTGGTTATCTCATGGTCACGGGTATCACAAATTTCAATGCCAAAGAAATTTATTTTTTCTTTTACATTTATTTCAACAAGTTTGGGCAAAGAACACAATGAAAAAGAGAGCATCCTATATGAGGGATTGTAAATACCTCAGAGGTAGCAGAGTATATACTCTCGAAAAGTTTTTAACAAGTTCTTCAACAATGTCTAAACGATTTTTTAATGGACAAACAGAATTAAGACAGAAACACCCGCAAAACTGCAAATCTAGAAAAGCAATTTATCAGTCAAGCGGTTAAAAAAAAAGAAGAAACCAAGTGTTTACTCTCTTATAAATTGCCTAAAAACGGAAGGGATTTCAATATAAAATATTATTGTTATATTTTTATAAAATACGTAGGTGGTGATAAGTTTTATTGAAAACTTAAAAAGTTGGACAAATTAAAATAATTATATATTTTTAAAACAAAATTTAAACCCAGAACACCTAGAATAACATGCCAACGTGCTCTTTATCTAATATAATACAAAACCGTTTCGTCCGTTACGTAATTTTGTAAAGAGACCTGATTTTAATGGATGGGGTGAATCTTCCTTGTATTTTTATGTGCATACATACACAAATATCAGTGTATGTATAACATGGGTTGCGTGTACGGATTCGTTTTCTTTTTTCCCACGGGACGTGTTCCTCCTATAACCGAAAATTCACCTGAGAAACAGGTTCCGTTGATATGTTTTCCCTCGGGTACTTCTTCGTATCTCTAACGCAAAGTATACTTTATTAAACCAACCCTGATATATTCGTGCAGTTGGCGGATTTATTATCGAGTTATTTGGTTGTTGTAATTCCGTTTTAGCGTTTCGAGATCGACGAAATTTCAGAAAATCCCGCTTAATAAACGGTCCGGAAAAGTTATTTTACATTTTACCTTCAGCGTCGACGTAAGTAACAAACTGTTTTTTTGGGAAATAAAGAAGGTAGCATTGTGTAAGGCCGTTTAAGAATGAATTAAAAGTTGTGGTAATTCAGGCGAAAGCTCCGAGTTCGCGGCGGATTAGTTTATTTTGAGTTTCCAGAGATAATTGCTCTTGATAGAAATTTTAATTATCTCCGCATACTTAATTAACCGGTTACGTAACAGAACTTAATAAATTCACAAAAGGATTATGAAAATATGTTTTCTGAGCGACGTCATTTTTACTATATTTTTATGTTTATGATTAATTAAAATCCAATATTAAATTTAATTAAGGTATATTTTTAGAATTTATATTTGGAAACGTGAAAACATTTGAATTTAAACAAAATTATTTTGGCAGCATCTCCAAAAACCACCATTTTTACAATTTATGCAATTTACTTATTAAAAATATGAAGGAGAAATTTCAGATTAATACCTAAATCTGAAATTTCTCCTGCGGCAGTCGTTACTATATGGGCCACAGTTTCTTCCACATTTTCGCAGTGGCAGAGGCTAGTATCTGCTTGTTTCCGTTTATACAACATTGAATTGCACCTTCCGTTGCATGTGCGGAACCTATTTGATTAAGACCACTAAGCGATAAGGAAAGGTTGTACAGGTGGGCTGGAATGCATACAGGAGCTATAGTTCAGGATGCAGGTGTTTTCAATTGGGTCTGGATTCGCAGGATGTATATTTTCAGTTTCGGAAGCAAATGTAATAGCTTCGATGTTGGTAAGGAGTTAGATTATGTAAATTATATTAGGAAACACTTTAAAATGAGTTTAAGGTATGTAATTATGTTTTTGTGTAACTTTTATCTTGTTTTGACGGAGTGATTTCTAAATGATGTAGCGAAAATTTTCTAAGGACATTAACTCTGGTCTTTTTCTTTCCGTCACCTTAGCTTAATGATTAATTTTGTTAATTTTTAATTGATTATAATTAGATAAAAATAATTAATTTATCAATTATCGATTTGTCATAATAGCCTCTATAAATATTAACACTAATTATCAAACAGTTTTACTTACATTTTAAATGTAGATTTAGTAACATAACCCGTATATACAATTTTGGCCGCGTAACTTTGAAAGTATAATCTTGGCGTGATATATTCAAGAATGTATTTAATAATTTTAAATGAGTTATTTTGTTTAAAAATAGAAAGATATTAATTGGTTTTGTGTATGAAATTCGTTAAATAAATTATTTAAAGTATTATTTGAAATGTTACATGAAATTATACATAGGTCAATCAAAAGTAACTAACTAAAAAATTACAAATGTGTTTTATAAATGCTTAAATAACTATATTTAATGTAATTTCTTGTGCCTTTAGATGCGCAGATATATTAGGAACTCTGTACTACTACAATATCATAATAAAGATAATTATTTCCTGACCTTTATATATTATAGTAGATTTGGATAGTCGGCGACTTAAGGTCTGTTTTACTTTAATATGTATATATTTAAAATAATCTCTTATATGTTCCGGTAAATATTACCTTCATCAAAGAATTATAACTAACAATATATTAATGTCAAAGTTATATAAAATATGCTTTCATGGTGAGAAATACATATTCATAAATACATTCTACATTCAATTCAAATAATAATAATTCAAGACCTAACATTTACTTAAATATATACATATTAAAGTTAAAGATATGAAATGCCGACTGTTCAAATTTACTATATATATATATATATATTTAGTGTTAATAAGAATTAAAATTTAGTTCTTATTTATTTTATTGGCCGTGTCATAATATTAAAATAATAGACATTTTCTTGGTTTAGCGACCTTTAATGAATTTCAGTTTATTCTACGACGTTTCGACTTTTTTTATATAATTAAGTCTTTTTCAAGTGACTAGATCTAAAAATTAATACAACGAAAGGTAAGAAATATATTTACAATTTGTATGAATGAATTAAAATAAAATAATAATTAAAGTAAGGAAAATTAAAGGATTTAAAACTCACCAATTTATTTCGTATTAAAACACATATTTTGTGTAATATGTAAGGTTCGGACATGTCGACCTTTTTTGGGGGCGATCTGCCTTTCTCGGAATATTTAGTGTAACTAAATGTCTTGGTGCAGAAATGAAATTGTTTATTTCGTTTTAAAATTAGTTTCGTCAGGCCATATGTAATAATTAAGTAATTATATAAAAAAAAGTCGAAACGTCGTAGAAAAAACTGAAATTCATTAAAGGTCGCTAAACCAAGAAAATGTCTATTATTTTAATATATATATGTTTAGATAATTTCTTAGCCGTTCATTAAATATATCAATTGATAAATTCTTGGAGTTTTTCGGCTTTTATATGAAATATTATCAAATTAGTATGCAGTTGAAAAGTAAGTGTGAATGTAAACATTGCTGTCTACAAATTACAAACCAAGTCTACGAAATTTTTAATTGAAAAATTTTGTCTACGTTGGGACTTGAACCCAAGTCTACAGTTTGCCGGACCGTTGCTTTACACCAATTAAGCCACGATTAATTTTTCAATTAAAAATTTAGTAGGTATCTACTGATGACGACAACTTAGTTGTCGAAATACGTATTTAGGATAGGATTAGCAATTGTGGTAAGGGGTTATATACCTTTTTTTAAGTTTTTACTTAACCACAGTATCCAAAGAAAGACTTTTCTTTGAGAAGTAAGAAATATAAAATATTAATATGGATTTAGAATGCCGCCATTGAACTTACACGTTGCCATATTTGTGTGTATAAAAACTCTAGAAGATAACATAGTGCATAAGTTTTGTATAGCTAAGAGTTCGCTAACCTGGTTCGAATGTCAACTGTTAAAAATTTATACTTGCTTGTGAATTTTTAAATAGGACATATTAAAAGAACATGTAAGGTGTGCTCTACGGGCATTTAACGTCCAATCTATCTTTAATCGAAGACGTGAATGTAAATCGTATCGAACGTAACAGTCGCCAAGTAGACGAATCTTAAAACGGGAGCGACAATAACAATCTATTCTTTTTGTTATTGCGGGTCAGCTTTAAGATAACGTCTCTCATTTTCTCTCTTTTTATAACATAGCCAGTGGCACAGTAGCGTGACAAAAATAGTTTAAATATTTTTGTCAGTTTTTTCTAGCTTATGAGAAGGAAATTTGAGAATATATTTTGGATCCATATTCTATATAATTACATCTTTCCATTTTTCCTACATTGTCTTTTTACTTCAAGTGCGCCCGGTATATATATATCACAATCTGATAATATATCCCATAATGTTGGTATCGAAACGCGATAATATTTGAAGAGTTTGATTTATTTTACACAATAATTTGGCGAGTTCTAATTTCGTCGAACCACCATATCATTTATTAACCCATATCAACATGAACATTATAATTCGTTAATAGCGTTATTGTATCTCCAAATATGATTACGATCTAGGTTGATTATAGGGGTCATCTAGTTTAAATTAACCCAATAAAAGTACGGCACGTGAGGCTGTTGTCAAGAGGGCTGATTCACAAAGAAGTACGTATATATTAATGCGTTGAAACATGGCATATAACATGAGAGTATTACAATGTTAGCGGATCTAGTTTATGCTGGTGGTCACGTTTTTGTATATTATTCATAAATTCATTTATACGGGTGACCAAATAAGGGATTATTATTTAATGGTGCGCATATTTTAATTTTATAAAGTTTTCGGAAATTTCATTCTGAAAAGATTTGTTTGAGAATATAATTAAATATACAGGGAATCCAAAATGCATTGACGGTTTTTAATATGAAATAATTTTTTATTTGTTAAACGTTAAAAAATATAACAACATCTTAACCTATAAATTTGGGAGTTTTTTTTATTTAAAAATTAAATAACGTAGGTGGCCCTCCTTCTTCTCCTACACATTCTTCAAGCTGTCGCATGAAATCATCCATCACTCTGCATAGCATCTCCAGTAGAATCGCTTCAATTTTGTTTAAAATGTTTAAAATGTTTTGTTTAAGATCTTCAGAATTACGGGGTCTATTATTATACATGTGACTTTTTAGATATTACCACAGAAAAAAGTCTGGCGCTGTTAAGTCAAGCGACCGAGCTGGCCAGATTATGTCCCCGTTGCGAGAAATTAAACGGCCAGGAAACATATCACGCAGCATATTAATACTGTATCTCGCCGCGCGGCTCGTTGCCCCATCCTGCTGAAACCAGTAATTATCATCAAGTTGTTCATACATTGGCAATAAAAATTATCAATCATGTGATAATATCTTCCTGATGTTATTGTTACGTTATGCCTGTTCTCTTCTTCGTGTGGCTCGGCTCGTTGTCCCATCCTGCTGAAACCAGTAATTATCATCATGTTGTTCATACCTTGGCCGGAAAAAGAAAGTATCAATCATGTGACAATATCTTCCTGATGTTACTGTTACGTTATGCTTGGTCTCTTCAAAAAATATGGGTCAATAATTCTTGTGGCTGAAAGCGCAAAGCAAACCGTTACTTTCGCTGCGTGAAGTAGTCGTTCGTGAAGTTGACACGGGTTTGTTGTTGCCCAATATCTAAAATTTTGTTTATTAACCAAACCGTTTAGATAAACACGAGCCTCGTCGCTCATAAACAGACAACGTGCGATATTGGGTCCACAGTAAACAGATCTAAAAATTGCCTGCAAAACTTAAGACGATTTTGTCTATCTAATGGGCTTAGTTCTTGAACAAGTGCTAATTTATAAGGGTGGAATTTAATACGCGTAAATATTCTATGAACGCTGGTTTTCTTTAAATTTAAGGGCGTGCATGTTGTGCAGTTGAACGTTGTAAACTCATCGTAAAGGAAAATCTTACACCCTCAATATTTTCATGGTACTTAAGTATCTTCCAGTCGGTTGTTTTATTCGCAATATTACCTTCATTAAACCAGTTCTGATACTATGCCAAAATGGTATTGCGGGATGGTGCCTCACGACGATTAAATTGACGACGGAACGAACGTTGGGTCGCAACAGCAGATTTTGTACGCAAATAATGCACACTCTGCAAAACTGTGTAATTTTTCATGATAACTAAAGGCCGGATTATATGCATTTTGTATATTATTTGCATATTTGGTAGTAATTTAATATTTTTGCATATTTTAAGTATCCGAGTTTTATTTATTTATTAAATCAAATTTATTATAGGCGTTACTAAAAATATGTCGCAGATGTAACAAACAAACAAAAATTAAGCAGCCTTCTTTAAATTAAAAATTGCATTTTATTAAGCCTCTTCCCGTTACTTTCCCGATAAACGTCTCCAAGAATTTATTAATGCTCTTCCCAAACATTCAGGCCGAGACAAAATTCCAGGAAAAGCTAATACCTTAAAACCTCTAAATAAATACCAAAATACATTTAACATACATTGAAGTATACAGTGTATACGTGGGCGCCGTGTAAAGTTGTTGCGTGATCCGATGTACTAGCTTGACTGTGCCCCATGTGAGACACCTTGATTAGTGGTTTTACCTACTGATTATGACAACTTAATTGTCGAAAGACGTATTTAGGATACGATTAGTAATTGTGGTAAGAATTTATATACCTTTTTTAAGTTTTTTTATGTTTTGATGTTAAAGGAGGAGTGGGACAGTCCGTGTATGAAAAATTTTTAAGTGTAATAGGAAAAAATGAGGGTTTTAAAAAGCTAAAGCACATTGCTAAAATCTTGTGTAGAAAATATTGAGTTGATAATAGATGATATTTCTCATTTGAAATATACTACTATATATGATATATGATTGTTTCGGCCTTTACTTGATGAAATTCCATTATAACTATTAAGATAAAATAAAACCAATTTTATGAATTTCACTTTTTAATTATCACTGTAACGAATCGTTTCGCACCAACCTGGGCTTCGTCAGACATATAACTAACTTATTTACAAAATATTTTTTTTTATATTAAACACAAGTAAACGGTAACAAGCAAAAACACATGTTTTATTTTAAAAATAGTCGGAGGGATGGGTGCTTTTTATTACTGGATGTCTATGCACAAAACTTTCGCTACGGTTTATACAATATGTACTGTTCTTAAGTAATAAAACTAGAGGTTTACATTATATTACAGGGAGGTAAAGAATTCTATAGAAAATACAAAAATACAAAATACAATATGTAACTGTCTGCATATCAAATAAATAGATTGAGTAAGGGTGAATTATTTGTTTCTAATTGATCATTTAAGATCTTGTCAGCTTTCTTTAATTTATTAATTTCAAGTGACTCTAAAAAATTAAGTTTTTTGCCCTTATTTTCTACATGTAATATTTTAAATTCTTTGTTAAAATTGTGGTTCGTTGAATTGATATGAGACGCATATGAAGAGTCACTTTTATTATTTCTAAATGAAGAAAAATGTGCTTTTACGCGTATTTCAAACGATCTGACTGTCCGTCCGATATAAGTCATAGGGCAACTACCGCAGGTTAACTCATAGACCCCTGACTTTTTATTGTTGTTTGTTAAATCCTTATTGTTTTTTTATAAATTTGGATAAATTGTTATTAGTTCTATACGCTCTATACTCCTATAACAAGTGTCGAAGTAGAACGAACCTTTTCAATATATAAATACATGTTTTCAGACAAGCGTCACAATTTTTCAATTGAAAACTTTGAGAAATATGTGATTGTAAATTGTTTTCATAGTCGATTATGTTGTAAAATGTATTTTGAGTATTTTTTTCTACAGTATTCCATTTTCTAACATTCCTCGTATTTTTTTACTTGCATATTTTTCATAAGGAAGTGCATATTTATACTAAAACATCTGCATATTTATGTGCATATTTTCAGTTTTTTTTTGTATATAATCCGACCTTTAATGATAACTAATTACTAGACTGCGGAACCGGCGCTATCCCGTATCGGGTGTAATTCATCGGTGCTGACAAAGTACAATCGATCAACTTATCAGTATATATGATTGTTATAGCCCGATGGTATTGATTAAGGTTGTCTGTTTGTACATCTTTCCATGCAAACAGATGGATTGTAAAATATATTTCGCCAGAGTCGTAATAAAGCCAATGAAATGTATATACGGAAATTTATTTTTAGGAAAATACATAAAACACTGAAGTTAAATGAATTTAAATTTTAAATGCATTTACTTTATACAGTGAAAAAACTCAAAATATTGAAAAAGTATAAGCTTGAAATTAATTATGTCACCTATAATTAAAGTTAATGCTTTGTCACACCACAGTAAACATTTCTTATTCACATTAATTATTACAATATATTCTAAACTTTGTTCTGTAAAGTGCGGTCTTTTATTGGACAGTATGCCTTTAAATATAGAAAAATTTCGCTCAACGTCAGAGCTAGTGAGTGGCGCTTAGAAATAATAATCTTTAAATTTAATATATCTACCGATTTACGCATTTTGAACATTACTACAAAAGCCTTTCGGGACATTAAAATCAGGGCTACGAGCGAATATTGCATCAATCTTATTATTAAGCGAAACCGAATCCGTCTCCGCGCCTGCATGACTCATTAGAGGATATCGTCTGTTCCGCAGTCAAAATTATGAAATATTCTTTCATAAACTCGGGGATCTCTATATCTTCTGGTTTTTCGGAAGCAAGCTAATGCCTAGCGATTTGTGGCGCTCATTATACAATGCATGTTTCATGATGTAAACTGTGGAATATTTATAATGAAATCTAGACCTCTGTCCTTAGTAATCATCATCTCTTGTCGATATATTTAGGATAGTGGTGTCACTTCTTCTCTTCCTCTCTTTTTGACTTTATATAAGCACTTATCGACTTCATTTTTTGCAATATCTGGAACACAGTTATGGCTTTCTCACTTATAACTTTTAATTTTACTTCATCAGTAACAATCGCGGTTTACTGTTACCTGCAAATTTTACGCACTAAATGGGATTCAAGAAAAAGAAATATAGTTTGGACGCCCGAAACGGGAATATTTCAGGTAACTTTTTTCAAAGCCCGAAAGGGGAACGTACGAAACGGAAAGATACCGATTAGAGATTATAATATCGGCATTGAAACCAGAGACGTATTAAGTATTAATTTTTAATATAGGAACTTGAGTTTGTCTATACATATTATAAACTTCTTGACGAATAGTATCGACATGCCACATTGGTGTTTTCCTTGAGCATGCTTCATCACTTTTCCTTGTTTAAATGCCATATTTAACAATATTGTAAATTATTTCATAAGCCCCTATAAACCCTAATATTTTCTATTACGTTTCATGTATTTAATATATAGTAGTTCCTATCGCTATGTAAACAGACCGCAACAAAGTATATAAGCATTTCTTATAATTTGAAATATACTATATTTATGCACATTTTATTTAATACCACTCTGACTATTAATGTAAGAAACAGTTTATAACAAGCGATCAAGATAATTTGTAATCGAGTCATTCATGAATTTGAGTCCGTATGTTTTTTCCGATTGTAACCGTTGCATAGTTATATATTCAATAATGCAGTCCAAGTATCGACATATAATTTCGGATTCATGAATGACTTGATTACAAATTATCTTGATCGCTCGTTATCTTAGATGTGTTTACGTTTCATTAAGCCCTTATCGCAGGGGGGTCTATAAAAATACTTACCTGCCATTTATTCAATTTAAAATAAGTTGAAACGAACTATACATACATCACATATTTAAATATTCCTGTTTTGAAATTTCTTTTTGGAAGAACCTTTGTATATACTGTATATAAAATATTAAAAGATTTTATGTTTATTACCTGAATATTTCTAGAAATATATTTGTACTTTTCTGGTAATATACTGGCCTATTTTATTGTATACAGTTGGTTCTGTAAAATGTTCGTGTTGACGCAAAATGTCAATCGTTTTATTACAAACGTTAGCAATATACTTTAAGTACGCTGGTTATAGCGCCCGTATATTTTTATGATACGGTCAGCTTGGATGTCAACAAGGTATGTGTATATTTCGGTAAGGTTGACTGCACTATTACCTAAACTGTGTCATTTCATTGATTTATATTGCAATTCATGATGCGAATGTTTTGATATACCAACGAGTTTATTTAATTAAAAAAAAGTCCTCGCATCTTGTCTGGGGTTTTATGTATGCTACAGGTGACAGTAGGAATTATTTTATTGTAGGACGCTTTTTATATCATTATTTTTATTTTTTTACACATGGGAAACCAAAAGTCAAGAACATAAAAAATATTATAGGTACTGAGGGCCGGTTCTACATGACTCAAGATAAAACTCAGTTAGTTATCCAATACTTTAACTTATTCGATGATTTACACTTATCTTATTACCGTTCTATGTGTATTTATTAACTCCTGTTTAACTATACCGCAAAATACACAAACATATTTCATTTTGGTAGATTAATGTCAATTTGTGCATTATAAATCATTGAAAAATAATAAATATGCATTGTAATATAAATGTTGATGTGTTTAATTCAGTGACGAAGAAATTCGTTATCGTACACGTAATTTTTGACGTCGAAAAAGTATTTAAAGAAAGGTTTGTGTAGTTTATTTATCAAAGAATATGTTTTCAATATTACATATTTACTTGCAGAATTGATTATTTTCACGTTTTGTTAGATGAAGAGTTTAAAAAACAAAGATACGTGTAGAAGAATATTAGAATTTATAAGACCTGAAATAGAATCTAGAAATAATATCAACCGAAGAATAAGTGCTGAGACTAAAATCTTGCTAACACTAAGCTTTTTGGAACAGGTAGAATATTCATAGTTGTAGCTAGAGAATACAATCCCGACCATGTTTTTCAATCCCGGCAGTACGGGATTTTTGAAGCGTAATCCCGTGATCCCGGAATTAGACTATGCGGTTTCTAATTGGGCTCAAATGAAAAAAAAAAACTTAAGTAATTTCTTAAAAATATTTATTAATATTGTTGCACAACACAATATACTAAAATAAGGAACAAAAAAGACAATACAAAAAACTATTTAGAATTTCGAAAATACAATCGCAGAAATATCAAAGCATCCATGTTTGACTTCCAAGCCTGCTTCCTAGTTTATTGCCAACATAAGCAGCAGCTGAAAACGCTCGCTCAGGTTCTACACTGGTTGGAGGAATAGACAATAGATATTTATATGCTAATTCTAAGTGAAATTCACGAACTTTTCCATTTTCGAACAGGCTCATTTCGGGTCTAATACTATTTACCAAACCCGATTCATTTTGTACTTCAGGATTTGGGGATTCCATGCTCTTAATTTCCAGCTGTAACTTTTCCTTTAGTATCAATTGGGGCTAGGAGGTTTGTTGCCTGGGCTCATCATCTGTTTGTGATCTTGACTTTTCTTCCTCTTCCGTGTCATCTCGACTGTTTAGCCTTTTAACAATACTCTTTATTTGCGCGCTCACTAAAGCCTGTGTAGGAACTGGAAATAAGTCAAGCCATTACAAATCCGATAATAACTGATTTTCATGATCTTTTCGTGGATTTTGTAAATAATTCAACACACCAGTTAAATCATCATTTCGTCGTTGCTTTATACGTTCCACTAAGGATGTTTTCATTTTATTGGCGAGTGCTGAGTTTTTGCTAGACAATTGTTTTATAAGAAATTTCAAAGCGGCATCAGCTGTGCATAAATTAGCATCTCGCTTCTACTGTTAATTTAATTGGGGTCAGCACATCAACAATTTTATTTACCAAGTCAAAATCAGCATCTTCTAAACGGATTGGATGATTGAGATCTATAAGAGCTTTCTGAATGCAGGTTTTTAAAAGAGAAAATCGTTCCAGTATGGTTAAAAGACTATTCCACCTGGTTTTACAGTCCAAAAGAAGTGACAGCTCTTTTTCATGTTCAATCTGCACATATTTTTGAAGTAATGTTTCATTTTTCAATGGTGATCTTTTGAAATACACTACAACTTTGCGGATTTTCTTTATCAGCTCATTAATGTTTACATATTTCGTTAACTCTGGTATGTATTCTCGCGCAAGTTCATTTTGTGACATTAAGATTAAACCTGATTCTGGACAGTCTAAGTCTTCTAAATTGTCATCATCATCGCTATCGTTCATATAATCAGCAGTCACAGCTGGTTCATTTATAGTATCATCTGAGTCTGAGGTAGGGCTGTCTTGCCTGTCTTGAAAATAATTTTTTATTTTATAAAACACATCACAGACGGCCAAATTGATACCATGTGCGAGACACAGTTGTTGTTCAGTGCAAACAATGCAAACAAGCTGTCCCACCGTTATTATAACGTTCGGTCCATCGGTTACAGTAGCCACAATATCAGTTTCCAGGGAAATATCAAATTTACTTTGACGCTCTTTCAATATACGAAGACAATTTTCAGCTGTCATACTTCCATGAATAGGAACGAGTCCTAAGCTCCAATTTTGTTTATATCAACAAACATTGACATTGTATCGTTTATTGGACGTTGATGTCCACTCGTCGAAAGATAGACTGAATCCTTTGTTACGTATAGAAAATCACTCGGCGTTGTGCTGGTGAATTCTTATTCTTTTTACTCTTATTCTAGGCTCTTCAAGTCATCGTGATCCGCTTATTTTTCAATTGTTTCAAATTACTCTATTTTATATTTTTAGTTTATTAATTATCATGTCGTTTAAGCTTTTCAAAAGTTAAATAATTCCTAATTCTAATTTCGGGTGCGATTATTTTGACCGACCCTATATTTTCTGTTATATAATTCTGGTTCCGATATGGTTGGAGTTGCTATATCTGACGCAGTACACTTCTTTAAACATTCTTTTTGCCGCGTTAATCATTCTGACAGTGTTTTCCGATTTCCTCGAGTCATGTATCTCCGTTACTTTATTTTGTTTTGTGGGGAATTCGCTTTTTGAATTGTAAGATCGTCTTGTCGCAGTGTCTTTAATTTTGGAACTACTGTTTCAGTTTATTAATTATTAACGCTTTCGTTAGAGCGCCCTCTGTTCGGAATTTTGTTTTCCTTCAGTTACAGAATTCTACTTTGAATGTATAATTGCCTTGATTTTGATATTTACCGTTTCCTAAAATTTAATTATTTTCAATGTGGGCTCGTTTGAACTCTTTAGGCGTACTTTAATTGTTGGGAGATTTTGAGCTTCGTTTTCTTTCATTTATATTTCCGAATTTTCTGATGACGTATGTCGGCCATTGTGTGGAACACGCGGGTTTCTGCCATTACTTCTTCCCAAGTCATCGCCACGATAACGTGTCTTTTTTTAATTCGAAGAAGCTTGTTAGGCGGTAAGAGATATTTTTAATATATTGAGTATTACTTATTTCGAATTTTTCTTCTTAGGATTTTATCGGGTTATCCGATTAATTGTGGTATAATTCTGGAATTAATTTATATCCTGTCGGAATGGCGTGATTGTCCATTTTGAACTCGTTCCGTTAAGGAAAAAATACCACGTGGTGACCGAAGGCCATCTAGGACCAAGTTTCCTGTATGGTGGTTAAAACCCTTACATTTCGATTGTTTGATGAATTTTCCAGGAAGACAGACTCCGGGGAAAACGTTTCATCATAGTCTTGGAGCCAGCTAAGTGTGCTTTAGAATTTATTTTCGGTGTCTTAAGAGACATCTTTTGTCTGGAGTCTAATTAAACTTAACTTTTCTTTTAAATCATCAATAGGGTGATAGTGTAATTTTGGATTTAATATTTTTATTTAACTACAGAGAGGGGCTTCTCCTTTCTCCATTTTCTTTTTTTTGTTGTGATCCTTTCACTAGAATAATCAAATTAAGGGCTTCACCCCCTAAATTAATTTAGTTTGGTAATATTTTATTTAGATTAACCTCATTTACTTTTATTATCATGAATAGTTTATGAATCTTGCAACCATTTCATTGAGCAATTGTATAATCTTGAGGCTCGTACCTTGAGTGGAGCTTCTGTTTAATTAGAGAGCACGTCGAATTTTAAATCAGTGATTACTGTATATTTATGTAAACATTTTGTACAGGACCATAGTAAGAATTCTCACTTCCGTTCTCTCGAAGTATCTAATCTTTGTAATTTGACGTTTAGATTTAATTTGTATTTTATTATAACCTGATATACAGGGGGTTGCGTTCACAATTAGAGTATCTGTGCTTGTTTTACTTTTGAGCACATTTGATTTGTTAGATTCATATAGCGTTATCTATGATAGATATTTGTTTTATATTACCTTATTTATACTGTAATTTTATATACCCGGTGTTCAAATATTTAGTGGACATTTGTAATTTTGATCACGTCACCTTAAATTCTTACAATTTTCTTTGACATTACATTTAGAGAGGCTTAAGCTCGTACGTAAGATAATTTTAATTGGCTCAACCTTTTTTTGTATACTTTTGTTAGTTATATACTTAGCCATCTATTCCGAGTGAAGAAACGTTCACCTGTTGGAACATTTGTATTAATCTGTTATTGTTGATAACTCCCGGTTGTTTTCTATTGTGATATTTGTTTTGGTGTTAACCTGAAGAGTAAATTATTTTGTAACGCATAACTTGTTTTCCACGCTTTAAATCTTGTGTAATAAATAGTTTTGATACTGATATCATTGTTTTGTGTTTGACTACCTTTGGTCCCTGACAGGCGTGGGAGTTTATGTATTTTATTGTTGAGTGGCCGAACACCCCTTGTGTTACGCCCTTCAGGCCGTGGGTGTTCTACGTTGGCCAAAGTCTTGCCAGACAAACGTAGTGGTGCCCGCCCTAACATCGATGCGTTGTGTGACCCACGACGCCTCCGCTATTTTTTTTTACGATCTGAGCTAGTCGGCAAGTCTTTTCGAAGGGCCTTTTGGAGACCAGGGGCGGAATTAGGACCCGTCCTAGTTCCCACTGGGGTTTGCTGCCAACGCGGTTTTTTGAGAGGTAGCACCTTCACATGCACTTTCCAAATGTTTTAATTTTGCAGTTACTCGCTTTCTGATTTTTTAACTGTAATTCATAACACGCTTTCGAATAGTGACGGCTGATTTTGGAAAATCCGTGTATTTCGCTAAGAGCAATTTTCTCAAATCGTCTGAAGTTATGAATACACTGAATGGAAATCCATCTAATGCAATCATTCTTGCCAAAACATCATCTAGGCTATCGTCGGCACTTTTAGTAAAATAATCTTCTAACTTTCGTTTAGCTGGCAGCGTTGCTGTGTTCAGATTTTCAGAATCTTAACTTGTTGAAGCTGTTAAACGATTAACGTCAGCTAAAATCTTAATGTTTTGTTTTGATGACAAATGTGTATGTAATCCCTTAGTCGATCCACCAAAAGTCTTGAGAATGGCAGGCCATCGCTTACTAGCACTATTCCCGTCTTTCGTAACTAAAAAATAACTCCACGATAACGACGTATCACTGTTTTTTTTTATGTTGAACAAAGGCTCCCGCCATTTAAAATAATTTTTTCAGATAATTGACATTGTCGCTGATGGAATAATAAATGAAAAAAGTAAATCCTAATAAGCGCATTTATACTTTCGTACAGGGAATCCCCGACGGGGCATCCCTCGTAACAATATTATGATATATCATATGAGGTGATTGGGTGATTCCCCTGTTGGCCCGTTGGGGAATTACTTTAACAATATTGTATCGAAGTATGCCGGGCGGGGAAGTTCCTTCTAGGTTACATATTATTTGGGCTGTACCTGTGTAGTTCTTTTATCGTACGGCGTGCCTGAGTTTGATTTTTTGTGTTTATATAATAAGTGCCCTTAATATAATCTAGGTAAGGTCATTATCAAGGCGCAACGGATTGCGGAATTCAAACTGGCAAGCCAAGTACAGTCCCGGGGTTTACAAGATCAAAACCCGGCCGGGATCCCGACATCCCGGAATCCGGGATCCCGGGACTGTATTCTCTAGTTGTAGCTGATTTTGTTGGTGTTAGCAAGCTTCTGCATACACTATCATAAAAAATGTTACACATGCAATCGCTAGACTCCGACCTCAATTTGTACAACGTGTCCGCTTAAAAAGTCTTTCTTTGGAGACTGTAGTTAAGTAAAAAACTCAAAAAAGGTATAAAACCCCTTACCACAATTAATAATCGCATCTTAAATACGTATTTCGACAACTAAGTTGTCATCATCACTAGGTAAAACCACTAATCAAAGTGTCGCACATAGGACACAGTAAAGCTAACACATATAAACGCGCAACTAAAATAAAATTCATACTAAAAATTACAACAAACCTTACCTCTCTTAAGAAAAAAGCGACATCGCATGTGTTTATTATCCATTATGGGCCCTCGGTACCTTTTCTGCCTCTTTTCCAAGAAAGGAAAAAAGACAACTATACGCAATATTATCGTTGTCCAAGTTCAAGGTAAATGCAAATTATATAATTTTACTTCTAATTTATTACGTTTACGGTACAGATATTTCATATGCAAAAATGAAGTGGTTGAACCCAGAAATGAAATTAATTTCATTACCAACTTCAAACATTTGCGAAATTATAAAATGCCTCGTTGGATTTATTTCACTGACAAAATTATTCACTCTGTATGGCATATAAATTTGGTAGAATATCTAGCCTTATGAAATTATAAAATACAACTACAAAATAAAGGGTAAATTCTATTTCGTTAGTTGTACTATTATCATACTTCACAGACGTAGGCAACAGAGTTTCTCTAGCATAAAAAATTAAGAATTGTGCCTTATTCACACATTTCAACGTCGATAAAAGGACAAATGGAGATTAAAGGCGCACGCGAGTAGAATAAGAATAAGGTAAAGGAAAAAGCGGGGACTTCGAGAAGAATGATTCCTTTGACCGTCCACGTATGCAGCTGTTTCTGGGTACACACAAAGAAGAGAAGAGTGATTCCATTCCTTTTCTATGTCAAAGATGCCGGGCACGGGCACAGGCACCCTCTCCGATTTATTTTCTTACGCCATTCGAATGACCTTAGGATTTAAATCACGATCACACAGCTGCTTTTTTGTCACGTGCGCAAAATAAACTTTTTATCAGGTAAAGGAAGGGAATTCAATCTGCCCTGAATGGCCCTTTGTGAGTAGATTTGCGTATTACTTATCGCTGTGTCAATATTTATTACGGTTACATTTTGGTATCCTTGCGGGAAATATAAATTCTTTTCCTCTTTTTTTCTCTTAAGAGCCACACGCTTCTAAACTATCGTAAAGTTTAATAAGTATACGCAATAGTCACTACAAATGTATTTCATGTAACTAAAGTGAAAAATACATATACGAATATATTGCTTTTTCAGGTAACACGAAATTCATTCGGAGAGTTTTTGATAGAATAAGTGCTATAGATGGGGATGTAGTAGAAATAAATTCAATTTAGATTTAAAATTTATTAAGAAATAGAGCACGATATACAAGTGTCCCGTATCGTTATGTTCAAATTTTAGGAGTGTAAAGTAGATTTTATTTCAAGTAAAGAAAACGCAAAGCTAGATTCATTTTTATTTGGTTCAAAGTTACAGGCCTATAAATGTTATTGTCAGATAATGAAAGAAAATGTTATACTAAAGTCAATAAAAACTGATTTTATTTAATATTCTTATTCACAAACTCCTAGGTGTTTTAGAGGTGTCCCACTGAATCTTCGACCAGATATGTAGTTTCACATGGATGGGGCACCACCGCATTTCGGAATTGCTGTTCGAAATTTTGTTAACGTCAATTATCCAAGATGGATTGGTCGACGTGATCCTGTTGCACGGCCACCTAGATCATCCGATTACAATCTCCTGATTTTTGTTTATGGGGCTACTTGGAAGATTTAGCCTACGCGCAAGTTTCGAACACAAGAGAAGAATTATTGGATCGCATTCATCAGGCTACCGAAAAAATACAACAAAACAAGCGTAAAATACGGATAAAAACTTTTTCTATTTTGCGTTCGAAATGAACTCATTATGAAACCCAAAACAGTATCGAAATGAGCTTCATTTCGATACGCTTTTTTTCATTTTTCAATGTTGGCGTTGTTCGAATACAGAAATAAATATCATTGCTGTCATTTGATTTTAAGAATTTATGTACATTTGACAGATATGATATATATCCGTATTTTACACAAACAACGTATGTTGTATACAATTGACAACAACATATATATGTTTCTATGTCACTCATGTTTATATTTTTAAATGAAATATCAAGTAATATTAACGAATATTAATAAATAATATGTAATATAATATACTTCGCGGATAGCAAGATTTAAATTTGAAAATGTCAAGTATCAATGTGACCAACTGCATGCTTTATATAAAAATTAAACTCTGAACTTTCAAATTAAATAATTCCAATTTAAGCAATTTATTAATGTAAAAAACGCAAAATAGAAAAAATAGTATAAAAAACTCGCGTCATAAGGCCTTTTGCCGCACTCACTCTTTAGAAAACTCGCCGCTATCGTGGCTCGTTTTCTAAACTGATCTCGTGCGGCAAAATGGTGCCTTATGAAACTTGTTATTTAATATACTATTTTCTGTTTTGCGTTCGAAATGAACTCATTATGAAACCCAAAACGGTATCGAAATGAGCTTCATTTCGATACGCTTTTTTTCATTTTTAAATGTTGGCGTTGTTCGAATACAGAAATAAATATCATTGCTGTCATTTGATTTTAAGAATTTATGTACATTTGACAGATATGATATATGTCCGTATTTTACACAAACAACGTATGTTGTATACAATTGACAACAATATATATATATATATATATATATATATATATATATATATATATATATATATATATATATATATATGTTTCTATGTCACTCATGTTTATATTTTTAAATGAAATATCAAGTAATGTTAACGAAAATTAATAAATAATATGTAATATAATATACTTCGCGGATAGCAAGTTTTAAATTTGAAAATGTCAAGTATCAATGTGACCAACTGCATGCTTTATATAAAAATTAAACTCTGAACTTTCAAATTAAATAATTCCAATTTAAGCAATTTATTAATGTAAAAAACGCAAAATAGAAAAAAATAGTATAAAAAACTCGTTTCATAAGGCCTTTTGCCGCACTCGCTCTTTAGAAAACTCGCCGCTATCGCGGCTCGTTTTCTAAACTGATCTCGTGCGGCAAAATGGTGCCTTATGAAACTTGTTTTTTAATATACTATTATCTGTTGGCTTACGGACACAAGCCTATATTCAACACGGAGGTAGACATTTTGAAAATATTATTTATTGAACTTTCTCTTAAATAAAATGTTTTTATTGGTTTTAGTATAACATTTTTTCATTTATCTGACAATAACATTCATAGGCCTGTAACTTTAAAACAAATAAAAATGTATCTACAAGCTTTGCGCTTTTTTTTTACTTGAAATGAAGTCTATTTTACACTCCCAAAATTTGAACATAACGATACGGGATACCTTGTATATTTTTAAACTATCAATATCTAGTTCATACCAAAAAATATACACAACTGAAAATTATTTCACAATAAGATACCTGATGAATAATGTTAATGAGATAATTAATTCAATATATGTCTAACTCTATACAATGCTAGTTGTGTATAGTGTCAAACAAAGGGCTGAAAGGTATATGTGAGTAATGCTTCATACAAAAAATCGCGGACCAATGTTCACGTAGTAACGAGAAAATGATTTTTCTTTATTCGTGTCCGCAGTTAAATATAAGGGGGAAAAATACGGGCATCCATCTCTAATTCATCAGTAATTCTCTTTACCGTCTAATTATATTATTCTATCGGTATTTGTCAGTATCACGCACAAATTTTTAGAAGAAAATATATGTAAATAATTCCATACAAATAATTAAAAACTAGGTATCTATCCATGGTGTGTCCAAGCCATGGACACGATACATAAAGTTTTTTGTTTTATGACGATTTTTGTTTTATTATAAACATTTTATTTTAAATGAAGTTTAACGTTCATCTAATTTTAGTTACATTAATTAAACGCGGCATAGGTTTGTCGACATATTCGACGTAAAGGCTATTATTGATATCCACAAAAAAAACATCGTAATAAAACTGTATGTGTGGGCATAATGTTTTGATATGAAAATATCAACATTTGCTATTTTTATGAATAGGAATTGTTATCGTCTAACAATATCTAGGAATTTCATGAATTTTTTGCAGGTCAATGAACATGAATTACAGCTGTATTTCGATAAATATAGAATAAATAAAGATATGGACCGACATTAACTACATTTTGGTCCTAAATATTTGGAAATTTTTGATGAATTAGATACAAAAAAAATTCATTTAAAAGACATTTATACGTATTCTTCAAATTCACATAGCTTGGGCGTTATTCAGCGGTAACCCTATATATGTTTTCCTAAATGGTTTACCTACTTAGGAAATAATTTAGAGCTTAAAATTAAAATATGAATACTTTAAGTATTTTAAAAGTTCCCAAAGTACTGCGTCATTAATTTTGCTCAAACATCTGAGAGTCGAGAAACAAATATATTATAAATAAAATAAAATTAAAAAACCCTTACCACAATAAAATTTCAGTATTCTAAATACGTATTTCTACAACCACGTTGTCATCTTCGGTAGAAAAAAATTGTTGCTTATTCCATTGCATTGCATTGCTTATTGCATTGAGTACATAAATTGAATTTTCTCAAGGAAACTTTTCAAATTATTTACTTGCAAGTTTCAAAAGAAACACATTTTATTTAACCCTGGAACATCAGTTATTTTCTGAGACATGAACTTCACACTCGGGTCTCAGAAACCCAAAGGCTTTTTTTAGCAAAAAAAAAATACAGAATGTAAATATTTTATGATTTTGGGATATTATCTAATCTTAATAGAAAGCGTACAAAAACTTTCAGTCATAGTGTTTTATTTTAAAAGCCATTCCTAACTGCTTTAGAAAAGTTTTTCGATAATTTTTTATATGTTCCTTCCATTGCGGATTTGAGAGAGAAAATAAAACCATTGCGTTTATACCAGTAGCATCAAGAATATTGAAGAACATTCGTAGGGGCCAACGTCTGGTTTTCCGCGCAGTAGTGTACGAATGGCAAAGCTGGTCAAACGTATCTGTTCCTTCCTTGGTCTCGTTATATGAATGTATAATATTGGGCTTTCCAGTAACGGCATTTAGGGAAGCATCCGAATGCAATGTTGACAGCGAAAGTACAATTTTGTTTTGTTTAGGAGTGTAAGAAACAAGTGTCTTATTTCTGTCAAAAGTAAATAGCGACGTGCCCACTTCTTTTTTCTTGAGAAAAGTAGGAGGTATTTCTGTCTTGTTTTTTCTTAGGGTCCCAAGAAGAGTTAATTGATACTGTTCTAGCATTTGTTCAGCCTGCGGAATTGATGTAAACCAATCGTCTACTGTAAGGTTTCGATTAGTGCCGTGTATTGGTTCGGACAATTTTCGAACATAATAAGCTGGTACTGACTCACTGTTTTGCGTTGTTACTCTTCCAACGTATGGTATTGTATTGAGCATGTAGAATGTTTTTGAAACGTTCAGCATCATTATTTTAATGCCATACTTATCAGGCTTACTAGCCATGTAGATTCGAAATGGACATTTTCCTCTGTAACCGACGAGCTGCTTGTCAATAGTGCAGTATTCATATGGTGTATAGTAAGATTTACAGTTGTTAACAAAAATGTCCCATAATTCACGAATAGGTGCGAATTTATCAACTAACCTTCTTTCAGCTCTAGTTTCTTTAGTATCAAACCTCAGACATGAAGCTATGAATTGAAAACGCTGCTGTGACATTGTTGCACGAAATATTCCATTTCCAAATGTTACTGACCAAAGTTCATCTAAGTTACAGTTTGATACCCGTACTGCACCTACTAAAAACAACAATTCAATAAAAGCCTTCACTTCTGTGTTATTTATTGGCCGTGTGTAACTCAGTTTTCTAATATTATTGCATTTACGAGCAATTTCTTCATTTGTATGTAAGACAATAATATCTAACATTTGTTCGTTGAACAATAAATTCCAAGCTTGTTCAGGAGATTGAACTGTTCTGGCTTCTCCTTTAGGACCAGGTAAATGTAAAACAATGTTTTCTCGTCTTGTACGACCTTGTCTTGGTGGTGCTTGAGTACTCCAACAATAACCATTTTTACCCTGTGATCTGTAAATATTTCTCACTGGTTCGTTTACTACTTCGTCTTCATTTTCGCTTTGTTCACTGTCGGTATCTGAGAGTCGTTCTTCTATATAATCCTCATCAGAATCTTCTCCTCCAAAAATATCTTCAACGATGTCGTTTTTAGTCTCATTTGCCCACAGATTGTCTGCCTTTATCTGTAATTCCACCTCAGTTAACGGACGACGATTTTCTCTACTCGTTGAAGCCATTATACTAAAACAATCAACCATAAGTTGACACAAAATAATTAACATGAACATCACACTTGGGTCTGACGTACCCATGCTACTATTCTATCGAATATCTTACCTCTCTATTTCACTAAAATGCAACAATTGACCCCACACCTCAACTCGGCAAACTGCAAACTGTGTTTACATAAATTGGCGACACAAACAAATCACATATGCGCATGTTACATTATATTAACGACGCTCTGGGTGTCTGAGACCCAACTGTGCAGTTCCAGGGTTAAAGAAATTCATAGCTTAATTAATTTCTAACCGATTATTTTGTCGTAGATATGTTAATTTTGTTGTATTTATGATAAAAACCTTTATTTTGTAATTCATAGTAAATACAATGCAATAAATTTTGTAGTAAGTAAAGGCTTTGTCAAATAATTTTCATTCTAATTACTAATTTCTAAAATAAAATCAATTCATTTAATTTTCTTTTACAGAAAGTTAATGTTAAATTATAGTTTTAAACGAATTAGAACTTGTGAAGGTAAAGATTAGGAAGATATTGATTAATTTGGAAATATTTTTTTATTACCTATAATTTTCATACAACATTCCCTTCTTTTTAGAAAAAGATTATATGTATTAGCGTGTGCTATGTATTTAGTAAAAGGCTTATTAAATAAATACTACAGTACCATAAGTTTTTACAATAATACGTAATATAGAATTTTAAAAAATTTACAACCTAGCCTAGTTTTATGAAGTTATTTCATTTAGAAAATTGTAATAATTGCTACATTTAGAAATATCATAAATATACAGCATTTTTATTAATTGTAACGATATATATATATGTATATATATATATATATATATACATACCTTTCTATATACCGATCGTTTTGACAAATAGGATAAATAAAGCCGGGAAGAGGTAAGGGGTATGAAAATTCGCAAAGAAGTGGGGACGCGTACCTATGAGTCTAGATACCACGGTCTAGTAGCGCAAGTAGGCGACACAATACGCAGTTAGTTGCAGTCAGTAGTTCACAGCAATCGGATCGAAGTGTGTATAACAAGGACAGGCCGCTACGTCCATAATGGATTTATTTTTAGTAAATGAGAAAATTGAAATTATAAGTTGGAATTTTCAAGGGAACACGTATGAAGAGATTAGAAACTTATTCCCTTTGTCCTTTCCTAACAGACCTGTGCCATCGATATCAACTATATCCCGCGTTATTAACAAATTTAAAACCTACGGATGTGTCGTTAACTGCTATCGATGCAGACGTAATAACCCGCCACGTGATGAGGATACGGAGGTAGCAATTTGTGCTTCTGTGGAAGAAAATAAAAATAAATCTCTTCGTGATATTGCCGAAGAATTAGATATTAGTAAATCAACTGCGTACGCGGTTTTGAAAAAAAACAAATATCGGTCATATAAATATCAAAACCACCAAGAGATTTTTGAGGATGATTATTTTCGTAGAATGGAGTTCTGTCAAACTATAATCGATAAAAATATTGAGATAAATAATTTTATTGAAAACATATGTTTTACGGACGAGTCCTCGTTTACTATTCATGGCGCACAAAATCCAAGTATTTGCCAATATTGGTCTCGAGACAATGAGCACAGAGTACTTCAAACTCGTACGCAATATCCACAGAAATTAAACATCTGGGTGGGTATTTACAATAATGACATTATAGGACCATTTTTTATTAACGGCAATTTGAATGGACAACGGTATTTGAATCTGCTACAAGAACATGTTATACCAGGTCTTGAAGAAGTCTCAGACAATATCAATAATGTATGGTTCCAACATGACGGGTGTCCTGCACATGAGCATAGGGATGTTCGGCAATATCTCCAAAATGTATTCCCAAATAAATTAATTTCGAAAGTGGGCACCATTCGATGGCCTGCAAGATCCCCTGATTTGGCTCCTCTTGACTTTTTCCTTTGGGGTTATATTAAAAATAAAATTTATAGTCATAACCGAGCTACAACTTTGCCAGAATTACGACAAAAAATTATTGAGGTTTGCCAAAATATTACTCCCGGTTTGTTGTCTAACGTTCGAAGAGAATTTTACGATAGAATGGGTTACTGTTTAATGCAAGAAGGGAAAGCATTCGAACACTTAATTTAATAAATTATAATTTATAAAATTAATTATTATTATAGTTTTAATTTGTTTAGATATTTTCAGAATGAGTTTAATTTATATTTTAAAGAGTACGCCCTGTTATTTAATTTTTAGAAGTCTTATTTAAGTTTTTCGTATAATAATATTCAGCTCGAAATAAATTTTATGTTTTAAATGGTACGTAGTTTTATTTCATTTTAATTTAGAGAAGTTTTTCCACTTAATTTGATGTTTTAAAAAATAAGTTGCCTTATGTTAATCTACTGTTAAAATTAAACGTTTTTACATTGCATATTATCATAGTTTGTGAAATGTCTTCAAGCACAACACGACGCACGATGATATGCACACAGCATTCGTTGTTATCTGAATAAGCGGTGTGCTCTACAATATTGGTGGGGACGTACTTCCCTTGACCTCCTCCCCGCTTTTAATATCATCCAACTCAAAACGATCGGTATGTATGCATGTTTTAACAATAGATAATTTTCTAAATCAATTTAAGAAATTAATTTGTTCACACGCTCGTCTCAGCTGTATATTAAGTTGCATAAGCAAATAAAGGTGAAACATTTGCTCCATTTCATACTAGATGGCAGCAGTATATTTATTTCTGAAACATATTGACCTATTGTGTAAGTAAAATATTAAATATTCGTTTAAGTTTTAACGATCTTCATATTTACAATATTAAATTATATTTAAAAATATAGTCCCAAAGAACAAATATTTACTTCTAAAATTGGTTACATCACTTAAATATTATATTATATTTGTCGTTAATTACACTTTAAATTAAATTTTAATTAGCTACTGTTTAATTTAAATTATTCTGAATTATATATACTGAAGAAATAATATAATAAAAGGAGGAATATTTTTTTAAATATTAAATAATTAAAATTGGCCTTTCAGCAAGAAAATTTTGTATCTGCGCCTTTTACTCGTATTTGAAATAACATTAATTTGATTAAGCCATCAGCTTATTAACTAGGGAGCTAATAAGAAAATTGAAAATTCAATCAAGAAAGGTTTTCTTCGGGTCCTGTTCATCATCTCTGTTTACGTATTCATGAAGGGTGAGTTAATCAAATAGTTCGGAATACAAAAGGGGATGTTTTCGTATATCTTATACATAAAAAAGTATATCAGAACCATTTATGGAAACGAATTTAATAGTATGACAGACATTGACTTAATTATTTGCAATACGGACATTATACATTTCAGTTTAATTAAGAAAGTAATATTTTGTTTAGCGAAGTCTTTCGCTAGCAAATAAAGGTACATTTATCGAAAGGTTATTGACGTTTTTTGTTAAGTTAATAGAATTAGGTACTGAAATGTGAT
Organism: Melolontha melolontha; assembly: GCA_935421215.2. NCBI lineage: Eukaryota > Metazoa > Arthropoda > Insecta > Coleoptera > Scarabaeidae > Melolontha > Melolontha melolontha. The sequence goes on along the minus strand of OW285240.1, from coordinate 103,105,748 downwards.
GTGCTTATTTGATTAATATGCGTAAAATTGCGTGTGGAAAATAATCTCGTTTGTTATTTGAGGCCATTATTTGCAAAACTCGCCATTTGCTCGAAAGCATTTTTTGAGAAATAAAAAAAAAAACGTTTGACAGCTTAGTAGTGCTGTTTCGCAAAATAAAGTGATTTATAAATTTTGCTTAAAATTTTTAGGAGTGGAATTGAGAACTTTGCAGCCTAAAATATTTACAGCTTTGTTTAAAAAAATTAAAATATATTGCAAATAGCCAGTTTTGCAAATAATTATCTAGTATAAAAAAACAATTTAGGTAAATACCAAACTCAAAGAATTTATTTATGGCAACATACAGGTTTCATTAATGATATTTTAAAGGAAATAAATATAGAACTAATAACAAAACGAAATAAACTCAAAAGACTTCCAAACTGAAACGAGACAGCAGTCGGTCTAGGCATTTTCGAATCCATCAGCGGTTTCTTCCGGTACAGCAAAATCTTTCTGCAAGTGTTCGTTATAGAAACGTAATTCAGGAAGGCTTCTCCAGTTATCTCCGTAATGTTTGGAAAGGAGACTATTAATCGTTCCTTTATCCCCCTTTAGTGTTGTTCCCAGAGGTATTTTCTCAGGAGCCATTGAAGAAAGAGAAATTTTTTTTTTTTTACAAATGCTTTTGGGGTTTCCTACGTCAAAGGAGTAATTGGGTTCACCTTGAACTATAACATGTTTGTCTTTTTTGTAAAAAATAAACCGCTTTGCCTTATTAAATTGAAAGTGCCATGAGCCAGGGAGCTTAGTGACTCGCTTGGTCGTTGTTTTCCAATCATACACATCCCAATCGATACCGATTTTTCGAATAGTAGAATGCTTCCTGATTATATCATCGTAGCTCCTAAGTTCCACGATAACAGGTTCTTTTCTTATGTCTTTTTATATAAGGCCGAAGATGCGATCAGGCGGAATAAAGGAATGACCGACGATCGGAAAAATCAAGTGAATTTGTTTAATATGTTTCGGAGATTCTTCTAGAAGCCAGTAAGCAAGCATTGCCATCGTATTCGTATTTTTGTTTTGTTCGCTGCAACCATCAGCGAACAAACGTACTGTTTCTATGTCGGGATTAAAATCAAAATTTTTTAGAGCATGTTGCACAGCCGATGCTATTGTATTAGAATCTTTTCGGGAGTCGATTTCGGTCCACAAGTAAGAAAATACATTTCTTGGGCTTAGTTTAGCTTTGGAAGTTCCAGCGACAATTGTAAAATTATAATAATTTATTTGCTGGCTGAAATAAGCCGCTTGATCAGGCAGTCTAGGTAAAGCCAAGTTTTTTTGGCAGTCAAAAGAAAAGTAGGCTGTGTTAGGCTTAGTATTTTTAAGTAGTTTGAAAAAACTCTTTGCTTTTGCAATATGAACACGATGCTCCGTGATTAACTTTTGCCGAATATCTACAGAAGTTGCTACTTTTAACTGCTCCTTTGTTCTCAAGCAAGTGGAGCAACAATCAGTCATCGGAGTTCCAAACGCAATGTTGTAGTTAGCATTCACATACTTTCTAAAATAAGAAAGTTTCACATGCATAGGCTGAGGCACTCTTTGAAGATAATGGTCAAAAAGTTTCTTAAAATTAAAGTCACATGCCAAATACACCCTCACGCTTGTCTTGCTTCTACAGTAATGAGACTCTGCACACGTAAGGGATTCTATAAATTTTTTGACGCAGTTCCTTTTCTCATCATTCTTTGGACCCACTCTGTTGCCACCTCTACGTTCTTTTGGTAGCTCCCCTCTGACAACAAAATTTCTTACTACTCTTTGTATACGGTCCTTACTTACTTTCGTGATGCCTACAAACGTTTTAGCACATTCTCTAATTAAATGGCCCTCACTCAAACGTACGTGGTATTTTATCGATACTGCAGCATGATTACATTTCCCTCTGTTCGGTTTTTGTCCTTTGCAACAAGCCAAAATGAGAAGGTCTTGTTTAATTTTATCTTTTGACTGATAAAAGTAGGCATGAAAATCTTTAATTTGTTTCATTGTAAGTGTGGTACAATCATACGGCAATCCGGGTCCTCCATTATGACCACAAGTTGGAAAGGCCGGCAGTGCTTTGGGTTTATATCTGTAACAACAAAACTCCGGATTAGACATTTTGTGTGTACTACCCCTAACCAGTGTTTAAAAAACCGCAAAAAACAAATGAAACTTCATAAGAAATCAAACGATTGCATCACAATTTTAAAATCATAGAATCATGATCAAGATAATGTACTTACCTAGCAGTCTTATCAACATTCCTTTTATATTGTTCTGGCTGCGGAACCTTTTTGCGTCCTTTTCCGCAAGGACTAGGTGCAATCAACAAACTATTGTCACTTACGAACTCCATAATACAAATACTGAAATCAGACTAAATGCAAACTACGGAAATCCGTTTCTTATAAACAACTGTAAGTAGGATAACGTGTTCATCACGTGGTTCGTCAGGCAAATTTTATTTGTTGGAAAGCAAACAACCAGTTTTGCAAATCAAACGTCAAAGCAAAGACCAAGTTCTGCAAATGACTGTGAAATTTGGACAGTATTTGCATGCTACAGAAAGAGTTTTGGTAACTTCTGATTTTATCATTCGATTCCTTTGTAAAATTTGAATAATACTCAACAAAAAAGAACAGTTTCGGACATTTTGTCGAATAGCGAGTTTTGCAAATAATGGCCTCATTTATATTTCTTTGGATTCCGATTCTCAGAAAAATTAAACTTTCAGATATTTCTCCGTGATTCTCAAGAGTTTATGGCATATTATTTTAGCGAAAATCATCGTGTTATGGCCCTGAAGTTATAAGGTATGTTTTGAAATTAGAAAAAGATGTAGAAAAGATAATACCTACCTCTTCGTTATTATTAGAGCCTGGAAAATATGCACTTAAAAAGTTAATGTGCAAATATTCAAGATAAACTATTAAATTATGCTCTTAAATATGCGTTTATGCTTTGAAAAATGCAATTATTATACAAAACTTTATAGCTACTAAAATAATTATTATATTAATAATAACAATCTTTAATATAATAAGAAAAAGTAGGTATGTATTCGCGTTGAAGTTACATAGAATGTTTAAGATCATAAAACAACTGTTTTGTTTAGGAAATTATTAATTTTAGGTAGTGTAAGAACAATAAACATGATATATAGAAAATATGGTATATTTATATATTATATATTAACAATATGTGTATTTAAATTTTAAACAATATTACAATTTTTCTAATCATAATTAATTAATTATTACTTGAATAATAACCAGTGGCGGTAGTTGTATAAGGCCGCGAAGCCGCGCACCCTCCTAGAATTTTTAATATAACACACAATTTAAATATTTACTTATATATTTATTAGTACTATTCATTTTATTATTATTATTCATATAAGTAGTTAAAATTTCTAAATTTCAAAAAACTGAACTCCGTTTTCGTTGTCTAACGTTGTTAGTACCAACAGAATTATATTAAGGCTCAAATACGCCGCGGCCTGCATAAATCATTATAGATTCCTGGTGAATGTGACCCGATATTGGCCGATAGTACACTATTCCATAAAAACATTTAGGATATTTTACGGCGCAGTTATCTAGCTGAATCAGAATATCCAACATCTAAAAGAAGGCGAATGGATGATAATTTTCGAATTGTTATTGCCAAAGAAGTTTGTGATATAATTACAGTACAAATGAAGGAACGCTTTTCTTACCGGGGTCATTTACAAGCGGCTGATCTTTTTAACAAAGATAAATATTCAAAGTTTTCAAAAAAATTCTCTGTGACTGTTTTAAGCGATGTATGTTTATTTTATCCGATGTTGAGCAAATCAAGATTAAGAACTGAGTTGGAGGTAATTAACTCGAGAGAATATTTAAAAGAAGATGTTGGAGCAATTAATCTTCTTTTATTTATTATGGAAAGTAACCCTAGTGACACATTTATCGAAACATCGAACATCAATTATCGTGACGACTCCAATGACAACAGCCGAAGCAGAACGCATTTTTTCGACGCTTAAACACATAAAAACATTTTTGCGAAATACCATGCTTAATGACAGACTAAATGCTTTAGCTATGATGTCCACAAATCGAAATGTAGTGCACGAAATAAACAATTTAGATGATAAAGTCATGGAAAAATTCATTTCCATGAAGGACCGCAGAGCGGATTTCATTTTTAAAAAATGACTTACCCACCCATTTTGTTTAGTTTAATCTGTGTAAATATGTTGTTCTTTCTTTTTCCTATTTATAAACCGTGGCTACCTACTTTGTGAAGTGATTTTTTATGACATTATAAAAACTATTCCGCTGTTCCAGCTCTTCGTTTTTGTTTAAAATGAGCCCCTTATTTTGGTTTTCTTCCGTTTTGATTTACAATTATTATTGTTTTTGTCTTTATTGTAGGTATTAATATTTTTTAATTCCTGTAATTTATTCAACTTAAATAAATGTTATAAATGGATACTTTTTCGCGCAATTTGCCTATATGTCATTTGGTATTTGACTTCTGGTGCGCCCCTCCAAACTCAAACCCCACGACATGACACTGATAATAACAGCTTTTCAAAATTGTCCATTCTAAAACTGTCGTCGTTCACTTAAAATTAACTTGTAACTGGAAAATGTCCGTTCAACTTCACAGGAAGTTATTGGAGCATACTTCAATTTGCACAATACCTTTGGACGGAAATTGATACTTTCTTCAAAATTTCTTTGCAAGATATCATTAATTTGCATGAACTTTTCAAATCCTAGGTTTCTGTCTAACACCAAATTGAGTTTTTTACAAATATCATTATATTTCGAGACGACTTTTTACAGAATTTACTAGAGAAATACTTTCGTCCATTGAAAATCGTCTGCCTTCTAGTTTGTGATTGCGGTAGCAATACACAAAAGAATACTTTTAATAAAAGGGTTTGTAAATAAACTAATTTTATTACTGCTTCTCTCCTGCATTTTTTGAACTTTTACTTAAGGAGTAAAGAGTAAGTAGGTATAACTTTGTAATTTGGAACTCGTTATACAATCCCTATATTTCTAATTAATTCAAGTAACGCTTATAATTTACGATTTCGAAGGGTAGTGCTTATTTTTAGGTAATACTTTGTCCAAAATTTACTACTGGTAAAAAATTAGACCGTAAATTATCCTTGTTTAATGACAAATTTTAAAGTGGCGCCATAATTTTAACTTTAAACGATTCCCGAGCGTATTAAAACGGGAAATAATTTAATATAATATCGGACGTTTGTGCCAGGGACCGAGTATTAGTAAAACAATCACGTTAATTATTCCATAAATCAGATGCATCAACGTTCCGTTTGTGTTCATTTTATCGCCCCATATGGCGGTACCGGTGCTGCCCTCTATTGACAATTGCACGAAAATCATTTCATTTGTGGGATGTCCTCGAGTTAATTTCAAATAATCACTGATTATTGAATAACAAATTAGGTGGAAGTTGTATATATGTTTTACGAAGTGTGTGGTACAATCAATTGGTTAGAGCGATGTAATTTATTTTTGTAGTGGCTTGTTTAAATAAATACATCCTATTAATATAAATTGGTGTTTGTTACTTTACAAAAGCATTTTGAATAACGTGTTGTCAAATCGTGGTAAACATCTATTAATATTCATTCTAAAAATGAAGTAATATAAAGTATGAATAGTATATTCAATAACTACATTTACTCGTCAGATCATTTTAAAGTTGAATGTAGATATGCATGCATGCCAGTGGCGGCTCGGGGTGGTTCACATAGGGAGTGCATAATTTCAAAATTAAAAAGTGTAATACAAAAACGCTTACCCAATCCTTATAAATTTCACCGACGTACTGTTCCAGACAGGTACTGTTCATTGTAGAGTTTCTTTTGAGGGAATAGTAAATATTACACTACACAGTTTAATTACATCTGACGATAAGCGAAGTCCATTTTACGTGTCTTTGACTTGCAGAACAGTTCTATCACTTTTTCATTAATGTTTGGGAAATCATTTATACATTCTTTTTCACAAGATTACATAGTAAGTGCATTTAATCTCTCTTCTTTCATTGTATTTCTCAGGAAAGTTTTTATTCTCTTCAGCCGTGAAAACTGGCGTTCCGCTTCGGACGTTGTCATGGGGATTGTAATGACAATTTTTAAAAACGTAACAACTTCATTAAAGGTGTCGCTTAATCCATCCAGCAGAAGACCTAGCAGACCTACAGCACCGACTTCTATATTTTGCCTAAATTCTTCTCTAGAATATAGAACGCTTAATTTAGTTCGTAGTCTGCTTTCATTGAGGCATGGATAAAATTTTACTGCTTCTTTAAGGCAATCTTCCGGAAATTTTTTTTGAAAGGAGGAGAACTGTTTAAAAAGAAATTAAGTTTGCTAATATTAAGTGCCCTGTATACCGAAATCTAGTTTTCATTTCTAGCAAAATAATATCGCACACTTCAATAGTTTCCCTCCTTCTTTGGCTACCATCAGTTACTCTTCGCCGCTTTGATGGTCGAGGAGTCAGTTCTGGGTCATTTTGTTTCACCAACTGATTATCTGTGTCAGCGATTTCGGTTCGAATTTTTCCAATAGCGCGTTCAAAATTATCTAAATTGTTCTTGATTTTTAATGCATCTGTATTGACATTTTGTAATTGATTAAACAATATGTCCACATGTGGCATAATTTTATGAAAGAAAGTTAACCAATAGATAAAATTTTCCTCCTCTAAAATTCGCAAATTGGCACTAGCTTGATGAATGATAGTTTGTAAACAAGCTTCTCCCTCGATTTGTTCTAGAGCTTCAATTATTTTTTCTCGGTGCTCATATATTGTATTCACTGTCCTAGAATTGAAGTTCCATCTTATTTTTGAAGAACGAGGTAAGCTTTTTCTCTGAAGGAATTCTTTCAATCTTGCAGCTCGTTGTGGTGAGGTGGAGAAAAATGTACATAATCCCGCAGATTGGCAAAAAAATTTTGCAATTACTACTGCTCGATGTAGCATGTGACATAATTAGATTTGTCTGATGTGCATAACAATGTACAAAATTAACCCTTGGATACTGGTCTTGGACATGTCTTAGCACGCCGTTAATAGCACCACTCATGACTGCTGCCACCTCATAGCTCTGTGCAATCAGTTTTTCTGGGTCATCAACAAGCAAACAATTTCGTTAAGGATGGAGGCAGATAAAGAATTAGCATCATGTCCACTAGGCAGAAGAAATTTCCAAAATCTTTCGACCGGTCTCGCGTTCACAATCTATCTTAAAACAACCACCAACTGAAACTGATTGGACACATCTGTGGTTTCATCAGCTATCACAGATATCAAGTCGGTTGCTTTAATTTCACTGGCAACTTGTTCATGATACACATTCAACATTGCATCAAGCAGCTCATTCTGTATCGTTTTTGATTATCCCTTAAAAACCGGTGCTGCTTCGATGTGATCTCTGAGCGATTTATCCAATTCTGCCGTAAAATTTATCAATTTCCGAAAAATGACCTTGTTATTCGACGTTTGCTGTTCATCATGACCCCGAAGTGCCAGTTCAAACGCGCCACAAAATCTAATGCAATTTCTTATTAAATTTAACACATGCCTATTTTTGTTACCTTTGCATTGTGTTGTTGAATTGTTTTTCTATATGATGAATCTAAAACATTCTGAATGTTATTTTTTCCTAACATTCTAAGACTAAATATATTTTTCAAATGCCCTTCGGAATGTTCATGTTTAATAATTTTAGTAATAAGATGAATTAAGTCTCTTATTCCGTTCTTTGACAAAGACGGTTCACCACCAAACAAAAGACACGGAAAACAAAACAAAGTATTTTTAATTTCACACCCACAAATCCAGTCATTTTTCTGATAAATATTCATTTTGAATTTTCTTATAACGTCTTTACCTTTAACAGATTGTTTATTTTCTAAACATAATTGAGGCATCGGCCGTTTAAGATTTTTTACTGCGATTTTTTCATTATACGTTAACCGCGAAAACGCGTTGTTCTGTAAAAAAGATACCATATTCATTGTAACAACGCCCGAGAGCAGTCTGGTTCAGTTGCTCCAACGCTATGTATTATACGACATTGAAGTACGGCAAAATACAGTTCTCCCCACCATCAATGTAATGTTAATGCCTTAACAGAGCAACAGTTGGGCTTTGCTCAGTATATCTGTGACGACGATTGGTGTATGTACGTTGTTAGCGTTCCACGTTCCTCGTCAATAACTATGAAAGTATGAATACATAATATACATAATAAATAAATACTTTCACAGTTAGTCGCCGCTTGGTTTGTTTTGTTTCATAATTCCAGGGGGTGCAATTGCTCACTTGCTCTCATTAAAGAGCCGCCACTGATGCATGCTATGTTTTTAAAATGGAAGAAAGAGCGGTTTCTTATATAAAATTTATTCTTCCTTCTACCCTTCTTGTTGTAATTAGATTCTTAAACATTTGCATTTGTTCTGGAGTAATTACGATCTTACGTTTGTGTTATCCGATAAAGACACTGATAAGTAAAGCTGGGAATATATATAACGCTATATTTGTAAAACATGCCGGAAAAACTAAATCAAATTCTTTATAAAGCTGTAAAAAAGGTTAATTTTATTAAAAGCCCACCCTTACAGAACAGGTTGTTTGCTAAACTATGCGATGACATGGGCGAAAATCAAAAATCTCTTCTCGTCCATACAGTAGTTAGATGTTTATTGCGAGGGAAAGTGTTAGGGGGTATTAGAATTGCGAGATGAATTATTAATATTTTCCGGGATAACCAAACGCCATTCTCATTGTTTTTGCAGAATAATGAGTGTATGTTGTTATTGGCCTACTTAGCTGATGTATTTTCGCATTTAAATGACTTGAGTGTGAATTTACAAGGATATGATAGAGCCATTTTATTAATCACAAAGTTCATACTCTCATTAAGAAGCTTGATATCTGGATTATTCGCATTCAAAGCAAAAGTTTGGATATTTCCCCACTTACTTCGGATTATATCGAGAAAAATTTGAATGAATAAGACATTATTATTCACCACAGTTTGGATTGCATGAAGATGCATTCGCGTGAGCTAAAAACTCAGTTGATGGAGTATTTTTCGGAAGAACACAATGATTTCTCTAATAGATGGGTACTGAATCCGTTTAGTAAAAACGTTGTTGCCGTTGCTAAGTTACCAGTTGAGATTCACAACCAAGTCATCGAAATGTCTGGCGACAAAACGCTACAACTGCAATTTACATCTGAAGATTTAAATATGTTTTGTCTTGCTCGTCGAAATGAATATGGAAATTAAGTCACAGAAGCATTGAAAATATTAATCCCTTTTGCCACGTCTTATCTCTTTGAAAAGGGTTTTTCGTCTATGGTTGCGCTAAAAACCAAATACAGGAATCGTTTCTTATCACTCGAAAACAATTTGGTTTTGTGTGTTTCTAACGTAGATCCATGGAAAAACTTTCAAATGACCGTCACATTAATTTATTTTCTTCACATGTGTACTTATTGAAAGTAAAATGTTAATGTATCAGAATAATTGAAACATACATGAGTAGGTAAACCCCACCAGTTTTGTATAATACAAAGGTATTTTTAATAATATAAAATATTATTAAATTATTGTGTTCTGCACACCAGATTTTTAATAATATTTTATATTATTAAAAATACCTTTGTATTAAAATGTTAATGATAAATTATTTTTTTCATAAAATGGTTTTTCGATATTGTTTAGGCTATTCGCGACCCCCTTTAATATTATCGCGACTTCCAGGTTGCGAAACGATGGTCTAGAGTAAGTCCTGAAACAACAAAAAAATACACGTTACATTTTGACAACCGATGCCTTGTCAGTGTGGTGTTAGTGCTTAATAAATTTGTGATTAAACGTGTTGCGTAGTCAATTTTTTAAATTATATCCTGCTATTAATTATAATTTTGAACATCGTGCAATAATTAAGTTATCTTTTAAAGAAAAGCATCTTCTTTACTGAAATTCATGATTATATGCGATATACACTGGGTGAAGGTTGTCCTTATACAATAGTCAGAAAATGGCGAAATGAATTTAAGCGTGGTCGGAACACCTTAGAAGATTTTCCCCACAGTGGACGGACGAAAACGGCTACAAGTCCAGAAATGGTGGATAGAGTCCATGGTTTGTTGCTAAGTAACCGACAATTAAAAGCATTAGAAATAACAGAGGCAGTGGACATTTCAAAGGAACTGGTGCTCTATATTTTGCACGAAGAACTTTATATGAGAAAACCTTCGGCAAGACGGATACCGCGTTTACTGACGACGGAACAAAGACGTGTTCGCTGTTAAATATTGATGAATAATTTAGAAATTTTTAAATTTTTGCGGCGATTTGTTACTTGTGACGAAACATGGATTCATTATTATACATCTGAATCTAAACAACATTCGAAGATGTGGACCCAACGTGGAAAATCCGACGAACTCAACGTGTGGCGTATTGCTGCGAAATTTGTGCTAAGGTTACTCAGCAAGTTACTCGGCCAGTTCGAAGCAACGTCAAGTCGATGTTTCTTGCTTCTTTGACGCTGATGGCATCGTGCACAAAGAATTTCTCCCACTAGGTGAAACAGTTAATGAACAATTGTATTGCGATTTTATTGCAAGTGGCACAACAATTCGTGTAGCCTACACTATGACAATGCATCAACCCACACGTCACTTGTTGTGCATCAGTTTCTAGCCTCAACAAAGACAACAGTACTATCAGTACAGTACTATCCCAGTTTCCCTACTTCCCAGATCTTGCTCCTGTGGCTTTTTCCTGTTTCCGAAGTTGAAATTGAAGCCTTAGGGGTGCGGTTATAAGACGACAGATGAGATCGAATTGCAGGCAGTGTTGAGCACACTAGCACGCGATGACTTTCGGCACTGCTTTCAGTCACGGACAAGTCGTTGGGATTGGTATATTCATGCGATAGGAGAGGATTTGGAAGGGGATGGTAGTAGATAGATTGTAAGAACAATTTATTGTGTTTTCTTTTCATGTCCCGGGAATTTCTGGGTAGCACCTCGTATATCACATCACATAAATATATATGATAGCTGTGACAAGATGCCAATGAACTGATTACGTACTACCAGCAATTTATTGAAGATTAAGTATTCCGCATTGATGGGTCAATTAGTCCAGTATCGATTGGGTGTCAATTATAACGCGTTAGCGTGCAATGAATCGTGTAATGTGGATATTAAATAACCCTTTTAATCTCTAGTGTACCTATGTACTGCATCAGTTATTCAGCTCAGTAAACTGTTTCGGTAACATCGACGGTTGAACCTGTCAAAATTTGCCTAAACTGACAGTGGATATATCAAAAGATACATACATACATGCGCGTGCTTGTGAAAATTTATAATGGAAATACATAGTCACTTCTAAAATTAGTAAAGTTATTCGATTTCGATGTAGTCCTGTCAGATTGACACAATTTTGCAATTTAAACAAATTTTAATATTTTTGCTAGCTAAATTCTGGTATATAAATATAAATGATATAAATATAATGTAATTTAGCTCTTTTAAAATATACGTCATTAATAGAGATTGCAACACCAAGAAAAGAATTAGAAAGAGTAACCAAATTTCAGTTATTATAATTTAATAAATTTTACCGTACGTTCAAAAAAAAACTGTCACTAGTTAACTAGTTGATATCCAAGTGAAGTCAAATGGTATGTCTCGAATTAATTCAACAAATCGGCCGTCATTGTTGATTGAAGTGGTGCTTAGTTACCGAAAACAGAATATATTAAAGAATTATTGAGAAAGATCTATACTACAACGTTTTTATATGTAAGGGATTTTTAGTAACATTTTTTTCCGATTCATATTAGTCTTTACTTAATAATTCTTCAATTATAAGCTCTTGGGAGTACCGCAAATTGATGGAAGTAATTCACTACTTATTTCATCTCAATGTTTAATTTATTTATGTGTTGATAATAACTGGTTAATGCAATGACATTACATGTCATTGCATTTAGCTATCAGTTGCGTATTTAGCTTCTGCTGTTCTGTTTTATCTTGTTTATTTACAAATAGTTGACTGAACGGGCTGATACTTGTTGAACCTCCATTTTAAATTAATAAAATAAAGTTGTTTCAAAGGTTTTTATTGTTCACTATAATACTGTTTCGCCAAACTTTGACTTCATCACGTGATTATTTATCCCATGATGGTTTATCAGCACCTGATGAAGCCAAAGTTTGCCGAAACAGTATTGTAGTTAGCAATAAAAAACTTTGAAACTACTCTGGTTTATTTTATTACTTGTTTATTTACCACTAATTGAAAGTTGAAAATAATCCGTTCTTCTTAAAACAAATACGTTGTTAATTGCTAACATCAGTTGCTAGCAAATTCCATTTTCTCAAAAAAACAAAAGTTTTATTGTTTCTGATTGTTTCCTCTACTATAGAAATATCCAAATTAAGTTGTATGTTTCTATTTGTCACAAAATAGAGAGCATCGATAATTGCATGCAGTATTTTTGATTCGAATGTCTTTATGATCGCAATATTTAATGTGGCTGTTGTATCCCATAGGTCCAGACAGGCTTAAATACTACATTATAATTTGGAACTTACTGCAAGTGAGAATTAATGAATATTAAATCTCATTCTTACATGTAAATGTCGACTTATGTGATGCGTTCATAACTACAATCCGACAAACTAAGTTTGTACCAGTATGCAGAACACACCCTTTCGCGACAACGAACTTCCTGGTAATTAGGTTAATTAAGAATTGCTGAAAAAAACAAGTCAATCAACGGGAAACGTACAGACGCGTTTCGTTCTAGTTGGAACTTTTCAATGCACGGCATTCCTCGAAGACGGACATTGCTTTTCATTTCTATACTTTCTGTATATATAGTTAACATTTGGAACTTACTGCAAGTGAGAATTAATGAATATTAAATCTCATTCTTACATGTAAATGTCGACTTATGTGATGCGTTCATAACTACAATCCGACAAACTAAGTTTGTACCAGTATGCAGAACACACCCTTTCGCGACAACGAACTTCCTGGTAATTAGGTTAATTAAGAATTGCTGAAAAAAACAAGTCAATCAACGGGAAACGTGCAGTAAGTTCCAAATGTTAAGTATAGAAATGAAAAGCAATGTCCGTCTTCGAGGAATGCCGTGCATTGAAAAGTTCCAACTAGAACGAAACGCGTCTGTACGTTTCCCGTTGATTGACTTGTTTTTTTCAGCAATTCTTAATTAACCTAATTACCAGGAAGTTCGTTGTCGCGAAAGGGTGTGTTCTGCATACTGGTACAAACTTAGTTTGTCGGATTGTAGTTATGAACGCATCACATAAGTCGACATTTACATGTAAGAATGAGATTTAATATTCATTAATTCTCACTTGCAGTAAGTTCCAAATGTTAACTATATATACAGAAAGTATAGAAATGAAAAGCAATGTCCGTCTTCGAGGAATGCCGTGCATTGAAAAGTTCCAACTAGAACGAAACGCGTCTGTACGTTTCCCGTTGATTGACTTGTTTTTTTCAGCAATACTACATTATAATGCAAAAGTTTGTTTCTAATCGAGAGTTGGGATTTTCTTCCGAGGAACCAACAGTGTTTGCGATATTTTGTTACAAGTTGTTTTCTCCGTATGTGCGTTTTCCAATTTAGTTTCTGATCTAGGTGCAGGCCTAAATAACGCGTTCCGTTGCGCCTATCCTTTTACTGTTAAGTTTTATTGAAAGTGAATTTCCGTGATATTTTGTAAATACGATATGGTTTGATTTTTCTTCATTTATTTGAATGCACCAGATTTTCGCCGATTTCTCAATTTGGTTTACGTTTCCTTGCAGAATTTTTGCTGCTACATTTGTATTATGGTTTGCAACCAAAATAGCAGAGTCATCTGCAAAGGTCGAGGTAATTACTTCTTTGCTGGAAGATCGGCTGTGAAGATTAGGTATAATATAGGTCCAAGAATGTTACCCTGAAGAACCCCCAACCCTTTCCCGAACGCAGCCCTGTTATTTCTTACTCGTATCTGACTAAAATACTTTTCTACTAAGTAGAATCTAAGAATGATAAACATGGCATATGGTAGGTTTCTTTTAAGTTAATGTTTTGTTGATTTGAGCCACCACCCTGTAAGTCTGTAAGTCAGTTCGGTTTCTAAAACCGAACTGATGTTAAAGTACCAAGTTTTTGCCTGTGATAATGTTCATTAATTTTTTTACCATTAGTTTTTCCATTGTTTTCGACATTACCGGCAGGAGACTATTTGGTTGGTAGGATTATGGAGAATTTAAGAGTTTTACTTGCTTTTGGATAAGTATTATTCCAGCTATTTTTCATTATGCTAGGAAGAACAGTATTGAATATGTAGGATAGCATAGGAATCCTTTTTTTTGTAGAAGCTCCTGTAACCAGGTCATACCTAGTTGGTCATACCTGCGTGATTTTTTCAGATTTAGGTCCTTTTTTTGATTATCCTTTTAACTTCCGTGATTTTGTATTTGTTTAATTAGCTTAGTGGTATTCTTTACTGGTTAGAGAAAAGCAGTTATTTCATCTTCAATGAACCAACTCAGAAATTGGTGCCGAATAGGATCTGTTCCACAAAATTCTAAATGTACATGAGATTTCATTTCGTGCGATAGGGAGTGCTAACAGAAAAATGGCATTGGATGACCTAAAAAAAGTACAGAAGCAATTGAAAATATACAACAAATAATTGATAATGAACCAAAATATCTGGAAAGTGTGCAGCTGTGAAAAGATATCTGCAGGCACGCTAATATAAAATAACATCTGTTCAAGAACTTCTGCTAATTGATTCATCTCCAAGACTTTATAGTGAATACGTTGGGTAATGATGATATTTTGTCGAGAGCCTTTTTTTCACATGAATCGTGGTGGTTTCTGAATACGTTAGTTTGTTATTTGCGAATACATTAATTCGCAAAACATGCGTTTGTGGCCTGATGGAAATCCTCATAACTTTATTGAATCGCTGTTTAGACGGTAAATTAGTCCCACATTTTTTAAAGTAAAATTAATATTAAACGTTACTAGAAAACAATCAATGTTGTATTTCTTTTGAAAAATACTTTAATGTACTTTAATGCCTGAATAATTAGTAAAAATATGCCTAATCATTGGCTCGTAAGATCATGTGCTTTCTTTTTGTAGCCTTGTTTTAACAATACCATTTTTGAAACATCCGTGCAGAATTTAAATGAACTCGATAAAATTATTGAAGAATTTAATGACAGTAACAATACATATTGCTTTCATAGCAATATAATTCACTAAAATAAGAAAATTAAAAATAAATCGACCAAGGTCATGTATATTAAATGCACCTCGCATATCGTATCTCAATGTAATGTTAAAATTTTAGGTGTATAATTCCAAGAATTAATGTGTAAATAAGCGATGTTATGTCAATAAAATTTTAGGTTAGTTTGATTTTTAAATGCTTAATATCCAAGTAAAGTGAGAAAACATGCGTTACGTGCTGGCAATATTAAAAAGGATACGAAATAGTCTTTTATTTGTATATTAACAACGTTAGTAGCCACATATAACTCCAATTCATTTTATTGTTATAAACATAACCTTGCCAAAACAGATACGTAAACATGACACGTCCAGGGCAATTTTAAGCATGTAAATTAATCATGTAAGCCATGCAAAAGGTAAACCAGGACTAGGAAAACCTAAAAGAAATACAAGAAGTCAACAAACATTGAAAAATACAAACAAAATAATTAATACGATGATGTAAACAAACAATACGTCAAAATAAGAATACTCAGCGGAGACGCATGCTCAATGAAGACAACGCAGACGTCCAAATAGCTTACGAGCGGTAGAAAAGGACTGGACGACACCACATAATTAAGCCAGGAGAAAGAGAGGGGAAGAAGATGATCGAGACATCGTTTCCGGGTAAAATTTGCGGGTTAAAACTAGCAAATCAAACGCGATTCGTAGAAAAAGAGAGTAAAAATTCAATATTCACTAAGGAAACTTTTAAATATGGAAATTTCAGCGAAGAGGAAAAATACATAAACTGAGAGACAACGTATAGAAATGAAGAAAATTAAAACACCCACGATGGATGGAAATACACAGGGGTGAAAACGTTAAATAAGCATTAAAATTTGTTAAAACAAAATTAAATTGTTTGGAGTAGGGAAGAAATTCGTAGAAAGAAAGAAGGCGTACTGTATAAGGAAAAATCTCCGAGGAAGAAGGATTCACGAAGATATTCTCGAGATTCACGAACATATTTTTAACGTTCACGCAGATATATGTATTGCATTAAATTTCTTAAGTCAACATTTTAATTTTAAGATAATTAATAAATTTTGAAGTTGAAGCCTGTGAGCGATTTGTATAAATAATTAAAAGAAATAAAAGTTCATTTTAATTTTCTTACCAGTTCATGATAAACAATGTATCAAGAAGAGTTTGAATGTTTATATGCGGAACTCGACTCCGAGTAAGTAAAATTTTATGCACGATAAAATTTGGAGTATATAGAGTTAACGAAATTTGATAAAGGTATATGTGGATTGTTATTTTAACTTATTAAGTAATTATAAATACAAGATTAAAGTGTATGTTAGGCCAGATACCTGAGTCTGATGAAGAGGAAGTAGGATTCCCTGAATATTTTCAAAATATCTGTGCCATTGAGATTTTTAAAGTTTCAAAACATTCAAAGATAGGCGTGGAAAGAAAGAAATACTTATACAGTGTGAAGACAAGGGTCCTATTCTGTAGGGATACATCTCCCACTTAAATAGGCGCTGAATAGCACACTCACTTTGTAAGAATTTATCAGTAGAGACCAGAGATCCACATTTCTAAGAGTAATATAGACTGTGAGTACTGATCTCAACATTAGGAGGGCAGATACCCCCTTTTGTGAGAAAAATCCTCAAAAGTCTTTGCTTGTGAGATTCATTTGAATCTGAATCAAATCTTCAAAATTATTGGTGTAGAATTCATAAGAGAATATTTATATATAAAAGTTTCATTGCTAGATTAAGAATGAAATATTTTAAGACAATAACAATGAGATGTAAAGATATTAATAAGCAATAAAATATTTTTAAACAAATACTGCTCGTTGTGTTATTTCTTTGTATTTACTTTGGATCCTAGGCCTAGTTGTGCAGAACCAAAAGATTACCCTGAGATATTACACAGAATATACAGAGTCTCAACAAAATTTTGCCTGTGTAACTATATACACAATCATTCCGTTAATTAAATTAATTTTTAAGAGCAAAGTTCACAGCAATATGTTTCAGAAAATGTATTTCATAATATTCGACGTAGAATTCGAAGTAGAGTTAGAAAATGGCGAACAAGTTAATAATTTTCAATGTGTTTTATAAATAAGCATATTAAAAAACATTGTTTTATCTTCTTTATGAAATACATGGTGATTTACGACACTATATAAATTCTATAGTTGCAAAGTTTTCGTCCATGTTGTCTTCTATGACTTTACTGCATACGGTAATGGAGTCATCACATTTGTCTATCATGCACTGATGAGTCCATAGCTTGACGAAACAAGTGTCTGTATATCTGAATAGTAATTTTCACAAAAATATTTACCTGTACTGTGTTTTTGTATTAACAAAGAAGTCAAAAATACTTTAGCTTAGCGTAATTAAAGTGGAAACTAAACATTCTTTATTATATCAACTAACAAATCGGAGACTGTGGCTTATAAGTGAATAAAATAAAATTAAAAAACCCTTACCACAATAGAATTTAATTATTCTAAATACGTATTTCTACAACCACGTTGTCATCTTCAGTAGAAAAAAACAGTGTAACACTTGAACGCACAAAAACACTCACAGAAGGATTGTTCTGAACGTCTTCTAGTTTAACACTAAATTCTTCAATCTTAAATGCTACAAAAATTACCTACATTTTGGTAAACCCCACCTATTCATGTAAGAGCATTAACCCATTATTTGTAAATTCTATAGAAAAACCGTTTAAAAATATTATAAAAGCCGTAATTTAACATACATTAAGAATCAAATTATGAAACTAATCCTTAAATTATGTTGAAATATAAATTTGGAAATTAATGTTGAGTCAGAATATTTTAATGGCAGATATTGTAATGAAACGAATTTAAAAATAAATTCCATGAATTCGAATATTTTTTAATGGTTTTACTATTTTTCTTTCTCTAATAACATCTAACTGTCAATTAACTCAAATAAAGAAGAACCTGGTATAGGACCCAAATCTGCGTTAATTACGTTATTCCTATTTTTAAAGATAAAAATGCTCTCAAAACTATCTAATTCGCGGGGGCGTGTGACGTTTTTTATTCATCTCAGACAGTCAGATGTTACGTTGTGATCTGATTCAAGAATATGTCGGGCAACACTTGATTTTTCCGGTTTATTGAATCTAATATGCGAAACATGTTCTTTATAACGAGTTAGAATCGAACGTTTTGTTTGGCCGACATATTTTTTATCACAATCCTTACAATTTATTTCATAGATTCCAGATTTGTTGTTTACCTCAACTTTGTCTTTCGCGTTGCCTAAGAGAGATTTTAGGGATTTATTCGACCGAAATGCTACTTGAACATTATACTGTTTAAAGGTTTTACTTAAATTTTTCGTAGTTTCGTGAAACGGTAAACTAATAAATTTTTTCCTCGAATCAATTTGAGGTAGCAAACATGTGGAATCCTGAATTGTTTTTCTTACTTTATGTTTTCTAACTAGCTTGTTTATTATTTCTGAATCGAAGCCGTTGTAACTCGCGATTTTCTTAATTAAAGTTAATTCCTTTTCATATCTATCCTTTGTCAATGGCATGCTTAACAAACGATTGATTAGAAAATTGAAGGAGGCACGCTTGTGCTGAAAAGTATGGTTTGAATCTGCGGTTATAAATCTGTTGACGTTGGTTTCTTTTCGGTAAATATCAAACTCTAAGTTTTTGTCATTCCTAATTACTAAGGTATCTAAAAATGGCAAACCTCCGTTGTTTTCCTTTTCAACCGTGAATTTAATACTAGGAAATTTTGAATTTAATTCTGTTACAAAATAATCTAAGTCGCACTTATTGGTATCAAAAATTGCAAACACATCGTCTACATATCTGACCCATATGTTTGGAAAATATGTGGCTGACTTTTTAAACTCAATCTCAAAGTAACTCATAAATAAATTCGCGATAAATGGAGATAAGCAATTACCCATGGCTGTACCTTGTTGCTGTTCAAAGAACTTGCCTTCGAATTGGAAGCAATTTTGGGCCATACAAAGGCTTGTTAACTGCAAATATTCATTTATTTTTTCCTTTTCAACGTGATTGCTATGAAGTAATTCAGACAAATATTTTAACGTTTCTGGGATAGGTACTGAAGGAAACAAGGACGTTACATCGAATGAAACCAAAATGTCACCGTCTTCCAGCCGACAATCTTTAACTTTCTGAATAAATTACGGCTTTTATTTTTTTACGGTTTTTATATAGAATTTACAAATAATGGGTTAATGCTCTTGCATGAATAGGTGGGGTTTTCCAAAATGTAGGTAATTTTTGTAGCATTTAAGATTGAAGAATTTAGTGTTAAACTAGAAAACGTTCAGAACAATCATTCTGTAGTGTTCTTGTGCGTTCAAGTGTTACACTGTTTTTTCTACTGAAGATGACAACGTGGTTGTAGAAGTACGTATTTAGAATCATTAAATTCTATTGTGGTAAGGGCTTGTTAATTTTATTTTATTATATATATCAACACTTAATGAATTTTGTACTACATAAAAATAGAATAAATAATAGTTTTTTAAAAATTTGTAAACATGTAACAACTTTCATAAATTGCATTTTGTTTGGAATGATTAAAACAATTGTTTTATATTCAAGACGTTTTTATTTTTAATATAAAAGAACCATGTATATCCAACTATAAGTGCTCCATAAAATCGGCTTTTCAGGTGGACAGAAATATGTTAATGTAGCTACCGCTACATTTGTCAAAATAAATCTCGGAACAAATTTCTTAACAGACCTAATAAGGAGAATAGCTGTGCCATACCACATCATTGAATATAGGAGAAAATCATATATATAAGTTCTTGGATCTTGGCTGTCTCTATTGTAGGTCATATCCAAGCCCGCTACTAAAGCTATTATTCCTAATATTAGGTGTTTGATTTGAAATATCCATTTCAGTACGCAAGATACTTTACTGTTCATTTCTAAAATTTACCTAGGGAACAAATTCTGATTTTCTTGGTGAATAAAGCATAAAATTTCTTACCCAGTATCTAGTTTATAATCACAGTACGACAACACCGTACTAATTATCTAAAACGTGTTTATGAAAATTGATGAGATTAGTTCATAGATATTAGATATATGTTCATATTTCAGATAAGTTTGTTAGTATTATATCTTCAAATTATCTTATTCTTTTATCAGTAGTTATTGAACCAATAGAATTAAAACACATTGTAAAACGTCGATGGAATAATATTGTTGATTTAAAAGATACATTTTACTAATATTATTAAATCGATATATAAATAATTTTAAAAAAATATACGAAGGTTGTACAAAAATTTTATAGGTATGCAATAACACAATATTTTTTTCACTGTTACATGATGTATAAACTCCCTTTTATGCAAAGAGCATTAAAAAAATGTTGTACGAATTTCTACCATCATGCTTCGTATTCATTCATGATTTTGTCCATGTTTTTGACATTTATCCTAATCCTTTTTCCATTTGGTAATCTAATATGTTTATTATTTTTATTTAAATGTTTTATTTTCTTTAATTGTGAGGATATGTTCAATTCCCATGATTTTGTCTATTTGAAAGGGCGTATACTGTATTACTTGGTTTTCGTTTTATACAATCTAAGCATATCTTTGTTGATAATATAATTTCGAATAAGTTTTTTTACTTTCTTGTCCATCAAACGTATTTTTTCCAATGATACATCAATTTGTAAGGTATCACTACAAATCATACAGGTGCAATGTATTTATCCGTACATAAGATTCGTTAATTAAACTCTTCTTTCAAGCAAAAACTTCTACGATAACATAAATAAAAAGTATTTTGACTCTTATGACTATCTAAATGATGGAAATTCTGTCTTAATTAATAAATATTCATTTTATTTACATATTCTTTATTTAACTCTTAGATTATACGGTAATATAACAGTGTTAAAAACATATCCATATTAGTACACATGGATATACACAACGATACTTATTTCTTATTGGTAAGACTTCTTCGTACAGGCACGTGTTTCAAATTCATCCTAGTTCTCATCGGTGTACGGGGGAAAGAAGGACACCAAATGTTTGCGTTGCTGCTGATATAAGTACAATCTTGGACGTTACACTTCATCAGAAAGCATCTCAAGACAACTTGGGTAAGAGAGTTTTTTGACACATTGAATATGTTTCCAGCATGTCACATTTTTTAATTTGTGAGAAAGGCATTTTCAAAACAATTAATAATAAATTGTTGCTATTAAGTGCGCAGTTTATTATTTTCTCACATACATTTGGAAGTATTTTGAGAAACTATCACACTGTTACTTGTACATAAAAACTGCCATTAATACGGTACTTATGCATTTTATTTTGGTAATCTTCATGCATTTATAGATACGAGGGGTGCTTCCAATATTCTGAGAATTCCGCTCTAATTAAATTACACAAAACTTATAGGCAATGCTATTGGTGATAGACAAGTCTTAACATGTTTATGCAACTATCCAGTACAATATAGTTCAGTCTGATTCAGGTCTTCCACCGATATAGACGCATTTTTGTAGCACTGTTTATGTAACCATGGAAGATGCGGCTAAATCTCAAAAAAGAGCAATAATTTTCTTTCTGTGGAAAGAGGGTTCTGCAAGGAGTGTTTGGTGAGTCTGCAGAATCTAAAGTACTGTATATCGGTGGATCGATCGTTTTAAAAGTGGTGGAACATCATTAGAAGACGGTCCACGCAGTGGTCGCCCGAGAACGTCGGTAAATGAAAGAAATATTACTGCCGTGGAGAACCTACTGAAAGAGGACAAGAATGACTATTTCTCAAATTAGTGTACGCTTAGCAATAGGTACACGACAAGTTCATCATTCTTACATAATTGTTTGGGCGTAAGCAAGGTTTAAGCCCGCTGGGTGCCAAGGCTGTTGGGACCGGAACAGAAACTCAATAGGCCTGTCGTCAACTTCAAGAGATATTAGCCCGTTACGGTGATGAATTTTGGCAACGAATAATAACCATTAACGAAACGTGAATTCCTTCTTTCAATCCTGAGTCCAAAAGTCAATGCAAAGAATGCGTAAATCTGAAGAAAGGCCTTCACTTAAGACCCACTAGACTCCACCAGACGGAACCGCGCATGCAGGATAATCTTTTATCCAGATCGACACATGTGAATATGATTTCGACATATTAAAAACGACAAGGTAAAATTACGTGTACATATACTTCCGAGAACTAACTAAACACAACTGGCGATATGACTGACCTATAGGTCAACTTCATTACTCGTAGATTCACTGGAACTTCCTCGGATTGATAAACACATATCTGCGAATTCCCGCTGTACGTAAATGCTAATGCGGACTGTTTTATAAATTTTTTACCGTGCACTTTAGAAATAAATGATAAAATATGAACAAATATGCAATTTTATATGAAATATGCTCAAAGCAGTATTTATATGCAAAACCGAAGCAGTTGCAAATGCTTTCCTTTTACGTGATCCATATAGATCTGCAAGAATTTTGGTAAATATATCATAAATAAAAAATATGCATTTTCATATAATCACAGCTTTATTTATGAACATTTAAATTGAAATAATTTCAACATTCTAGCTTTATCGGAAACTTTTTATAGTAAATGTGTTTGTTTTCCTAATAATTGGTTTTCTAATCGAATGGTATTTATTAAAGAGAGTTTGAAAGCTTTTTTACGTTAAGAGCAAATCACCTAATCCACCGGCTCATTGCACGACGTTTCTTTATTTAAAACGTAGCAGTTCGGTAAAAAATGTTAAGCATTATTTGCGGGCGCTTTCATGAAAACAAAATCGAATGCAACCATTGCATCTAATGGATAAGTTGGGCTTTCGTTTCTCTGACGTAAATCCAATCAGATCGGACGGCCGAGTTCCATTAGCAAAATAAGATTGAATTAGTCCGTCCTATCCACATTTCAATGAGCAATCACTGTTTGTTCCGTAACTGGTGGCGGCGGCGGCGGTAACAATCGGTTTGATTTGCCGCCGCAACCGTCCAAGAACGATGACCATTATTTTGATATCTCTCTTGCAGTCTTGCAATAGTACGAGACGGGAATAATTCTCTGTGGTTTATTGCTGTTGTTAGGTGAGCGTAATAAAGCAAGTATGTGGTGAAATGAAGGCGTACGTTCAGAATTTTCGCTTCGAGCTATTTATGGATGTACCTAGTCTTACGAAATGGGGTCATTGTTATTGTTAGCGATTATGTATGAATCGGTACGATAATTTTCCATTTCATTTGTGGCAGACAATGGCCGCCAAAGGATAATGGAGCATGTTAGATGGAATGTATAATGTATAGATGTAATCAATTGTGAAATTTTGTAAATTTGGAGAAGAGTAATTATGTAAAAGAACGCGAATATATAACGAGTGTTTAAATTAATTTGAGGTGAAAACTTATTCTCAACGTGAATCCTTAAGTTGTGAAAACTTATGTCAGGTACTAGCAAGTTAATTTCTATAATTCAACGTACTCATCTAACATGAAATAATCCTTTAAAAAGATAAAATATATTAAAAACATTTTTAGTAATATAAAATATTATTAAAAATCGGGTGCAGAACACAATACAAGATTACATATTTGTGAAAGTATCTCACTAAAGATACGTGTTTCGTCTTACTAGATAATTATCAGTACGCAATGACTGGAGAGATACTTTCACAATTCAACAACCTTACAATATTACAGAAGTTATTAAGACAGAGAGCGTAGAAGAACATTCAGCGCTGTTTATTGACGAACACCAAAACAACTATCACTGCCTCGATAACAACTGCAAAATTTTTTTTTATACAAAATTGTATGTATCAAAGTAATTTGTTATATACGCATTCGGTTTGCACGATAAAGAGTGGAGACACGGTTAAATATAGCTTCTACATGTTGTGATTATATCCGTCAGATGAAAGCACCTGACTTACTTTTGCACTTGTTATATTGACAGTAATAGTTGTTTTGGCGTTCATCAACGAACAGCGCTGAATATTCTTCTACGGTCTCTACCTTAATAATTTCTGTAATATAACAAGGTGGTTGAATTATGAAAGTATCTCTCCAGTGATGGCGTATTGATGATTCTGTAGTAAGATGAAACACGTATCTACGTCTCTGGAAGGATACTTTCACAAATACATGAACTTGTATTGTGTTCTCCACACCCGATTTTGAATTATATTTTATATTATTAAAATGGTTTTTGTTTTATATAAACTTGGTGAGGTTCTACCTACTCAAGTATGTTTCAAATTACTTTGTTATATACGCATTCGATTTGTCCCATAAAGAGAGGAGACACGTTTTAAATACAACTCCTGCATGTTGCGGTTGCATTCGTCGGATGAAAGCATCTGATTTATTTTTGCACATGTTATTGAGATAGTGATAATTGTTTTGGCGTGTTTCAATGAGCAGCACTGAATGTTCTTCTAAGCTCTCTGTCTTAATAACTTCTGTAATATAGCAAAGTTGTTGAATTGTGGAAGTATCTCTCCAGTGGTGGCGTACTGATGATTCTGTAGTAAGATGAAACACATATCTACATCTCTGGATAGATACTTTCGCAAATATATGAACTTGTATTGTGTTCTCCACAACCGATTTTTAATAATATTTTATGTTATACATATATTATCCTATTTATTACCTAGCTTAACATGCCGACAGTCCCCGGTTCGGATCCGGGGCTGGGTTGTTCGTGTAGGCTTTCGTGGTTTACCTTCATATTTAAGGCGAATGCTGACAGCTAAACATCTTATGTCGCTCCATTGGCACGGGCGTAATAATAACTCATGGCCTGCTAATGCCACCTGTAATTGGCGTCAAGCTGTTGGGAGACGTTAAGGCGTGAATTATTATTATTATTATTATTATTATTATTTCCTCCATACACAAGAACATTCAATTTGTTCTTGGTTGCCAGTGTGTTAGCCCACTTATTATTATTATTATTATTATTATTATTATTATTATTATTATTATTATTATTATTTTATTTTTTACTTCTCCATCCCACAACCTTAGCCTAGCATAGCTGCACAGAATTTGAACGACCACCCCGGGAGTCCTCCTCACGCGGGCCGTAGTGTCAGTGCCGCCCCCTCAGAAAAGAAAAAGGCCCCGGCAGGCGCCCCTTAGTTTTATCTTCATTTGTGTGACATTTAGATGGTACTACATTATATGTGTATATGCTATGAACAAGTACAATATATTCAGATTCTTGAATATAGTCATGAATTACTATACTCATACAATGTCGATTGGTGGTGGTGGACCGGTGGAAGGATGGCGGCCCTTCGCAGCTCGCGATTACGAAGGACTAGGGTCACTTCCCGGGTGCGTCCACTAAGCTATGGATGAGCCTCCGAAGTTTACCAACTCAACGATGTTCGAAAGCTGGTTTCGTGAGCCCACAGGATTCTCAGCGATCCCAAGATAACGAACTTCTGCATGTCACACAATAGTTTATTATTATTATTGTTATTATTATTATTAAAAATGTTTTTGTTTTATACAAAATTAGTTAGGTTTTATCTACTCAAGTATGTTTTAAATTACTTATATTATAAAATTATTAAATTATATTATAAAATAAATTCGTAATTGAGTCGCACTTATTTAAGGTCGGTGTTTGTAATTTTATGTTAAGAAATATTTTGAAAACTAGGGCGGGGTATTTACGATGTCTGTCCGAAAAGTGTCCGACCCTGTCCTGTAGCAAGAAAAGAAGTTAAATCAGGTGGATGCGATGGTGTCACTTTCAAAATACTCCCCTTAGGTGCCAGAACCTTCTTCCAGCGATTCTCCCACTTTCGGAAACAGTCCTTGGACACAGGCTTCGGCATAGCTAACAGCTTCTTCGTCGTCTCCTCCACGTTGTCAAATCTTCTTCCTTTAACAGGATATTTCAATTTGAGGAACAACCAGGTGTAGGTGGCTAAGTCAGGACTGTAAGGTGGTTGGTACAGCTGAATAATGCCGCGTTTCACAAAAAATTGGCGTATCAGTTGCGATTAATGATTAATTTGTCGTGGTTGCTACTTTTTTCAAATCTGGGCGTTTCCTTCTTACTGCGTCGGATAATTGTTTCAACAATGAGTATCACCTTTGTGTTGTTCTGATTCTGGCGGGATTTTAAATCGCCTAAACCACCCTTTAATTTATGTATTATTCATAGATTCATTGCCATATACTTGACGAATCTTACTCATGGTTTCGCAACGCGAAAGGGCAAGTTTTTGGAAAAATTTAATGCAAACTCTTTGTTTGCTGCGTTCAGTCATCATGAATGCAACGCGCACGACGTTTGACGTTCATTCAACGATGTATCCTTGTCGACTAAACATGTCGAAATACTCGTAGTTTTGAATTAGCTTTATGTGTTTAATATATTTGTAATATTTCTTGAAAATTTGCCCATTATTACATTTGATTTTATTTTGTATGAAAACTTAGCCCGATAGAGAAAAACTGAGAATAGATTTGAATTTAGAGTATTACTATTATATATATCGGGTGTCCTTGAAATAAAAAGACAACGTGTGAAACATGGAAAGATGTAATTATATAGAATATAAATCCAAAATATTTTCCCAAAGCTCCCTCTTATAGACGAGAAAAAAAAAGACAAAGATATTTAAAATAATTTTGTCACGCCACTGTGTGATCGACTATATTATAAAAAACGATATCTTAAAGTTGTTTGACAATAACAAAAAGAATAATTTGGTTATTGTCCATCTCATCTATGTGTTACGTAGGAGGGATACCTTTAATATTTTTACAATCGACCACTAGATGGTGTTTTTGACATATGTAATCACTATATTCTTAAAGTTTGATATTTGTCAATGAGAAATCAGCGATAGCTTAGAAATTGAGTTAGTAGTTTGTTGACAGTGACAGTTTTAAGACAATGAGTTTGTAAAATAATGGAGATTATTCGTGACTAACTTCACAAGAATGCATTATATCGCTTCAGTTCACTTTTGGCAATGAAGCACCATGAGAGAAGACAGTTTACAATTGGTTTGCAGAATTTGGTCATGGTCGTGCCTCAGTGAGTGATGAATTACGTAAAAGCCAACCAAAAACTGTTGTGATTCCAAAAACATCGATGCTGTGCGGAAAATAGAACACGATCGACATGTGACTTACAATGAGGTAGAGGCATCTCTTGGCAAATCGCAGACGGCAATTCATTTGATTTTACATGAACATTTATTTGTAAAAAGAATATGTTCAAGGTGGATTCCACATAACTTGACCGAAGCACAGAAAGCAGCTCGTGTTAATTGGTGTAAAGAGATACGCAAAAAATTCGACTTAGGAACCGCAAAATCCGTATACAACATCATCACAGATGCTGAAATATGGATATATGCGTATGAGCCGGAAACCAAGCAACAATCTACTGTATGGGTGTTCCAAGACGAACTGAACCACGCAAAAGTTGTTCGTGCAAGGAGCACTTCCAAGAAAATGGTCGCTTGTTTATTAGGCTGTACAGGACATATCGCAACAATTCCTTTAGGCGATCGAAAAACTGTTAACCCTGAATGGTATACAGTAATTTGTTTGCCAAAAGTTATAGACGAAATCAGGAAGAAAAACCGAAAACGTCGAATTATTCTTCATCATGATAATAGTTCCCATACAGCACGTTATTTGAAGGAAAAGTGTTGAAATAATGTCTCGTTGTCCATATTCACCTGACTTGTCGCCGAAGACTGTGAAACAAAAAATGCGTGGACAGCGATTTTCGGCACCTCAAGAAGCAGTCGAAGCCTTTGAAAACCATGTTTCTGAGGTACAACCTTCAGAGTGGAAAAAATGTTTTGAGAACTGGTTCGCACGCATGCAAAAGTGTATAGACCATAAAGGCGAATATTTTGAAAAACAATAAAATAGTTTGTTCCCAAAAATTTTGTTTTCTTCCCAGATTTTGTAAAAATATAAAAGGTGACCCTCGTATGTGTATGAGATATTTATTATTTATAAACATTTCGAATATTTTTAATTCATAGGCGTCACGTAATACAATTTTCAGGATGCTTTTAATTTCGGGGTTTGCGTCGTAATTGACTCACAATATTTTAGATTTAGGTTCTATATAATTAAATCTTTTCATTTTCTATACGGTCTCTTTATTTTAAGGACACTTTGTATATCTAGATGGAAAATTAAAAAAAGCACGCTAATTTTTTTTTCTGTAGACTTGTGTTATTATTAAGTCTTATAAAATCGATTCTATTTACTAGTAGTTATGTCCTAGTAAGTTGAGAATTGTTCTATAAAAACTTCCTCTTTCCTCAAGGGTCTTCGAGGTCATAAAATATATTAAAAAATTCAAAAAGCTATATCTTTTTAGTCAGTGCTATATAGAATAATTTTAAATGTAATGTTGACATGGTGTAACATTATCTAGATATAATACATTATTAGTTTTTATTGTAGATACGAAGGATACCGTTTCAAATACCTTCGGCATTAATTTTTCATTTAACCGTTCGTTTAGCCAAAATTATTTTCTATGGATGTCCAAAACACCTGCATGGAGGTTAGGAATATAAATTTGATACGCCATACAAATTTTACGCTTCTGAAATTATCCATGTGTGCGCAATAACTTCCTTAAAAGTTTGAAACGTGTAATCCTTCATATTTAATAATTTATAAATATTAGTTTTCGGTACCATAGTATGAGCACAAGAGGAAACCGAGAGAAGGTAAATTAAATTCAGGAAATGTTCATATTTTTATGGAACTTTATCGCGATTAGAATGTGTATTATTATGCGGAAAAGTTCATCGTAATTTATTCCTGAATACATTAAATTAGCAGAAACTCCATTCAAGAAATAAATTCCGCGTAATATAAAATTATTCGCATATTTAGAGAGTATTTTGCCCTCTTTCTTTCCCCAAACGCTCAATTTGGAATTATGTTCTCGCTTTCATCCATTTTACTCCACGTAAAATTTCGAAATTAAATTATATTAAGAGCATAAACGGTTTCTTTAAAAGGAGAATTAATAATTTTTATAATTCTTTCCCTTTCTTTCATCTACTCATAAAAGTTATCTTCATTACAAATTTCGATATAATTAAATTTCTTAAATGTTTTCTAGTTAGAATAACGCTAAATTAAAATGCGATGAATTCATAAAGGAGGAAAGAACATATAAAAACGGCCCACGGCATTTTCTTAACAGATTTTAATTTTAATTTAAAATTTCGTCTTACAAGATATTTAGTTGAAAAATATTGGAAAGGATGTTCTCTACACTTATTGTAAAGCTATAAAATGTGTAAAGAAGAGTTTTATAAAATAATATTTGTTTAGATGATCTTTATCCAAGTCATTGTATTATCACTAGAGATGGTTCATTTTACCACCGCACAGTAGCGCCCTCGGAGTGTGTGTTTTAAGAGGCGTTGGATTATAAATTGAAATAAAAAACACAAGCCTTAGGGAAATAAGAACTTTTTTATCGATAGATAGTTATATGATATTAACGATGGAGAAATATTTTGGGCATATGGCGACCACGGGGACACACAAGCCTTAGGGAAATAAGAACTATTTTTATCGATAGATAGTTATATGATATTAACGATGGAAAAAGATTTTGGGCATAGTGCCACCACGGGGGCGTCTGAGGTACGTCATTTTAGAGCACCAATTTTCGATTAATTCTTGGAGCATTTGAGGCCGTATGTCTCAATGTTCCCGATGTTTCCAAAGCTGCAATATTTGTTGGCTTGTTCGCATAGACCAATGACTTCAAGCAGCCTCACAAAAAATAGTCCAGACGCGTCAAATCACATGACCTTGTAGGCCAGTGTACAGGTCCACTCCTGGAGATAATCTTATCATCGAACACTTCCTTCAATAAATCGATAGTTTTGTGGACAGTATGGCATGTGGCATCGTACTGCTAAAACTAAAGGCTTTCCAGACTATGTCCACACACACTTAGAAAAAAAAAAATCTTTGAGCATGAATCTATGCTGGTCGTCATTGACGGTGTCGCTCGATTTTATTCGTTTTTGAAGAAGTATGGCCCGATTATGTCTTCGGCCCACAAACCGCACCAAACATTAGATTTTTCGGAGTGCATCGGTAATTGATGTCCCACCTGTGGAATAGCGTCGCTCCGAATGCTATAATTTTACTTATTCACAAAGCCACTCAACCAGA
Source organism: Melolontha melolontha (assembly GCA_935421215.2). NCBI lineage: Eukaryota > Metazoa > Arthropoda > Insecta > Coleoptera > Scarabaeidae > Melolontha > Melolontha melolontha. The sequence goes on along the minus strand of OW285240.1, from coordinate 103,075,094 downwards.
AGTGAGCCTCATCACTGAACACGATTTGTCGGTAAAACAGTGGTTCGACTTCCAACTGTTCAAGCGCCCAATTACTGAACTGACGTCGAAAGCGATGGTCGGTTGGCTTCAATTCTTGCACCAATTTAATCTTGTAGGCATGCAAACATAGATCCGTGAGCAAAATCTTCCACAAAGTATATGGGTATAGGCTAAGTTGTTGCGCAGAATGACGAATCGATGAATTTGGATCATCCTTAACACTGGCCTCAACGGTGTAGATACTTTCTTCAGTGCGCAATCTACGAAATCTCGTTGGTGGATGGGAGTTCAAAAGAGTCAATTGAGTGAGAAAGTTTTCAATTGTGTTGCGAATAGTCGTCTCAGTTAGCCGATGATGTATGACGGAAATTGGGCGAAGCGCTCTGTGCAAATTTTTTGCTGAACACTGATTTTGGAAATAAATTTCCACAATTTGTAAACGCTGCTCGGGCGTAAGTCTTTGCATTATGAAATGTCAAACAATACTGAATAAAATGGCGATATTACTTGTTAAGTTAACTGTCATAATCTTAGAGATTTTCTCTATTGATTCCGAAAAAAAGTCTTGAAAACGTATACAATATTATTGCTTGTTCAGAGTGTGTTCTTATTGTTGAGCGTGTTCTAATGCAGCTGGTACGATATTTGTTGAGCCAGAACTTTCAGACGACAGCTATGTCATTTCTTGGAATAAACCGCACTCGACGCGATGGTATGACTAGATATTTGCAAGCAGTGGCGAGCCATGAAATTTTTATCATTATTTTCTTTTTTGCGAATATTTCAGAAACCGTGGAACGAATTTTCAGGAAGTTTTCTTTGTTGCGAGAATTTGAATCACGAGAAATGGAATGGGCAGAAAACAAGAAAAATCCTTCACTACAATATAAATAAATAAAATCTAAGTACGTATTTCGGCAACTAATTCAGCATCTTCAGTAGAACAATCTGAAAAGGAAAAATAGTGTTAAGTATAGTGTCTTTGGCTAAGGTACAACCGTTCAAGATATGCTCTTCACCAAATCGCCAGTAAACGTTATCCCATTGGCGATTTGGTAGAAGAAAGATAGTGTCTTTGGCTAAGGTACAATCTTTGAAGACATGCTCTTCACAAATATGTTCTTCAGCAAATTGCCAGTGCCACATCACACGTTTACCGAAAACTTATGTTGGAAATTACTTTAGACTGTTGCGTGAGGATTTTCGTGTGACCATACATGACAGTACAGTGAATGTTATTAACGCTGCCACGGGTGAATGTTGCTTCATCTGTACTCTCTGTAGTTGGTATGGATGTAAGCTTTGCTCGTGGAGTATGTTTATTGCTCTTATTTGTGGAATGTCCGATTGAATACTAGTTCTTCGTGAGTGGTTGTCGCAACATCTGATACTAGATCCAGAATATTTTGTAGCTCTTCTAAATTTTGTGGACTAGCTAGTTCTGATGTTATTGTAATAGTTTCCGGGCTCGCACAGTTTGTTGTTGAAAACTCAGATAAATATATTGTAATTAGGATGTCTCTGATGTGGAAACTATTGACGATATTCTTCAACAGCAGCTCTAGCATACCCATTACAAAAACTATTAACAAACATCATATTTGTATATTTTAATTTGAATAAGTATGTGTAATTTTGTAATACTTTAATTGCCCAAACTTAAAAATAAAAGTCAAATTTTAATCACTGTCGCAATACGCCGACATATCAGAATAACAAAATTATTAAATGTTTTTGATTCTCTAACGTGGCATACTTAGAACATTTTAATTTAATTTTTAATTACGCTATAGCTTGAAAACAAATCAAAATTGGATAACAATATTAATTTTTTTATTTTCGCGTGTACAATACACTCTTGAAGTTTGGTCTGTTCCTTTCGATTCATTGAGTATATATATATATATATATATATATATATATATATAATAACTTCGTGACCTTGGTATGATATGGTAAACCTAATCAGTAGGCGATTTAAAAATTTTTTATATCCTGTCATTCATACTGTAATATACAGACCTTTAATCGCCTACTGATTAGGTTTACCATATATATATATATATATATATATATATATATATATATATATATATAATAACTTCGTGACCTTGGTATGATATGGTAAACCTAATCAGTAGGCGATTAAAGGTCTGTATATTACTTCAAAATATATGTATTTAAAAAACTCTACATGTTTCGGCTGTATACGCCTTTTTCAAGAGAATACAAAATATGAATGACAGGATATATTTATATCCTGTCATTCATATTTTGTATTCTCTTGAAATGTGTCATTATGTGGAAGTGGCTAAAGTACCAACGCAATTTCACAGTCTACTCCAATTATGAATTTTTTCGATGGCTCGTTATATATATATATATATATATATATATAGGCGATTAAAGGTCTGTATATTACTTCAAAATATATGTATTTAAAAAACTCTACATGTTTCGGCTGTATACGCCTTTTTCAAGAGAATACAAAATATGAATGACAGGATATATTTATATCCTGTCATTCATATTTTGTATTCTCTTGAAAAAGGCGTATACAGCCGAAACATGTAGAGTTTTTTAAATACATATATTTTGAAGTAATATACAGACCTTTAATCGCCTATATATATATATATATATATATATATAACGAGCCATCGAAAAAATTCATAATTGGAGTAGACTGTGAAATTGCGTTGGTACTTTAGCCACTTCCACATAATGACACATTTCTTGATGCTTGACAGTTTCATTTGGTTTTATTGTAAAAAAAGGTTATGGCATTGAAATGATACTACAACAAAAATGAAAACAAATAATTTATTTAATATCTAAATCATAATCAAAATTTACATATAGCTACAGAATTTGTTGAAAATGTTGTCCATTTACATCTAAACAAATTTAATTTTCTTAATAAGAGTTTTGAAAAATTTGACACGAACTTATAGTTTCAATGTCAAATAATAAATGTCATTATGTGGAAGTGGCTAAAGTACCAACCCAATTTCACAGTCTACTCCAATTATGAATTTTTTCGATGGCTCGTTATATATATATATTGATGAGGCTTTTACAATACAATACAATACAATACAATCGGGCTTTTAAAAATCGTGCATATAATTAAAGTTATAATAATAATTAAATTTGCCCAAAAATAAAATATGTATGAATATTCACGTATACGGAGTTATAGAAGGGTTATATAGATGGCGTTAAAGTTATATTTTTACAGTTGTCATATAAGTAACTTATATGTGCTTGAATACAATAATAAAACAATGTATACTTAACTTCTTTTCAGCTTCCTTTACGTGCTAAAGTTATTACGGAGTATTTTATGGGTATCTTAATCACAATATGGCTAGCTCAGATTATCGTGAACAAGATTAACGTTGAAGTCGGTTCGGTGTATTGATAGAAAACAGTTATTTGCTTAAACTAAGATATGCTAAGTGAATGATTTTTCAAAGTTGTTAAAAGAATAAAACAAAAGGATAAATGGTAAATATCACTAGTTTAATTAGATTCTCAAAGCATAACAGGTAAGTTAAAATACCATTTAGCATTACATTTGCATTAAAAATCACGTGATTCGATATAATAGAAAAGTAAGGTTAAAAGTTGTTATGAAATTTTTATACCTCAAATATTTAAATTATGTAACACAAATTCAAAGTAAAAAGAACTGTATTTTTCTGTATTAACTGTATAGTGATCAAATGCTAATATTTAAAGAATTTAAATGAAATATAAACGATCTTTTTCGCAATGTACCTAATACAATTTTATATTTTAGGAGATTATTAAATAAATACTCAATTTTGATGCTGGTGGTTTATCTGAATGGCTGTTGGATGTTCGAGTCTTGGTACACAGGATAAACGGGTTCAGGTGCAGGAAAGAACTGGTTTTGGTTCTAAATTCGGGTTGGCGTCCTTTGGAAATTGGAGTTTTGGTTATCGGTGCCCAGCGGGTTCAGGTGCAGGTAACCTTCCGTAAAAACGATGCTAGTGAATCGGGAACTTATAGGATATCTTTTTGGTCAGGTTTCGTTAATTTATTTTATTCAATATATACAATATTATTGCTTGTTCAGAGTGTGTTCTTATTGTTGAGCGTGTTCTAATGCAGCTGGTACGATATTTGTTGAGCCAGAACTTTCAGACGACAGCTATGTCATTTCTTGGAATAAACCGCACTCGACGCGATGGTATGACTAGATATTTGCAAGCAGTGGCGAGCCATGAAATTTTTATCATTATTTTCTTTTTTGCGAATATTTCAGAAACCGTGGAACGAATTTTCAGGAAGTTTTCTTTGTTGCGAGAATTTGAATCACGAGAAATGGAATGGGCAGAAAACAAGAAAAATCCTTCACTACAATATAAATAAATAAAATCTAAGTACGTATTTCGGCAACTAATTCAGCATCTTCAGTAGAACAATCTGAAAAGGAAAAATAGTGTTAAGTATAGTGTCTTTGGCTAAGGTACAACCGTTCAAGATATGCTCTTCACCAAATCGCCAGTAAACGTTATCCCATTGGCGATTTGGTAGAAGAAAGATAGTGTCTTTGGCTAAGGTACAATCTTTGAAGACATGCTCTTCACAAATATGTTCTTCAGCAAATTGCCAGTGCCACATCACACGTTTACCGAAAACTTATGTTGGAAATTACTTTAGACTGTTGCGTGAGGATTTTCGTGTGACCATACATGACAGTACAGTGAATGTTATTAACGCTGCCACGGGTGAATGTTGCTTCATCTGTACTCTCTGTAGTTGGTATGGATGTAAGCTTTGCTCGTGGAGTATGTTTATTGCTCTTATTTGTGGAATGTCCGATTGAATACTAGTTCTTCGTGAGTGGTTGTCGCAACATCTGATACTAGATCCAGAATATTTTGTAGCTCTTCTAAATTTTGTGGACTAGCTAGTTCTGATGTTATTGTAATAGTTTCCGGGCTCGCACAGTTTGTTGTTGAAAACTCAGATAAATATATTGTAATTAGGATGTCTCTGATGTGGAAACTATTGACGATATTCTTCAACAGCAGCTCTAGCATACCCATTACAAAAACTATTAACAAACATCATATTTGTATATTTTAATTTGAATAAGTATGTGTAATTTTGTAATACTTTAATTGCCCAAACTTAAAAATAAAAGTCAAATTTTAATCACTGTCGCAATACGCCGACATATCAGAATAACAAAATTATTAAATGTTTTTGATTCTCTAACGTGGCATACTTAGAACATTTTAATTTAATTTTTAATTACGCTATAGCTTGAAAACAAATCAAAATTGGATAACAATATTAATTTTTTTATTTTCGCGTGTACAATACACTCTTGAAGTTTGGTCTGTTCCTTTCGATTCATTGAGTATATATATATATATATATATATATATATATATATATATATATATATATATATATATAATAACTTCGTGACCTTGGTATGATATGGTAAACCTAATCAGTAGGCGATTTAAAAATTTTTTATATCCTGTCATTCATATTTTGTATTCTCTTGAAAAAGGCGTATACAGCCGAAACATGTAGAGTTTTTTAAATACATACATTTTAATGTAATATACAGACCTTTAATCGCCTACTGATTAGGTTTACCATATATATATATATATATATATATATATATATATATAATAACTTCGTGACCTTGGTATGATATGGTAAACCTAATCAGTAGGCGATTAAAGGTCTGTATATTACTTCAAAATATATGTATTTAAAAAACTCTACATGTTTCGGCTGTATACGCCTTTTTCAAGAGAATACAAAATATGAATGACAGGATATATTTATATCCTGTCATTCATATTTTGTATTCTCTTGAAAAAGGCGTATACAGCCGAAACATGTAGAGTTTTTTAAATACATATATTTTGAAGTAATATACAGACCTTTAATCGCCTATATATATATATATATATATATATATATAACGAGCCATCGAAAAAATTCATAATTGGAGTAGACTGTGAAATTGCGTTGGTACTTTAGCCACTTCCACATAATGACACATTTCTTGATGCTTGACAGTTTCATTTGGTTTTATTGTAAAAAAAGGTTATGGCATTGAAATGATACTACAACAAAAATGAAAACAAATAATTTATTTAATATCTAAATCATAATCAAAATTTACATATAGCTACAGAATTTGTTGAAAATGTTGTCCATTTACATCTAAACAAATTTAATTTTCTTAATAAGAGTTTTGAAAAATTTGACACGAACTTATAGTTTCAATGTCAAATAATAAATGTCATTATGTGGAAGTGGCTAAAGTACCAACCCAATTTCACAGTCTACTCCAATTATGAATTTTTTCGATGGCTCGTTATATATATATATTGATGAGGCTTTTACAATACAATACAATACAATACAATCGGGCTTTTAAAAATCGTGCATATAATTAAAGTTATAATAATAATTAAATTTGCCCAAAAATAAAATATGTATGAATATTCACGTATACGGAGTTATAGAAGGGTTATATAGATGGCGTTAAAGTTATATTTTTACAGTTGTCATATAAGTAACTTATATGTGCTTGAATACAATAATAAAACAATGTATACTTAACTTCTTTTCAGCTTCCTTTACGTGCTAAAGTTATTACGGAGTATTTTATGGGTATCTTAATCACAATATGGCTAGCTCAGATTATCGTGAACAAGATTAACGTTGAAGTCGGTTCGGTGTATTGATAGAAAACAGTTATTTGCTTAAACTAAGATATGCTAAGTGAATGATTTTTCAAAGTTGTTAAAAGAATAAAACAAAAGGATAAATGGTAAATATCACTAGTTTAATTAGATTCTCAAAGCATAACAGGTAAGTTAAAATACCATTTAGCATTACATTTGCATTAAAAATCACGTGATTCGATATAATAGAAAAGTAAGGTTAAAAGTTGTTATGAAATTTTTATACCTCAAATATTTAAATTATGTAACACAAATTCAAAGTAAAAAGAACTGTATTTTTCTGTATTAACTGTATAGTGATCAAATGCTAATATTTAAAGAATTTAAATGAAATATAAACGATCTTTTTCGCAATGTACCTAATACAATTTTATATTTTAGGAGATTATTAAATAAATACTCAATTTTGATGCTGGTGGTTTATCTGAATGGCTGTTGGATGTTCGAGTCTTGGTACACAGGATAAACGGGTTCAGGTGCAGGAAAGAACTGGTTTTGGTTCTAAATTCGGGTTGGCGTCCTTTGGAAATTGGAGTTTTGGTTATCGGTGCCCAGCGGGTTCAGGTGCAGGTAACCTTCCGTAAAAACGATGCTAGTGAATCGGGAACTTATAGGATATCTTTTTGGTCAGGTTTCGTTAATTTATTTTAGGTTTTATATCACTTTATTCCTTTATACACTTTTTGAAACGTTAGACGCGTTGTACCAATTTTAATTACCCAAGCGGACTCTCTATTGTTTTTGTTAATTCTTCCAAGGCATCTTATTCTCAATGTTGTTTATACTTATTTAATCTCGACAATAAATTACTCAAAATAAAATATATTACTAGAATCAATCGTTTTGACATTTCATTAAAATTATTGTATTAATTTTACAATGGATAATAGTTTATTTTAAATGTTCAATTTCCGCTAATTACCTATTTTCATTTTGGGATAATTCCCACCTTATTTGAATTTAAAATAGGTACAGTTATGATCATAATATGTGACACATAATTCCAATCAATTAAGTTAAATATCTTCGGAAAAATTAAAATGTAAATGAAAATGACTAACTTGAATGGTTACAAGAAATTCAATAATTATGTGATACAAAATTGATAAATTAAAAACGCGGTATTAACTTTATTGATATGGCATGTGAAAAATGCAGTTCTAACAAACAAAACTAATACTAAATTAACAATTTTAAATATTTATGCTGTATTTTTGCTCTAGGCCCCTCATATACATGGTTAGCCTCATCACAATATATATACAGGATGTACCATAACTAATGGGCCATACAGCATTCGGATGTAATAGATATAAAGATAGTAATTTTGAGCCTAGTTCGCCTAAGTAAAATGTGTCAGGTTGAAATAGAAAATTTTGAAAACACAACGCCATTTTTTCAATATTAAAAAATTGTTTAATCTACTTTAGTAAATGTTGCAAGTGTCCACCGTTAACCTCAATACATTTTCTTATGATATTTATCAAATCACGTGTCACATCCAGAAAGATATTATGAGAATTTATAATAACAATGGTAGCTACTTGAATTTTGTGTTTAAGTTCTCAATGTATTGATTTAATCAACGTATACTAAAGCCTTCGTGTGACCGTACAGATAAAAACCTAACGGGTTAATATCTGGGGTACGAGGTGGCCAAGGAAATACAGCACCACGACCAATCCATCGATGCGGAAACGCTGATACAAATGATTTCGAACAAAAAAAGTAAAGTGTGATAGGGCACCATCTTGCATGAACCACATATTTTGTCTTATGTTCAGTTGTATACCATCCAGAAGGCCAAGGAAATCGTTTTGTAAAATATGCAATTATTGTTCTCCATTAGGTCTCTGCGGAAGTTGAAATGGACCAATCAAGAAATTGTCGATAATTCCGCACGAAATATTTATTGAAAACTTATGTTGGAAATGTCTTTCTCTAGGTAGGCATGAATTTTCCAAAGGATACTGATGATTATTTCTCCACTCACTAATTCGGTGTCTTGTAAAAGTTGCCTTATCTGTAAATAATACCTTTTTCGGGATTTTTCATATCTTTGTTTTTTTTATTTAGAAGATTTTGAAAATAATTTAACTTGCAAATCTCCTGGCAATACATTTTGAGCGGGTGTAAAATGATAGGAAAACAAATTTTTTGCATGAATGGTTCTTGAGACGGCCGATTTACCAATTCCTGTAGAAGCTTCCTAACGCCTAGTCCTTAATTTATGTTTTTCAGCGATTCTAATCAAGATCCCTTGTTGTTCGACTGCTACAGTTTTCAGTCGTCTGTCAGGATTTTTGTTATAAAACGAACCTGTTTCACCTAACCGATTGAATATTCTCTGAAATATTTTTCGGTCTGGAATGATTCTGGTTGGGTAGAGTTCTTCATACCTTCTAAGTGCAGCACGTCCATTTTAATTTTCTGGCATAAACGCAGAGTATATTCCGTAAATAAACCTAGAAAACTTATTAAGCCTGTCCATTGCTAATTGGAAAGATTACAATACTTGGAAAATGAAAACAAAAAAAATAGTTTTTGACGTACTTATGACAGGAAAATGTAGGAAATAATTTATAGTTAGTATATATTAAAGGCACACTAGCAAAATGTGCAAAACTGCTTGATAATTAACTATAACTTTCAACACCCTGTATCTTTTTAATCTGAAACATTTTATTAACATTAACTAAATTCGAAATAACTATTCTTGTGTCTATTATCTCCAAATGGTGCATGGCCCATAAGTTATAGGACATCCTGTGTATATTTAGATATATAAGTTGATATTTTATTCAGCTCAGAGATCCATTGGTAAGTCACATATAGCCCGTCAATGGTTCAGAAATCAGCGCAAATTTTTGACCCTTATACAGTCTATTAGAGTCAGTCATGTATCGATCTTTCTCCATGAAAAGCTACAATTTTCACACATCCCTATCCATTTGTCCGTGATCATTTAATTAGTCCTATTTTTCCGAGAACCATTCGGACAGTTTAAGTAACTGCTGTCCTATCACCACGTGTATCGGCGTGTACATGAGTGTGTGAGTTCTCTAGCTATGTACTGATGTACATGCATTTGTGTGCGAAAAAAGCTGAACATTTCCTAAAGCGGTATAGTCCGATTGATTTATTAGTGTAATTAGGCACTCGACACGAGGAAGCACCATGTTTGGCAAACTTTCAAAGCAACTTTAATTATACTTTCTGTTCCGGTTAGTGCTGGTGGTGTTCTAATGGGACGTGAAAGTTTTACTATTTTGAATGGCAGTCGTACCTTCGTGATTCATATCTGGTTTTGAAATGGAATAATTTATTGTAATATATCAATCATATCTAGCTAATGAGTTAAACTAAACTTAGCTATATTATTTGTTAACAATATGAAAGTCAAATCGAAATATATTTGTATTTGTTATAACTTCCAGGATTTAGTTAGATTAAATTTAGCCACATTTTCTGAAATCTTTTATTTCAAATGAAATATTGCTGAACTCCTAGAGCACAATTCTATTGAAATTCGTAAAAATATACAGGGTGTTTCATTTATAAAAAAAGTTAACATTATTTTTAGCTGAACAGGAAGTCTGATTTGAAAATAAATATGCTCTTCGAATTTCCTATTTGTATTAACTTAAATGTGGAAGATTTTATTAAAATCTAAGTAGTCGTATGAAAGATATTCGAATGGATTCACACAATTTCCTAACTCTGTATATATACCGGGTTTTTCTTTTATCATTACACATAGGTATAATCCATTGATTTTTATTCATTTAGCTTTACATATAGGGATAAATGTATGGTGATATAGTAGGCAACCAGCTATACACCAGTGACATTTTTCCAATTGTCAAATATTTCTGTTTTTCATTCATACTTAAATATTAAATTAAATACATTTTATTGAAAAATACATATAATTTATTTAAAACAGTTAATTATCCCAACAGGCGTTTACCTTGTGCGAAAACAATTTTAAATATTTTTAACAGATTCAAAGAAGATTGTTGTTTTTTAAACTCCCACAAAGAAATAAAATAAAACCAATCACGTGTTAACAGAATACACGAAGCTGAATATCCTGTGTTATGTAGGAAAATGGTCAGAAGGATAGCTTTTAGATGTAGCCAGGCCATTTTGGAGTATCGTACAGTTCGGGGTTCAAAACGCTAAAAGAATTAAAATATAGGCCATACAAGATATCAAACCATCAAGAGCTTTTCGAAGAAGATAAAGTAAAACGAACTGATTTTTGTGATATAATGTTTAACTTGTTAAATGAAAACGAAATCTTAAATAAAATAATTTTTACTGATAAAACAAAGTTCCGTAGTAGATTTAGAGAGTTTCATGTACATTCTGTATGGTAATTTAAATAATTTCCCTTTGAATGCTTAAACATTCATATCTTTAATAATTAGAAAGCGTAGTAAGATGAAACCCATTCAGTTATTTCTTTAGCTAATAGGAAAAGGTTGGGTGTAATTTTAATAAAATAAATACTTAGGCTAGGTATTAATATTTTTAAAATTTTTATTTAGGAACCTTATCATATTAACATTTTTCGGTTTTAGTCCTACACACCTTTTTTCTATTATTGAATTCTTTCACTTTTTTCTGAACTTGCTGGAGTACAGAAGTATTTCATAGCACATTGTTTTAAGGGTTTTAGTTCCATTCCTATTACCAAGAAGAAAATTCAAATAAAAAATGCAATTGACCTTTTTTTAAACTTACCTTTCAAAATAAAGCAGGATCTACGTCTTGATTTTAATTTAGCCTTTCGAGGTATTGCCTTGTGGTTATTATTACATCGGCTGTAATTGATTTTACTTTCTCTTATTCTTGCAAGGATCCAAATCATGAAAGTGGCTTTTGATGTGGACTAATGTCTGTTTCGATTACAGGCATTTGTTCTTTATTTTCAGGATAATTCTTCAAAATATTAAACATGTCTTGTTCTAGAAAAGTAGTCCCAGTAACACTTTGAGTACTACGAAAACCAAATCTATACTACGATCCAAATCATGAAAGTGGCTTTTGATGTGGACTAATGTATGTTTCGATTACAGGCATTCGTTCTTTATTTTCAGGATAATTCTCCATAATATTAAACATTTCTTGTTCTAGAAAAGTAGTCCCAGTAACACTTCGAGTACTACGAAAACCTTGTCTTTTAAATCGAGGGTCTCAAACAGTTGTTACTCTAGTAACTGATCCTCCTTCATACGAATATAGCCTTGCTTCAAGAGATTCCAAAAGTTTCTTGCATAGTGCTTCCCTTCCTGAATCTTGAATTCCAGGAATTATGCTGTCAGGTAATTGTACAGTCCAAAAGTTATTTGGATTATCAAAGAAATAGTAACATCTTTATTACCAACAAGAATTTCTCACTACTGCTTTTTTTGCTAAATTTCTTCAGTTTAGAAAATCACATATTCGTAATATGGCACGAAGTGTTATTTGTTTCTATCGTGTTACTGAAAGGCCCCCAATACGTGGGCATTTACTTTATTCTCTTTTATAATAAAATATTTCATACTACGCAATAAATATCGTACACGCTTACATATTATTTTGCATTAGTTTGAATAATGTACATACATAGTAGATTTTTTTTATATGAAAAATTTTCGGTTCGTTAGTACTGCAGGCATTTTCTTTGTATCTTCATCTATAATTTACATAAGGCTTCTAAAAAAATGTTCGCAAAATTTATTTGAATCATGCGAGATATGGCAAACAATGTATTCCGTAATAATTTATTCCGAGTAGTGCATTTTTTTGTGGCTGTCCCGAAATGCAGAAAGATCAAAGCGTAAAAATATATAATCTTCCCAGCATAAAAATGGGAGAACCCGTATATAATCCCCTTATCCTGCCTAACTGCGTTACGCGAGCTAGACAATGGAAGACAGGCCAAGTCTACCGAGATAACGAATGAATAATAGAGTTCGTCAATTTGGATAATTCGTAATACATGCGCATACATTACTGAATCGTCGTCTTCGGTGGAAATTTCACTTTAAGTTAAGGACGAGGCCGAAGGAAAATCTGTCAGATGGTGCGACAGTATGTCTAATGAAGAAGCGAGAAATATTGAATAATAATAGTAATGATAATAACAATAAAGAACTTGAATTTAATAAAAGAAAAGAAATAAAATAAAATAATGTACTAGAATATATATATAATGTGGTGGTTCTCGAGGTCAGGAACTGGAAGAAATAAAAAATAAATTACTTAGTAGTAAGCTGTTTAAACAAGTAAAAGGAACCGGACCATGCACAGGCAATGTAAATTATTAGATAAGTTAAAATCGCGTTTTTAATTAGAAAATTTATTTGTAATAATTTTATTATTTTATGTAAGTCATTTCACCTTCAAAATTCATTAATTTATTTGTAAAACCGAAGATAATTAACTTGTTCGATGATAATTAATGACATGTTGAAACCTATTTTACCGACTCGAATTTAGTTTGAATTTGAATTAGTTTTACCGCGAAAGTCATTCATTATGTACTACAACCATATGACATTAATAAACATTTAAAAACATAACTTAAAATATTCATAATTAATAATGTAATTTCTTTATACTATATAACGTAATTTCGGATATAAAAACAACCTATTTATATAAATAATTCGTACAGAGATGATATTAATAAAAACATCCGATCAGAGAAAAGAGAATTCTTGGAAGAAAAAATAAACGACGAAATAGAAAGCACGCTCAAAAATTCTCCGAAAAACAATATTTAAATTTAAATGGTATATTCCATACTGACTCACCTGAAAATACGATAGTTATTTGCAGAAAGTGTTTATTTCATCGAACAACATATAAAAGTCCGTAATCTAGAAGATTTATCGGAAGAAAAACCGAGAGATTCTTGATAGATTCCTATTCTATACGAATCCCAGCGTACCGTTGAACATCTCGTACCATACCACAGAAAGACAAGTAAATACCTAATGAAAATTTATATTTTATATCCAAAAATACGAACATAACCCAACTTTACATTTTATACAATTTAATTTATATCTAGCTTAGAAAGATCAATTTTATAACCTTACCTTGTTATTGAATGGTCGTTCCTATAATTTAGCACGAAAACCAAGCGAATAATTATCACAATTTCCTCGATTTATTGTAAAACACATTTATATGTACATTTTAGTATATTTAATATTACCTAACGTTTATGTATGTGTTCTACGCATAGTAAGAACAGCTGTTTCAGTTTGTTGCAAGATAATAATAACACTGTTTATGTTTAATTTTAAGCATGTTAGACACTCATTTTGAATCCAAGCTTTTATTTATGCTTTACTTCAGATTAATATCTTGTTTGTTATTGTTAATTTTGAATCTTTTAATTAAACAATCATACTTTTGAAGTAACATCGTTTCTGTTATAAAAAGCATTGACATACACATATAAAACACAAATTATTATACAGAAGGACCAACTCTCTTAAATAAGATCTCTAGCTCGGGTAATTAACTAAATTTATTATACCACCTTTGGTCTATAATCTGGCGCCCAATTAACTACGATTAAGTAAAATCAATTTATTGTAAATCGATTCGGTCTAGCACTATTTAGAGTGACATCTAACTTTTATGGAAATAAATAAGCATAACCGAAGGTAGGTAGAATTCTATCAAATATCGATTATCATCGTATATTTTATTGCAATATTATTTTTAACGTCGTTACAATCTTTATGCTTAAAAGAAACCTAAAACCTATTATAACATAACAATATATATTAATTGAACGCCTGAGCGGTCTGTCAAATAAGAAAACTCATTTATTTCACTCTATATTTCATAACGATTTGTTATTTCTTCAGCAGTTCCTACACGTTTAACAAAACCACAATATATTAATGAATATGACAATACTAAAATACTTCCAAGTAAGAGTTAAAATCTAGCAAATACGCCACTAAATATGTTAAAATCAAACGTCTAAATTTAAAACACTATTAATAAGATGTTGGTTTCTTGTCAACCTTTTAAAAACAAATATACATAAATGTTAAAATATAAAAATAAAAATTTAAAACACATAGCAAAAAACTGATGTCATAAAAATATCGAAACCAAAAACAAACTATACATTAAACGATACGAGGACTAGTTAACAAAACTTGGCAGGTCAATTAACCGCCAACACCGAGTATATTACAATAGATTATACTTAGTCCATTCGTATCCGACTTCTAATTTACGCTATTATTTCATTATTATTTTATTGTTTTCAGCGTCCACAATTCTGACATGGCCAAAATTAAATGTATGGCCCAGATCAAGTGCATGATCCACCACACACACAAGATCTCTTATCAATACGGACATCACTTCTGTGTTGTGTGATACGCTGTTTCAGCAATTGTGATGTTTGGGCTATGTACATTCAAATAACAAATCGTTATGAAATATAGAGTGAAATAAATGAGTTTTTTTATTTGACAGACCCTTCACCCGTTCAATTAATTTTTACTAATACAGTACGGTCGATAATACTTAATAGTCAATTGTATGATGGGTTTTTTTCAAGATATTAGTTAGGCTTATGGCAAAAGCGCAGCAAAATTAATGAAAAACTGGGCCATGTTGAACACCAAATTAGCAAAGTATCAAAACAGAGGAACCTTTCTGATAAAATGTCGAAGATCGAGAATTCTACCTAAACATGTTATAAGAATGGGGCTGTTAGTATAGGGAAATTGCTCACCACCAATAATACCAGGTTAGCTTAAGATACTGATAACTTCCTAAACAGGTTGAAAACGAAATCTCTCTCCCTTGAAATCAAGATTACTGGTGATATTATATCAAAAATTTCAAACAATATTATTAATTTAATGTTTTAAATTTAGACGATTGATTTTAACATGTTTAGTGGCGTCTTTGCTAGATTTTAACTCTTAATTGTAAGTATTTTAGTATTGTCATATTCATTAATATATTGTGGTTTTGTTAAAAGTGTAGGAACTCCTGAAGAAATAACAAATCGTTATGAAATATAGAGTGAAATAAATGAGTTTTTTATTTGACAGACCGCTCACCCTTTCAATTAATTTTTACTAATACAGTCCGGTCGATAATACTTAATAGTCAATATATATATAAAGATTATTATTTCTCGACCTTTGTATGTTATGGTAGATTCAATTAGTTGGCGATTTAAGATCTGGTTTTACTTAAAAATGTATATATTTGAAACAATCTTACATGTTTCGGCATATGATGCCTTTCTCAAAGAATTTATCCCAAGTTCAATTTGGCGAATGGTGGTACTTGAATAAAATTAACAACGAACCAAAATTTCCTAGGAGTGTATTATGGACAGACGAGGCATGTTTTACAAGAGACAGCCATTTTAATACAAACAATAGTCACATTTGGAGTAAAGAATATCCTCACACCATTCACAGGTTACATTCTCGATGGAAGTTTTCGGTTAATATTTGGGCTGGGATTTTTGACTATTATGTAGTGGGACCACATTTACTGCCTGCACGGCTAAATGGTTTTGTGTATAGGATTTTTCTGGAACATAGTTTACCGGAATTGCTTGAAAATGTCCCACTTAATATTCGAAGAAATATTGTTTTCCAGCATGATGGTGCTTTGGATTAAATTGCCGATATTATCTAAATGCACAATTTCTAAACGGATGAATCGTAGAGGAGGGCCGATTTCTTGGCCTGCACGTTCACCAGATATGACTCCTGTTGATTTTTGTATGTGGGGTTATATTAAATCACTGGTTTATGAGACACCTGTTAATACAGAAGAAGAGTTAGTTGCTCGAATTATTCTAGCGTTCGATGATATTCGTGAACGTCCGCAGCTGTTTCGTTCGATAATTTCATTCAAAAAATGCACCGTGAAACTCCCAACCAGTCCATACTATCTAGTAAGGTTTAACGCAGCTATAAGAATTAAAATGAAGATGAATACATTACCGCAATCAGTTAAAATACTTAAGTTCGAATTACACGACATAATTTCCAAAATTCTTTAATGATAAATTAAAAATAATCATTCGAGGCTAACATAGTGTTGGGGCATAACCACGAATAAAAGAATTTGCAATGTCATCCTGGCCTGATGTATCTGATTTTAGTTGGTTCATCGCCTTGAGAGCTAATCGAATTCAAATAAAGGCAATTGAAGATCCATTTAAAACTAAATGTCATGGATATAGTGATCGGACAAGGTTGAAAAGCATCTGAAAAAATTTTCGGAAATATATCGATAATTACTGTTATAATTATACTATAACTTCCAAACTTTGAAAATATAACGAACGATTGATTGTTTCAGAGATTTTGTCGTAAAAAAATTGAAGCTAAATGTTTCCTTTTAGTTCTTGTTATAAAAAAGTTCCGTTTTCTATTCATTAGATACTTATCTTAGTTTTGCATACACGGCGCTCATTATCCAACTATTATGAGCGCTTTAATTAACAGAATATTGCATGCATGTAATTGTGCAATTTAAAAAAAAAATGTATACATCATGTTTAAGCTTTTCATCATATTTCTTTTTTGCTTTCTTTTTTTGCTTTATTTGGCTCTGTTTAACAACGTGTAATTAGTAATAAGTGAGGTATATATTTTATCATGAACCCGGTATTACTGTAGCAAATTTGCATTTACCTAAGTGCACCCTAGATTTAATAACTTTTCCCATCGCATTGTAGTAAAGATTTATTAATATATGTATGTACACGTATGTAGGAGGAAATTGCATTTAGTTAAATTGCTGCCGTAATAATGGGAGTTAGAAAATTACCTAAATATAGCAGACGATAATTTGGAAACTAACAGCCTTTAATTTAAATAAATCTCATCTAAAGAAACTGAATAATAATATTTAAAACTGTCTTCGCACAAGGTATACACCTGTTAGGATAATTAACTGTTTTAAATAAATTATCTATTTTTCAATAAAACGTATTTAATTTCAGATTTATGTATTAATAAAAAATCCAGAAATATTGGACATTTAGAAAAATCCTTGCTGGTATACTACTACCTATGCATTGACTTTTCTTTTTTTATCATTACACATAGGCATGTATGTGGAATGATAACAAAAGAAAACGGTATATATATATATATATATATATATATATATATATATAATATTTTCGTGACCTTGGTATGATAAGGTAAACTTAATAAGTCGGCGATTAAAGGTCTGGTTCATTACTTCAAAGTATATATATTTAAAACAACCCTACATGTTTCGGCAATGATGCCTTTGTCAAGGGAATAAAAAAAAAATTTTTATTCCCTTGACAAAGGCATCATTGCCGAAACATGTAGGGTTGTTTTAAATATATATACGAGGTGCATTCAAGTTCTAAGGCCTCCGATTTTTTTTCTAACTAACTACTCACTCGAAAACTATGAAACTGGTGTTACTTCTCGACGTAATCTCCCTGCAGACGTACACATTTTTCACAACGTAGACGCCATGATTCCATGGCCGCGGTGAAGGCTTCTTTAGGAGTCTGTTTCGACTACTGGAAAATCGCTGAAGCAATAGCAGCACGGCTGGTGAATGTGCGGCCACGGACAGTGTCTTTCATTGTTGGAAACAGCCAAAAGTCACTAGTAGTCAGGTCAGGTGAGTAGGGAGCATGAGAAATCACTTCAAAGTTGTTTTCACGAAGAAACTGTTGCGTAACGTTAGCCCGATGTGCGGGTACGTTGTCTTTGTGAAACAGCACACGCGCAACCTTTCCCGGACGTTTTTGTTGCAGTGCAGGAAGGAACTTGTTCTTCAAAACATTTTCGTAGGATGCACCTGTCACCGTAGTGCCCTTTGGAACACAATGGGTAAGGATTACGCCCTCACTGTCCCAGAACATGGACACCATCATTTTTTCAGCACTGGCGGTTACCCGATTTTTTTTTGGTGGTGGTGAATCTGTGTGCTTCTATTGAGCTGACTGGCGCTTTGTTTCTGGATTGAAAAATGGCATCCACGTCTCATCCATTGTCACAATCGACGTAAAGAAAGTCCCATTCATGCCTTGATTGCGCGTCAACATTGCTTGGCAACATGCCACACGAGCAGCCTTGTGGTCGTCCGTCAGCATTCCTGGCACCCACCTGGAGGACACTTTTCGCATTTTCAGGTCGTCATGCAGGATTGTGTGCACAGAACCCACGGAAATGCTAACACTGGAGGCGATCTGTTCAACTGTCATGCGGCGATCCCCCAAAACAAGTCTCTCCACTTTCTCGATCATGTCGTTAGACCGGCTTGTGCGAGCCCGAGGTTGTTTCGGTTTGTTGTCACACAATGTTCTGCCTTCATTAAACTGTCGCACCCACGAACGCTCTTTCGACACATCCATAAATCCATCACCACATGTCTCCTTCAACTGTCGATGAATTTCAATTGGTGTCACACCACGCAAATTCAGAAAACGAATGATTGCACGCTGTTCAAGTTAGGAAAACGTAGCCATTTTAAGTATCTAAAACAGTTCTCATTCTCGACGCTGCAGCTACAATTCCATCTGCCGTACAGTACTGCCATCTCTGTGACGTATTGACAACGAACGCACGCTCATTTTAAAACAATGCACATGCTTCTATCTCTTTCCAGTCTGGAGCAAAAGAATCGGAGGCCTTAGAACTTGAATGCACCTCGTACTTTGAAGTAATGAACCAGACCTTTAATCGCCGACTTATTAAGTTTACCTTATATATATATATATATATATATATATATATATATATATACCAGACCTTTAATCGCCGACTTATTAAGTTTACCTTATATATATATATAAATATAATAACTTCGTGACCTTGGTATGATATGGTAAACCTAATCAGTAGGCGATTAAAGGTCTGTATATTACTTCAAAATATATGTATTTAAAAAACTCTACATGTTTCGGCTGTATACGCCTTTTATTAAATTTTAAAGGTCTGTATATTACTTCAAAATATATGTATTTAAAAAACTCTACATGTTTCGGCTGTATACGCCTTTTTCAAGAGAATACAAAATATGAATTCATATTTTGTATTCTCTTGAAAAAGGCGTATACAGCCGAAACATGTAGAGTTTTTTAAATACATATATTTTGAAGTAATATACAGACCTTTAATCGCCTACTGATTAGGTTTACTATATATATATATATATATATATATATATATATATATATAAGGTAAACTTAATAAGTCGGCGATTAAAGGTCTGGTTCATTACTTCAAAGTATATATATTTAAAATAACTCTACATGTTTCGGCAATGATGCCTTTGTCAGGAGAATACAAAATATAAAATTTTATATTTTGTATTCTCTTGACAAAGGCATCATTGCCGAAACATGTAGAGTTATTTTAAATATATATATATATATATATATATATATATATATATACTTTGAAGTAATGAACCAGACCTTTAATCGCCGACTTATTAAGTTTACCTTAACATACCAAGGTCACGAAGATATTATATATATATATATATTAAAATAATAGACTGTTTTATTGGTTTAGCGACCTTTAATGAATTTCAATGTTTTTCTCTACGACGTTTCGACTCTTTTTATTATTGAGTCTTTTTCAAGTGACTAGAAACAAAAATTAAAATAACCAAAGGTAAGAAAATATGTTTACATTTGTATGAATGAATTAAAAATTAAAGTTAAAATAATAATAAAGTAAGGAAAATTAAATGATTACATTTGTATGGATGAATTAAAAATTAAAATTAAAATAATAATAAAGTAAGGAAAATTAAAATGATATAAAACTCACCGATTTATTCCGTTTCAAAACACATGTGTACATGTGTGGTCGGGCTTGCCCGAGACCTTTCCAGGGTCGACCGCGTTCCTCAGAATATTTTGTCTGACTAAATATCTTTGTTTGAGAAATGAAATTTCCTATTTCGTCATAAAATTAGCATGGTTAGGCCATGTAACACATGGCCTAACCAGGGAAACATAGTATATGTATTTACAATGGGAAACAATAAATTTTTTTTTGGTGGTGTGGGTGGGGTTGGTTGTCTTCTATTGTTTAATGAGTGGATAATAGAGTTTAGAAAGTCCATCAATCTCGTTACAGTCGTTGATTGTTCTGCTGTTTTTGAAAATATGGATCATTTCTAAGACCTCCCTAGCTTTTGTATTTTTTTGCTTTGTTATTATTTTGGTATTTTCAAAATCAAAATTATGTTTTAGTGTCATCTGGTGTTTTTTAAAGCAGTCTGATTTTTTGCGTATTTGTGACCTGTTAATCTTTCCTGTAGTAACTGTTTCGTTTGGCCTATGTATACTTTGTCACAGTCTTTGCAGGGTATGTTATATATTGTCTGTGATTGTTTTAGTGTAGGTGTTGAGTCTTTTAGTTTGGTGTGTAGGAATTTTAGGTTTTTCCCGCTTTGATGTGCTATTTTAAAATTAAATGGTTTAACTATATTGTTTAGTTTTTCGGATAATCCAGTTATATAGGGTGTAGGAATATATGTTAATTCATTTGTGTTTTATTTTTGTTTTGGCACTTAGTTTTGTTATATATTTTATTAAGTCTCTGTTTTACAATTTTTTGTATAAATTGTGGTGGATATATATATCTATATATATATATATATATATATATATATATAACTGGATTATCCGAATGGATATATAACTGGATTATCCGAAAAACTAAACAATATATTTAAACCATTTAATTTTAAAATAGCACATCAACGCGGAAAAAACTTAAAATTCCTACACACCAAACTAAAAGACTCAACACCTACACTAAAACAATCACATACAATATATAACATACCCTGCAAAGACTGTGACAAAGTATACATAGGCCAAACAAAACAGTTACTACGGGAAAGATTAAAAGGTCACAAATACGCAAAAAATCAGACTGCTTTAAAAAAACACCAGATGACACTAAAACATAATTTTGATTTTGAAAATACCGAAATAATAACAATGCAAAAAAATAAAAAAGCTAGGGAGGTTTTAGAAATGATCCATATTTTCAAAAACAGCAGAACAATCAACGACCGTAACGAGATTGATGGACTTTCTAAACTCTATTATCCACTCATTAAACAATAGAAGACAACCAACCCCACCCACACCACCAAAAATTTTTTTATTGTTTCCCATTGTAAATACATATACTATATTTCCCTAACACATGGCCTAACCATGCTAATTTTAAAACGAAATAGGAAATTTCATTTCTCAAACAAAGATATTTAGTCACACAAAATATTCTGAGGAACGCGGTCGACCCTGGAAAGGTCTCGGGCAAGCACGACCACACATGTACACATGTGTTTTGAAACGGAATAAATCGGTGAGTTTTATATCATTTTAATTTTCCTTACTTTATTATTATTTTAATTTTAATTCATTCATACAAATGTAAACATTTAATTTTCCTTTCTTTATTATTATTTTAACTTTAATTTTTAATTCATTCATACAAATGTAAACATATTTTCTTACCTTTCGTTATATTAATTTTTGTTTCTAGTCACTTGAAAAAGACTCAATAATAAAAAGAGTCGAAACGTCGTAGAGAAAAACATTGAAATTCATTAAAGGTCGCTAAACCAATAAATAAGTCTATTATTTTAATATTAAGACACGGCCAATAAAATAAATAAGAAATTTAATTCTTATTAACACTAAGTATATATATATATATATATATATATATATATATATATATATATATATATGGTAAATTCAATTTGTAGGCGATTTAAGGTCTGGTTTTACTTCAAAAATTATATATTTAAAACAATCCTACATGTACATGTTTCGGCTAATGATGCCTTTCTCAAGAAATACAAAATATGAAATTTTTATATTTTGTATTAGGTATATATAGGTTCACATATTTTTGTGCAAACAAATTAATTGCGTTTTCGCGAAGTAATGTAATTGCAAATATTCTTTCTACACTTTACGACGCTATTTTATTCGAATTTTTCATAGAAAAAATTCGCCCTCAAGTAGGAATCGAACCCACGACCTCTGGCTTGCCGGACCATTGCTCAACCACCGAGCTGTTGAGGCGTGAATTGGAAACTTCTATGGTGATGCTTTGAGTTACATCAATGGAAACAGATCTTGCCCGTAGTACGCCAGTTGTACAAATTAATTGCGTTTTCGCGAAGTAATGTAATTGTAAATATTCTTTCTACACTTTACGACGCTATTTTATTCGAATAAAATAGCATCGTAAAGTGTAGAAAGAATATTTACAATTGAAATAGTCTTTATATAAGAACAAGGCACTAGGCTCCATAAAAAAAACATAAACTTTAAACATATAAAGACAAAATTGGAACAACCGTATACTTGTAGACTAATCGCCATTCTCAAATCATAGTAATGGAGCTGAAGTTCGTGAATTTTAATAAAGCGTGGTGAAAAATCTACTGGGTTGATATTAATGAGCTTCAAATTGTCGTTGAGGATTTGTGCTTCGTGTTTGATCTACATTTTTCAGGATAACATTTTTTTATATAATAGTTTTCTATAATTGTGTTTAAAAGAATATATTAAATACAATATTTAAAAAACTGCCCCAATATCAATACCCCTATATCCTTATAAAGAAAGACCTAAGAAAATTATACACTGCTCCAAATTAACGCACCATGAAGTAAACGAGTAAATGTTTATCTCTTTTTCTGATAATTTGTAGCGGTTGGCGTTGGTTTGTAAGAATTTGGTACTTTACGTTCAGTTGTCAAATTTGTGGTGGTGTTTAGTGTTGTTTTTGGTGTTAGTTACATAAAATTAAATCAGATCCAATAATCATTAAATGTAATATCAGTTTAAACTTGTCTTTATATCGTATTTTACCTTGATAAAGTTATCTTATTGTATCTTGTTTTGCCGTTTCGCCATTATGTAACGTGAATTTCGAAATTTGAGGAGAAAGGAGTGTGCGCAAGCCGTGCTGTTGTTAGGGGAAGACTAAGAGTTACCACCGAATAGAAGAAAGGTTTGGTGTGTTTCATACATCGATATTCCGAATGATACTCGTACAAAACAAAGGTATGTGGACACTGGTAACGATATCAGATGACCTGGGCAAGGTAGACATCGGGCCACAACCCGTGTCCAGGATCGCTTTTTGAGACTTTCTGCTCTAAGATAACGATTCGTTACAAGCAGGTGTTTACAATCTCAACTACAGGAAGTTCATGGCACTCGAATTAGCATACAAACAGTTCGTAAACGACTAACAGAATTAGCATGTCGTGTGTCAGCCCGAGGTCCAGCCTTGTCCTCAATACATCCGAGACTTCGCTTGAATTTAGGTAGCAATTACATTAACTGGTTGCAGGATAACTGGTAAAGAGTTCTCCTTACAGACAAATCCAGATTTTGTCTTTATAACTGTGATAGACGTGTTCGTGTGCACAGACGACCAAATGAACGTTGTGCTCAATGCAACATTCGGAATACCACATTATTTGATGGAGGTTCTATAATGGTGTGCGAAAGCATTTCGTTGGCACCTCGTACGGACTTAGTAGTGTTAAACAATGGAAGTATTAATGCTGATCGGTATTAATTTAAAGACCATGTAATGGCACTTGTGTCTTATATTGGACCAAATTTTTGCACGACCTCACAGTGCTCACATACTTCAAAATTATCTTGAGGAGGTGAGAATCGACACCATAGATTGTCCAGCAAGAAGTCCATGTCTCAATTCAATAGAGCATGTCTGGGACATGCTTGACAAACGCCTGCAAGGTTATACGAACTCAGCCAATAACCTGGAAGAGGTAGGGTGCTGCCTTGTGGAAATATGGAATGGATTGGAGCAGAATGGCATAAGCTCGCTTATTTTGGGTATGAGTTGTCGATGTCAAGCCATCATTAGAAGCAGAGGTGGAAATACTTGATACTGAGACTATTTCATTCAAAATGTTAATTAATATTTTTTGTAAGTTTTCGCTTTTTCATTGCTTTTCACTTTGTATTTATTTGTAAAGCCTAATTTATTAGTACGTTAATTTCTTGGAGCAGTGTATAATAAGTAAAATAAAGAAATAAAGCAAGTTATTATTTTTGAAAGCCAATTTGCAATTTTTGTACTAATTGTACGTTACTTCAACGCTTTATATTTATTAACTTTCCTCGACTGAAAAGTGTAAGAAGAAGTTACGAAATCATGGTTCTGCTGTTAATCCTTTTTATTGTATTTCTGTAAAAGATAACTGAATTTTATTATCCAATGACACTTTATATAAAAACTTCCGGAGTGTGTATAATGAAAAAAAAAGATTAACCTTAGCAAAGTTTTTGGCATGATGAATAGCGTTTATCTTTTATAAATATACGGTCGAAAGATAAATTTTTATAGTCGTTATGGCGCTGTAAAAATTTAAAACTTTATGCAAATATCAATCACTTTGATGGTTCAAAAACAATGTCAATTTAATCTACCCTCTACTTCACTTAATGCAGTAACTTGATAAAATATAGGTTCTCATGGTAAGGAGAATTTATAGAGTTTGTTAAAAATTAAAAGGACTCTTTACCGAGCAGCCAGAGCTCTGTGAGAAGGGTATCGATTTCGGTTTTCCCCATTAATATCGGGATTTACTCTTTGCACGAGGTGGGTTGAAAATATTAACCTTGATTCTTTAAATCCAGCGATAAAACCAGTCAGTTATTCCATAAGATATATAATATTATATAATGTTTTTTGTAATAATTCTTGTGGTGATAATAACAAACGATGATAACGAAGTATAAATGTGATGTATTATAGTCTAGTCTGTTGGGAATACGATTCTCGAGAATATTTGTAGGATGTATCCTTTATGCTTTTTATCTTTCTTTTTGCTAAACGGAGACCTGCACGAAACAAAAATAATCAAAAAGAAGTTGGCAAAACAATATAATTTATTATACACACACAAGAATATAATTCTCAACTGATCATATACAGGCTCTTCCTAAATTAGTTATACAGAAATAATATTTAATTGTGACGAAAGTATAAATTTTGTTTAACTGAATAATAAAGCGAAGCATTTCAAAATAAAAAGTTTTATTTAGAAATGCAATCCAAGAATAAATACAGTGCCAACATGTTAACGGCACAAATTTTTGAAAAAGGATATCTATGACCGAAACGTCATCATAAATTAAATATTGTTTTTATTACCTGGCCTAAGAAACTTACTTTTTATCTTGTATATATATACATATTTATACAGATAATTATTTCTTGACCTTAGTATGTTATGGTAGATTCAATTAGTTGGCGATTTAAGGTCTGGTTTTACTTCAATATGTATATATTTAAAACAATCTTACATGTTTCGGTATATGATGCCTTTTTCAAAGAAATTTGAAATATAAATGACAGTATATTAATGTCATACAATATATCTGTAGTTGTCATGGATAAAATTTTTCAATAATACATTCAAGTTCAATAATAATAAATCATGCCTTGGCATTCTTTAAACAGTTGGACAACAACTAATTGCGGCCAATTACGGGGGAATGGCAAGACATGAGCTATTATTATGTCTGCGCCTATGGAGCGATATAAGATGTTAAGCTGTCGGCGTTCGCCTTGAACGAGAAGGAAAACCACGAAAACCTACTCGGACAGCCTAGTTAGGGATCTAAATACGGAACTGCCAGCATGATAAACTAGTGTACAGATATTTAAATAACATATGATAGAAATTTATATAATAACAACATATATTCATGATGGTAAATTGCAGATCGTTACATTATTAGATTATAGTACATACTGCTTAGAATTTTTATATCACTTCTGTCGTTAATTGAATTTTGTTATTGTTTAATATTAATCATTTCTTTAATTTCCATTTTCATTGTGTATTGTTCTTTATCGATTATCTGTGTGTTTTCAAAATCGAAATGATGATTGTGTTGTAGCTTGTGTGTAAATAAAGCAGTTTTTTCTGTTTTGGAATATTTGTCGGCTTGTATTCTGTTGTATAGATATTGTTTAGTTTGGCCTATGTTGTAACTATCGCAATTGCGACATGGTATTTTATAGATGACATGTATTTCTCGATATTTCTCGACATATCTTTTAAAGAAAATGGGGTTGAAGTCTAATGAATTGATAACGTTTTGTTTCACATGTTCCATTACCAGATTAGCAATAGGAGCAGCTAAAAAGAGAGCCCAGGGCATTACCAAATGTTTGAATGTAAAAAAAAAATTGTATTGAAAATATGTGTTGTCGAGACAGAAATATATACCTCTAATAAATTCAGTTTTATTTAGTGATATGTGTGGACTAATTTCATCCCATTTGGATTCTATTATATTTATAGCTATATTTGTAGGAATCTTAGCGTATAAAGATTCTACATCAGTAATTAACATAACAGCTACAGATATATGGCATTAATATATTGTCATTTATATTTTAAATATATTTGACAAAGGCATTATGTGCCGAAACATGTAAGATTTTTTTAAATATATACATATTAATGTAAAACAGACCTTAAATCGCCGACTAATTGAATCTACCATAACATACAAAGGTCAAGAAATAATTATCTATCTATATATATATATATAAGTAGACAAAGAGTCTTTGCCGTTAAAACAAATATGTAAAATAAAAATTGTTGGGGAATCCGGCAATAAAAACCTTCAGTTAGTCAATTAGAGTCCTTTATATATATATATATATATATATATATATATATATATATGTGTGACGTTTCAGAGACTTTATTTACTTCGTTTTAAGACTTATTATGCAAAAGTAAATTTCAGAAGCCGCAGATTAAAATACATAAAATGTTGAACGTAGACAAAATAACACTAATAACACAAAATAATACAAATCTGTATAAAAACAAATTTGTATCTGTATATACATGGACACACAGCACGTATTTACCAGCGTTTGCTTCAGCCACCAGACGCATGCGTTTCTGTCTAACGACTTTGTCAATGACGGATTTACGAAGACAAACGACTGTAGGTACACTTCGCGGTCATGTAGCAAATTTTGTCCTATCAGATGACACCAGACAGTGGCGGCTCTTGATGACGTACGATGTGCGCTGCTGCACGGATGAGACTACTTCGAACTATTTCGGAAGATTTCGGTACGGTTACTTGCTTCTCTGTATATATGAAAGCTTAAACGAAGCAGTCTCATCCGTGCAGCAGCGCACAACGTACGTCATCAAGAGCCGCCACTGACACCAGATAACCTCATGACATCTGACGGACAAAACCGACCACGCCGGTGCAAAGTGTTTCTTCTCGAATAGCTAAGCTATTACGGGAAAAGAAAAAATACGCATATTACTGCACGTATTTACTGCACACAGCACGTATTTATCATCATGAGGTTATCTGGTGTCATCTGATAGGACAAAATTTGCTACATGACCGCGAAGTGTACCTACAGTCGTTTGTCTTCGTAAATCCGTCATTGACAAAGTCATTAGACAGAAACGCATCCGTCTGGTGGCTGAAGCGAACGCTGGTAAATACGTTGTGTCCATGTATATACAGATACAAATTTGTTTTTATACAGATTTGTATTATTTTGTATCAAAGCTTGATGTGAATTGTCGCATCGATATGCAATTTGTTTTTACTAACAACACACATTAAAAATGCTGTAATTATTGTAATTCTTAGCTTATTGGTTGCAAGGCAGAACGTAAAGATCATAATTTTAAATAGCATTTGAATATATATTTAAATACGAATACATTTTATATGCGTAAACCTTTCTTGCTGTATATTATGACCACGATACAGAAGCAGAGAACAATCTATCTTTGTCAAATGTTACAAAGTAATTTCCGTGTGAAAATTAAAGCAGTTTATTCGGTCCGACAAACTAGGTGTTCTAATCTTTCAACAAATTATGCAAAATGAAAGTCGAATCGATATTATGGTTGCATTTCTCCACTAGACTAGAGTATCTAACTTCACTTACTAGTTAAAAAATATTTGATAGCAGTCAAAAATTTAAGAGAAATTATTATAAAGGTATTTTTAATAATAAAATATTATTAAAAATCTGGTGTGAAGAACACAAATGAAGGTTCACTATTAATATTTTTTGTGAACGTGTCCGAATATATCCTATCCCCAGAGACGTAGATACGTATTTCACCTTTCTACAGGCTCATCGGTACGCCCCTGCTGGAGAAAGGATATTCCCAGACACATTCACAAAAAAGAACCACATCGCCCTATCACCGTAATTATCCAGACCGGGCGCAGAAGTAAATTCGGCGCTGCCTGTTGTCAGACAGCCGAAGTACCTCGCATACCGTCCACATAATTAATGTGAAGTAACGACGCCCTTCCAAAGGTGGCACAGCCAATCTCTCTAGAAAACTGCATTTTGCTTGTGTCTTCACTCATACTACGGCTTAACCGCATGTGTACAAAACTGGTGGGGTTTACCTTCTCATGTATGTTTCAATTATTCTGAGAAATTATTATCTTTTACAAATATTTTTTTATGAAATAAGAGGTTACTCGCATTTTGAAAAATAGGTTGGTCAATAGATAGGCTTATTGTATAGAATGTTTATATATAATTGGTGAAATAAAGTTTCACTTTGATTTCAAATTATAATTTTATTAAAATTCATTTCGTTTGTTTCGCTCTACTAGAGCTTCATCAGGTGATGATAATTGTAATGAATGTTTGTTGCTTTCTATTAGAGTCTGGCTATTGTTATTGAAGGATCATTTCAACATATTTGATTTGAAAATTTTTTTTGAGTTTTGCCCTGAACTAAATTTGTGGTTTACAAAATTAACATGCTGGACCATTGGTATATTACTTGAGGAGAATTACTATCGACAATGAGGTATACGAGGTTGACTTGACGGAAAAGTTACTTTTTAAAAGTTGGCGATACTTTCGAAATAATAATAAATATTTTTCTCACTTCAGCCATGGTTCGGAAGTCTACTAGCGACATTTTGTCCATGTCCGCCAGATAGGTAAGTTTATAGAATTCCTTAAATTAACTATTTGTTATTTCTGTGTTAATGAGGAGAAGAAATAATTTCGTGTGGTAATTAAACATTATTTTAGAAGCGGAAAAGATTATTAAGCATCAAGATTAATATGAAGAAGCAAGTAACAAGATGGGTGCTGCGTTTGCTTACTGTGGAGCTCGTGTGAACTCGTGTTACAACTTCAAATTACTATATGGCTAAGAATTTTTTCATCAATATGTTATCTTTGCTAAAACCTGCATATATCACTATACTCCAGAGATAAGAACATAGTCACAACAATATATTTCTTGGGATGAACGTGCTCCGAAGAGGATACTTTTTCGAACAATTAGATTGTGGTCACGATTCTTTAGGATTCCAAAGGCCTAATGAAATTTTCATTGACTATTTTCAGCAGCGAAGTACAATCACTGGGAAATATTATGCTGATATACTGACTCGTTTCGATGCCGAAGTGAAGCAAAAGTGACTGCATTTATTCGGAAAAAAGCTTTGTTTCATCAGGACAAATTTATTTATCCGTTAGGGTAACGGCTAAATTTGTCGAATTACGTTATGAATTGCTGCTTTATCTACCATATTTGTCAGATTTGGCTCCGAATAGTTTTTTCTTGTTCCCAAGAAATTAACTTAACTGCTGAACGGAGCAGTAGTAAAAGCCCCGGACAACTGGAATGAGAGCCCATTGGCCGAAGGTTTAAATCTAGGGATTAGAATATGAGAGGTTGTTTTCTTTTCGGGATCAGTATTCTCTTCAGTTAACCTTAAGTGTTGAGGAAGTGATAATCAAAATGAACGTTTCTATTCTCCTCCTGGGAGGAGGTGTTGTAACAAAGCCATGGAACACCTTAAACACATCCTATATTAATTAAGAGCCCCAATCTTTAAAGCTTCCAGTTTAAGAAATTATGTCGTGAAACATAAACAATAAAGAAAAAATTGAAAAAATTGTTTGGTTGAAAGAGAATCGAGACAAATGAAGAAGTGATAACCGCAATGAATGCCTTTTTGGACAAGTTTCCGAATCATTACTTTTTAGACGCCTGATAAAAAACGAAAAAGAGTTACAAGAATACATGAATATTTGGAACTAAATGCTAACTGAAAATGGAATGAAACTGAATAGAAGTAAGAGCAAAATGAAATGTAAATAGAAATAGAAGGTGAATTAATAGAGTAAATGGATGCTTTCCCATACCTGGGAATTACTTTGAACCAAAACGCGAGACAAGTTGTCGAGTTAAATAACAGAATAGAAGAGGCAAACAGAGTTTCTTATGCAATGAGTAAGTGCCTCATAAATAAGAAAGAAGTTTCCTCTCAGCCAAAGATGTAAGTATACGAATCAATATACCGTATGTGTTAAATATCATTAGGCATAGAGAAACAACGTATGAGTACATACAATGTATACGTACATGAGAAAACCAGTCCAATGCCAGCGAAGACCGCGACGACTGACGATTGTCTCCGATCCCGATTGACTGGAAATTTTGCATTCCGTCTAGTTGCGGCCATTACAGTTTGAAAGCGTACAATAAAATTAATGTATAATGACTCTTTATACACCCACTGAAACGCTTCAGTTAGTAAAATGGTTTTATGTTGGCAAGTCTGCAATGGAGTGCATGAATTTGTTTGGGCTGACTTTTGCAGACCGTTCTGTACCTTGCAGACAAACAATTTATAATATTATAAATAAATTTGAAACTTGTTTCTGTCTCGATAACTGTACAAAATGAAAACCAAGAGAGGTATCACCACAAAAAATTGAGGAGAGAGAACGGGGGGATGTATTAATTTGTAGTATTGTGGAAATTGATAACACGATATCTACTAGAAGTGCCGCCGAGGAATTGGGTACACGTAACACAACTATTTCACGTATTTGGGAACGTAATGGGCTAAAATGTTTCAAATATTCGAAAACTCAAGAAATATTTCCCAAGGACAATTTCCGGAGAATGGAGTTTTGTCAAGACGTTATGGAAAAGATACATCGAGATGAAAATTTCGTTAAAAATATTCTCTTCACCGATGAATCAACTTTTCCATTACACGGAAAGCACAATCCCTCTTGGGCTTCGGAAAATCAACACCGGCATTTTGCAAATCGCACTCAGTATCCTCAAAAACTAAACGTTTGGGCAGGTATTTTAGGTGACCATTCTATAGGCCCCTATTTTATTGATGGTATATTAAATGCCGACAAGTATCTCGAATTACTGAAAAATCAAATACTTCCCGCTATTCAAAACATTGGAATAAATCAGGAAATCGTTTGGTTTCAACATGATGGCTGTCCAGCACATAATGCAGTGAGGGTAAAGGAATTTCTAGGAAATACTTTTCCTGACCGTCTTATTAGTGGAACAGGAAACATTAAATGGCCCCCGCGATCTCCTGATCTATCTCCAAATGATTTTTTTTTGTGGGGATATCTAAAAAATATTGTTTATACTCACGAAGCTGGTAGAGCAGAAAATTAAGTTGCCTTGAGAGAAAAAATAACTGAGGCTGCGAATTCATTAACTGCCGACATGTTAGCAAATGTAAGAGCTAATTTCTACGACCGCCTAGGACAATGTCTTGCTATGCAAGGCGGAATTTTTGAACCTCTTGTATAATTTGTTATAACTTTTAGAATCCTTTTTTATTTATTTTATTAGGATTATTCTTTAATTTTATTAGAATTACGCTTTTGTTTATGCGACGCACCGCAGCTTAAAAATTTACTGCATCTACTGAAAGAAATAAGAAAAGCAAATCCCTTGCAATTCGTAAATGTTATTTTAGAACGCATTACAAGTACCTACGTCGATGGTCAAATGATTACTGCTAACTTGTATTTGCGAAACAATCGGAGACAATCGTTGCCGGCCTTCGCGGTCTTCGCTGGCATTGGATCGGCTTTTCCATATACATATACATCGTATGTACTCATACGTATTCCCTATGCCTAATGATATTTGACACATGCGGTATAGGCCTATCTTGACGTACGGGTGTGAATCATAGGTGTTGCTAGAGAAAAATAACTTAATATAAATAAATTATTTATGAAGTAAAAGTAATAAATATATATGAAGTCACGGTTTATGCATCTTAAGGCAGTTTCCTTCATCCTCAAAGATTAAGAAAATACACAAATGTTGTGAAATAACAGAGAAAAATATGCTTTTATTTTATGTATGAATGATGTATGAATACGAACCGATGCTGATAAGCAGTAACAACTATTTGACAGTATTAGTTACGTATCTGGTTTATAGTTGTGAATGTTTGGAATAGCGCCAAAATAATTTAATTTGGTTTTAAAATGCCCAAAAAAGTTTCCAAATGAATTTGCTAACGTGAACAGCACCTCATATTTTATATTAGTTTTTGAATTACCTAAAGCGAAATTTAAAATTTAAGCTCCTGAGAAATTTGAGGTATTAATTTGGAATTTTTTCATTTGCTTTCTAGTAGAAATAGTAAACAGAGTTTTATTTCTCTTTTTATAAGAGTACTAAGACTTGCACTAAATAATACTCTTTTGAGATGTGTGTGAATTACTGTGTGCTTTTAATACTTAATTGGGCCGAACAAGAATCTTCACTGCACTCTCTCAATCAGTAAATTCTGGTAGACATAATAAAGGCACCAAATAAATGACGCATATTCGATTTTATAGCGAACTAGTGTAAAATAGAGCGTCTTTAGAGTATTTAGATTTGCAAATTTACAGAAAAAATTAAGAGTGCGTGAATCGGGGCTGCGAATAAATAGAATATGGTCAATGAACTGCAAACGTTGATAAAAAAAAAACACCCAGGTCTTTGATTGTCGTGAGATATTCAAGTGAATAGGATTTATATCAATGGGTTCGTTTTTGCAGTATTTATGATAATTGCATATTTGTTCATTCTGATCTTTATCTTGTTTTAGTTACACGATTACGTCCGCCTAGGCAAGGACGCCACAGCTAAGTAACGACAAAAGATCATTAATATAAACATTGAACGATAGCGGACCGAAGTTCGAGCCGTGAGGAACATCGGAAGAAGCAATGAAAGTGGAGGAATAAAGATCATTATAGCAGACCTAACATGAGCGATTATAAAGATAGGGATCTATCAAGTCTACTAAGAATGAAGTAAAGCCAAATTAACTAAGTTTGGATAATAATATAGTATGGTCAATAGTAACTAGGGCCTTCGCGAAATCGGTATAAACCACATCGACTTGATCTTTTGAGTCAATAGAGGAACTGAAATATTAAGTAATCTTGGTCAAATTAGTTAATTAATGTTGACCTACCAGACATACACCAATGATGCTGCTTGGAGATAAAACATCGAATAATTTTTTTATGTCAAAACAAATGATCAAAGAATTTAGAGCACCTGGACAAAATAGTAATTGGCCTGCAGTTAGAAATATGATATTTGCTACCTTTTTTAAGTGTAGGTGCAATACTGTTTTCCTTGCACACATCCGAAAACGTAGATGTGAGGAGAACAATATTAAAAATAGTGCATAACGGGTTGCATAGAATAGAAGCACAATCCTTGATTAGAAAGTTAGGTGGGTTCATCATGACCAGATGCGTAGTCTGCCTCGAGGTGGTTTATGGTTTTAGCGTATAACTCTCTGAAAAGATTCCGTTGTAAAAGTTGTTCAGACATTCCAGGAGAGTCGACGAGAATGAAATTATCTGTGGCACACATTGATCTGTGTAAGTTTTGAAAAATATAATCTATTATAATGCATGAATAGACGAGATTTAATAGCTCAAGGTTTCTGTCTCTTATGCAGTGTCACTAGTCAGTATTTACTTTCCTAAAAACTATTTGAAAATACATTCTCCATTTGCATTCTTCACATTAAAATTAAGTTCTCTCTATATTCGACTAAACTCAATTTTTGAACAAGAATACAACCGAAGTTAATTTAGTTAAGGACTAACGTAATTGCAGCATGCTAGAAAGATGACACTGGCAGTAGCATTACTGATGGCATGGCAAAGCGAAACGACGAATGCAACGTACGGGGAAATTGTTTAAAATTAGTTCTTGGAGAATGTGTTTCACCGACATGACCCGAATAAATAGTTGCCAGTACTGTTGTGTAACTTTTAACGCTGTCATCCCTCTTAAACACTAACCACATGCCCGGAGTTCGTGTATATAAGTGCGGCTCGAACTTCCCCAAAACAATATTGCACGTTCAAATTAAGATTTATTCCCTCAATCGCCGGGTGTCTTTATAGAGGTAATTTGTAATTAGAGTAACTAAAAGCCACAATTTATTTTCCATTTTCCGAACAAAGTATTTACTACCGACCAAGAGGCAATACCTATGGTTAAGTTTACTATATATTGACGGAAACGTTCCTTTCTGCTTCTACTGAAAATGATGATTATATTGTCAAAACGTTTATTATAATAGGATACAATAAAATTGATTCTTTAAATTCAAAAAATATATAAATTTATAATAGAAACAAAACTAACGTATGGAACATAAGTTTTGATAAAAAAATCAAGGGTAAAAATCGATTAGTAGTAAAAATTTTATTAAAACATAAACATTGGGAAATTATTGTACACTATTGCGTCATACAAAAACTAAATTCATAAAACTGATAAGGGCCCATGGTTCTCAATGGCGCCCAATTTTGGTAGAATTCTCCCAATCACTCTCTGGACGACGTTTATATTCACTTCTCGGATCTTCTGGAATA
Organism: Melolontha melolontha; assembly: GCA_935421215.2. NCBI lineage: Eukaryota > Metazoa > Arthropoda > Insecta > Coleoptera > Scarabaeidae > Melolontha > Melolontha melolontha. The sequence goes on along the minus strand of OW285240.1, from coordinate 103,039,501 downwards.
TTCTGGCCCGTATCTGTGCTTCATTTTGGGCTTCCCAATCCTTGTCATAAACTTTCCTGCTCAGTAGTGCCCAAAATTCTTCGATGGGGTGCGCCTGGGGTACGTTGGTGGGATTGTCTTCCTTAGGTACATAATTCGCATTATGTTCAGTTAACCAGTTCTGAGTGATTCTAGCATAATGGCATAAAGCCAGATCGGACCAGAATATTACATCATCATTTGAATTTAGATAGACATTTGCGGATATAGACGTTTGCATCCACAGCTTCACCTCTAACTCTCCCAACATAAAGTCTTGAAATTCCAGCTTGAGGTATAGCGCACCTGACCATAATCTTGTCGGCAAATTTCGCTTTCGGTTTGAGTTTTACGTTGTCAGCACAATTTTCAATATTGGACTTGTAAAAACCATCGTTACCCTTGGATAATTTGAAATATTCCTCATCGTCTAAAACAATAACTCTGTTGCCAATAAAATGTTGACGCCTTAATGTTCGGCAGAATCTGGGAATTCTCTACAGCAGGGTTGCGGTGTATTTGGGACACTTCCTTCTTTTTCGATATTCTAATCCATTTTTGGTCAAAATTCTGCCAACAGTCCTATGCGCAATTCCAAATCTACGGCCTAAAGTGCGCGTAGACGTCCCAACTCTGTCTTGAGCAGATTGGATGAGTCTGTTTACTTCATGTGGGGCCAAAACTGGAGGTCGTCCACTTTTCGGTAAATTAATGCATGGCATACCTTCTACGCATACCTTAATTGTACGGTAAGTGGTTGACAGTCTAATATTTTGGTCTCGAAAAATTTTAACAATCTCGTGTTTAGTTACTCGTCCAACTAAATTATATATAGACTTTCGTATTTCAATATTGTATGACATCTTTCAAAACTATTTCTGACAAATCTAACAGGTCACCATAGTAACTAACAAACGAGCATCTTTTCCAGCCCAGTCGTAACTAGTTTGGACCATTTTTTTCTCAAAACTTATGTTCCATACGTTAATGGTTAAAATCATCATTTTTTTAATACGTTAGGGACGTACAGCTAAAGAGCACGTTACAAGCTAAATTAAAAATATAAAATGAACAAGGTTAGTATTATTGTACTATGTTTTTTAAAAATCTAAGAATTTACACAAATATTGTAGGTAGTGAGAAAATGTGGCCCATCTGTTCGGCCCTAACTGATATGCTATAGGGTACTAAACATGTTAACGCATAAAATTTTTTTTAATAAACTAAATGTACATTTCTATTATCGTCTAAACAGTTTTTAAATAAATAGAATTAACAAAGGTAAGTTATTTAAATCTAATTGATCATTAAGTAAAATTTATAATTGTTTTAATTTATTGATTTCTAAACTTCCCAGTAAATTTAATTTATTGCTTTTATTTTCTAAATATAGAGTCAGAAAATCCTTATTGAAAGTGTGGTTTTTCTCTAATAGATGATTACCAGAAGTGGAATCTTGTTCTTTTATTTCTAAACAAAGAACAATTTTCAGCAATGCGTTTTTCAAACGATATTCTTGTTTGACCAATATATATCTTACCGCATCCACATATTAACTTATAGACTCCAGATTTCTTATTTTTATCTGTTGCTTTAATATAGGGGGGGGGGGGTCACCTTGGACCCTTTCTTCGTTGTTTTAACGTAATTATTGTGTATCTTAGTGCAAGAGTTTTGTTTCACAAACAGATGGATACTTCTACATCGGTTCCTTAATACTATGTTTTAACATATTGAAAAATCATACTTAACAAAATTTGTAGTAGGGATTTAGCAAGTAGAGTAAAATGTGACCAGTGTGCCCCAGGCCAGGGTTCCCTGGACAGGATCATGGGGTTGAGTGGACACATTATTTCTAAAAAGAAAAAGGTAATGTAAACATAAATAAAACTTAAAATATATTTAACCAATGTTATAAGAGTCCATATCAACATTAAAGCGGTACTAACTAAACTGCGGTATCAATCCGTGCTGAAGTTGAGCGCATTTTACTAAATATTCAACAAACATTGCTTCTTCATCATTGTCAAATACTCTGCGAGTTAAATAATTAGGCATCATTGAAGATACGTCTGCAAGAGTGGCAGTATCCCAAGTAATACCACTATCTTCACATTTTTGTATGTATCTTTTAAGTGTCGTTCTGGAATACAAAAATTAATTGCAGGTCATTTTATTGATACGCTTCCATCTAATGTGCTTCTAATAGCCTCAAACATAAGGCCTGGATCAGTTTTACCAATATCTGTCCTTCTTTTTCTGTTGCGAACCATCGTGTTCTCTGTCTAAAAAGCAAAAGATTCAAAGCCAGAAAAATATGCAAGTCAGAAATTGGGATACAGTGGTCACTCCTTAAAAATACATTCAGATCAGTGTCCACTGTGCCCCAATGTTTACTAAAATATATTTTTTGTTTCAAATTAATTAAAGAAATACTTTTTTCAAATATGACGATATTTTTATAATCTCCATTATTTATCATTCATTCTAGTATTTGCTACTTACCAGCGAAATTCCAGTAAAACTGTCGTGTAAAGACGGGCGCGATATTTTTTCACACCTATTTTAAGCATGGTTAGGGTCACTCTGCCGTCGCGGAACTTATAGGTGAATCGATGATTGCGTTGGTGTGTCGGTACACATTGCAGTGGATTTTTCCCCGCAACATTTAGTGAAAACTTTGAAAAACATTATTTGATGATTAAATTATAATTTTGTAAAATTTAGTTATGAATATGAATTGTATTTTGATTTATTTTTGAATTGTTAGGTTTTGATTAGAGCAGTTCCTGGAAGCCGTTTGGACTTGCTGGGCAATATTCTTGATAACTGTATTTTTTTATGTTTGTATGCGTGCCGCATGTATCCGACAGACACGTCTAGATATTCAAGTGAGAGTGTTGCATATTGGAAGATAAAACTTTTTTATCTTTTATTCCAATTAGATTCGGTTTTTGTTTTTGTATTCATAGTGTTTGTGATTGCTTTAATTCATTATCGAATTTATACGAGTTTGAAAACCTCGTAATTTTGATTTAATTAATCTTTTACTTAAACGTGTTCTCAAGGTTATAGAAAAAATATTTTTTCGTAAGTTGAATTTTATATTATATTATTATTTCTTTATTGTATGCATTTATTGTAATATTAATTGTATGAATTTCTATATATGGATATTAATTAAGATATATGAATGATAAAGATATTTTTCTGTTTCATGTAAATTTTTTTAACGTTTCAATTCTAGAACGTTTTATTGTTCAAGGTTGGTTTTTATACTTGTGGTATCGCGCAGGTGTTTAACATTTCGGTTTGACAGTTTCTTCTGTTTATATTTGAGTTTGTTTTTCTGGGGTGAAGGAATAAAAATATCTTTAAAATTTATTAGTTTTTAATTTAGTTCGCGAGTCATTAGAGGACGTTCAAATTTGTTTAGCGGTTATTACCAGCAAATTTTGTTTACCTCTATGTGTTATTGTTATACACAGTTCTTTAAATTTCTTAAAGAATCAAATTTTTTTTATTTTTTTTTATTAAAATACTTATTCGAGCATTGTGATTTTCTCTTTACCTTTGTGTGAACTATTGATTCTGGCGCCGGAGAGGAAAGCTGTCTCATAAAAGTAATTAACCGATTGAGCATCAAAGTTGGACAGTGTTGTGGTGAATAGTGGTTCATTCAACTACGAACTCACTATTCATAGCAATATGTTTAACATCTCATTCATAGCTGGCGATCCTTATATAGGTATATAAGTGACCACTGTACCCCGGTGTCCAACCAGCTCCGCTCTCCCCACCGCTTGTAACTTTTCGTCAGTGAAAGGTCTGCCATGTGCCATATTGAATATAAAGTCGAATACTTTGTTTTATAGTCTCAACATCTTTAGCAAGCACAAACTTGTCAACGCATGCCTGTAGTAAACGCTTATTAATATACGCTATAAGAATCTGTGGTCACAGATACGAGTACAGACTTGTTACTGTATATACATCTATATCTAAAGTTTACACTACTTTTTTTACTCTTAACAATCAAACAATATATTACAGTTGAAAATACAGTCAAATAAAATCCTTCATATTGACCCGAACGGCGTGTGTGTTACATTTGGAAGAAAATACATAATATTAAAAAAATAAAATATGAAATAACAAAGCCCTAACATTAACAAATAAAGTCACTATTTCCAAAAAGAAAAAGAAATTAAACAAAAACACAATTTAGGATTTTCTTTCGGGTCAAATAGACCCGAACAGTACAGCAGGGTTAATAATATTCCACGATTACGATATTTTTCCTGCTTTTATTGCATAGAGATTAGCATTTTTAGAAAGATATTCGACAATATCTTTTAGACTAATGGATGAAACGATAACTTCAAAGTATAATAAATATTTTTTTTTTCGAAACATAAACTTTTTTATCATTCAAATTTTTTTTTCAAGAGAAGACAATGTGACACCGTATATTTAACACGCGATAAATCCTATTTTTAAGGAGTGAATGCAACTATCGCTCCCGCTACAAATGCCTCGAATAAACCCATTATCGCCATCTTACTTATTGAAACAAGTTCCGGAACACCAATAAATCTTGCGATTTTGCCTTAGCTGGGTCGAGATTTATGAACTATCGCGGAAAACGAACGGCAAAGAAACTTGTGCGATAAATTCCGCGTAAAAAGAATATATGATTCAATAAATATCTCTTTTTATGAATATCCGTTGACGTCTCGGATACTATTCGTAATTTAATCGGAAAAAATGGTTCAGCTTACGATTGCATGTGGAAGAAACAAGTGACTATATCGTATATAAGAAATATACGAGGAAGTGTATCGATATGCATAGTCGGGTATTAAATTCTGTTTCAAACTGGATATAATATAGTTTAAGTTGGTAATCCTTAAAAAGTCCTCCATTGGAGACTGTGGCTAAGTAAAAAACTTTCAGTAAGGTGTACCGTCCTTACCACATTAATATTAGTATCCTAGAAACTTATTTCGACAACTAAGTTGTCATTTTCAGTAGAAAGATGTAACAGTGTTGAACTCGACGGTGCACTTTCTATCTACTGAAGATAGCAACTTAGTTGTCGTCGACATAATTGTAGATAGAATACCATTATCAATGGGATAATATAAAAGTAACCTTTTTAAAGTTTTATTTGATAGTGCTTGCATGTAAATTTAAGGCTATGTTCCTTAAGTTTATAGAAAGTATTTGACATTAATAAGCTTTCTTTGTTAAAACAAAAAAAAATAATGGAATGGAGCGTAAAAAAGAATAATAATAATAATAATAATAATAATAATAATAATAATAATAATAATAATAATAATAATAATAATAATAATAATAATAATAATAATAATAATAACTTTATTAGCAACTGGTATATACATGCACAATAAATTTTGAAAAATATAAATTATTAGAAAGTTAGAAAAATAATGTAACCATTCTCAGAAGACTTAAACTAAAAGTTTCCCTTAACATATTCCACCACAAGGATTTTAAATCTACTCAAACTACCACTGGATTTCAGGCGCGTAGGTAAACTATTAAAGAGTTTCAGTATGTTCACAAACATATTCTTGGTTGTGTCACATCCTATTATAGTTTTCTATATTGAAATCGTTGGTATTTCAGGTTTCGTAGTTGTGAATTTGATCGACCGTTGTTAATTTACTACTTAAGTAAGGATGGATTATACCAATTTTAATTTTATAGATGAAAACCATTGTCTTACATATTAATAGACTTAAAGTTTCTAGCATTAGATTAATAGGGGTATATCTATTACATTTTAATACTATTCCCAAATCCCTATTCTGTAGTTTTTGGAGTTGCTGTATCTCATTCTCATTTATACCAAATAAAATGGCAACGCAAAAATCAAAATGTGGTGCTATTAAAGACTTAAACAACAACAGCCGGTATACAGCAGGATGCACAGACTTATAGAGAACAGGGGCCACTCGGGAAAATTATAAGCCAAGGACGGGCCACTACAAAGAATACTTATTAACACAAATATTTTTATTTTTAAATAGTATGAATTACTACAAATGATAAAAATATAAGAACATTCAAAAATATTTCTTGTAATTATGTAATCGTAATGTAATCTAATCATTACAATGTAATATTTCATGTTTTATTATTTTGATGCATGACATTGCATTAACCTAACAATTTTGTTTATGTTTGGCCACACGTAAAATTGCTTCCAGATTTTCATTTTCCAGACGGTTTCGATTTGTTGTTTTGTTAAGTTTCATCACAGAAAATATTTGTTCACAAATATACGTCGATCCAAATAAGCTTGCGCATTTCAATGCATTTATTCGCAACTCTTTATAAGCGGTTTTGTCAACGCAACGGTAAAAGTTGAGTAAACTACCTTCATTATTATTATTCCCAAACACATTCACAAAAAAAGAACTACATCGCCCTATCACCGTAATTATCCAGACCGGGCGCAGAAGTAAATTCGGAAGGGCGTCGTTACTTCACATTAATTATGTGGACGGTATGCGAGTTACTTCGGCTGTCTGACAACAGGCAGCGCCGAATTTACTTCTGCGCCCGGTCTGGATAATTACGGTGATAGGGCGATGTGGTTCTTTTTTGTGAATGTGTCTGGGAATATCCTTTCTCCAGCAGGGGCGTACCGATGAGCCTGTAGAAAGGTGAAATACGTATCTACGTCTCTGGGGGTAGGCTATATTCGGACACGTTCACAAAAAATATTAATAGTGAACCTGCATTTGTGTTCTTCACACCAGATTTTTAATAATATTTTATATTATTAAAAATACCTTTGTATTATACAAAACTGGTGGGGTTTACCTACTCATGTATGTTTCAATTATTCTGAAGATGTATATTCATTCTAAGTATGTAAACCAAACAAACGTCAAAATTTTAGTGCATTCTGAGGTTATGTCTCACTAGAATACTTACTGTCAGGTAAAAATAAAGATAGAGCAATGCGTTAGAGTGAAAACGGTCATTTGACCTATTTTCAAATGCGACTTCGTAGTTGTTAGAAAATAAAGGAGCCATACAATACTATGAACAAAATAAAGATAGGACATGTATGAAGAAAATACGGTATTTTTATTTAAATCATATGAGATTAGAAAACAAACGGAAATATACGTATTATAATACTTCACTATAGAAAAAAATCGATTGGTCACTAGATACAACAAAACATTCAAAATTTGGACAAGAACACGGCTTTTTAGAATGAAGATATGCAGTTTAAAGATTTTCTACATCTGAAAAAGTCGTTGCCGTTACTGACTTTATAAAAGGAAGAAGACGTCGCAGAAGGAGATATTCAATTAATTTCTATCACGGACAACGTTTCTAGTCAGTTTTAAAATTTACTTTCATCGTAAACTTGTATAAAATTGTTAATTTTTCATGCGTTCTTAAGCTTAATTGAAGGCTTTGGTGCAAGAATCGGTTAAACGCCATTTTTCACGAAAATGACTTAGCATCAAAAACCTATACTTGTCGATATCCCTCATCGTTTGGTACAAGAATCGTCCATGTATCTCTCATAGAAACGATGTTATACTTCACATAGCTTGTTCTTGCTCCAAACGCAGTTGCATATCACAAACATGAGCGAATCCGTTCGGGAGCAAGAATCGGCTATGTTTGTCGCATGACCGTTTCTTGCCGCCAATGGCACCAGTTTTGATAAAACATAACCTACAAATATTAGACGTTTAACCTAAGTTGGTGTAAAGTGATTCATGAAAAGAAAATGAGTGAAACTAGTGAAGTGGATCCCTATCACACTTCAGATGATAGTGATGCTGATCCCGATAATTCACAAAGCAGCTCAGATTCTGAAAATGCAGTTAATTTGCAAAATAACAATAACGAAGTTCAACCAATAATACAAAAAGGAAAGAAGCGTATGCGAAATCCAGAAGAATGGGTTAGAAATCAAAGGAAAGTTAACAGAAATAGTGGAAAACAATATATAAACAGTGCAGGCAATGTGGTACCTGAAAAAGACAAGGACCGAGGTGTCAATGCAAAGGAAATTGCTTTAACTTATTTACGGAGTTGCAGCGAGACAAAATTTTTACAGAGTTCTACGGAAAGAAGTGCCATAATATTCAGGATGCGTTTCTGGGTTCTTTAATATCCGCAAATGAAGTAAAAAGAAGAAGAAAAACAACTACTGATAATAATCCAAAAAAAAAAATTTTTCGTATACGTATAATATTAAAGTAGGGACCACAAACGTTAAAGTATGTAAAATAGCATTTTGCAACCTATTCTCCGTGCATAAATCTCGCGCACAAAGAATAGCAGCATCACGTGCTTCTGATGGCAATATAGTGTCAAAACAAGATATGCGAGGAAAACATTCCAACAGACCGAATAAGGTAGCTGATGATGTTGTAGCCACCGTGCGTGAACATATCGAAAGTTTTCCTCCTAGGGAATCTCATTATTCGAGGAGCGAAAGCCAAAAGAAATATCTACCGGCTGAGCTAAACGTAAAAATTATGTATGAAATGTACTTAAATAAATATGAACAGGAGCAGTACGAATTACTAAAGAAGAAAGAACAAACAAAACCAAGAATCACATATGACTTTTACTACAGATATTTTGTACATTTTAACTTGTCATTTGGCTTTCCTCGCATATTTTTTGCATATTTTCACGGATAACTGTGGGGGTCAAAATAAGAACGCTGTAGTTCTTCATTTTTTAATGTCCCTAGTTAAAAATGGAACTTTGTCGAAGATTGTTCATCACCTGCCAGAACCAGGCCACAGTTTTCTCCCGTGTGATCGGGACTTTGCTCAAATAGAGAAAAAGAAACGCAGAAAAGAGCTAGTCTACCTTCCTGAAGAGTGGTATTCTCTAGTCGAATCATGTGGAACCAAGTTTATTGTGGAACGTATCACACAAGATATGATTTTAGACTTCAAGTCGCATCTTGATCCATATTTTAAAAAATCTGCCGTGGTTAAGAAAAAGCCTTTTACCATTTCAAAATATAGACTTTTTCTATACAGTGAGGAACATCCAGATAAGGTTTTTATTTTTTAATTAGTTTAGTGTTTATTGTTATATTATTTTTATATTTCAGGTCTTTGTATCAGAAAGTCACTGTCGAGACTTAACAGAAGGTTATCCTCTATTCAAGTCACCTGTACCTGAGTCTATTGACTTAAATGCTGCTCCTCTTGCATACAGTGAGAAGTTGGCAATAAAGTCAAAGAAATATGAGAGCATAATGCCGCTTGCAAAAAATTATATACCGCCTGCTTATTTTTATCCTTTTTACGACGACCTCAAGAAACTGGATGATGAAAACCATGATTCCGATTAAATTATTATATTATTAGTTTAGTTTAGTTCATGCAATATTTTGTTTTTGTTTTGTGCTAGGTAACTTTCATGGTGTTTTATTTCTTTGTTGTTGTCGTTATTTGCTTGATGACAATAAATAATATCTTTAAACTCTTTATTTTAATCTTTTTATATTATTAATATTTAATTTGCTACCAGTTTCGCAGATGTTGGTTGCGAAAACCGGCTATGTGCAATTTTGAAAAATTGTTTTCTCTAGTATTTTGTAAAGCAAGATTTGCTAAATATCAGTTAAAATAACTATTATTATATATTTATACTGTTGACAAAAGATGTAGTCCTAGTTTAGAAAAATATTATCAAAAACCAGTTTTTCCTTGTTTTCTCAAAACTAGGTTGTCTTCACATAGCCGGTTCTTGCACCAACCCCTTCAATTGTTCGTAAAAGCGTTTACATTTTATTTTATTTAAATTAATCGTTAATTTCGTTACATAATTAATTTTCTTTTATTTTGTAATATCAAACGAAACGTATGCCCCGCAGAGTTTGATTATTTATACAACGAAGAAAGGTTTGTATGCAATCACGGAATCGCAAAATCTTGAAGTCCATAGAGTAACAAATTGAAATCTTAAGCATACAAGGATAATTAAATTATAGTAAATTAATTATAATTTATGTTATATAACAGAGCGATAACGCAAGATATTTTGGAGAATACGTAAGGACTTGGTCTCACAAGAATTTAAAGATATCTGTGTTTTGTTTGTAATAAAAGATTAACATAAATCTAGTAAAATCAAATTAAAATTTTATAGTGTGAAGATAAATATTTCATGCGGTAGGGATTATATCTCACCAAATATTGAATAACTCACTCTTTTAGTACAACAAATTAATAAATAATTTATAATGTTTACTGAGTTCATGATTTATAATTGTATATTGAAGCATGGACAATAAATGTATTTAATTTGATATCATGGCGTTTTATTTCTTTACCTTTTACATTGGGTTCTAGGCCTAGTTACAAAGGACCCGAAAGCAAATTCTGAGAGCAATACATATTGAAAAAGTTAAACAGTATATATGCGTGTGTAACGATTTACATTTTAATAATTCGAGCTCGACTTATAGAGTCAAACTGCCAGCAATATGTATACATATTGTAATTTAATTGAATATGACGCTAATTTAGTAACTGGATAATTTAATTTGTTACATTGGTAATTATTTTAAATGCCTACCTAAGCGAGAGGTTATTTATTTTGTTAAAGTTTTAATATTATAATATTTTATAACGAGAGTAACACAGAAATAATAATAATATTACTATAAAAACGTAGAAAATGTAGTTATTTTTTATAGCTGTATATATACGTATTTTAATTAAACAGCAAAGAAGTCTGCCAGTCGTAATAATTAAAAAATTAATAATTGAATAAAATGACATTTTATAAAGCATATACGCGTTGACATTGCATACCGACATGATTAAACTTTATTACATTCGACAATGTTTAACTTTGGCAGCAGTAATTGTTAGCGTTAAAACCGCATACTAGGATCTCCTACACATATATTACATTTTCGAGAGACATGACTTGGGGATGATGCGGTTAATGTGTGGGCCAAACATATTCCCGGCATTCACAACGTTTAACTCATAATGTATAAAGTGGCGGTGTACTACGTACACTAAATGGTGTTAACATGACAGGAACGTTGTCGCACGTACTAAAATAAATTTATAATTTCTTGCATATTTACGTTAGACTTAAAACACAACAATTGCGTCCATATAAGAATTACAAATAAAAACACAGGCCTACAATGATTTTCCCCTTTAAGATCTTACAATTAGTAGCGTTCTCAATAATTTTTACTGCGCTGATTATGAGAAGATAGTCAAAAAATTCACGATGTCAGAATATTTTTTTATTTAGCATTTTAGATTTTGCTTAAACTTGCTGGGAGGACTCAATTCGAAAATCGATAAAACTTTTTTAAACTAGTTCTAACTAATTGCTAATGCAAGTAATGACTCTATTAGGATAATAGATTAAATTCCCAATTATAGTTTGTTAAATACTACATAATTAAAATAAGTAATACATATTCATTACGGTAAAAAATGGTGATTTTAGCTTCATTATGTAATGAGTCTATTAATTAAAATTACTTAATGAAATGTGAATATATTGAAAGTTCTCAAAGTAGAAGATCTCTGGAAAAGAAATCCCGCAAAATTAATTTTTTTGTGAAATTAATAGGCACTTAAAATTGTTTCTGCCTCCTTTACACATTAACCCGGGAATGATGAAACAATTTGTGAAGACTCTAAATCAGTGGCGGCTCTAGGTGGTTCACATAGAGAGTGCATAATTTCAAAATTAAAAAGTGTAATACAAAAACGCTTACCCAATCCTTATAAATTTCACCGACGTACTGTTCCAGACAGGTACTGTTCATTGTAGAGTTTGTTTTGAGGGAATAGTAAATATTACACAGTTTAATTACATCTGACGATAAACGAAGTCCATTTTAAGTGTCTTTGACTTGCAGAACAGTTCTATCACTTTTTCATTAAAGTTTGGGAAATCATTTATACATTCTTTTTCACAAGATAACATAGTGAGGGTTTAATCTCTCTTCTTTCATTGTATTTCTCAGGAAAGTTTTTATTCTCTTCAGCCGTGAAAACTGGCGTACCGCTTCGGACGTTGTCATTGGGATTGTAATGACAATTTTTAAAAGCGTAACAACTTCATTAAAGGTGTCGCTTAATCCATCCAGCAGAAGACCTAGCAGACCTACAGCACTGACTTCTATATTTTGCCTAAATTCTTCTCTAGAATATAGAACGCTTAATTTAGTTCGTAGTCTGCTTTCATTGAGGCATGGATAAAATTTTACTGCTTCTTTAAGGCAATCTTCCGGAAATTTTTTTTTGAAAAGAGGAGAACTGTTTAAAAGAAATTAAGTTTGCTAATATTAAGTGCCCTGTATACCGAAATCTAGTTTTTATTTCTAGCAAAATAATATCGCACACTTCAATAGTTTCCCTCCTTCTTTGGCTACCATCAGTAACTCTTCGCCGCTTTGATGGTCGAGGAGTCAGTTCTGGGTCATTTTGTTTAACCAACTGATTATCTGTGTCAGCGATTTCGGTTCGAATTTTTCCAATAGCGCGTTCAAAATTATCTAAATTATTTTTGATTTTTAATGCATCTGTATTGACATTTCGTAATTGATTAAACAATATGTCCACATGTGGCATAATTTTATGAAAGAAAGTTAACCGATAGATAAAATTTTCCTCCTCTAAAATTCGCAAATTGGCACTAGCTTGATGAATGGTAGTTTGTAAACTAGCTTTTCCCTCGATTTGTTCTAGATCTTCAATTATTTTTTCTCGGTGCTCATATATTGTATTCACTGTCCTAGAATTGAAGTTCCATCTTATTTTTGAAGAACGAGGTAAGCTTTTTCTCTGAAGGAATTCCTCCAATCTTGCAGCTCGTTGTGGTGAAGTGGAGAAAAATGTACATAATCCCGTCAGATTGGCAAAAAAATTCTGCAATTACTACTGCTCGATGTAGCGTGTGACATAATTAGATTTGTCTGATGTGCATAACAATGTACAAAAGTAGCCCTTGGCTACTGGTCTTGGACATATCTTTGCACGCCGTTAATAGCACCACCCATGACTGCTGCACCATCATAGCTCTGTGCAATCAGTTTTTCTGGGTCATCAACAAGCAAACTAATTTCGTTAAGGATGGAGGCAGATAAAGAATTAGCATCATGTCCACTAGGCAGAAGAAATTTCCAAAATCTTTCGACCGGTCTCGCGTTCACAATATATCTTAAAAGAACCACCAACTGTAACTGATTGGACACATCTGTGGTTTCATCAGCTATCACAGATATGAAGTCGGTTGCTTTAATTTTAATGGCAACTTGTTCATGATACCCGTTCAACATTGCATCAAGCAGCTCATTCTGTATCGTTTTTGATAATCCCTTAAAGGCCGGTGCTGCTTCGATGTGATCTCTGAGCGATTTATCCAATTCTGCCGTAAAATTTATAAATTCCCGAAAAATGCCCCTGTTATTCGACGTTTGCTGTTCATCATGACCCCGAAGTGCCAGTTCAAACGCGCCATAAAATCTAATTCAATTTATTATTAAATTTAACACATGCCTATTTTTTGTTACCTTTTCATTGTGTTGTTGAAGTGCTTTTCTATATGATGAATCTAAAACATTCTGAATGTTATTTTTTCCTAACATTCTTAGACTAAATATATTTTTCAAATGCCCTTCGGAAATTTCATGTTTAATAATTTTAGCACTAAGATGAATTAAGTCTCTTATTCCGTTCTTTGACCAAGACGGTTCACCACCAAACAAAAGACACGGAAAACAAAACAAAGTATTTTTAATTTCACACCCACAAATCCAGTCATTTTCCTGATAAATATTCATTTTGAATTTTCTTATAACGTCTTTACCTTTAACAGATTGCTTATTTTCTAAACATAATTGAGGCATCGGCCGTTTAAGATTTTTTACTGCGATTTTTTCATTATACGTTAACCGCGAAAACGCGTTGTTCTGTAAAAAAGATATCGTATTTATTGTAACAACGCCCGAGAGCAGTCTGGTTCAGTTGCTCCAACGCTATGTATTATACGACATTGAAGTACGGCAAAATACAGTTCTCCCCACCATCAATGTAATATTAATGCCTTAAGAGAGCAACAGTTGGGCTTTGCTCAGCATATCTGTGACGACGATCGGTACATGTACGTTGTTAGCGTGCCACGTTCCTCGTCAATAACTATGAATACATAATATATATAATAAATAAATACTATCACAGTTAGTCGCCGCTTGGTTTGTTTTGTTTCATAATTCCAGGGGGTGCAATTGCTCACTTGCTCTCATTAAAGAGCCGCCACTGCTTTAAATAAAGAAAGAGAAGGTTTCAAATATCTGCATACAATTTTCCCATCATTGTCAGGCGCTAAACCAAAAGAAGGAATTTTTGTTAGACATTAGAAAATTAATGAATGATGAAAAATTCAGTCTAAAAATCTTTTAAGAAGGTGTTTCAAAATATCTTAGGTAACAATAAAAACCCTGATTTTAGATAAATAGTGGCGAATATGAATTTTGGCTTAATGGGCTGTTCTATGAGCATTAAACTTCACTAAAAGGCACTCAGAAAAACAGAATAATCAGTCAAATCAGTTGTTTTCGGAATTAGCACTTTTCTTTGTATGAATTTGTTTAGAAATGTATATTTGGTGAAAATATAATGGTATTAGTAAGGTATAGTAATTTTTGTGTTATTTATTTAATTTTTATGCCTTTTTTGGAATTTTATGCCGTAACAAAATATGTCTTTTTAATGCTTCTTTTGTTAAAATTTTGTGCCTTTTAAGTGTCTCTTTAAGTGCCTTTTTCTGTTATATATATAACTCCAAATTTGCGGGCCTGTAATATATGACATTAGTAACAGTAAAATTTGTTTAATTAATATAACTGATGTTATTCAGAATTTATCCAGTCGGTCATTGCATGATTAATTTTGCTACAAGAAAGTATTCCACAACTAGAAGAACACTACAAATTATCGAAGCTAAAATATGCAATGCACGTCGAAACAAGTCTAGATTTGTTTTCACATGACATGCGGTTGGAAATGGTTCAAGTTTCAAATATTACAGTGTTAGTTTTGTATTAAAATATAATTTTCAAGTGTTTGTTAGTGAGTTGCTAGTTAAAATGATGTGCAAATTAATTAATAAGACTACCAACGCTTAACTCTAGCTCATCTTCTGATGAAGTCATTAATAATATAATTGATGAAATATTGAGAATGAACATTTGAGTTTTAATGTAAACAGACCGATAAGTTAAATATCAGTGAATTTATATATATATATATATATATATATATATATATATATACATATATATATAATTTATTTTTTGTGACCTTATATTTTACACAGGCTGTCACAGGCTGGTTTTATGAGTACTGTGTTTCAGACTACATTTACTTTTTTCCAGCGCCATCTTCAATTCCTAGCGATTGTTAATTTTTTTTTTTCAAATTGCCCGGTATATATTTTTTTGCATAATTGAATAGAGATTTTCTTTCCTGAATCCATTGATGTGCAAAACATCAATTTTAATTAAAGTTAGAAGAAAATTTATTAAAACACCGTCTGTATATGCTCTGAGTCACTTGTGTTATACTGTAGTGTGCGATGGAAAAATAACACATTACGCATATGTAACTGTCATCTTTGACTTTTCGGTACTTAACAAGCATATTTTGACAGTTTTGAAATAAATCATGAATTTAAATCCACTTACCGACATGCCACAAGTTTATTTTGAGTATAATACAAGTCACTTTAAGAGAATGTTTGGAAAGTGTTTTAATTTTTTTCTCTTCTGAATTTATAATTAAAATGAATGTATTGTACATCAATGGATTCAGGAAAAAAATCTCTATTCAATTATGAAAAAATATATACTCTGCAATTTAAAAAAAAATTGAAAATCGCTAGGAATTGAAGATGGCGCTGGAAAAAATTAAATATAGCCTCAAACATAGTACTCATCAAACCATTTCATTTTGTACCTATCTCATGAGTATTGAAATATAAATAACAGAGTTACAGCTTGGGGCGTTTTTTGTGTGACCGCCTGTATAATTTCTGTGAAGTTTTTTCGGTGTTTTGTAGGTCAAGTATAAACGATTGGTTATTTTAAAATGTTTTTATTTCTCATACAGTTTCGAAGTCATGCTCCTTTTTCAATGAACTAGAACCGAAAATACTTCCATGCATAATTATGTTATATCGCAAATGTTAAGACTAGCAAACCTATCTTGATCCTGAGTATAAGCATATTAAACCTACACTTGAGCTAACTGGGTAATATAATATAAGCATTATATTATTCTATGCAAGCACCATTTCCATGTTTTGATTTTCTTTATTTAAAAAATTGGAGTATAATAATAACTACACAGCATCATTAACTTTGTATCAATATATTATCTATATATGTGTAATATATGTATGTATACACATATATGTTGGCCCGGCTTATATCCAGCGCTTTTCACTTCCAATTATTCACACCCCTATTGGCCATTGCCTCTCCGACATCTTCAATCCAATTTCTTCTTAGCCACTCTTTATTTCATATTCCTTGTTTCATAACTTTTACAGAATTCTCGTATCTTTCTGGGCTTTCAGAACTTTTTTTTATATTTTCACTTCGTTCATCCTTGTTAAGAGATCCAACCATCTAATTGAATACGCTGATGGAAAAAAGTGACGAGCACACCCTCTATAATCTGAACGTGTCAAGATAAATGCGTAGACTTATCGTAGCATTAAGGTTTCGTCTAGACGAATTTGCACAGCGAGTTTTGACTTTTTCTATTGCTGCACTTTTTACTGAGTGCCTCCGACAGCTGCAATATGTTGTCTCCATGGAGACCGATGCGGGGAGGGAGAAACCGGTTATTGTTAGTGTGGTGGAAGCGGGTAGCTGTAGTCGTACTTTGTGCGTGATGGAAGGCCGTTCGCGTTAACTGAGTGAGTTTGAGCTACGAATGGTTGTGGGCATGCACATGACAGGAGTATACTTCCGTGATATCTCGCGCCGTCTCGAGCGGTCAGTATCGGCAGTGCAGCGGGCATGGCGAGAATAGATGGAGCAAGGACGTACGCACCGTCAGCCGCAAGCGGGACGGCCCTGCGCGTGCACAGAACGCGAGGATCGCGCCCTTGTGCACAGCGCTTTAGCGTCGCGTACGTCTTCCTCAAGGCAACTTGGAGATATTTAGCCAGCAGGAAGAGAAGACGTACTCACTACGCGAACTGTACGGGGGCGTTTGCTAGAAAGTGGACTGCGAGCGTGCTGTGCGTTGTAGCGGATTCCACTGACTTGCGAGCACCGCCGTACACGGCGCCAGTGGGTGGCAGCAAGACACCAGTGGGTTGTCGAGTGGAAGGACATTTTGTTTTCCGACGAATCAAGATTCGAATTGAGCACCGATGACGCGCGAATTTTAGTTAATCGGAGACGTGGTGAGCGTCACCTCGCGGAGTGCATCCAACCACGCCCTATCCACCTCTAGCAGGGCATTATGGTAAGAGGTGCGATTACACATGGTGGACGTACACGTCTGCTGCGTATACAGCATACGATGACGGCTACCCCGGGTAACGTTGAGGAGTTATGGAGGCGAGTTGAAGCAGCATGGTTGAACATCTCTCCCGCTGCCATGCAACTACTTATTGACCCCATGCCTCATCGTGTAGCGATGGTACGCGCCGCTTGCGGGGGATACTCCCGCTATTAATTCACCAGTTCTCAGCAGGGCTGCGCCGTTCTCCAGGTGAGGGTAACTTATGCTACGTTATACCAAATTTCATTGCGTTAGAACCACTTCTTCATTTTATACAGGGTGTGCTCGTCACTTTTTTCCAACAGTGTATCAAAATTGACAATACTGGGCTCCACATACAGGCTTTCCATCTCTTTAGTCTTTCTCTTCCGGCATGTATTTCTTTCTTTGGTTTGACGCCTTTGTTTCTCACACTTCATTCTATTCTTTATTCTCGTATATATAAGATACTACATGGATTGTCAATGACACTGCTTTACGATAATAGACAATACATGTAAATTTTTCTAAAAGTATTTTCTTTTCGTATTTCACATTGAGCTCTGAAGTGAAAGGAAACGA
This sequence comes from Melolontha melolontha, assembly GCA_935421215.2. Taxonomy (NCBI): domain Eukaryota; kingdom Metazoa; phylum Arthropoda; class Insecta; order Coleoptera; family Scarabaeidae; genus Melolontha; species Melolontha melolontha. The sequence continues at coordinate 103,021,331 of OW285240.1, read as the reverse complement.
TAGGTTTTATACGGGCAATATAGTGAAATGCTCTGACAATGTTAAGTACAAACATAAAAACTATATTCGGTGATAAAATCTTTGTTTGATGCGCTATTTCCATGAGTGGTATATCCGGTTGGAAGAGTATGAGGTGAAGCTTTGAACAGTCAGAGCTATATTAATAACTGTCTTTCCAATTTTTTTTAATTCATGAACATTCATGAACATCATGCTGACAACAATGTCATGTTTTGGTCGGACTTGGCATCGTGCCATTACTCTAGAGATACCCAAACTAGTTTCAACAACACCATATACCTTTTGTTCCTAAAACGATAATCCTCCAAACTTGCCTCAGCCTCACCCAACAGAGGATTTTTGGGTGTTACTATCGCAGAAGGTTTATCATGAAGGGTGGGAAGCAGAAAGGGAGGAACAATTAAGACGGAGAATTTACGATAATCTAAGAGAACTGGAATTGGAGTAGGTCCAGCACTTTGATCAGAGACACTCGCTGGAATTAGCGTTTGGTAGAGGAGCATACACTTACATAATTTAATAATATCAGTCTCGAGTGAGTATTAAGTTGCACTTTATGATAACTAATAAGTTTGAGAATAAATTTAATCGTTAAAGAAAATTCGTATTTTGAGCCAAAGCTTTTAGTACATGCGTTAGTTAGTTATTTAGTTTGTAGTATATAATTTTATAGAAGAGCAGAAAATCTTATATTAAATGTTAATATAGAAAAGTGCAGACGATTATTTTCAATTAAAAGGAAAGTATTTCCTTAACATATTTTAAACTCCGTTTTGAGTTTAACTAAATCGAACGTTTTATTTTTAGAAGATAAATTAGGTAAGTCATTTTATTTAAAAACTTAATCAAGTAGTAGCTCCAAAATGTCTAAAGAGAATACAGTCTCTTGTCTTAACGATGAAAAATTCGAAACCTCAAAGGAACGACAGTAATTATAAGGAAGCACCGAAATTGGAAAATGTTTACGCACAAATACATTCACCGAAAACAAATTTCTCCCTTCCCTCATATATTTCGTTTGGCGAAACGTTCTCGAAACCGTATAATACAGTAACAACCTTTGCGAAACTTTTCTCATAAATATAAGTTTAATGGTTAAGCATGTCGATTACATTATGTTCGGATATGTAATTAATGGCTTTAACATTCGGTAATTATTACCCGTGTAATGCTTACAGATGAATAAAAGTAGATCTCGTTTCTAATTTAATAATTCATTGCGAATTAGTTATTGTTCTAGGTCAAATATGAATTAATAACATTTGCCATTGAATTATTTTTCTTAAATTTCACCTACTGAATTAAAATAATACCTATTTAGAAACATTAAAAAAATTATTTTCTTTCTCGCATAGATGATATTGTGAAGTAAATTTAAATTTATTTCTTCATTATTTATTTGTGTTTTGTACAATTCTTCTGTAATTATGAACAATAAGGAAACTTTTTCAAACTTGTTTAGTAGTTGCTAATGTTATCAATGGACGCTGCTCGATCGGGGGTGCTTACAATAAGGAGAAAGATTTAAAATAATGTGAATAATGTGATGATGAGCATCAAAGATTCAAGACGTGTGTAGTGTGCTGAAATAATGTTTATTAAATACAAGTTATTAAACAAAAGAAGATACAACAACATTGTTCTTAAAGTTGTATTTAATATTTATATAAGAAATTACACTTCGAAATAAGCATATATCAAAATAATTAAACGAAAGCTATATGTACAGGTATGGATGCTATACGTACAGGTATGGAAAAACTGAAAAATAAGTTAGTTATTTCCTAAATTAATAGCTGGTGAGTGGAATTAAATAATATCTGTATCGAACAATACAGAGGTTACCTTTGAATGATGTCGCGATCGGACATGTACTTTATCTGCACAAGCACTTGTAGTTGATGTTGCCTCAGAGGGAAGTTTCATCTAAGCGAAAACGCGTGATTGAAAAGGGTCGTTTTATAATCTAGTTTAAAGATAACCAAATATATTGCAAATAGCGATGTTTAAGAACTAAAAATTAATTAAATACGCGAGCTAAAGGGCTGTAATGTCAATGAAATTAATATCATTCAAATATTCCTTGCGAAAAATATTTTAAAATGATACCTCACATGATATGGTTTAGATAAGTTCACAACAGTGATTTAAACTATGTTGACTTTAATACGGAGTCTGTTTTAATTTCGAAATGTAGCAAAAATTGTTTTATAATAAGTAAAATTGCTAATTAATAAATAATTAGAACAGAAGTTGTACGTAATTATTTACTAAATTTAAATAATATAATAAAAATTCGAAAATGAAATGCTTAGGTTTACCGTTCGGTAGATAATTTCTTGAAAGGTTGTTATTTATGACCAGTGCGATACAAAAGATTTTCTTTTGAAAATACGAAAATATTTTTCTGATATTTGTAAGCTATGGACAAGTATTATCTTATAGGAGAAAAATTCTTCGATTATGAACTAAAAACGGGTTTTATGTTAGTGAAAAAACTCATGGGACTCATTTGAATCACTGAGGTTTGTAAAATAAGGCTATGTGCCTTGAAAAAATTAAGCTAGTCTTGAAACATTGGAAATTTAAACGAGTGAACCTAGTGGAATTTGTCAACGGAGAATCTAGCAATAACAGTAGATTCAAGATAGATCTACGATGGCTGTACAGAAACTTGGACAACGTTGTTAATTAATGAGTTTTTCCGATTAAAATGTATTTCATTTAGGCAAGATTTCTTTATAATTTGAAATTTATACACATTATTCAGAGGGATCACGGTATTCCCCGTTATTAACGTTTATGGTAGCGTCAAACTTAATTTTATGGCGTGCCTTTAATTACCCTATCCAAGAAGTACTGTTCAAAGCACGGCCTGCATTAACCGCCTATCTCACAATTATGTTTTGGTTTCTCCTTCTTAGAAACTGTACTTTGAAATACGTATTTATCATTATGTTCACAGTTATTTATTCAGGCCCTTTTCTATTTGTATTGTTTTTACTTTAAGGTAGCCGCTATTATCACCAAATGTTTAGGCACATCAATTAAGATGTTTAAATTAAGATGTTTAAATCGAAGACCTGCCGCTCATTGTTATAAACACTAGTTGTCCGTTAAGCCAGACGGACTTTCTACAATTTCCATTATGGTCACATTTTTTATGGTTTTTTGTATAATAGTATTTCGGACACAAAATTTAGACAAGGTCGAGTTTTGGTAAAATCGTATGTACCTGGCCCATCTATTTATCTATTCCATACAATGTAGCGATGTCAAGTTTATGTAAACTTATGTACCTATTCTGTTTCGACCAATCATAGATGGCGATGTTTTGTGGATATCAATAATAGCCTTAACGTCGAATATATCGACAAACCTATGCCGTATTAATTAAAATGTGATTACAATTAAATACTTCGAATGTTAAACTTCTTTTGAAAGTAAAATTATTGTGTTTATAATAAAAGAAAAATTTTCATAAAACGAAAAGCTTTATGTAGCGTGTCAATGGCGTGTCCATGGCGTGTCCAATGGGATAGATACCTGGTTTTTAATCATTCGCATGGAATTATTTACATATTTCTTTTCTTTAAATTTGTGTGTGGTGCTGACAAATACCAATAGAACAATATAATTGGTCGGTAAAGAGAATTACTGATGAATTAGACATAGAAGCCCGTATAGCCGCCAGTATATTTAACTGCGACAGGGCCGGACTCGAATAAAAAAAAATTATTTTCTGATTACTACGTGAATATTGGACCGTGATTTTTTGTATGAAGGCGTTATTTATATATTTTTTTTATCCCTTATTTTCTTTGGCACTATACACAACTAGCATTGTAACGTGCCTTCAAAAACTTTTTTCATTAGAGACGGCCATGCTTTTTTGATCATGGTTGGTGACAGTGCACGTAATCTGTTACGAACGTATAATTTTTAATGAGCATGGCCGTCTATAATGAGGAAAGTTTGTGAAAGCACGTTATATATTTTTAATATATTTGTATTAATGTGTATTCACAGATATTTTTGTGTTTAAAACGCTCATGATGTAACTATAGATGTAGCTGAAAATTTATCTCTCTCTTGGTGACATGTTTTAAACTACAGTGCTTGCATTGGATCAAGAAAATGAAAGCGTAAAAGGCTAATTTACTTAAGTAGAAGGATTTTAAGTGTTTGCAGTCAAAAATAGTCTCTTAGAATTAATAAAAAAAAGATAAAAGTGAAAAAAGAAAGAGCAGCTGTCCATAAATAATTCCCAAATACGTACAGTAATACGTGCAAAGCTATATTTTTGGTGTGAATTAGTATAGAGCCGATAGTTAATAAGAATAAATAAGAAAACCGATACATAGTATTCGAGTTGAATCAGAGATTTTTCCGTAATTATTTCTAATTATTCACGACATCCATTGAATTACTTTCTAATTTTCCCCACGTGAATACTTTCTTTTTTAAAATAATTGCAAAAAGTCGTTAGCAAAAAAAAACAAACAGCGAATTGGTATGTTGGTATTCTCCAATATTGTTAGTATGTACCTCGATATAAAATATTTCATTAATATTTTGGGAGACTGTCATGCTACATCTAAAATACTGCCTCATAAAAACCCCTTTCATTATTCAGTCTAGTAAATATTCTCGTTTACCATCTAACCCGGTTTACCTTCTAACCCTAGTTTATCCTAATTGCTGTTGTCACCAGGTTTAATAAAAAATGGTTACAGTTTGAATTCATTTCGAAATTACGTGTGACATATGTGTGATTATGCGTAGAGACCGCTATAACTAACAGGGCAGTCAGATGAATGTATATTAAAATGCCGCTGTGTTATTGATTACTTTCATTATGATGCGATTTGCTATTCCCTGATAATGTAAATGTGAATTTAATCCAGTAGATTTGTCTAATTCTTCTCTACTTTTACAATAATAATATTTTATAAAAATCTAAAAGGATATATTTAATTAGTCAATATGAAAAGTAAAAGTGGAAAAGGAATAAGCGATAAAACTACTCAGAATTAGACTTTTCAAGTATGAATATTGTATATGAAGTCGAGACCATATACAGAGAGATCAAAAAAGGTTGACCGTGCCGCTTCATGGTCATGGCGTAATTGCCGCATATGTCACATTCTGAATTGTGTCTCATCCATGCGACATCTTATAATTTTACGTATGAACTACTTCCGAGATTATTAATATTTACTTAATTTGTGTTTTAATAACTTAAGCTATACACTCAACAATTGAAAATATCTTTATTAGAAATAATTTAATATAGAGATCGATATTACATATTATAATACATATCAAAATGATGTCCTTCATTTTGTAGACACACACTAACACGTTTTCCTAGAGAATTGAAGACATTTAGAAACACTTCTGGTACACTGTTAACAGCATTTATAATAGCATCTTGTAGTTCTGGTAACGTATGTAGTTGAGTCTTAGACACTATGTTCTTTAAATACACAGAAAGGAATAAATCTGATAGACCTAACCCTAAAATTAAGTAAAAATGATAATGATACTTGTATAAATACACAAAACAAAGTTAACTTATAGCACCAACAAAATGTGATTTTTATTGTCTTAAGAAAGATATTTTTAATATTCAATTAAGCGTAATAAACCAAGGGAAAGAGACACTACAAAAAACTAATATTACTGACAAATGCAAATGACAGAATATTGGATTGACAGCCACTTTAGCGAAGTCACAAACCAATTAATTTATACTACAATAACTAACGTGTGGCAAACTCGTGCTAAAGTTGATATATCGATGAAGCGGCACGGTCAACCTTTTTTGATCTCTCAGTACATGTTGATTGAATAAGAATACTACTTACTTGTCTGTACAGGTTGAATTTTGGATGATGGTTGATTATTTACAATGGTGCCAACGAAAAAGTTGCCATATTGCATTAATAATTGAACAGAATTTTTACTTATATTATTATTATTTAGCGGTTAGCATACATGGATTGAACGTTACGTATACATCTACACAGAACAGAGTTAAAATTTAAGTTAGTAGCTTCAAAAAAGTCACTCATCTCATCACCAAATACTGTAAGGGGGCACTCAGTGTTAATATAGTGAATAGTCTAGTGAATAGTGAATAGTCGAGGTTCTCCACATTCGTAAGTCGCTGTCTCAGTTAGTCCCCATTTCTAGAACGAGTCACGACAGATGCCATAGGATGTTCTTATTCCATTATCTTCCATTAGAGGCGAGGTAGTTCCATTCTTGGTAAGGGCATGATAGGATCGGTGATATGGGCGGCTTGAGTGTGTTTCAAAACTTTCCAATCTATCATTTGGGTTGAAATTTGCTGCTATAAGTTGTTCGGCTAGCAGTAGGGAAGGTGTTTTAGACTTTTGCCTTAATAGGCTAGCATCAGACAGGTTACTGTGTACTGGTAGGTGGGGATTAGATATTATTTTATTATATTTTCTAACCAGGTTTACCTGTCTTCGGATGGTGGGAGGATAATATTAATTAGAACGGGAAGTCAGGCTAGAGATGTACTTTTTAAACAACTGCTAATTATTGTCATGGTCTCATTAAGTTTGACGTCGACAATATTTGTGTGGCAGCTGTTTAGCCAGACTGGGGCGCAATATTCGGCTACCGAGTAAACTAGGCTAAGAGCTGACGTTTTAAGGATGGATGCGTACCCCAAGCAGTACCGCAGAGTTTTTAGATTAGGTTATCTCCAGTATTTTAAACACACTGTTGTCTGGATGTTTCTTATGTGAGAGTGTTCAATCCATACCAAACCCTTAAGAAAGGTCCCAAAAAATAATTGTTGCCAAAAAAATTATAATATTGACAATTTCTTGTCCACTATTCTTTGTTACAATATTTTATGGATTAGGCCCCGTATAATCTCGGCGGTAATATCATATTGCTACGTTGCCGGCAATATGTGATAAAATTCTTGAAGTAAGGGGTAAAAGAATGCGCGTAACCTTTCCACTTTTGTGATAGCAAGATTGCAGGTTGCAGTTGGTGTTGCAATTAGTCGATGTCTTTTTGATTGTGAATTTTCCGTTATCGTTTTCCTATTTTTTAGGTAAAAGAAGCACTTTTACAGGTGGGTTTGACGTCGTGGTAATTATATAATTAAGTTTCCGCTAATGGTTGATTAATTTAACGGCAGTCGCAACCGGATTATAAGATTTCCACTTGGCAAGTTACGATTTTATTAATTATTATTAATCCTCCTTGGTTGTATTTGTTTTATCGCGAAGACTCGTGCCTTTTGTAGGGTGTCAAGAATGCCCCTATTTAATTAGGGAGTAAAACTCTGCAAGACCACGCTGATAGACCACGTGCACGAGTTCGTAGGCTTGAAGCAGAAGCATCTTCTTTTCTCAAAGATTGATAAAGCATATTTACTTTCTTTTGGTCCCATCGGAGGATTTAATAATAAACTAGTCCTCAACTTTCTTTGACAAAGAAATGTTACTAGTTTCAAAGATATCTTAAGATCATGCAGACACATGGTTATGCAGTTTAATTAATGTGTCCTGCAGGTTTTAATTAAATTAATAATTACAACTGATTAATAAATTTTTATCTAACGAAAACTTGGAGTTTACCTAACGTTGGTGAGTAAAGTAAAGTTAAAATTCTAAACCTCTGACTTACCTTACATAATGAAACATCAAAATAAAAAATAAAAAAATTTTGCGGGCTTGAACTCGAATCATGTGATTAACAGCCAAACGTGATAACCACTAGACTGCGTACAATTTGAAAATTTTCTAGTGGTAGTTGTCCGAAAATTGGTAATACCTCAGCTTCTAATAAAGATTTTTAAAAAGGAGAAATATATTTTCTGCAGCATATAATATTGCCTTCACATATTATTTTCCTTCCAAATTTGCATATATTTCCATATACTCGTATATCTTTATATTCATGCTTTTTTAATACGAAAGAAATATGTCTAATGCTACTGACCATGAAGATTCTAAAAATCATACTGCCGTTGAATAATATTAATTTCCCTGAAAAGAAGAAAGGAGGCAAGTCCGTTTCTCCACCTTCTTTTGACATTAAGTAATAATATTTGAAAGGTTTTCCCTAATAAAATAGGTTTAAGTGTACTTGTTAAATAAGTAAAATATTCAAAGAACACATCTAAATTTCAACATAACTGGTCCTAAACAACGTAAAGAAATGTAAATATGTTTTCTACATTTTACGAAGCTAATTATTCAAATTTTTAATAGACAAATAATTCACCCTGATGCAGGATTCGAACCCGCGTTCGTGGCCTGCCGGACCATCGCTTTAACCACTAAGCTATTAAGGAATGTGATTTTGAATCTTTGTGGGAATGTCTTAAGTCAAGTCAAGAAAATAGATTATATATGTCTTTTATTCTATAAAAAAATCGAATACTTAGCGTTCTAAAATGAGAAAGAATATTTTCATTTACATTACTTCGCGAAAATGCAATAAATTTGCACAACTGCCGACTACGGGTAAGATATATATCATCTGTTTCCTTGATGTGACTTAAGGCATTCCTACAAAGATTGGAAATCACATTCCATAATAGCTTAGTGGTTAAAGCGATGGTCCGGCAGCAATGGACGTGGGTTCGAATCCTGCTTCAGGGCGAATTTTTTTCTATAAAGAATTCGAATAATTAGCGTCGTAAAATGTAGAAAGCATATTTACATTTACATTACTTCGCGATAATGAATTTATGTTCCGTGAGCAGTGGTTAAGACAGAAAAATACAAGTACATATATTACAATTGTAAATTATTTACAAATTGAATTCGAATAGGTAAATAGATCGTAAAAATGAATGATCGCACTTTATTAGGAGAAAAAACTATCTAAAACAGACGCTTTCGTAAAGACGGCAAATGTGTCAACTAAAACACAATATAAATAAGACGAATATCTCCTTTTTTTCTCGGATTCTAATTCCTATTCTGAACAGTTTTACTGTTCTGAAAGTAATTAAGTTGTTACGAGGTGGGGTAAGAGTCGACATGTTTAATGAGAGGAATTGTTCTGGATCAGACAGAAGTTTAATTAGAATGCTACGAATTTAGTTTAAGGGTGCCAACGGCACTTTTAATTCATTATTTAATTTCAATAAATACTGTCGTCCCATTTATTTCCATCGTTCTAGCCTATTTCTTTTCCTATTTTTCTCCTCCTTCACGACTGATTCACACTTTACAAAACCGCTGTGGATAGGAATATAACGCGGCTATCCAAACAGGAAACCGAATTATTTGGTGGATACTCGGAAAACGATCACTTTCCATCTATTCGCGCTGGTCGTACAATATCGATTTCACATTCATCTCTTCTGATTGCATTAAATTTCTCATTTTTACCGAGCAATAAATAGATCACGGATCACGTAATTGAAGACCATTCAGTACGTCTGAGTATCATAAGCATAGATGAAAACTATTTTATTCGTGTCATCTAAAATGAATGTACATGTTTCCGTAGCTTAGTGGTTTTCCTTATATTTACTACTCCATATGTTATTTTCTCAATTTGAAATAATATTTATTATTATGATACAACAATATAAAGCGATATAAGTATGAAAGTTTAGCAAAATTATTGGAATATTATTACAAAATTATAATCTAAAAAGCACATGCAAAACGAGAAATAATGCTTAATGTAATTATTATAGTTGGAAATTAATGATACGAAGGTCGATTGACATTAAAGGTCACCAACAACGCTATTGTATGAGTAGTGGGGATATAAACAAGTTACAACATTATAGAATGATATGTTGTATTTATTTCATTCATTTATATGTTCGAATGAAAAGGATTATTTCATTGTTGTAGTATTTTGAAATAATTATCTTCTGGGGAATAAGTATTTTTATTTGAAAAACAATGTTTCTTTAAGATAATTTTTAACCAGAATAGTCCCTTTATTTAGAATAAAGAGCGCTTGAGAAGCGTGCAAATAAATACCTACCGACATACATAATTGTTGCCTTTGAACTCAAGCATTATATCGACTACAATCCATAGTAGCTTTTATTACTGTCCCTACTCATAAAATTGCTTGCGTGTTTTATTTTTCAATTTGTTATAGTCATAGATTAAAGATGAATGCCATTATAGTAGGAATTTATTATATTGTATTTTTATTCTTTATTATACATTAAAAAAAATACCCCTATAAATATTTACATTAACACGTATTATTTACATGAATATAAACAGTTTCAGCACAATTTTATTTTTTTTTCTCATTCGTTTAAAAATCGGTAGATATGATGGCTTCATCGGTAGATCGGTAAAAGTGTAGAAAATTCGGTAGATCTACCGAAAAATCGGTAGACGGAACAACACTGCTTGGAAATTTTCAGCTTCCAAAGAGGTAGTGTAATGGTATGGGGTGGAATACCTCTTGGTGGAAGAACTGACCTCGTTCTCTTGGATCGTTTAAACGCCATTGATTTGGGTATTATCCTTGAAAATGTTGTGCTATTATATGCTGCAAGAATTGGTAAAAATTTTCAACTCATGCACGACAATGCGCGTCGGCATACTGCAGCTATCATTCCTGCATTTCTTCAAAACCATGAAATTAATGTTTTGCTCTGGCCAGCGTAATCACCTGATTTCCATCCCATACAACACGTATACATACACCATACACAGCGTCTTGTAGAACAGTGGAATGCCATTGATCAACCAGAGCACTTGATTATGAGAATGCCAAATACTAGTCAACACTCGTGGAAGTCCTCAGGGGTACTGACATTGCACTCATTCTAACATGTTGATTGTTATTGTTTTTTTTTAATAAGTTTTGTAAAAATTTATTAATTTTAGTTAAGTATTCTTACCTGTTTCTCAATGTAAACAACTAATAACACAGGCCTGCATACAATTTGTGATGACGTGATTTTTGTGTGTTAAGCTCAGTTTTTATATAGCAATAACTAATTAAAATACAGTTGGTCTCTACCACCCACAGATTTTTTTTTTGCACGAAAGAAAAAGAAAAAAATATAAAAAAAACCTTATAATAGGCGTTTTAATACATTTTAAAATGAATATACTACTTCAAATTCTAGGTATTAACCCAAAAATTATTTTCTGTTGTGGTTTTAAAGAAATTTGTTAAATAGGCTCTCATTGCCTGATGTAAATCTTTTATTACATGTATTAATTTTGGACAAGATTTCCGGGAATTTTTACCTGCTAAATCCTATTTATTATGCTTTCAGTTTATTAGTACTGCGAAGAACGATTTCAAGTGTATCACTCCAAATAAAATGTATATTTCAATGTCATTTACTTCATTATAGCTCTGAGTGTCGATCAGTAAACAAGTAATATTAATTTGTCTTTAGTGTTGTGCGTGGTATTTGATAAATAAACATTGCTTAAAAATATGTCTAGCCGGTGTTGCAAAAACAAACCAGATGATTTCTGTTATATTTGTGGATATTTCGTCTTGAAAAAGTTTAAGAGACCAATATTGGTGAATTTCTGAAAAATGCATATTATGCTTATTTCAAAATTAAATTAGGAGATCAAGATAAAGATTGGCCACCGCACGTTGTTTGTAAGGTATGTGAAGAAGGTTTAAGACATTGGACCAAAGGGAATAGAAAAAGCCTTCCTTTTGGAATACCGATGGTTTGGAGAGAACCGCAAAATCATCATGAAGATTGCTACTTTTGTCTTTGTGATATTAAGGGGCATAATAGAAAAACTTTGAAACATATTTTGTACCCAAACAATATTAAATCAGCTATCAGACCAGTTCCTCACAGTGATCATGTACCTATACCTATACCCCCAAAGTACTACAAGAAATATTGAAACCTCTTCAACTTCCGGCTCCGTACAGATGGATAGTGATTTTGAACCATCAACCTCAGGTCAAAACAAACCTCAGCTATTTTCACAAGCCGAACTGAATGATTTAGTAAGAGATTTGAGACTTTCAAAAGATCTTTCTGAAGTACTGGGGTCTAGGTTGAAACAAAAAAAATTGCTTGCCCCAGAAACTACCTTCCCTTGGTATAGAAATCGTGAAGCTGGATTTGTAAAATATTTTGCACAAAACGGACCACTCGTGTACTGCCAAGCAATTGCTGATCTACTTACTTTCCTCGGAGTTCCTGAGTACAGACCTTCTGACTGGAGACTTTTCATCGACTCTTCAGAAAGGAGCCTTAAAGCTGTTCTTTTACATAATGGCAATGTTTTTGCTTCTGTTCCGGTCGGCCGTTCTGTTCATTTAAAGGAAAACTATGAAAATTTAGAGGAATTACTTTTAGGAATACAACATGAAAATCACAACTGGGAAGTGTGTGGAGATTTAAAAATTTTAGGCCTTCTCTTGGGTCAGCAGTCTGGATATACTAAATTTCCATGTCTCCTGTGCGAGTGGGATAGCAGAAATCGAGAACAGCATTGGATAAAAAGAGACTGGCCATAAAGGGTGACTTTAACACCTGGAACCAAAAATGTAATTCGCGAAAGTCTTATTGACCCTCAAAAAGTGTTACTTCCACCGCTTCACATAAAACTTGGACTTATGAAACAATTTGTTAAGGCATTAAACAAAGAAGGAAATTGTTTTAAATATTTGTGTAAAACATTTCCGACTCTGTCAGAGGAAAAATAAACTAGGGAATCCCTGTAGGCCCGCAGATTAGGAGCTTGGTGAAAGATCAAGAATTTTAAAATGTGATGGAAGATAAGGAAAAACATGCATGGCATGCTTTTAACGAAGTTGTACATAAATTTCTAGGGAATTATAAAGACACAAACTATGTTGATATCGTTGAAAATATGCTGGAAAAATTCAGGATTCCTGGTTGCAATATGAGCATAAAAATTCACTTTTTATATTCCCATTTGGACTATTTCCCAGAAAACCTTGGGGACGTGAGGGAAGAGCAAGGAGAAAGATTTCACCAGGATATTAAAGAGATAGAAAAGAGATACCAAGGGCGCTGGGACACAAAAGTGATGGCCGATTACTGTTGGAAATTGAGAAGAGATCTTCCTTTAGCTGAATATGACAGAAAAACAACCAAACGAAGCTTTTCTGAAAAACGAAAACGTTTTTTTAAGAAGCATAAAGAATAAATAACTATTTCTAATAGTTTCTATGTGTATATTTTTGTATTTTTTTTAATATAATATAAAACTAGCTTATAAATGAAATAAATCGTGTTTTTTCTATATTTTTTGATTTTACTGGTTTGAAAAGTAACCTTACGTGATACAAAAAAAATAAAAGCAGATTTGAAATCAGCGCTACCAAATTACTAGAAAACAGTTAAAATTTTTAAATCAACTTTCAAAGTGTTGAAAAATGCAGGCCTGTGTAATTGTCGACTTATACCTTCACATATAACAAACAATTATATACTTATGTGAAGTAAAAATGCATTTCGTTTCACAATTTTCCCCTAGATTATTTTGATGTGGGTATAAATTAAATTGTTGTGCATAACACAATTGTCTTATGATATTGCAGTTTTCGAAAAAAAAATATTGTTTTTATTTCGAACGAGACTGAGAGAATGCTTTTTCGTTCTCGAATGGATTTTTTACCTCAGTGAAGCTCGGCAAAATATCTTGCATTCTTGAACGCATAAGTACCATTTAGCGTTCTAGATCCAAAAATAACTATTTACAAACGTATTTTATTAAGCAGACCGTAACTTTCAAATTCCACAATATTTTTTTTTTTAATCAGCTTCCTTTGCTTAACATCCAAATGATGAAACCAATGTATTAATAAATTAGGTCTTCTACTTAAACACAAAATTAATAAGATAATCTCTATTTAAATTGAATATCATTTCAGATATTATGCAGTCCGGACAATAGCAGATTTTATTGGGAAGACGTGGATCTTACAGACATAAACGACAAAAAACTCACAGAAAACGCAGTGATAGGTGCACATGACAATGTTGAGAATGTATTTATTGGAAGGAAATTCGATCACGAAGAATGGATGATCAGCAAAGCTGTCCTTGAGTCTGAGCCTAACTTGTTCCATGCTTGGACCCAGTTTGGGTATTCGCATAGATATCCGCAATTTCAGTTATTGAAGTATAACACAACAGAAATTTATCTAAAGCAATGTAATAGTTCTATATCGCTTGATAAATATAAGTAGACATTAGAATTCATAGGATTCTATCTAAATAATGTTTCTACATTTTTGTGTCTATGATAAAATTGTGCGAGTAACCAAAATGTTTTAATTTCGAAAAAAGGTTGATGTAAGACGTTTTAAAGAATGTGTACGTATATTCGTAATCTATTTTAAAGCAAGAAACATATCAACTATTGTTACATCAATTTTTCACGATAATCTTATACCGCCCTGTAGATAGATAGATTTCAAATATAGTTAATCATATTCGTTATATTCTTTGTGATCCCGGCTGAGCTATCTAGAATGATAGAATAGATAAAAGTCACGCTATAACCTATTTTTTTATGGTAAATTTCGCTGTGTAGCGGATTCAAAAAGAGTGTATGTGTGTGATAATTGCTAGAACATTGCTACTGTTAGTGAATTTGGACGTCTTACTGCGAAGCAATTAGACGTAGTTAGGCTCTGGCTTTCTTTGTCCGAGATCGGGAATATATATATATATATATATATAAATATAGGATAAAATAAATTAAAAGGGGGCAAGCGGTTTGTCAATTAAAAACTCGTTTATTAATTATATCTATATTTCGCAACAACTTTGTTGCTTCTTCAGGAGATAAAAATGTATAGTTCAAAAAAATAATAAAAGTCGAAACGTTAAAATGAGCATTTTTATTTAATGAATAGTTACGAAGCCGAATTCCAAAGAATAATTAACCATTTATAATTAAGCGAACGGCTAAGAAAAATAGAAAAAGAAATTGTATGTGTACATATATCTATAATATGTACATAGTTTATGTTTTGTACATGCTACATACATTAAAATAGTTTTAGCTTTTCGTGCATAGCAAGCGTCAAATAAGATGGCGAGCGGTGGGAGTAAGTCCGCGCAGCACTAGAAATACTGAGAAACTTTGTATTTGGTTTTAAATGAAATTGCAAGTAAGTGGGTGTGCGCGTTTTAAAAAGGACTACGGCGTATCCCCACCGCCCTCCATCTTATTTGGATCCCCTTAAATAGGCCCTGAATAGCACACTCTTTGTCAGAATTTATCAGTAGAGACTAGAGATCCACATTTCCAGAGTAATACAGACTGTGAGTACTAATCTCAACATTAGGAGGGCAAATCCCCCTTTTGTGAGAAAAATCCTCAAAAAAGTCTTTGCTTGTGGGATTCATTTGAATCTGAATCAAATCTCCAAAATTATCTCAAAGTAAAGTTCATAAGAGAATATTTGTATATAAAAATGTCATTACTAGATTAAGAATAGGTTAAGAATGAAATATTTTAAGACAATAACAATGAGATATAAAGATACTAATAGGCAATAAAATATTTTTAAACAAATACTGCTCGTTGTGTTATTTCTTTGTATTTAGTTTGGTCGCTAAACCTAGTTGCGCAGAACCAAAAGATTACCCTGAGATATACATAGAATATACAGAGTCTCATCAAAATTATGCCTGTGTAACTAGATACACAATCATTCCGTTAATTAAATTCATTTTAAGAGCAAAGTTTAGAGCAATATGTATATTTATATATTTACTTTAATTATAAAATTAATTAATAAAATTTAAAAAAATCTTAAAAACCAAGTACATATATATTTTATTGGCAAGATGAATAACCTGGCAATTATGACCACGTTTACATATCGGCCAATATTGTTTATTATTTTCTGTGGTCATTATTTATAGGTTTTACTATACAATAATTAACGTGCGAGAAATTTGTGCAAGACGCCGGAGTCGGTAAATCGAAGCGGTACGATCAAATTTTTCGATCTATCTGAATATATGTTTTTACATAAATATAAACAAATCAGACGACTATATGAGACACAGTTTATACAGTGTGTTTAAAAAAGATGCGGCAATATTAAAGGGGGTGATTGCCCAGGTCATTTTATACAAAAAGTTCATATAAACATAGGTCCGCATACGCTTCGTTACCGATCTACAGCGTGTTGAAGTTTAATTTTAAGAAACAGTAAAAACTTGATATTTCCAAAGCGGCTTGAGATATCATAATGAAATTTTAGGCGTGTTAATAGCTGTGGGAGACACATACTTTGCAATACAACACAATGTTTCAGTCGTACCTGTGGCGCACGTATTGGCACGTCACAGGCTATTTTTCAAGAAAAAATAGGACGCCTCTGATTTCTCTAAAAATACAAATATGCTTTTATTTATTCTTCAATTATGTAGAAAAAAGCTTTCTTAACTTTTTATCGTACGACGTACCGTTTTTTATTTAAAAAAAACATTTTAGTGCATGTCCATTTATTACAGAAAAAAATATTAAAGAACAAGGTTTTATTCAAGGGCAAAAACAAATATTTTACCAAACCAACAATTTTATCAACCAAAAATTACAAAAACTGTGTAAAGTGACCACCTCTAGCTCGGATGCAAAAATCCAATCTTCTCCTCATTGACTGGCGAACTCTCTGAAAAACACCAGGATCGGTTTTAATTGAGTTGCACCCAGCAATGATTCGGTTTCTTAAGTCTTCTACGTTTTCCAATGGAGTAGCGTACACCAAGGACTTCAAATGGCCCCACATAATTCTTCATAATTGAACAATAAATAAAAGCATATTTGTATTTTTAGAGAAATCAGAGGCGTCCTATTTTTTCTTGAAAAATAGCCTGTGACGTGCCAATACGCGCGCCACAGGTACGACTGAAACATCGTGTTGTATTGCAAAGTATGTGTCTCCCACAGCTATTAACACGCCTAAAATTTCATTATATCTCAAGCCGCTTTGGAAAAATCAAGTTTTTACTGTTTTTTAAAATTAAACTTCAACACGCTGTAGATCGGTAACGAAGCGTATGCGGACCTATGTTTTTAGGAACTTTTTGTATAAAATGACCTGGGCAATCACCCCCTTTAATATTGCCGCATCTTTTTTAAACACCCTGTATATATCCTTAGTTAAAACCGCAGTAAATAGATTAATAATGTAAATGTACAGATGCACTTTAGATTACGTCAAACCCTTATTTTATTGGAATATTTAGATACTCATATTTTATGCAACGTTTTAGCAATAACTTATTTATGCTTTTCGGAGATGTTTCGTTTTAGTTCGTAAATGATTTTCTACAGATTATGGGCAGCTCCATGGTTCATTCTGATGTTGTTCTTCAAACCGGTTGAAATGACTATTCAACAAAGCGGTCTACTAGAAGGTCAAACAGTTTTAATTTATTTTATATAATTTTTAATTAAGTTCGAGTTGTTTGTTGTGTATATGATTAAACCAAGTCAACATTACATCTAATAAAAGTGAAATTTTTGTGAATATACTGGTGTGGTACCGGTTTATATTGAAGACAACTTCAGTGGAATCGAATAATGCAGAAACTGCTCTTGTCCATAATATATTCCATGAATATATCACTTATTGGTGAGTGGAAATATTGAATATATCTTAGAATATATCGTCCGTAATTGAAAATATGCTGACAAAAAAACTTTTCAAAAAAGCAATGTCTATGATATATTCTGCAATAAAGGATAAGGAAAATTCAAAATTTAGATTAAAAACGTACATTGGGAGACCTAATAAGCATATTTCAAGTTATTTAAAAAAACTTAATATTAACACGGTTTTCAAAACTAATAATAATTTATCCAAACATATTAAAAACAATAAAGATAAAACATACATAAATAAGAACTCTGGGGTCTATAAGTTAATGTGTGAATGCGGTAAAATATATGTCGGTTAAACAGGAAGATCGTTTGAAAAACGCATTGCCGAGCATTGTTCTTCGTTTAGAAATTAAAAACAAATTCCACTTTTGCGAATCATCTATTAGAAGAAAACCACACTTTCAATAAAAATTTTAAAATTCTGCATTTAGAAAATAAAGGCAACTGGAAAGTTTCGAAATCAATAAATTAAAACAATCACAAATTTTATTAAATGAGCAATTAGATTTAAATAACTCGCCTTTATTAAATTTATTTACTTAAAATCTGTTTAGACGATAATATAAATGTATATGTAGTAATTTTATGCGTAAACATCTTCAGTACCCTATAACATAACAGTTAGGGCCGACCAGATGTGCCACATTTTCTCACTACCGACAGTACTTGTATAAATTCATAGATTTCTTGAAAAACATTGTAAAATACTACCAACCTTCTTGATTTTATATATACAGGGTCCGGCAACGAAGCGGGGACGGAAGATTACACGCGTATTTGAAAGTTAGTCAAATATTTAGTCATCGAATATCCTTCCGTACAATCAAGAGCACGTTTTAAAAATATTTTGTTTTATACAGGCCGTTCCAGATGGAAATGCCAGACTAAAGTTGCATTTTTTTAAATGGAACACCCAGTATATTAATAGATAAAATGATCCGCGCTTGAAAACTGGTTACATCGATATTATGTTGTATGGGTCTAAAGTTGATAGTATGTGTAAATAATTATTTTACTTAATAAATTGATATATTTCAGTAGGCTATTCTGCATAAGGAAAATCAAAAGATCCGAAACCAATAGAATGGAGTATTTTCTACTAGTATGCACATTCGTTGCCACGTGAAATAAATTCTGCAACTGCTCGCGTTATACAGGCTGTTCACAATTTCGCAAAATCGAAGAAATCTCGTAATTTTTAAATGGAACACCCTGTATATTTTTAGGTCATTGAAAAGCCCTTTTACTACGCTTTCTATTGATACTTCATTTGATGCACCTAGGATGGATCATTTGCTAATTATTTCTTTTTAGAATTGAATTAATGAAAAATGCTTGTATTTTTAGTAGCTAATTTGCGCTTTTAAACCTTCTGTAAGATCGAATATTCAACAAATTATCCATAAATGGTCTATAGCAAGAAGAAACCCCATTAAGTACGAGAACCAGTTGATTATCACTCAGCGGTGAAAGCAAACATTAAATTAATATAAAGTAATATAGCATTTTCAATAGATTCACTGCCGATTAAGTTATCTGGTGTTAGTTTAATAAAAAATTTGCACTAATTAATTTGTATTTTAAAGAATTTTGTAAAACCAGCTATTTTACGAAAACCTAATATGAAACAATACATACCTAATTAGCTTAACATAAATCGAAATCATGTAGGAAAGAATCAAGTACGAGTAGTATTAAAAGTTTGCACTATTTTAAATAAATACTAATTTTTAACCACAACATCAAATTTTAATAATTTAATAATTAACAAAAGTAGTAGCACAGTAAATAAAAATAATGTAAATGTAAACAGTAAATGCAAATAAATTAAACAAAACTTTCAAATGTCCTTCCATGTCTCTCAATACATAAATGAAGCCGCCTGGTGAAATTCTGTTGAACATGCTGTAATGTTTCTTGGCGAACATTTCTAAATGCCTCTCTTATGCGTTCCATCATATTTTCCCTTGTTGTAGGAACGTCCACATAAACTAGAGCCTTGACATATCCCCAAAAGTAGAAGTCCAAGACAGTAAGATCTGGACTTCGTGGAGGCCAAGCGATTGGACCACCTCGTCCTATCCATTTGTCTTCCTTCCATCGCCCTAGAAACTCTCTAAAGTTAAGGCTGTAATGAGCAGGTGCACCATCGTGTTGCCACCAGAAAATTTGTCGGGTGTCAGCATCCACATGCTCAAGTAAATTAGGCAGTTCGTTCTGCAAAAATGCCAAATAACGTATCGTCTGTAACGGTTCCATCGAAAAAGTACGGCCCAATGATATATGGACCAAATATACCTCCCCAGACGTTAAGAGACCATTTATTCTGATTGTCTACATGACGTATCCAATGCGGGTTTTCTGTTGCATAATAATGCATGTTATGTTTATTTACCGCCCCATTACTTTTGAAAGTAGCCTCATCGCTAAACAAAATCTTTGTTAAAATATTTGGCATTTCTCGCATTTTATTTAACAACCAACCACAAAAGTCTGTTCTTTTAATGAAATCATCACCATGCAATTCCTGATTTAATTCCATATGGTACGGATGATACTTATGACTTCTTAAAAGTCTTTGTACGCTCCTATCTTCAATAGCTGTTACCTTTGAAATACCGTCTATACTTATATGTGGATTTTCCTGTATTGTTAATAATACGGCCAATTCGCTTTTTTCATTGATTACCGGCTTATTTATTTCTCTCTTCTTGTAGGTTACACTACCAGTTTCTGCAAATCTCTCTAATAACCTTTCAAATGCTTCCGGTCTTGGCTTTCTTTCAAGGTTTGGAAATCTCTCTGCATATACTCTACTTGATAGGAGACAATTTCTTGTACACTCCCCAAGAATAAATATCATATTCACCATTTCGTGAATATGTACTAAAATTAGTCATTATAGCAATTTCTTTTAAAGATTTAACGAAATACTGTGTAAGATGGAACGAAATTTTTGACAACTTGGTTATTAAGTATACAAGCTTAAAACTGACACCAGATAACTTGATCAGCAGTGAATCTATTGAAAATGATATATATTACTTTATATTAATTTAATGTTTGCTATCACCGCTGAGTGAAAATCAACTATTTCTCGTACTTAATGGAATTTCTTCTTGTTATAGACCATTTATGGATAATTTGTTGAATATCCGATCTTACAGAAGGTTTAAAAGCTCAAATTAGCTACTAAAAATACAAGCATTTTTCATTAATTCAATTCTAAAAAGAAATAATTAGCAAATGATCCATCCTAGATGCATCAAATGAGGTATCAATAGAAAGCGTAGTAAAAGGGCTTTTCAATGAGCTAAAAATATACAGGCTATTCCTTTTAAAAATTACGAGATTTCTTCGATTTTACGAAATTGTGAACAGCCTCCTGTATAACGCGAGCAGTTGCAGAATTTATTTCACTTAGCAACGAAAGTGCATACTAGTAGAAAATATTCTATTCTATTGGTTTCGGATCTTTTGATTTTTCTTATGCAGAATAGCCTACTGAAATGTATCAATTTATCAAGTAAAATAATTATTTACACAGAAACTATCAACTTTGGACCCATACAACATTATATCGATGTAACCGGTTTTCAAGCGCGGATCATTTTATCTATTAATATACAGGCTGTTCCATTTAAAAAAATGCAACTTTAGTCTGACATTTCCATCTGGAACAGCCTGTATAAAACAAAATATTTTTAAAACGTGCGCTTGATGGTAGGGAAGGATATTCGATGACTAAATATTTGACTAACTTTCAAATGCGCGTATAATCTTCCGTCCCCGCTTCGTTGCCGGACCATGCAGATATATTTTTTTAATTTAGTTTATACCGTACTCTTTAGATGTAAGCACCTGAGGAAGCCACTGTGCTGGCGAAACAATTGTCGTGTTACGATTAAAGATTAAAAGTGAAGATTAGAACCGTAGTTTTATTTCTATTTGAAATTATGGATCTTCATCAAGTAAATGCCGAATCAATTCAATTGTTTACATATATGTTTAGTAAGTCTGTTGCAAACTTCGTTGAATGTTCTCCAAGCAACTGTTTTGCCTCGCCTTGACCTGGGGTATTCTTCCATATTTTCATGTATTTATTGTCAGCCTACTCTTGTTATTGTAATGCCAAAAGATGCCTTATCAGTAGAATCTAGAAACATCCAATAAAAATTTTAAAATAACAACAAAAAGAAATAGCCACTTCTGCTATGCTTATACATCTTTTCCTTTTCAAGTGGCTCAGGTGGCTGATTATTATTGGAGGGATTACGTACCTGGGGATATTCCATGCGATGCATTTAAAGGTGCCCCTGGTAAATATGTAGGACAGATGTTCGTTGAATTAAACGAATATCATCATGTAATACCAGCTACTATACACCCTCATCGTGGACTAGCGTTTGGAGAATTTGGTGGGAGAAAAACTTCTAAAGAACATATAAAAGTAAGTAATAACTTAATCAATAACTATTTTAGGGTAAATATTGTTTCTTATTCCCAAGCCATTGTACTGTGACGCGTGGAGTCGAAGTTCATACCGCAAACGGTAATTTCGAATATCTGATCTCAGCATGCAAGCTTCATTTTCCTGTGTGTCATTTATCATGAATTCGATTTCTTAGTTGCGTACCAAGCAACGATCCGTGAATACGAATATACAGGGGACGAACCCCTAGGGTTTCATCCCCCCGAAAAAAATCGCAGTCAATGTAATATCGTCGTAGTGATTCTTAATAATAGTAATAACAGTAATAATAACCTTTATTATCTAACAGCAAGCCATTTATAAGATAATAATTATGATAATTATAAACGGTTGCTATCTACAATAGTAAAGAGGCTGTTAAAAAAAGTTGTTCGGAAACTTTACCCACTAATGGTTCTTATTAAGATAAAGGAAAAAGTTTTAGTAAATCTACGTCCTGAAATCAGTCGTCTCGGAGATATAAACAATTCCAATATTGTTATTGAATAAAGCGGTTGAGTCAATAAATGTTCTTCTACTTGGAAAACATACATACAAAAATTAACAACTCAACAAGCCATGCTTAAATTAAATGTTCGACATGACCTCTTACATGTGCAAATATGCTTGACATCTACTCACAAAAGAATCTCGCACTCTTCCGAAGATTCCTGGAAAATGCCGAATTATCTCATATGCGCTTTGTATTTGTCGCTGGAGATCTATGTCATTTACAGGTGTAGAATAAATTAACGACTTTAAGTAACCCCAAGCAAAAAGTCTAGCTGATTAATATCAGGTGATCTAGGTGGGCAAGCATTTGGACTCTCCCGTCCTATCCATTTACCATTAAATTAATTATTTAAATAATTACGAACAACGTGCGTGAAATGTGCAGGCGCGCCATCATGCATAAACCACATCTGTAACCTATTCTGAAGAGGTAGGTACATCTTTTAATAATATTGGCAAAGTGTTTCACAGAAATTTCAGATAAATTTCGGCAGTTCAGCGATTAGGACGAAAAGTTGGTCCGTTTAGAATAGCAAGCCAAACATTAACAGAAAACCTATTCTGACTCCTTGATTCCACAACAGCGTGAGGATTTTTGTCCGTCCAAACGTGACTATTATGAAAATTAATAATGCCGTCTTTAGTAAATGCAGCTTCATTGTTGAATAAAACTATAGGAAAGATAGGATCTTCTACAATTTATTTTCTGCAAAATCATTTCGCAAAAACACACTTCGCCAAACGTAGTTACGAGCAATTAGTGCTCGCACTCGTTGAAGACGATTAGGATACAGTTGCTAGTGTAAATTCCTCCAAACTAGAGCAGCGCTAATATTAACTGCAGCAGAGATCCTTCTAACACTAATATCTAGATATTCTTTAACCCTTCTTAAAACATCCTCTTCTACTGCAAGATGCAGGAGAACAAACAGATCGAGGCCTACACCAGCATCGCGATAATTTGGTTTAAATGATCCCATCTCTGACAGATGTCGATGCGCTTTTGGAAAAAATTTACCACTAGGCAAAATGGCGACGCGTATCATGAGCATTACTATTAGTAGCACCATAGTTAAAATGAATGTCTGCCATTTTTACATTCGTGTATCTAATCATATTTCAACTACAGCAAAAGCGAGATCGATGTGACATACGACGTGATAGTAAATAACGAAAAATAAGAGCTCGGATACACATTTATTGTACATGGGGCTTTTAATGAAAAAAATGTAAAATCAATTATAACTCAGAAACGACTGGTTTTAGGAGCTAGGTTTACTAAGACTTTTTCTTTATATTAATGAGGATCATAAGTGGGTAAAATTTCCGAACAACTTTTCTTATACTCGTATATACCGAGCGTCTCACAAAAAACGCTCCCAGTTGTAGCTCTGTTATTTACATTCCGATTTTGATTTTGATGAAAACTATGTTTGAGGCTACGTTTACTATTTTCCAACGCCATCTTAAATTTCTAGCGAGTGTCAACCCTTTTCCAAATCACTCGGTACATATTTTTTTGCATAATTGGATACAGATTTTTTCCTGAATCCATTGATGTGCAATACATCAATTTTAGTTAAAAGTATAAGAAAAAAAATATTTAAAACACTGTCCGTATATTTTCTTAGTCACTTGTGTTATACTGTAGTGTGCTATGGAAAAACAACGCATTACGCATATGTAACTGTCATTTTTGACTTTTCTTTACTAAGCAAGCATATTTTGATATTTTTGAAATAAATTATGAATTTCAATAAACTTACTGACATGCTACAAGTTTATTTTTAATGAAATAAAAACTTTAATCAGGCGTTGCGAATTTACATGGAACGTTTTCCGGAAAGAGAAGTTCCAGAACGTCGTAAGTTTAGCTGATTTGAAAAAAATTTAAGAAGATTTTAATTCTTAAATTTTATGATGATCTGGTCTTTTATTAATAATTACGTGTAATTAAAATCGGTGTTATTTATGTACAACAACGCCTTTTAAGTGAATTTAATAAATGAATTTGATTATACGGATTTTCGCTTGTACGGATTAAGGTCTGCATTAATTAAATCGGATAATCAAAAATGTACTGTACTTTAAATATCTCTCCTTATTATTAGTGCGCTCGATCCAGCAGCGTTCTTTTACAAAAGCAATCATGGACAATGACCACGAAAGGCTACAAGCCGCGATATCTTGTTATTTAATTTTTTATAATATATTTCTATTTAAGTAAAATATACCGGGTTTTCTTTTTACCATTACAAATACATCACCCTATGCGTAAAGCTAAAAAAAGGAAAAGTCGATACATTGGTGGCATAGTAGGCAACCAGTTATTCTTATACAGCAGTGATGTATTTTTCTAGATATCAAATATTTATGATTTTTCATTCATACTTAAATCTTAAGTTAAATACGTTTTATTGAAAAATAGATAATTTATTTAAAACAGTTAATTATCTTAACAGGTGTATACCATGTGCGAGAACAATTTTAAATATTTTTAACAAATTGAAAGATAGATAGTATTTCTTTAAGGATGAAATATATCTAAGATTAGTGTATCAGAAATCGTAGAAAATATGAAAGCATTGAAGCATTGTAGAACGTTCTCATATTAAGTGCATCATCCTTTTAACCTATTACCGAACGTAACCCACGTATTGGGGGCATTTCAGTAACCAGATAAAAACAAATAACACCTAGTGGTATCCTAAAAATAAGTGGTTTTATTAAATAGAGAAATTTGTCTTAAAAAGCAGTAGTAGGAAATTCTTGTAGGAGGTAATAAATAAGTGACTTTAATAATCACAATAACTTTTAGACTGTACAATTATCTGATAGTAACCCTACTGGAATTAAAGATTGAAGAAGGGAAGACATGTAACAAACTTTTGCAATCTGTTAAAGCAAGGCTATTTTCATATCAAGGATGACCAGTTACTAGAGTAGCCATTGTTTTAGACTCTCGAGTTAAAAGAGAAGGTTTTCGAGTACTGAAAATGCTACTGGGGCTACTTATTTTCAGGAACAAGATATGTTTAATATTATTTGGAAAGTAGATCCTGAAAATAAAGAACAAATGCCTGTAATCAAACAGAGATAAGCCCACATCAAAAGTCACTTCAATGATTTGGATTTTTGCAAGAAAGAATAAGAGAAAGTAGAATCAATAACAGCTGATGTAATAATAACTAAATGGCAATAGCTCGAAATGCCAAATTCAAGTCAGGACGTAGATCCTCTTTTATTTTGGAAGGTAAGTTTAAGAAAAAAGGGTAATTGCATTTCTTATTTAGATTTTCTTTTAGGTAACAGGAATGGACCTGAAACCCTTAAAACAATGTGATTGGAAATACTTCTGTATTCCAGCGAGTTCAGCAGAAAGTGAGAGTGTATAGTACTGCTCGTTAATAATAGAACAAAAAATGTTACTATGATAATGTGCCTAAATAAAAGTTTTAGAAATATTAATAAGTAATCTAATTATTTATTTTATTAAATTTACACTCAAACTTTTCCCATTAGCTAAAGAAATAACTCAATGGGTTTCTTCTTGCTATGTTTTCTAACCATTAAAAATATTAATGATGAAGGATTCAAAGGGAAATGATTTAGATTACCATACAGAATGTACAGGAAACTCTTTAAATCTATTACGGAACTGTTTGCTTTAACAGTAAAAATTATTTTATTTAAATTTTCTCCGTTTTCATTTAACAAATTAAACATTATATCACAAAAGTCAGTTGGTTTTACTTTATCTTCCTCGAAAACAGTGGCGGCTCGGGGTGGTTCACATAGGGAGTGCATAATTTCAAAATTAAAAGTGTAATACAAAAACGCTTACCCAATCCTTATAAATTTCACCGACGTACTGTTCCAGACAGGTACTGTTCATTGTAGAGTTTGTTTTCAAGGAATAGTAAATATTACACTACACAGTTTAATTACATCTGACGACAAACGAAGTCCATTTTACGTGTCTTTGACTTGCAGAACAGTTCTATCACTTTTTCATTAAAGTTTGGGAAATCATTTATACATTCTTTTTCATAAGATAACATAGTAAGGGCATTTAATTTCTCTTCTTTCATTGTATTTCTCAGGAAAGTTTTTATTCTCTTCAGCCGTGAAGACTGGCGTTCGGCTTCGGACGTTGTCATTGGGATTGTAATGACAATTTTCAAAAGCGTAACAACTTCTTTAAAGGTGTCGCTTAATCCATCCAGCAGAAGACCTAGCAGACCTACAGTACCGACTTCTATATTTTGCCTAAATTCTTCTCTAGAATATAGAACGCTCAATTCAGTTCGTAGTCTGCTTTCATTGAGGCATGGATAAAATTTTACTGCTTCTTCAATTTTTTTTTTAAAAGAGGAGAACTGTTTAAAAGAAATTAAGTTTGCTAATATTAAGTTCCCTGTATACCGAAATCTAGTTTTTATTTCTAGCAAAATAATATCGCACACTTCAATAGTTTCCCTCCTTCTTTGGCTACCATCAGTTACTCTTCGCCGCTTTGATGGTCGAGGAGTCAGTTCTGGGTCATTTTGTTTAACCAACTGATTATCTGTGTCAGCGATTTCGGTTCGAATTTTTCCAATAGCGCGTTCAAAATTATCTAAATTATTCTTGATTTTTAATGCATCTGTATTGACATTTTGTAATTGATTAAACAATATGTTCACATGTGGCATAATTTTATGAAAGAATGTTAACCAATAGATAAAATTTTCCTCCTCTAAAATTCGCAAATTGGCATTAGCTTGATGAATGGTAGTTTGTAAACTAGCTTCTCCCTCGATTTGTTCTAGAGCTTCAATTATTTCTTCTCGGTGCTCATATATTGTATTCACTGTCCTAGAATTGAAGTTCCATCTTATTTTTGAAGAACGAGGTAAGCTTTTTCTCTGAAGGAATTCTTCCAATCTTGCAGCTCGCTGTGGTGAAGTGGAGAAAAATGTACATAATCCCGTCAGATTCGCAAAAAAAAAATACTGCAATTACTACTGCTCGATGTAGCATGTGACATAATCAGATTTGTCTGATGTGCATAATAATATACTAAATTAGCCCTTGGATACTGGTCTTGGACATGTCTTTGCACGCCGTTAGTAGCACCACTCATGACTGCTGCCCCATCATAGCTCTGTGCAATCAGTTTTTCTGGGTCATCAACAAGCAAATTAATTTCGTTAAGGATGGAGGCAGATAAAGAATTAGCATGATGTCCACTAGGCAGAAGAAATTTCCAAAATCTTTCGACCGGTCTCGTGTTCATAATATATCTTAAAACAACCACCAACTGAAACTGATTGGACACATCTGTGGTTTCATAGCTATCACAGATATGAAGTCGGTTGCTTTAATTTCACTGGCAACTTGTTCATGATACACGTTCAACATTGCATCAAGCAGCTCATTCTGTATCGTTTTTGATGATCCCTTAAAAACCGGTGCTGCTTCGATGTGATCTCTGAACGATTTATCCAATTCTGCCGTAAAATTTATCAATTCCCGAAAAATGCCCTTGTTATTCGACGTTTGCTGTTCATCACGACCCCGAAGTGCCAGTTCAAACGCCCCACAAAATCTAATGCAATTTATTATTAAATTTAACACATGTCTATTTTTTGTTACCTTTTCATTGTGTTGTTGAATTGCTTTTCTATATGATGAATCTAAAACATTCTGAATGCTATTTTTTCCTAACATTCTTAGACTAAATATATTTTTCAAATGCCCTTCGGAATTTTCATGTTTAATAATTTTAGCACTAAGATGAATTAAGTCTTTTATTCCGTTCTTTGACCAAGACGGTTCACCACCAAACAAAAGACACGGAAAACAAAACAAAGTATTTTTAATTTCACACCCACAAATCCAGTCATTTTTCTGATAAATATTCATTTTGAATTTTCTTATAACGTCTTTACCTTTAACAGATTGTTTATTTTCTAAACATAATTGAGGCATCGGCCGTTTAGGATTTTTACTGCGATTTTTTCATCATAGGTTAATCGCGAAAACGCGCTGTTCTCTAAAAAGACACGGAATTCATTATACAACGCCCGAGAGCAGACTGGTTCAGTTGCTCCAACGCTATGTATTATACGACATTGAAGTATGGCAAAATACAGTTCTCCCCACCATCAATGTAATGTTAATGCCTTAACGGAGCAACAGTTGGGCTTTGCTCAGTATATCTGTGACGACGATCGGTGTCGGTGCATGTACGTTGTTAGCGTGCCATGTTCCTCGTCAATAACTATGAATACATAATATACATAATAAATAAATACTTTCACAGTTAGTCGCCGCTTGGTTTGTTTTGTTTCATAATTCCAGGCGATGAAATTGCTCACTTGCTCTCATTAAAGAGCCGCCACTGCTCGAAAAGCTTTCGATGGTTTGATATCTTGTATGGCTTATATTTGAATTCTTTCGCGGTTTTGAACACCGAACTGTACGGTACTCCAAATACATAATACAGGATATTCAGCTTTATGTGTTCTGTTAACACGTGATTCGTTTTATTTTTTTTTTGTGGGAATTTAGAAAACAACCATCTTCTTTGAGTTTGTTAAAAATATTTAAAATTATCTTTGCACAGGGTATACGCCTGTCAGGATAATTAACTGTTTTTTTATAAATTAACTATTTTTCAATAAAATGTATTTAACTTAATATTTAAGTAGAATAAAAAATCAGAAGTATTTGACATTTAGAAAAATACGTCATTGGTGTATAGTATAATTGGCCACCTACTACTTTTATTTTTTAGCTTTGCATATAGGGTGATGTATGTGTAATGATAAAAAAAGAACCCGGTATAAGGAATTCAAAAGCTCTGTAATGTAATTGTTTACTAACTACTGATTTTTTTTTGTTTACTAACTCGGTTTCTATCTTCTTAATTCATGTCCTTCTAGACGGAGATATGCTTTAAATAACATCCACTAAGTGGTATCTAATTGTACGACGAAGAGGATTATTAGATTATAATGCTGGTCTAAGCGTGCTTTGCATATTTGATAGCATCAGAATATTGCTGGGTACACAAGCAGCATCACCGGGGACACCGGCAGGACACTGGAATGACCACGTAACCGGCGTTATTTGAGCTTTCTCTGTAAAGGGACAACCATTACTGCGGACCGCCGAAAATAATAAACCTGGGGGATCTGCGCTTTTGTTATTGGCCTAGTTCTCGGTTACTCCTGGTCGTTCACGTAGCATAAAACGCTCTCCAAATTGCGAGTATTCCTCTGCGGTCTTTGCTATATTTAATGTGTTTTCTGCTTTTTCCTCGTGATGAGAGACGGCCGGTTATTCGCTAATCTTCCAGGTTGCTGTAATTTCAGAGTGTACCCGCGGCATATCGACAATGAAACTATGCTTCGAAATTGAAAAAGTTTTTAAATTAAGAAAGTTCGATATATTTTATGCAATCTGGTTGTGATTAGAGAAAGGTAATTTAAATTTTGGAGCTCATTGTTAATTTGCAAATATTTGCGAAACATATATAAATAAAATATTGGAACTGCTGAAAGTTTGAATTGTTGGGTAAGTTGGTAACTTATTAGGTAGTACGTTGTGTAAGTAGGTGCAGAACTACTGCTTGAGAAAGCACGTAGCGAACATTTCAGTACTTTGATTATTTCTTAAAAACTAAGAAATTACCAGGACATTTACATTACACATGTTGTGGAAAAATAGAGTAAAAATTATCAGAGGCAATATATGGAACGTAGCTTTTGTTGTAACGTTTTCTAAAGTTTATATTCAGATTTATATCTAATAACGCTACTTAACCATATTCAACTTTTAACGGAATTTACAAATATCTAGATTTTTTATAAATGAATATGATCAAATACTTAAAGTATATATATTTTAGAACACAAAATGGTAATAAATATTTATTTGAACAAATTCGGAAAACTGTGTTTAGACCTGTAAAACATCATTTCGTTCCACGACGCGTCGCACCACTCATTTTGCTTAGCGAGCAGTACGAGGGTAGTCTAAAACGTATTACGCCTCAACATGAAGAAGGCGTTACTCAACAAAACCATTCTGATACAATAATACGTTGAGAGATGCCTGTGATAACTTCAACCATATTTGACACTTAATTTTTGTTTGACATTAGTTTGTGTCAGTCGATTGTTACAATATGTTATCGATTAGTCCCCGTATACTCGTGGCCTTAATATCGTATTGCTTCGTTATCAACAATGTGTTGTAAAAATTTTATATTAGGGAGTAAAGAATTGCGGGTGACCTGCTGCACTTTTGGTAATAACAAGATTGCAAGCTGCATGTCTTGATTCAGTTAGACGACGTCTTTTTGATTGATTGAGAAAAACATAAGCACTCTACGCGAGTGTGACGTCGTGCTAATTATCTAATTAAGATTCCGTTTTTAGTTGATTAATTTAACGGTAGCTGCTACAGAATCCTAAGATGCCACTTGGTAAGTTCCGCAATATTTTTAATTATTATTAACTCCCTTGGTTGTATTTTTTATAGCTAAAACTCGTGTTATTTTTTTCTATAGAGTGTCAAGAATGCCCTTGACTAATTAGGGTGCAAAACTCTACAAGGCGCTGATGAGAATAGATTAAACGTCCAACATCTTGACCACGTGGTTAAGTCCGCATGTTTGGAGCAGACGCCACATGTTTCGTTAAAAGATCTGAAATGCTTCCGTAACAGATAAGTGTAATCTGTACAATTGTGTATTCTGAAAAATACTTAAAATTCATTAATCTGAAACTTTAATTATCGACTCAAGAGACTCAAAGATATTTACCTCGGCCATTTTGTGTAGTATAACGTTTCTTCTTTGTGTAACAGTCCGCGGATTTTCTTATATAAAATCTTTAGTCAGATTTATTAATTTCGCTTTTGTAATTTTTATGTACCGAATTTGTAATTAAGGTTATATTATTTTAAGTAATTTCTCTTATATTGATTAAATAAGTAATTAGTTATAGCTTTTCGCGCTAAAATTTTGATTCCTATTTTTTTTTTGTTTCACGTAATTAAATTTACATAAGTCGAATCTCATTTTCTTTTTTTTTAGCATCGCTAGTTAATCGTAATAGCTGTGATTCTTTTTCTTTCTTGTGAAGTAATTTACTTTTGCGTATAATATTCAAAGTTAGATTAGGCTTTGCGATAAATTAGCTTGCTTATAACATGTAACTTTTTTTACTATGCGCTACGATATATTGATTTTGCTTTTTATATTTAACTTTTTGCTATACCCTGTGATAATTTAAATTTCTTATGAAATCTAACCTATGTTTTACCATATGTTAATTTCGATGGCGTTGTAGTTGTTGACTTTTGATATCCCATATGTTATTTTAGTTAAACGTCAACTAGATAAAATTCTTTAATAGATGTAAGGGGGAAACGAATGAGATCTTGGTAGTTTCTTTTTGTTTTTAAGTGGATCTTGTGCTAAATATTTTTTTTCTTTTTCTTATTTTGATTATTCAACTCCATTTAAGGAATTGACTTATGAAAATCATAGTCGGTTTGTTATTAAATTGTCACAGTTTAATTAATTAGTAGTATTTTCTATTGTTTTTGTTTATGAAAGCAACCACAATAAATTTAGAAGGTTTCTTCTAACATCACCTAGTTATAAAATAGTTATAAAATACACGGTAGCCCCCTTTTTCAAATTTTTGAGGTGAATAATTTTTAACAATGTTTCGAAGGGAACCGCACGATCGTCTTCACTTGACGCTAGTCTGGGTTAGGTTCGTTGGTTTTGTATTTGCCTACAACATATCGCTCACCAAGGTATAAGTCCCAGGAGCGCTACTAAGTTTGGTAAGATTTAAAAGCTAGTTTCGTGTTAACCATTTATTGACGTTTACCAGTAGCACGATGTCAGTGTATTTCTAAAAATAATAAAATTGCATATCGTGCTGTTATTAAATTCTTACATTTGGAAGGCAATACGACTGCTTAAATTAAAATTCAGTTGGACACTGGTTATGGGGACTTTGCACCATCATTTTCCACAGTGAAAAGATGGGCAACTGAGTTTAAACGTGTTATATCAGCTTGGTTGATGATGACCGTTCGAGGCAGCCAAAAATTGCAACCACCACCGATAACATGTCCACCAGCTTGTATTAGACGATCGTCGAATTAAGATTAGAGAGATGGCAGAGGCTCTACACATATTGATAGAACGGGCTTGTCATATATTAACTGAAGATCACTTCCAAAATACTGTTGTAGCGGTTTAAGCAAAACTAGTTAAGCTTTTTTGCGTAGATTCATACCTGTAGATGAAACTTGAATTCACCACTGCACTCCTGAGACGAAAGAATGTTAAAGTAGTGGACTTCAAAGGGTAAAACTGCTCCAAAAAAGTCGAGACGGTTCCATCAGCCGGGAAGGTGATGGCAACTAACTTAAGAAAGGTAAAACAATAACGGGAGTGTATTACTTATCATGCTGAAGGCAGAAAATTGCAAAAAAGGGCGAATTTGAACAAGAAGAAAGTGATGTTCCACAAAGACAATGTGACGCACTATGTCTAAGTTCGGGGGTCGTTATGGCCAAAATTCACGAATTAACATTTCGAATTGATTGACCATCCACCCTATACACCAGTTCTGGTCCTCAGCGACTTCTTCCTGTTTCACAAGCTTAAGAAGGACAGAGTTCTTCATCTAACGAGGAAATAATCGTATACGTAAAGGCCTATTTTGCGGAGCGAGATGCCAAGTACAATTTGGAAGAGTTAAAGAGGTTAATAATAATAATAATAACAATAATATAATATATAATAAATATATAATAGCTTTATTGTCCAACGGTTATCAACCAATTACAGGACAAACCAAAGAATGCACATACATATTGCTATGAACTGTGGTTTTGATATTTGTTATACCACTATTCACGACAAATCTATCCAGCTAGGATATTTAGTCGGTTTATTTCCAAAAAATGGGACTGCTTTCCTCTCAGGGTTCCAATTGGAAACGTGGTTGTCTCTTCTATAAATTTATAAGGCGCCAGTAAAAGAGTATTGACAAATGTTATAATTACATCTTTAAGTTACTTATAAAACTTGAAAAGGTCAATTCAATAATATTCACAATAAAATTTAAATGAAACTAATACAAAAATAAAAAAAAATAAAAAAGTAATCTTTATAGAGTATAAAGATTAATATTGCATCATTTAACAATATTATAAAGGTAAAAATAACGCACGGAAATGACCGCAGCATGCGTTCAAAAACCTTTGTGACAGCCAAATGAATTAAAAATAAAAAATCACAAAGAATATTTCTAATTTCTCCCCAGAGAACAATATAAAATAAACTAACTTGACAGCTCAAACAGAACTCTAAAAAAAACATGCGCACTAACATGTTCAAGAAAAAATGCCCTTGAAATACCAACGTACAAGATTTTACATTTACAAGTTTTTTTTTTTACTTAGAAATGTTAAAAATCTTCTTTGCTATTTATATCAAATAATTAAGACTAAATCTCAATACAGCAAAGTTAACACAATAGAAAATACAATATTCAATTCATTCAAATTTAATAAGATATCTTATTAAAAAAAATATATTACTTACGTAAAAAAATATATAAGAGACACGTAGACAAGAAAGTATAATAAAACAAAAATTACGAGATTTACAACTCGTAGAAATAACGGTAATTGAAATTTACAACACCAACCAACTAATTAAATCAAAAAAAACAAACCCGAAGTTACATTAAAAGATAATTCAAATCTTTTTAAATAAAGTGATACTCTCTGTCAACTGTAAACTAGTGTCTGAAGTTCAAATCAAGCTCGTAGGCTTCGCATAAAAAAAATACAGTTTTAAAGTTATACACATCTAACATACGGCGTGCACTAATACGGCGCATGACGAGAAATATACATAGGATACACAGATATCCAAAATAATTGTACATAGATAAATACATAAATCTTATTAATATTTATGGGGAAAAATCCATAGCAATATGTATAAAAAAACATAAAATAAAAATATAATTATATCTAAAAATAAGCATAAAGACTTACATGTACACATGTAACATATGGAAACAATAAAAAAAGATTCGTTCTTAGTCTTTTTGTTCTTTATGCTATGGCATTGAAAAAAAGTCTTCATAATACACCTCAGCAATTCGGCACATGGTCATGAGTGGAGAGCCCTGCAACAAGTTGGTCCTAGAGAAAGGTAAAGCAAATGTAGGAGAGGAACGAGAGGATATACGAGGAACATAAAAGTTGACAGAGGAAAGTAAATGAGGACAATCAATAGTACCACGAACAATCTTCCACACAAATCTTGCTTACAGAGTATCTCAGCGATGGCTTAACGATTGTAAACTATGTCTTCTAAGTAGCAAATTGTAGTCCGTATTTCGCTCAGGATAGATGCCATAAATTTTAAATGATAAGTACCTTAAAAAACGACATCGTGTCTTTTCAATGGACAACTGAAGATAAATATAATGAGGCGACCAAACAGGAGAAGCATACTCTAACTTACTGAGGACAAAACTATAATACATAGTTCTGAGCAAAGACACAAAAGAGAAGAGTTCGCAGGTACGCAGAACAAAACCTAATGTCTTGAAGCAGAGACACACATGTTATTGATATGTGGCACAAAAGTTAAGCGAGAGTCGAACAAAATACCAAGGTCCTTTATGTTATTAAGAATTGAATCATTTACAAAATAACTAGAGTCAATAAAATTAACTTTTTTTGTGTAAGAGACATAGCAGCATTTGTTGATGTTCAATCTTAATTGACAAGTAAAGCACTATTGGGAGAGGATGTTCAAACTCGCCGGCAAATGCAACACGTCGTGTTTTAATGGATGATTACATTTTCAGATCATCTGCATAGGCAAGTAGTGGACAAGACAGAGACGATAATAGATAATTTAAAAACAAGATAAATAGGAAAGGACCCAAATGTGAACCTTGTGGGACTCCCGATAGAGAAGAAAATTCAAAAGATTTATAGTCGTTGTAGAAGACACAATGAAGTCTACTACTAAAGTAAGACTGTAGAAGAAGACTGTAGGGAAGGACTTAACCCAAACGCAGACAATTTCGTAAGTAAAATTCCATGGTCAATCACATCAAAAGCACTACTAAAGTCTGTATATTAGACATCAACTTGACCACGAGTATCGGGATGCTCACTAATAAACTGACAAATAGTCACAAGATTCGTCACTGTCGATCTTCCCCGCATGAAGCCGTGTTGAAATGGAGAAATGTAGGATTTGGTGTTATGGTACAGACAGGATCAAATTATACTTTAAAATACATGGGTCTATAGTTATCAACATGCGCATTATCGCCCTTTTTGATTACTGGACTTGTCCTCGCTCGCTTCCAGATGGTAGGGAAAGTAGAACTTCGAATTTCCATGTTAATAAATAAAAGTTAGGGGTTTTACAAGGGCCAATCCTGCATCATACAAGATAAAGCTGGAAATTGAATCATCACCCGCAATATTTTGAGTATCGCTGGGAAAAATACATGGATTTAAAAGGAGACTATATTGAAAAATAAAACTGTTTGACCGGAAAAATATTTGCTTCAATGTTACGCTTAAAACATTTCAGACAACTCTTGTAAAAGAGTCCGTTTTATAATATGTTTAATTGAGATATTTCAAGAGAAAAATATTTCAATCAACAATTATATACAAGGTGGCGCAAAACAAACTCCATTATTTCAGCGTGTGACTGGCAGGACTGATAGTATGATTGGAATTTAATATACCTGTCAGTGTAAACGTCATATCGTGCCGTTTCATTGGGCTAATAGCAATGGAACGGTGGTCAAGTGAACAACGTGCTACAACAGTAAAACTATATTACGAAACACAATCTATCATACAAACACAATGACACTTTCGGAATAGGTTTCAAGTTCCAAGACGTGGACGGATTCTCACTAGTAAAACAATATTGAGTGGGATTCATAAATTTGCCAGAACCGGCAGAGTTTTAGACGAAAAACATGGTAGACCAAGGAGTGTACGCACCCAACAAAATGTAGAGAGAGTTAGAGAAGCAGTCCGAGCAGCTCCACGTTTATCGGTACGAAGACAGGCGCTAGAGTTAGGACTTTCACGAAGAAGTACCCAAAGAATTATGCGCGAGTTAAAATTGCGTCCTTATAAACTACAAATAGTGCAAAAATTACATCCTCAGGACAGACAAAATAGAGTACTTTTTTGCAATACTATGCTGCACATGTTAAACGAAACACACGATATTATTAATTTGCTAATGATGTCCGACGAAGCACATTTTCATTTGTTCGGGTATGTAAACAAACAGAACATGCGCTTTTGGTCAACAGATAATCCACGGAATTTACACGAGCAACCACTGCATTCTCCAAAAGTAACTGTTTGGTGTGGAGTAACAAGGTCTAGAATAATTGGACCATACTTTTTCGAAGAAGGAAATCGTACCGTTACAGTTACTGCTGAACGGTACGTTAACATGCTTCAGCATTTTGTGATTCCTGAGCTACATAGGATTGGTGTTGACTCACGATATGTTTATCTTCAACAGGATGGGGCGACGGCGCATACAGCGCGAATAAGTATGGCTGTAGTGAGGGAAACATTTGGCCATGTTATTTCACGTTTTGGTCAAACTCCGTGGCCGGCACGTTCGCCGGATTTAACAGTGCCAGATTTTTTCTTGTGGGGGTATTTGAAGCAGCAGGTATTTCGCCATCGCTACGATACCCTTCAAGAATTAAAAGAAAGCATTCGGAACGAAATACGCTTAATAAATCAAGAGCTTCTTAATAGAGTGTTCGAAAACTTTATAAATCGTTTAAGGCAATGTGCTGCCAACAACGGAAGCCATATTACAGATGTAATATTCAGAACTTAAAACTGCATTACCAGGGCTTGAGAAATGTTTAGTTATTTCCTTTCTAACTTGTTCATAAATATAAAATATATTTGTGTAAAATAGTGGAGTTTGTTTTGCGCCACCTTGTATTAATAATTCACAAAGTTATTGAAGTGTAAGCATCTTAAAAAGAAACTGTTATTATAAACCACTTTAAAATAATCAAAACAAATTCGAAATTTATATTTCAAAATAAATTATAATTTTGCAAATTTCGTGTGCTTTGTTTCGGTTTCCTTTTTCAGTTTTTTTCTGATTAACACACTTTTTAAACGAGGACGACAATACTTGTTAGTAGAGAGCAGCTTGTTTAGCGAAGCTTAAAAATAAGTATGCCAATCATTAAAAATTCCATGCATCTGACAGCTAACCGAATTCGTTAAAATGGATGACACACGAATAGTATTTTATTTTTCACAGTTGTTGCTCTGCTAATTTTATTGTTTGCATGCAAATATTTTGTAAATTTATGACATTTTTTTACATATTATTTTCGTGGCATAAATGTGCGTGTCACGACGGATTCGTTCGGTTGTGCTTCTGTGATCGTTGCGAAATTGGTCGTATGTTTGATATTTTTAGAAAGTAGTTTTTTTTTCATTTAATTAACTAATTTAGAATTCGACTTTTATAAATAGACGACTGGCATAGAAGTAATATATTTGTTTTTGCCGTTTCCATTTAATTGAGGTAAATTTATTTTATTTTTGTGAGCTTTTGACAAGGGAAATTTACGTTTGCAAATTTACACGTTCTGAACGGAAAAATATGTAAACCAAATTACTAGTAAAATAATTTTATTTTCAGAGGCTTTTGAAAATGGAAATTTATAATTTAAAAAAAAATTGTAACATGGAACAAGTTAAATTATTAATACAAGGTACTGTTCAATAACCATAAAAATTTCAGAATTGTAAGGAAGATTGCATTTGTTCGAGAATATAGTAAAAAGACCTTCGTCGTTTTCGTTTTACTACTTGTATTATTCTATTACTCAATGCATGAACAAATCATAAATCAATGTTAAAAGCAATCAGAACTTTCGCTGCACTGATGATTAAAGCGGGGATATTTAGACAGCTTCTATGAGCGGCGAGCGAAGCTAGTACGAATATCTATGCCGTCACTGACGTATATCAGGTGTTACGATGTAAAAAACGCATACATCGTGAGACATACAAAGTGTGTACACTAAATATTATAATACTGTTTGAATAAGTAGTAATAAGCAATATATTTTACGTTCGCCGCTCATGCGTGCTGTCTAAATATCCTCACTTTACTGATGATTTGGAAATTTTACCTCAGGAGTCTGGTGTCGGATTATTGTTTTCAATACTTGATACTTCAAACGTAAACAAAGTTCTGAGGAACAAGTTGCATGCTTATCATTTGAAAAATCGCAAGTGTTACTCTGTACTTTTTGTTTCTGTTTTCAAATAATATATAAAATATATTTGAAGATAAAATTTGAATGGTTTCGTTGGGCACCCTAAAAGATAAATAGAATTAATATATTGATATAAATAAATAGCGTACGTGGGTAGATGTAAGTAATATAACTAAGTAATTCAAACGCTCGGGAACAGATCTGAATAGATACAATAGATAATCAACTAATATAAAACGGGTCTGAACAGATAATAAATAGGTTAACCTGATCATCACCAGTTCATATCTGCTTCCATGTTGTGATGTAGGCAGATGACTGAGCAGAAAAGTGGAGTGGATAAAATGTGAATATAGACTCCAGTACTCTCTTAGGTATACTACTGATGTAACAAACTATTTACTTTGAAATGTTCCGGCTAACAAACATGATATTTTATATAAAAGTAAGCAATTATTAAACATAATAACTACTTGTTTTACATACGCTCTCTTGTTTACGTTGAGTAAATATCTTCTGAGAGCAATTCAGATTCTAATAGCAGTGCAATAAATATCAAAACACCGCTTTTTAATAAAATAAAAAACAAACAACGTAATTGACCGCGTTCAAATGGAATCTGACACGCTTTGTATGACAGTAAATGCAATAAAAGATACAAACTGGTAAGATTAACATATAAACAATTTAATACTATAAACAAGGAAATTAAAAATTAATGCAAATATATTGAGATTACTAACGGGTGTTCATTTGAAAAGTCAATCTAGTAGCATGTGATTTACTGAGAACATTTTGAAGTATGTCGTAAATTAATAGTATATTACGTAACAAGAGTTGTAAGTAACCCATTACGCACGAAATGAAAAAGTTTACGCACGAAGCCGCGCAGCGGCGAGTGCGTAATGGGCTTACAACTCGTGTAACGTACTATACTTTTTCTGCGCTCACTCATTTTTTTCTATTAAATAAAAGATGTCGCAATTATTTAAACTTTATTATAATAGTTGTTAATAACAATTGAACAATT
Organism: Melolontha melolontha; assembly: GCA_935421215.2. NCBI lineage: Eukaryota > Metazoa > Arthropoda > Insecta > Coleoptera > Scarabaeidae > Melolontha > Melolontha melolontha. Next base: position 102,981,302 of record OW285240.1, on the reverse strand, counting down.
ACTGTAAATCGATTGTGCCTTATTACTTAATGGTGATGAACGATTATTTATAATTGTAGTACTGCACGGTACATCAGAAGACGAAGATTGATAATTGGTAATCGCCTCCGATATTCGTAATGCGTTGTCATTTTTATTTTTAAGAGATTGATTCACATAGCCTTCCGCCACTGTAGAAGATTGCCAGACACCAAGTCGCTTTAATGATAGCATATCACCTCCTGCATCAACTAACATAGTGGCTGATGATCTCCTAAAACAATGGCCAGTATATTGCTTTGGTTCCGGCAGTTCAAGATAGTCAGCAATTTTACGTGGTGTACTACCGATTGTGTTTATCCCCACAACCTGTTTCATGCATTTTCCATTTCTGTAATTAAGAAATAAAGGAAGTTCCATTTCAGCAGGACGCAAATTCATGTATTTTTCACATGTGATATAAAACGTTTCTGGTACTACAAATGAACGTCTCGTTTTAGTTTTAGAATCTGGAATATCAATTATCAAGGATTTTCCAGTGTCCTGAATGTGTTCCATTTTTATATTTCTAAGTTCTTGTTTACGGCAAGCCCCGCTTAATCCAATAATGAGGATATCCTGAAAACAAAAAAACAAAAACTCATTTTTATGTGATGATAACTATACAACATTTTAATTCTTTACCTTTGACAACAAATGTTTATCGTCTGGAGCATCTTTGTTCTGTTGAAAGAATTTTCGATTTTTTACTTCTTCTTCTAAATCCATCCGATTTCCGCTTCAGTAGAGCGATTAGTTTTGGATAATCTGCTATGTTAATGTTATTATTAATGTTTAGTGTAGTTCTTAGCATCGAATAAATGGCCCATAGAGAAGATGGCTTCTTAGTTTTTGATAATTCTTCAAAATACGCAAGTAAAACATTCTCCGAAAAGGATTTAACGTTATGCTTGTGTCGCCAATCCATAAATTTTTTATAGGTAATTTCGTACCTTTCTTTGGATTTTAGCGGTAACAAATTATGTGTGGCAGCTTGAGCTTTTTCTAAAATCTCCCTTGGAGTGCTCATAGTTTCATAACTTTCACTACTATCAGATATATTCGTAGATAAAGTTGAGAAAATGTACGGATACAATAATATTTTGTTAAAGAAATTGACAATATAAATGACATGACATTTATTTCTATAGCATGTTACTTAAGAAAACGTGTCCTATTTTTAAAGAAATTGCATAATGTGCTGCCTACATTTAGGGGCATTACTCTTTTAATCCAAAATATATCTCGCTAATGCTAAAAGTTTTTTTGTTTTTCAATTGACTAAATTTGTATAGATAGACCAAATAAAGTTTTACGTAGATAAAAATTTGATTGCAATTTGATTAAACCAAGAAGTTTTAGTTTTCTTCTCAAAACGCACGTGTATGTTATGAGAGCTCATTACGTGCATGTTATTGTTAAATGTCATTTACAAGGAATGTTGACAGTGCGATTTTTGACGTTTACAGAGATGGGCGTAGAAAAAATTTACTACTTATCCTACGAAGCCGTATATTTTGACAGTTTTACATACTAATATATTTCACATACTAATATATATGCGTCTTATTCTATCAAAATTTCAAGTAACCTAGATTGACTTTTCAAATGAACACACGTTATAAGTTGATTAATATATATTTAAAGACTTTTTAATATGAATAGTGAGCTCTTTTATTTTCATTTATATATATATATATATATATATATATATATATATATATATGTATATATATATTACACATACTGTGCAAAAATGGTATATTTTTCACTTAGGTGTATACAGCGTATATCACTCTTAAATTCAGCTTCTGTGTTGACCAGAGTCTTGTGGATGTATTTATTAAACTATCTTATTTGTTGCTTTATTATAAATCTTTAATAAATTCATACGAATTTAGAAAAGAAGAACATTTTTTTTGTTATGACAAACACGAAAACTTTATTTCTTGTGTAATAGTACATGTATTTTACCAACCCTGTATAATTTAATCTAATTAGACATAAAATATAGAATGCCAATTACTGCATGTGTTTATTGCGTATTTTTCATGTGTATGGCATTTTTATATGTTCTCTCCGTGTCCGATAACGAAGCATTCGAATATTATGTGTGAATGTGCGTTGTAGGAGTGCTACATATAGATTGCTGAGACGGTATTGCGGATTTACTGTAGAGACTATCTTCGGCGAGATCGTAATTAGCGGAGGAAGAAAAAGATATTCGGCGTCAGGCCAGCTGAGTGAGCGGGCCTAAAGTATTCGGAGCCGGACCAGCGTAAAGAGCGGTCTAAAAGACGGCGTCGGACCGACGTAATAAGAGCATTCCTGTACATAGCGATGGGCTAGTCTATAACGAGGCACAAAATAAAGTGGTGAATTAGTCGAAAGAGCGTTTCCAAAATAAATGATGAACCAGCTAAGAAAGAGTGGTTCCAAAATAGAACATAGATCACGTTAAATTTCAATCAAAATTAAAAAAAAAAGGAAAATTTTTGTAAACGGCAAAGCTTGTATAAAAGTGTTTAATGTCCTCAAAAAATAAAAACAAATTAGTGCATTCTGTAAATGTGCCAACAATTACGTCAAGGAAGAAGGAGCTCCCCTACGCCGCATTTACGAGATGATAGTCGCTGCGAAGGCTGGATGAGCGAAAATATTCTTGAGTTAAGTGAATATATATGTTTTGCGTTTTATGTAGATATACGAGTACATAAATGGGCCTCCTAAAAGATCTTGTCAATTAGATTTTTAAGACTGAATATTTATTAACCAATATATAGTAACGTCTTTAATCGTCACAGTTTATAATTTTGTTTTATGGTTTTCTTAGATTAAATTAGATTGTTTAGTTGTTAATTTTACCATTTTGTATGATTTATCATATATTGTTGAACAAAGAGTTTCAGATTCTATTTGAACGTGATCTTGAACATTGTTTGGTTCTATAATATTTAAAAATCTCTAAATATATAAATATATCTCTAAAGAATCCCAATCGCCCTGAGGATTTAATTTATCATAGACAAGCAGAAGCGAGATTTCTATGTAAAGCAGTTTATTCTTTTTACACCTTTTAGATAAAGTCAAGTGTTCCTTTCTTTCATTTTTTTCAGTCGGCACAATTTAAGCAAATAGATTACATTATCCCACTTAAATATTTCTCTTAATTAATATATAAATTCCAATTATAGTATTAAAGCGCCCGTCGCAAAATATTCAGATTTTAACTACATGACTAACGAAAAATGCCGGTCACCTTAAAAATTTCACGAAAGCACTTATACGTTCCTTTAGAAATTTAAATTTTGTTGAAGCACTGCACATTCCCAATGAGAAACACATGGAATGGAGAAAAAATAGACAATGTAAAAACAAAAATTAATTTAATTTGAGCAATATAACAGAAACAGTGATAAATTGTAATTTACTTAAATTAGAAAAAGATGACGTCTTCTAATTAATTTTAAACAGAATGTTAAAAATACAAAAAAGGTTTTAAATATATCTATACGTTAATATGCATGTATAACGCTTTTGTTTCATTATGAAACAGACATGTAAAAAATTTACATATCTGTAACGGTATAACTTGGACAAAACCTCGTATTTCCAGCATTTACTTCTGCTTAAGACATATGTTTCTGCCATCTATAGGCGTCGTCCGTTAAGCTAGTGAAGCAATGTACACAAATGATACAAATCTTTATAAATAGATCTGTATCTGTATATGCCATTAAGCCGAAATCCCTTACTAGATAAAGCAAATTTCATCCTATAAAGTGGCACTTATTTAATAAGTGACATCTGACGGACGAAAGAGAATTTGCCGAAAAAAGGGGTCTTTCGTTTGACCAGCTATGCTGGTACGAAAAACGAAACAATACGGGTTGTCCATAAATAAGCCAGATGGCGGTAAATATACAAAACAGGTTTTAAATATATCTATACGTTAATATGCATGTATAACGCTTTTGTTTCATTATGAAACAGACATGTAAAAAATTTACATATCTGTAACTGTATAACTTGGACAAAACCTCGTATTTCCAGCATTTACTTCTGCTTAAGACATATGTTTCTGCCATCTATAGGCGTCGTCAGTTAAGCTAGTGAAGCAATGTATACAAATGATACAAATCTTTATAAGTAGATCTGTATCTGTATGTGCCATTAAGCCGGAATCCCTTACTAGATAAAGCAAATTTCATCCTATAAGGTGGCACTTATTTAATAAGTGACATCTGACGGACGAAAGAGACTTTTCCGAAAAAAGGGGTCTTTCGTTTGACCAGCTATGCTGGTACGAAAAACGAAACAATACGGGTTGTCCATAAATAAGCCAGATGGCGGTAAATATACAAAAAAGGTTTGAAATATATCTATACGTTAATATGCACGTATAACGCTTTTGTTTAATTATGAAACAGACATATGTCTTAAGCAGAAGTAAATGCTGGAAATACGAGGTTTTGTCCAAGTTATACAGTTACAGATATGTAAATTTTTTACATGTCAGTTTCATAATGAAACGAATGTTGAAAGTCTTTTATGACCCCTCGAGCCCGGATTACATTGTTCAGTCGTCTTGGCATTGAATTTATCAAACTTGTTAAGCAAATTTGAAGAATTGCTTCAAATTCTTCTAAAAGGGCTAATTGTAGCTTTTGCAAAGTTGCTGGCATTCCTGGACGACGACGAATGCGCCTCTGGACTTCGTCCCAAAGGTGTTCTATCAGATTAAGGTCTGGACTGCATGCTAGCCAATCAAGTCTTCGCACTCCAACTTCATTAAGGTTCTACATGAAGGTAACTATTCTCGCCATTCTCTGGCGCTGTCGTCGATCAAAACACTTTTTATCGACAATCGGTTGATCCTTGACAAGAGCGCGACTCATCCGTGGAGAGAAGTTCACCCTATTGCCGAAAAGTCCAATTCGCATATAATTGTGCAAACTGAAGACGTGGTCCTCGATATCTAGGTAAAAATTGTGGTTCTGTAACGGGTCTTCGTGAAGTTGGTTCTCTTCGCCTAATTGTCCTTTCACTTACTTCAAGCCATCGCATTATTTGCGAGCGATGTTGAAGTTAACCTGCCATTATGCTGAGATCCCTTAATGTATTCAACACAATAACACAATTACCAACTGCACTTGTTTGCTCTTCGCCTTCCAGATACTGCTCGTCTTTCGAATGTGCCAGTCTCTAGAAGCCGATTTCAAGCATCCTGAATTAATACAATAATTTGTCCAACGTTCGCACTAGTTAACGGCATTGTTAACGCGTGAAAATTTATATTTAATGTCAAACTGGCATCTATAAGGAACGGAGTATTAAGCTCACTTGGATTTTTCATTAATAAAAACTAATGTGGATTGCAAACAATATGTAGGTGATTTTTATAAAAAAGGGCAAGACTTTAAAATTTAAATGTGGGGCATATTTTGCATTAGACTAATCAATACGAAGATTTAACAATAAAAATATAACAGTTTAAATCTTTGTTTAGGCAAAACAAAGAAGCAATGTTTGCGGCGTTTTAATAAATATCTCAGGAAGGTTTTTTTTTGCCGATCACTGTCTAAATATATTTTTATTTCATACTGATGTCAGAAATTATATTTTTCGGATTATCTATGCTACAAAGAATGGAATATTAAAGTCCTAGTACCTTAAAGTAAAATATTAAAGATCTAGTACTTTAAAATAATACGTCAGTTGTTGACAGGAATAATATTTGATTTCGTGACTTACGTGTCATCAAATTCTTTTTCACGCGATCAGCTTCATCCAGAATATTTAGCGATATTTTATTTGTATCCGTTCTAAAACTAATAATAATAAAACACAGAAAATCGATGCAGCTTTTTCATTTTTATTTGTAACAAACTTCCATCGCTATGGAAATATTAGTTACCGCTTACTTAATTTTACGAATAATTTATGCGAGATATAAATGTCGTTTTTGACATCAGTATGAAATAAATTCATTTATTATTATTTAAAATTCATTAAATTTGCAGTATGAAATAAACCGTTGTATTCACTACAAACGAAAACTGTTTTTAAAGGTCCTCGCAAGTAATTCCGTTCTCTGCTGACGCTTCGGCCGTAAACAACTTTCTCGTCCTTTAAAATGTCACTTTTTGTTGTTGATAAATAAAATACTATTAATAAAAACAAAATATTAAGTAACAGAATCCCAGTAGTGCAGTCGTCAAAGAATGCAAACATACTATAAATGACGTACAATTTTTATGGAATTAATTCGTTGTGTATATTGTCAGTAAAATTTCTATTTTGTTGTCTTATTTGGATTGTAACTGTTGGAAAATAAATTATTATTATTATAACTTCTATAATCATCTCGTCATGAAATACATATATAAATATAAAATAATATTGCATATGAAAATTGTTTTATTGTTAATAAATTGTAAGCTACATGTACAAAAAAAAATTAAATTAAATAATAATAAAACTTAAGAAAATTTATTACAAAATTCTTTGGTGATAAAATATATTCCGAAAATATATAATATCTACACAATACATGAAAATAATTATCGATAATCTACTTACTTATCTTATGACGAAGGCAGTTATAAATATGATTTAAAAATAAATAATTAGCAAAAACTGGTACAAACTATTTTGAACTAAATTTGTTTTTTACAAAATTGTACTTTCGTTTAAAATTCACAGTTCTAAATAATAATTAAAAATCCAAATAAATATTTGACTATTTACAAATTAAGTACATATAAAACAATAGATATATAAATAAATATTAATTAAATATGAAAGAGATGAACGAGCTTTACCAATCCTGTTATTTTTTTGATGATAGCTGTATAGTTGAATGAATGAGAAGGTGAATTCGTGTGGAAATGAGATGTCCATTTTTTTTTAGACAGACTTCTTGTCAATGATTTTTAAAGGAAGTGACATAATGTTGAAGAAAAGTGGATCTGGAAAATATAAAATAACATAATTTAAACGACAACTTCCTTATTAACTTATTATACAGGTTTCATTATAAAAATGGTTTTAAGGTCAATACTGTAAAATTAGAAGTAGACTTTTTTCTTATATAAAGGCATTTATACATACCAAATTGATCAGAAGGCAGTAGAAACACAGTATAGCAAGACAGGTTATATGAAATGGAATAAATGAATCTTAAATTTAGAAAAATTTAACCTAATTATCATTAAAGTTATCTACAATATTTTATTAACTATAAAAACGATTTAAGAATAAGAATATCGTTGCAAAAGTGTTTTGCGAATTTATCTACTATCGCTGTAAACTAAAGAAATCTAATTTTTCAAATAAAAAAAACAATTCTTGAATTATTCCTATATTTTATTCTTTTGCATTTATATTTGAATACTGTCATTAGGTAATAACATGTTTTAATGTTAATATCTAATAGTGTGAAGCTATGCTAGGTTTCGACAATGAAACATTAGACTTTGGGCGATCGAATTAAAACCAGAATAGAGCCCAATGAAATGTCCTATTTAAGAGAAATTGTGCGAATGCTAAGAAAATTCTGAATAATGTAAAACACGTAATGTGAAATTTTCATTGTAACACCAGTGCTTGAAAAAATTGAGCAGGTAAAGGTCATTCGGAAATATTGTGCGAATCGACAGAAGCGTTACTTTATTTTATTTAACTTTTTATTTTTGTATTTGATGACGATCAAGTAATTATAGCTTATGATGAGGAAGATACTGACTACATGTTTAGAAAACTCCAGGAAGAATATAAGAAGTGGAAATTGTATATAATATAATTCAATTCAAGCGCATTTCTTTACAGCGACTGAATCTATCACCTTTTTGATTGAAACGAATCTTTTTTAATCTAATTTAATATTATAACTATTTAACAATCTCGTGGACTTTTCGTTATTTGAATACAAGAATGTAAAATTCTGCAATACGGGTTAATACCTTTATATTTGGTTAAGTCACTGATACATATTATGTGGCAATGCTTTCGTAAGATTATGATATATTCTGTTCCCTAAATTTTCTTAAAGAAACTGCTGTTAAATACTTAATTTTACATTTTGTTCTTCTTTTCGTTAGATATTTATAATTTGTGTATACTATATATTTATTTACACTGTAATACATGCAGAATTATTGTAATCTCCTTGGGTAACAATACTATTTATAAGTATACGAATGCAAGTTTTATTGTAGAATATAAAACTGTGTACGGCCTTTTTTATCTATCATTTCTGGGAGATCCACAGTTGCAATCTTGACAGAGATCACGCAATACCTCTCCAACGCTATTGATCAACGCAAACAGGTCAATGTGATCTATGTAGACTTTTCAAGGACATTCGACTCTATTGGTCATAATGTACTTCTAACTAACTTGGATCAAATTGGCTTTTGATCATCTCTTATTACACTAATGGCATCTTACTTATCGGATAGAAAAGGTTACGTTTCCTATAACGCTTGTTTGTGTAATAACTTTTTGATATAGTCTGGCGTTCTACAGGAGTCCAATCACGGTCCTTATCTTTTTAATATATGTATATAAATGATCTCATGGATGACCTTTGGTGTGAACGCGTGGGGTATCCTGATGATTCGAAGATTTTCAGTATTATCAACAACCACAACGATTGTATTAAGCTTCAAACTGACCTGAACAGCATTCGGAATTGGAGCTAACTAAATCAAATTGTCTTAAATGTAATAAAATGCGCTGTCGTTTCTTATACTAGGCGTTCTAATCCATTATATTTCACTACACGCTCGACTCTGAATCAGTTGCTAGAAAGCCGTTGTTTAGAGACTTAAGGGAGTACCCTTCGATAATGGTCTTGCGTTTACCTAGGACATATCTAGTATCTGCTCTTCTGCTAGCAAATCTCTAAGTTTTCATGTGAGATCGTCTTTTGCAATTTTTCTAACATGAACAATGTTAAGGTACTATATTTTGCCCTTGTTCGATGCAGGTTGGAATATGTTTACATCGTCTGCTATCCGCAGAGAGGAGACATTACTGATGTGCGTAATTATAGACCAATATCAATACTTTATAATTTTGCTAAGGCTTTCGAACATATTCTGTACAATGTAGTATATAACAAATTCAAATCCGCACTTTAACTCTCCAGCATCGCTTTGTTTCAGAAAGATCGACTGAAACTAATTTGGCGTGTATCTCTCATGACATATGCGTTGGCATGGACCAAGTAGACTAGACTGTACGCAACTTTTGTCAATATTGATTTCTGTGTTCCTTGGATGGTTTTTTGTTAGTTTTTATTTTTTGGTTTTTGAACAGAATTGAATTCAATATGTAACTTTCATTTTAAAATTTGTAATGCAAATTTAGAGTTAAATTGTATGTTCTTGTAACCCATTTTGGTTATTACTGTTGGGTGCAATTAAATAAATATTATTATTAATACTACCATCTTCATCAACAAATCTCGGTCGAACGCATCCAGCGGCGATTTTTAAAATGCTTTTCTTGTATAATGAACGGCATTTACCTGGCTCATGATATCGACTACCTGAGCCTATTGGCTCAGCATAATTTTGTATCGATATCCCGTCGTAGGGAAGATTATAATGGAAAGTTTTTATGTAATCTTCTAACACAAGAAAATAGATGCCCCATCGTTATTCGCGCAAATAAATTTTGATGTACCAACTCGCACTATCCGTAATTTTGACACTGTTAACATCCCGATTGCGAGAAACCTGTTTTGGTGAAATCTCCTTTATATCAAATGGCCACAAATTTTAATAAGCGAATCTGTTTAGTTTAGTATTTATGTAATATTTATGTAAGTGATCATTTACTTATTTGATGTTAATCTCAATGTTATGCTGTGTATTTTTTTTTTACAGATATTAAATAGTTTAATTTACTATAATGTCGTATAATTGGTTTATAAACTGTTGGACAATAAAGATTATTATTATTATTATCATTTATATATTTTTGTTACTAAATCCACAGTGACAAAGATCATAACTTCACAAATTCCTAATTTTATTGACAAATAGTGAAATATATTAAAACAGTTTGTGGAAATAGCGATATTAAAAGCATTGTAATGTAGTGAGTATTATTATTTTAGTTATTGCTATTAATTTGATAGAAATCTGTATTAGATTTCGTCTCTTAAAATTCGAAAGTTAAATATATTCCATAGTCCACTTCTTGGCTATTCTCTAATGTAATTCAGAAATATTAACTTTCCTCAGAACATCTCATAAATTTTATATATGTACTGTTTCAAACATAAAATGAACATGCCATTAAGCAATTACTGACCTTGATTTAAATGTAATGGAACACAGCACATCCGCTATTTTTTCATTTATTTTTAATAATAAAATAGAGAATTTCCATATATGTTTGATACTAAACTAATACATATCCTCTATAATAGTTTTTTAATGACAAACACATTAAATTTTGTAATGATCTACATTTAGTTTAAAATAATTTGTACCAATCATTGCTATATGCAGTTAACTGAACTGATTAATTCGAAAGAAAAAGAAACTGTCTACTTAGATTAACCTGTCGATGACGTATCATTTGGCGAATCTGTCACTGAATTGTCACTGTCTTGTGAATTGGAAGGATTGGTTGTTGTTGTGGATGACGATGGCCTACCGTATAAGTAACTGGTACCATAGGCGAAGTAGTCCCTTGGTCTGTATTGACTCCTGTAGGACCTGTAAATTAGGTATAATAAGTTATATTTGTACGTATTATAGACGCAGGCACACATAAACAAATACTGATATTATAATAAAAGCGGAGTTTTTAGTTATTCGCTAAGTTTATTTCTTTAGTTAAAAGTTTTTCAATCAGGGCAATGATTTGCTTTTAGAACCACAATAAATATGTTGCTTTTAAATTGAAAATTTTGTGATATTAATTACAATTATTCTCTTAAACAAAGATCTATTTGTTTTTGTGCATGAAAAACTTGGTAGTTTCCTGTTTTTATTTAAATTTAATAACATACAGAATAGCTTGAACCAAGGTCTATCGTGGCTTAAGTGGTAAAGCAACGGTCCGGCAAACCGTAGACTTGGGTTCAAGTTCCTACGTAGACAATATTTTTCAATTAAAAATTTCGTATGATTTCATTTGTAATTTGTAGACAGCAATGTTTACATCCTCACTTACTTTGCAATCACATTCTAATTTGATATTTGTAAATATTTCATATAAAAGCCAAAAAACTCCAAGAATTTATCATTTGATATATATATATATATATATATATATATATATATATATATATATATGCTATCGTTTTCTAATATATCTGATTAGTAACTGTAGTCAAAAGAATTGTGATTTTAATGGTCCATTTGTTTGAATTATCCTAGCTTCAAGCATTTTGTATTTTTGATAGCATTATAATGGATATGAAATACACAGCAGAAAATAGGTGCGTTGAAACGCACGCGTCGGGCAATTTTCGTACAAAATCTGAAGTAGACTTTATATCACCGTCATATATATATTTTTTATTGTTAGTTATATTCTGAGCTGAGTATCACGAAGATTATTTGCGTCGTTACGATGTTAGTTGTTCTCTTTAAATCTCGGGCTTTTTTAGCTGAAGCTACGAACGAGGGTTGAGCTCGTAATCTACCACACAATTTGCGCGTTTATCTCCGAGTTTCTGCCACCTTGCTCCTTGACTATATCTTACCATTGAGGACTAAAATACCTATCTACGGTTGCCGTTTTCTTACAAGAATCGCTTGACAAATCTTTTTCTATTTCAAAATACTGGATGTTACAATCTTTTCTAACAATATTGTTTGGTTAGTATATGTCAGTTCTCTTCTGATAATGGTGTAAGTAATAGAATATTAAATAAAAACATATTATTAAAATCAGGTGTAGAGAACATAATACAAATTAATATTTGTGTGAAAATTGGCTTGCTAATAAGCCATAAGTGGAGCGACTTAAGATGTTCAGCTGTCGGCATTCTCCTAGAACGAGAAGGAAATGTTGGAGAATGCTAAGGCATGAATTACTATTATTAAAATTTATTATATAAAAAAGGATATAAAATATTTTTATATTTTATATCCTTGATAAAGGCATCATTGCCGAAACATGTAGGGTTGTTTTAAATATATATACTTTGAAGTAAACCAGACCTTTAATCGCCAACTGATTGAATTTACCATATCATACCAAGGTCACGAAAATATTATATTTATATATATATATATATATATATATATATATATATATATACATACATATATATATATTTATAAAGATAATTATTTCGTGACCTTTGTATGTTATGGTAAATTCAATTTTTGGCGATTTATGGTCTGGTTTTACTTCAAAATATATATATGTTTTGAAGTAAAGAAAATATATTTATATTTTAGAGAATATTTTATATTTTATATTCCTTGATAAAGGCATCATTTATTTGCCGAAACATGTAGGGTTGTTTTAAATATATATATTTTGAAGTAAAACCAGACCTTAAATCGCCAACAAATTGAATTTACCATATATATTTATATATATATATATATATATATATATATATATATATATATAAAAATATAATATTTTCGTGACCTTGGTATGATAAGGTAAACTTAATAAGTCGGCGATTAAAGGTCTGGTTCATTACTTCAAAGTATATATATTTAAAACAACCCTGCATGTTTCGGCATTGATGCCTTTGTCAAGGGAATAAAAAATATAAATGACAGAATATAAATGTCAAATAATTGAGTTGCTATGGTTTAAATTATTCAAAGATACATTCCAATAATAATAATAATTCATGCCTTAGTATTCCAAAAAATAGATAGCAAGGTGTGAACATATGTGTTGTTCGCTGCCAGCAGCTTGTGTCTCTTTCAGGGTATGAACCTGTGTGTTGGTTGCTGCTGGCAGCTTGCGTCTCTCTCTGGGTGTGTGATTTTGTACATAGGCCAAACGAAACAATATTTATACAAAAGAATACAAGCCCACAAATACTCTAGAACAGACAAAACTGCTTTGTCTACACACAAACTACAACGCGATCACCATTTCGATTTTGAGAACACACAGATAATTGATAAAGAACAACACACAATGAAAAGACAAATTAAAGAAATGATTGGCATTAAACAGAAAAAAAATTCAATTAACAACAGAAATGATATAAAAAATTTAAGCAGTATATACTATAACTTAATTTTGTAACGATCTGCAATTTACCATCATAATATATTTTTTTGTTATATACCTTATGTTATTTAAATATCAATTACATTTAAATATCATATACTTTTGCTTATCATGCTGTCTGTTCCGTATTTTGATTCCTGTCTAGTTGTCCGAGCAGGTTTTCGTGGTTTTCGTTCTCATTTTGAGCGAATGCCGACAACTTTGCATCTTAAGTCGCTCCACGGGCGCATACGTAATAATAACTCATGTCTTGCTTTTCCCTGCTTTTCCCTGTTTTCTGTTTTGTGCTGATGTGGTCCTCTACTGGGTTGTAGCCTAGCATATGCGCTACCAAACTCTAGGGGGGGTCTGCCCAATAGGCAGTCAGGTGCCATTCCGCCTTTCCAGCAGGAGTGAGGAACCAAGCTACGCGGCAAATCATGGCGCCGCGCAATGCACACACCACTAGGACTGGTCCTGGGCGGCAACCTGGCTAGGCTGCTGTTAACAGCACACACACGTTCGACGTGTGTGCATTGACCCCGCTTTTGCGGAAATCGTTAAGATGGCACAAAGTGTGACCGTCGTCGACTGAGGTAGCCACTAACAGTGTTCCCTCGGTTGGCGATGAGCAACCCCGTGCAGGGTGCGCTTCGCTGGTCTGCGCCTTGCCTCGTTGGGGCGGGGGTCGGGCCGTCGAAGTTCTGCTCGGAAAAGTAAAGGAGTTTGCGGGAAAGGGTTGGCGGCCCTACGCAAGGGCTGGTTATTCGATCTCTCTAAATTTACGCGATCGGTCACTAAACACACGCACGAGCGCACTAACATACAAAACCCTACACTTACGCGGTCACACAAATACAAAATCACACACCCAGAGAGAGACGCAAGCTGCCAGCAACAACCAACACACAGGTTCATACCCAGAAAGAGACACAAGCTGCTGGCAGCGAACAACACTTATGTTCACACCTTGCTATCTATTTTTTGGAATACTAAGGCATGACTTATTATTATTATTGGAATGTATTTTTGAATAATATAACCATAGCAACTCAATTATTTGACATTTATATTCTGTCATTTATATTTTTTATTCCCTTGACAAAGGCATCAATGCCGAAACATGTAGGGTTGTTTTAAATATATATACTTTGAAGTAATGAACCAGACCTTTAATCGCCGACTTATTAAGTTTACCTTATATATATATATATATATATATATATATATATATATATATATATATATATAGATAACTATTTGGTGCCTTTGTAGGTTATGGTAAATTCAATTTGTTGGCGATTTAAGGTCTGGTTTTACTTCAAGTAAAACCAGATCTTAAATCGCCAACAAATTTAATTTACTATATATATATAAATAATAGATTATTATTATTATTAAGATTTTTATAGTAATTGACCTTTGATGACGACTTTTCAGGCGAAAGTTGTCAAATTTTTAGAAATATTATATATCTAAATGGCCAACCATAATTGCGTATTGATAAATTTTTGAAATGCTGTATACATTAACAAACAAGTGAGAAATTGGAATTATGGAATCTATTTATAAATAAACAAGTTACCGTTTGCAACTTTTATAGATAGTATAGCGCGACAAATTTTATTTCACCGGCGGAAAATATTACGCGAATTCCTTGCCCCTCGCCTCCCTGATCTTTATTCTCAGCTATTGCAGTCAGGTACAATCTAATTTATTTTTCCGTCATTGACAGTTTCGTTTGAATTAGGTTAGTTCAGTGTTTCTCGCAATTTCTGTAGTGTATCGCTTATATTTTATTTATTTAATTTTTACTTTCATTCTGTTTTTATTATTATGCGCACGTAAATTTACTGTCTTTTAAAAGATTATTTTTTTATAACATCAAATATAAAAAAAGTAATAACAGTAAAATCCTTAACCTTTAGCATTCATGTCGTTCACATTATAACAAACCTTAAACCAACCGTTCTAAAATATTTCCTCAGAGTGTGCCGTTCAAAAAGAAGGTACTCGTCAGCGGTCACATTGAATTGGTTGTACTCTACCATGTGAGCAAAAAAAAATTTTCGAGGAGACTATGGACGAGAAAGATATCTATAGCAGTCATGCCGGAGTATAATTCATACCTAGTTTATGAAATGTCATTTGTCACTCGTTTATTAAATTGACAATATTAGATTATTCTTAAAAATTTATCATTAAACAATAACTTATGTATTTAATGAGCAGCAAAGGAGATATATGGTTAAGATTTATTTAAAAAATGGTAGAAAAATCGTTGGTGAATGGATTTATTCTCTGAGAGATGTCTTAGAAAATTTTTTTAAAGGAATTTGTAAATGATGCTGTTCCATGTCACGCAAAACCATGTCTGAGATTCCATTCATCGTTTTGTGTATTTATTCAGACAAACAGGAAATGTGAATCGTAAAATTGGAAGTGGTAGATCAATGGTCAGAAATGAAATTACTGTCGAAGCAGTAAGGTAAGTAATTGAAGAACGTTCACAAACTTTTGTACGGCATTTACAGGAAGAATTAAATCTTTCTTAGTGTACCTGTATACGTATCCTTAAAATTGATTTATATATGCATCCTTACCGTATACAAGTAACACATGATATACTTCCTGTTAGCATGCCACGAAGACAAGAATTTTGCCAACGATTCATTGTACAATTCAATAACAACGATGAAGCATTGTCGAAAATTATGTTTACAGACGAATCGTGGTTCCACCTCTTTGGGTTTGTCAAATCCAAAAATATGAGAATGTGGAATCCATATTTTTTTTTATAGAAACTCCATCGCATTCCCAAAAAATTGGTGTTTGGGTAGCTATTGGGCCTATATCTTTTGGTATGTTAAAACTTGTTTTTAAAAACATTAGATAGATATCTAGAACACTATGTTGGCACAATAATGTCGTTTTTTACCTTTCTGGAAACAATAAATGCTGAACGGTACCAGTCAGAAATTTGAGCTCCATTCAGCTGCAGGAAACCTATTTTCAGTAAGATGGACCCCTGCACATACTATCAATGCAAATATTGCTTTCATGTAGGAATTTTTTGGAGATCTTGTAACTTAACACCATGTGATTTCTTTTTATCACCACATCTAAAGAATTTTATTTTTAAACACCCGTTGTTGATCTTGACGAACAAAGGGTCACTAATGATATTGAAGAAATCAATAGTATACCAGAAATCCTTCAAAACGTTCTTAGTTCGCTTAAAAAAAGAATTACTCTCTGCAAAGATGTGGGTGGTGGCCATATGACACATCTTATTTAATGTCATTCTAATTTTTTTTTTCAACAAAATAATAAATCATATTTAGCTTTAAAAATGTTTATATACTCGTAATATTTATTTTGTTATGAGAAATATTACATCTGCTGATATAATTAAATCAAAAAATATGCACCATCATTAAATTAAACAAAGTGACAGCTCTAAGTCGACTCAAATTAAGACACAAGTGAGTTTATTCATGGCATACTTGGAAATTTTATTTTTGCTCACATATTATTATTAAATAATTGTGTATTCAAAAAAGTCCGTCTCTAGTTAGCCTCTAGTTTCCACGTGAAGTCAAACGGTCAAATTTAATTTAATAAATCGGCTGAGCATTTGCGTATTTAGTTTCTCTTATTCTGTTTTACCTCGTTTGATTGCCTCGAATATTCATTGAAACTTGAACAAATCTGTTTTTCTTAAAACAAACATATTGTTAATTGTTAATATTGGCCGCTACTAATGTTTTATCAACAACAAAGTTTTATTATCGAATCGTACTTGTGAGATTGTCAGAAAGTTGATAGAATCTGGTCTCATTCAATTGATGAATGTTGAACTGAATTTCGAATTGAATACCCAGAAGTTGCTATTCAATATGATTAGTTCCCTAAAACTCTAAAATATTTAGCAGAAAAGATGACAGTGGAAGCAATTGAAAATATTGAACAAATAATTGAAAAATTAACCGAAAACTTCAATACGTTTCTTTTAGCACAACAAACTCAACTTTCCGTTGGAATCTGTCATGCAGCTGTGAAAAATGGTCTACATTTACGCTAATATAAAACAGTATCCGTTCAAGAACATGTTCCAATAGATCCATCTCAAAGATTCTGCTATCGTGAAAGGTTCATTAATACTGTAAAATATTTGTATTTTTGGGTTCTTTTAAATAAAACTAACGATAATTTAAAACACACTATATTAATAATAAAACATAACACTAAATAATTAATAACTAATAATAACATTTATTTATTTAGAATATGTATTTATATGTGAGTATTTATTTTCATTCATATAATATCACACGACGACGATTACTCATTGAATGAATGGTCTCTCTTGCGATATATGGGTTATTCGAGGGCTTCCAGAAGCTCTTTTCGAGGAGGTACTTTAGACAATGATGATATTTTATCGAGAATTTTTTTATCAGTTGAATCGTGGTTCCATTTTTCCGGATACATTTATTAAAAAAAACATGTATATGTGATCTGATGAAAATCTTAATATATTTATTGAATCACTATTACATTACACAGCAAAAGTTGGAGTTTGGGCAACTATGTCAAAAAGACTGTTAATTGGTCCGAAGTCAAATATTATTTTCATTTTAACAAATATTAATGC
This sequence comes from Melolontha melolontha, assembly GCA_935421215.2. NCBI lineage: Eukaryota > Metazoa > Arthropoda > Insecta > Coleoptera > Scarabaeidae > Melolontha > Melolontha melolontha. The sequence continues at coordinate 102,963,412 of OW285240.1, read as the reverse complement.
GGACAGGTAGCTTAAGGAAATTTTGGAGGCGCTTGTGAATAAACTGTATGATGAATCATCATACAGTTTATTCACATCCCACATTCATCATCATTGATGATGGACTCCACTTAGTATATTTCCAACAGGACGGTGCATCACCTCATTGTACACGTGAAATATTTGGCAGAATTTCTGAGTACCTTAGTGGCCGAATAATAAATAATATACCTAATCTTTGGCCCGCAAGATCATGCGACGGAATACCCTGCAAAATCTTTTTGTGGCTAATCTTAAGAATACCATTTTTAAAACATTTGTGTAGAATTCGAATGAATTCAAGTAAATAATTACACAGGCCTGCATAAAATTTGTGATGACGTGATTTTTATTTGTTAAGCTCAGTTTTTATATAGCAATAACTAATTAAAATACAGTTGGTCTCTACCACACACAGATTTTTTTTTGCACAAAAGAAAAAGAAAAAAATATAAAAAATCTTATAATAGGCGTTATAATACATTTTAAAATGAATGTACTACTTCAAATTCTAGGTATTAACCCAAAAATGATTTTCTATTGTGGTTTTAAAGAAATTTGTTAAATAGGCTCTCATTACCTGATGTAGTAAATCTTTTATTACATGTATTAATTTTGGACAAGATTTCCGGGAATTTTTACCTGCTAAATCCTATTTATTATGCTTTCACTTTATTAGTACTGCGAAGAAGGATTTCAAGTTTATCACTCCAAACAAAATGTATATTTTAATGTCATTTACTTCATTATAGCTCTGAGTGTCGATCAGTAAACAAGTAAAATTAATTTGTCTTTAGTGTTGTGCGTGGTATTTGATAAATAAACATTGCTTAAAAATATGTCTAGCCGGTGTTGCAAAAACAAACTAGATGATTTCTGTTATATTTGTGGATATTTCGTCTTGAAAAAGTTTAAGAGACCAATTGGTGAATTTGTGAAAAATGCATATTATGCTTATTTCAAAATCAAATTAGGAGATCAAGATAAAGATTGGGCACCGCACGTTGTTTGTAAGGTATGTGAAGAAGGTTTAAGACATTGGACCAAAGGGAATAGAAAAAGCCTTCCTTTTGGAATACCGATGGTTTGGAGAGAACCGCAAAATCATCATGAAGATTACTACTTTTGTCTTTGTGATATTAAGGGGCATAATAGAAAAACTTTGAAACATATTTTGTACCCAAACAATATTAAATCAGCTATCAGACCAGTTCCTCACAGTGATCATGTACCTGTACCTATACCCCTCAAAGTACTACAAGAAGATATTGAAACCTCTTCAACTTCCGCCTCCGTACAGATGGATAGTGATTTTGAACCATCAACCTCAGGTCAAAACCAACCTCAGCTATTTTCACAAGCCGAACTGAATGATTTAGTAAGAGATTTTGGACTTTCAAAAGATCTTTCTGAAGTACTGGGGTCTAGGTTGAAGCAAAAAAAATTGCTTGCCCCAGAAACTACCTTCAGATCTTCCTTTAGCTGAATATGACAGAAAAATAACCAAACGAAGCTTTTCTGAAAAACGAAAACGTTTTTTTAAGAAGCATAAAGAATAAATAACTATTTCTAATAGTTTCTATGTGTATATTTTTGTATTTTTTTGATATAATATAAAACTAGCTTATAAATGAAATAAATCGTGTTTTTTCTATACCCCTCAAAGTACTACAAGAAGATATTGAAACCTCTTCAACTTCCGGCTCCGTACAGATGGATAGTGATTTTGAACCATCAACCTCAGGTCAAAACCAACCTCAGCTATTTTCACAAGCCGAACTGAATGATTTAGTAAGAGATTTTGGACTTTCAAAAGATCTTTCTGAAGTACTGGGGTCTAGGTTGAAGCAAAAAAAAATTGCTTGCCCCAGAAACTACCTTCAGATCTTCCTTTAGCTGAATATGACAGAAAAATAACCAAACGAAGCTTTTCTGAAAAACGAAAACGTTTTTTTAAGAAGCATAAAGAATAAATAACTATTTCTAATAGTTTCTGTGTATATTTTTGTTTTTTTTTTTAATATAATATAAAACTAGCTTATGAATGAAATAAATCGTGTTTTTTCTATATTTTTTGATTTTACTGGTTTGAAAAATAACCTTACGTGATACAAAAAAATAAAAGCAGATTTGAAATCAGCGCTACCCAATTACTAGAAAACAGTTAAAATTTTTAAATCTACATTCAAAGAGTTGAAAAATGCAGGCCTGTGTTATTAAACAATTCAATGAAATTGATAATAATTCACATGCTTTAGAAAATGTATTTAGTAAATTCGTCGTAGAGTCAGATGAAAATATCTCGATGAAGAATTTAATTATTTTAAACATTTTTTTTATAAAAAAATTGTTGTAAAAAGGCATTGTTTCATTTTCCTTTATGAACTCATTGGTGATTTACAACACCGATACCGTTTTTTTTTCCAATATTTTAAATGTAAAACCTGAAGTGAAACAATTGTTACTACGAGTATAATAGAATATTTGCGAAAATCACAAAACTGTCTTTAGTATTTAATTTTGAAATGGATTTTCATCAAGTAAAGGCCACATCATTGAATTATGTAATGAAAGTAGATTTAGTTAGAAAAATAAGACCTGAATTTAATTTTATGTTTTGTGTCACAGTGTCTAAAATATACCTACTGGAATAATTCTACTGGTGAAACTACATTTCCTTTTGATAGTTATTATTATTAAATTACTTATTGTTAAGATGATGAAGATACAAAGGTAGTCTTTTATATTTTGATGGAATAAAACAGTAGCTAGCTTTTAAAGACTTTATTTCTTTTGGAAGTATTTTCCACGAAGGTTTAGCATACACTCGAACCAACTCTGGAAACAGTTATTCCACTAGTTTGTTGGTACCGTCAAAATTGCGTTTTAGAAAGAACCATTGATCACGCCTTCTGTCTTTGATAGTCGGAAAAGTAAAGAAATTGTTGGGACTTAGGTCGGGACTGTACTGAGCATGGTCTAACAATTCGACGTTTTGTTGCGTTAAAAATTCAATTGTCTTGCGAGTTGTGTGCGAACTTACATTGTCTTGGGGGGGATGTTTCGTCGTCCTGGGTTGGTTTCTCGGAGATCAGCGATGACTTTCGGCAAACAAATGGTTGTATACCAATCGGCAGTAACAGTTCCTTGATCTCGTAGAGAAATTGTTGCTACATGACCTGCTTTCGAGACAAATATCGCGACCATCTTTTTGGAAACACTTCCAGAACGGATGATTTTTGTCGACTTTACTTCACGTTGGGGCACCCAAACAGACAAATGATGTTTATTTACTGGCTCGTATAAATAAATCCTAGATTCATCACCACTCACGATGTTGTACACGTTTTTAGAGTTTTCTGCGTTGAAGTGGTATAGAGTTTCTTGACATCAATTCACCGTCTTTTTTTTCTGTACTTCGGTCAACAGATGTGGTATCCAACGCGTAACTATTATTTTATGCAGAATTCTTCATGGAAAATTTTTTGAATTGAAGTCTATGAAACCCCCAACGATGTCTTAATTTCGTGATATGTTACATATCGATCTTCGTTGATGAGCTTATGCACAGCATCGACGTTTTCCTGAGTGACTGTCGTTTTTGGTGCACTTGCTCTTGGATCGTCGCTAAGACTAATCCGTCCACGTTTGAATTCTCCATACCCACGAGAAATTGTTGATTGATGTGGTGCTCCATTACCGAATACAGAAACCAATCGGCGTGGCATTCTTGTTGAGATAATTGTCTTCGAAAATTATAAAAAAATATTGCGTGAAAATTATAACGGTTTAACTAACTTGTCCTAACAGTTCCTTGTAGATACAAAACTACATATATCTCAGGTGAAACTTTTGATTTAGGCTAACTAAGGATGGAGGTTAATTTTTGGTCTTGAGATTTGATTAGTGGCGCCCACTACATCCCAGTAGGCAAAACATAAAAGACATCCCTTGAATTGTACGATATATACGAGGGGTATTTAGAAATTTCCGTAATGTGAAAAAAAGAGAGAGTAAATTGTTCTTACAACTTATTCACTACCATCTCCTTTAAAGTACTCTCCTTCTGCATGAATACACAGGTATCAGCGACTTGTTCATGACTGGAAGCAGTGCCGGAAGTCTTCGCGAGTTAACGTGTTCAATATAGCCTGCGATTCAGTCTGGATCTTCTCAATCGCCTCAAAACGGCGCCCCCGAGCTTTAGTTTCAAACAGGAAGATGTAACAAGGAGCAAGATCTGTGGCGTAAGGAGGGTAAGGTAGTACTGCCGTCTTCATTGAGGCTAGAAACTAATGCACAACAAGTGACGTGTGGGTTGGTGCATTGTCATGGAGTAGAATTCGCGAATTGTTGCGCCACTTGGCAGGCCGCCTTGGGCCGAATATTTTCTCGTAGTCACCGAAGAATATGGTAATAAAATCGTTCACTAACTGTTTCACCTAGTAGGAGAAATTCTTTGTGCACGATGCCATCAGGGTCAAAGAAGCAAATCAATATCGACTTGACGTTGCTTCGAAATTGCCGGTCGTGGTGATGACGGTGTCTTGCGCTGCGATGGTTGCTGCTTTGCTTCAGGATAATACTCGTATACCCATGATTCGTCGCCAGTAGTGATTCTGGTACTGAAGTTCGCATCCATTTCGACAGTTTCTTTCAGCTCTGTGCACACATGAACACGGTGACAATTTTGTTCAATGCTGAATGACTTCGACACAAACTTCGTAGCAATACGCCGAATGTTGACTTCGCCGGACAGAATACGCTGAGAAGCGTCGTACGACAAGGCGACAATGTTACAGATGTCTTGAATTGTTTTCCTTTGGTTTTGCAAGATAGCATCACGCACTTTTACCACATTCTCTGACGCGTGGTCCATCGATTGACGTTCGGAATACTCCTCATCATCAATAAACACACCTCCATTCTTAAAACGGTTGAACCACTCATAAGTTTGCGTCTGACCTAAGACATCCACACCAAACGTTTGTTTAAGCATTTTCATAGTTTCCGCTGCCGCTTTACCAAGTTTGGAGCAGAATTGATGCACATTATTTGCTCTCCACATCAGACATTGCAGTCATAGAATAATTTAAACACAACTCAAGAAAGAAGAACTATGACTTAGTATAGACGTAGCTCACACCATTTGACGCTATAGGGTTGTACTACCATCACTTTGCGTCACATTCAAATTCCGGGAATTTCTGGGCAGCACTTTGTATTTCAATAAATATAACTTTGATGTTTAGCAGAAACAATTAAAGAACAATTAAATTGATTGAACTCTCGCTTGGCACTTGGTGAAACATCTTGATAAATTCACGATGAAAAAAGAAGAACACTTGGTTATATGTTTCACTAAATTTTATTTACATAAAATAAGACAATTGTTTCGAACTCTGCAGTCCATTTTCAATTAACATAAGAATAAATTTTCTAAAGTATAAATAGATGTATGTAACTACAAAATAGAGAGGGGATAACGTTACTAACAAATTTTCGTGCAAATGGAAAAGGGGGGTAATTTAAGATATAAATATATACAAAGTCAATTGCATGACCTGTGATGCGTTATATATCGGGCAAACAGGTAGAAGTTTTCACACTCGTATTACTGAACACAGAAAAGCCATTTTAAGTTCTAGGAAATGCTCAGGGATTTCAGAACACTGCATTGATAACAACCATATGATCTCATCGGATAATTTTAATATATTACACTCTTCTTCAAAAGGATTACGATTAAATCTCCTGGAAATATTAGAAATTTCAAAGGCGAAAAATAAGTCGTTAACATTGTAAACGAGCAAACAGAGTTTAGTCTTTCGCCGTTAATGGGGGCAGTTATTTGAATTTAATTAGTTATTGAATAATTATATTATATCTTAAATTACCCCCCTTTTCCATTTGCACGAAAATTTGTTAGTAACGTTATCCCCTCTCTATTTTGTAGTTACATACATCTATTTATACTTTAGAAAATTTATTCTTATGTTAATTGAAAATGGACTGCAGAGTCCGAAACAATTGTCTTATTTTATGTAAATAAAATTTAGTGAAACATATAACCAAGTGTTCTTCTTTTTTCATCGTGAAAGAACAATTAATAAAAAAAGGAACACATATGAATATATGTAGGCACATTTAGAAGAAAGAGGGTAAATAGAAATTAATGTGCATCTGTATGTATGTACATTGTATATATGAACTTAGGCGTACACACGTTTAATCAAGAAAATTGTGTCAAGCGTAGCGTTTCTACGTTTCTACATTGTACAAATATAAATTTATTATATTACATGTATACATATATTTATGTATATGTGTTTAAAATGTTATACAACTTAGAAACCGAGCGGTACAAATTTATATTCAACTGTGACAAATGGTAGTTTTGAGGAAAATTCACCCATATGTGCGGCCTTTAAATATATATGAATATGTATACATCGGTCGTATAAACATATATTCCGAATCTATATTATAATATCTAGTAGGTAACAAATTACTCAGCCATAAAACAGTATGAAAACGTGTTTGTTCTAGTGGAGAAATTTGAATCTGTGGAAATTTTACAAAAACTATTGTAAATTGAAAACAATATGTACGAAACGCTATATAATAGAAAGTATTTCGGTGAACATTACACGTGTGGAGGTACATATGCTTTGCTATTTTATAATGGGGTATTTGGAATTATATTTGATGTTGTGCTATAAATAGAATTTGTTTTGAATTGATTCGGCTTTTACTTGATGAAGATCCATAATTTAAAATAGAAATAAAACTACGGTTCAAATCTTCACTTTTTAATATTTAGTCATAATACGACAATTGTTTCGCCAGCACAGTGGCTTCCTCAGGTACTTACAGCTAAAGAGTACGCTACAAACTAAATTAAAATATATATATACAGGGTGTGTATAAATTGGCGGACCCACTACACGTGGCGACATTCTTGGTCAAATTTTGTGTTAAAAGTCCTAATCCTAAAACGATGTATCAGGCTTCCTTTGCCTTCAGAATGAATTTGAAAGAAACATACATTTGGCAACATTGAACACGCATGTGCTAGTTATAATCTTCGGAACATTTTTACACGTCGTCATGTGAACCTTACATTTTAAATTTAAAAAAGAAACAAACGAAATAGAATTGGTTTCTTAGATTACATGCTAGCATTTTCACAACAGAAACCGTATATCATGTACATATCGGCATATTCGTTGAACGTAAAATTCATAATAAACAAACAGAACAACTAGTAAACACGAAAACGAAAACAGTTTTGCATTGGTGTGAACCAGTTCTCAAAACAATTTTTCACTCCGAAGGTTGTATCTCAGAAAAATGGTTTTCAAATGCTTCGACTGCTTCTTGAGGTGTTGAGAATCGCTGTCTACCGCATTTTTTGTTTCACAGTTGGGAACAAAAAGAAATAATTTGGCGACGAATCAGGTGAATATGGACAATGAGACATTATTTCAACATTTTTCTCCTTCAAATAGTCAACTGTTAGACGTGCTGTATGGGAACTTGCATCGTCGTGATGAAGGATAATGCGACGTTTTCGGTTGTTCTTCCTGATTTCGTCTATAACTTTTGCCAAATAAATTACTGTATACTATTCAGTGTTAATAGTTTTTCGATCCTCTAAAGGAATTGTTGCGATGTGTCCTGCACAGCAGAAGAAATAAGCGATCATTTTCTTGGAAGTGCTTCTTGAACGAACAACTTTTGTGGGGTTTAGTTCGTCTTGGAACACCCATACAGTAGATTGTTGCTTGGTTTTCGGCTCATACGCATATATACATATTTCGTCACCTCTGACGATGTTTCATACGGATTTTACAGTTCCTACGTCGAATTTCTTGCGCACCTCTTTACACCAATTGATACGAGCTGCTTTCTGTGCTTCGGTCAAGTTATGTGGAATCCACCTGGAACATATTTTTTTACAAATAAATGTTCATGTAAAATCGAATGAATTTCAGTCTGCGATATGCCAAGAGATGCCTCTACCTCACTGCAAGTCACATGTTATTCATGTTCTATCATTTTTCGCACAGTATCGATGTTTTTTTTGGAATTACATCAGTTTTTGGTCGACGTTTACGTGATTCATCACTCACTGAGGCACGACCATGACGAAATTCTGCAAACCAATTGTAAACTGTCTTCTCTGATGGTGCTTCATTACCAAAAGTTGACTGAAGCGATCTAATGCATTCTTGTGGAGTTAGACCTTTTTTATAATCGTAAAAAATCATCCAATGACGAGAAATCTCCATTATTTTACAAACTCACTGTCTTAAAATTGTCACTGTCAACAAACTACTGACCCAATTTCTAAGTTATCGCGGATTTCTCATTGACAAATGTCAAACTTTAAGAATATAGTGATTACATATGTCAAAAGCACCATCTAGTGGTCGAGTGTAAAAATATAAAAGGTGTATAGCAAACGCCAAGTAAGTTGGCGCGAGGAGGGGTAAGTTCACGCAGGATTAGGAGTAATGGGGAGATTTGTATTTGATTTTACATCAAATGTCAGATAATTCTAATCTCTGAGCGTGTATCACTTTATGATCCCCTAGCAAAGACATGATGTTCCGTCAAATGTCAATGATAAATGTATTCTGACAATTACTTGTGTAGTGGGGGTGGACGTTTTTAAAAACGGCTTCTGCGCACCCCCTCCTCGCGCCAACTTAATTGGCGCTTGCTATACCTCGTATTAAAAACTATTGGCAGTACCTGAAGTACCTAGAACTATTTTAAATTTATCGTGATTTTCTGAAAGCCCTGTATTTAAAAAAAAATATATTTTTTTATAAACTCAAAATATTTCTTTACTTTACTTCATATTCCCTTCTTTCAATAACAATTAATTTAGATGTTTCACATCTGTCAGGCGTCCCGTGACGGCTAAGTTTTTTCTAATGAATGATATATCGTTATATGATTTATTGTTTCAATTTAAAAGATTTTTGCTGTGTATGTCTTATTAAATCTCCGTTCCTAAATTATAATGTTAGAATTTCCGTTATTTCCATAAAGAGAAAAAAAAACGTTAAACTTTTAAGGGAATTACATGTACTGAAAATACGGCACAGATTTATAAATAGCGGCCTGGGGTAAAACTTGAACATAAAAGATAAATAACAACATAAGAGGCGCAAACAGGCACGTCTTTGAATGAAATGGATGGTTAGTATGGAAACAGGATTGAAAAAAGGAGAATTCTAGATCGAAATAGGTACTTGCAAAGATAAAAAAACGATGAACAAGAAGCGAGAAGCGGTAATGAGGTTGCAGACATTCAGTAAAAAAAAAAAAAAAGGAAAAAGAGAAAATTATTAAGAGGATTTTAACGTAGATCAATACAAACAAGCACCGCCTATGATTTAAATATTTACAAAGACGTATTATCAAAGTCAACCAAGTCAAAAACAACGGCTATAATTTATTTGTCCGGTCGCGCAGTTCTGAACTTAGTCGAACAAAAACTACCACCATCACGAAACAAGAGTAATTTATTACATATAATTATTATACGCATATATGTATGTCTCCCTGCGCACATAAAAGGAACGTCGTGTGAGTTTCCTGTGACGCCGGAAATGGTGTCACGAGCTAATTCACTGACACACGATTTTTCTTTTTCCTTTTTACATCTCTTCTTTTTCCTTTACACTTTTTTTTACTTCTTTCAACTTTTTTTGCAATCCATTTCGCTCTAGCAAATTTCAAAAGCGTAATTATAAATTAAACGCTGCACATTCTCGGTAAAGCTGTCCTTAATGCTCCCTGTTATACAACGCTGGGGTTTTATAATGTGATATATAGTTTTGCGGTTGGACCTGCAATCCAACGGGTCCTCTGTTTACAATTTATACGGCCACTTTAGCTAATACTCTTCCTGTGCAGAAACTAACCAGTGCTTAATCAAATATAATCGGATGGCGCTTTTGATAAAAAAGTGTCAATAAGGAAACGGGATAGTTGGAGAACTTTTATGAATATTAACTTTCGTTTTGCATCTTTGTTACATGATTATTAAATAAGTATCACAGTAAAACCTGTCAATAACGGCCACCGAAAAAGAAACCATTTTTGGTCGTTATCTGAAGGGAAGGGGTACTTCGTTTTCTTCATCGAAAACTTGCATCTTCTTCGATAACATCAGAGATTTTGGTCTTGGAAAAACATTTCTTAACTGTAGCAGGAGATTCTTACCTTTTTCCAAGTAGCTGTAATCCATATAACTACATTGGCTAAATTTACGTTTTTCTTCAGCATTTTCAAAACCAATATTGTAAACTCAATCAGTCGGCGATTAAAGGTCTGTTTTACTTCAAAGTATATATATTTAAAAAAAACCCTTTTTTTTAATATATATACTTTGAAGTAAAACAGACCTTTAATCGTCGACTGATTGAGTTTACCATATCATATATATATATATATATATATATATAAATTAAAAGCGGGCAAGAGCTCTGTCAATTAAAAAACTCATTTATTAAGTATCCTTATATTTCGCAACAACTTTGCTGCTTCTTCCGGAGATAAAAATGTAGAGTTGAAAAGAATAATAAAATTGACGTACAAGAACAATAAAATTGATTAGATTTATTGTCCTTGTACGTCTATTTTATTATTTTTTTCAACTCTACATTTTTATCTCCGGAAGAAGCAACAAAGTTGTTGCGAAATATAGGGATACTTAATAAATGAGTTTTTTAATTGACAGACCGCTTGCCCGCTTTTAATTTATTTTATTCAATATATTACGGTCGATAATTTCGTTTAAAATAAATTATATATACAGGGTGAGTCGTGAGAAATCGACCAAACTCAAGGAGTGTATTCTACTGGTGAAAGTAATGTAAAAAAACTCAAATGTTGTTATCCGATTTTTATTTGTTTTCGAGTTATAGCGTAATTAAGAATGTAGATTTAGTATACCATGTTTATGTATGTATTCGTAAAAACAGTGAAACCCCGGTAGCAATTCATTATAGGGAAGTCTTCCTAGCTGAAGCGCTACCTGTTCGTGGTTTTCCGAACTGGCGGTAGTGACATTGAAAGCAGTCGAGAAATAGTGTAGAGTGGTTTGTATGCCTAATGCGTCTAATGTCACTACCTCTAGTTCATCGTTGATATAGTGAGGGCGCTGCCATCATAAAAAATGTTCCCTATACCTTGGAGTAAATTATAACATTGTGTTCGGGTATTGTGACATTGACTTGACGTTTGTACGACTATAGTGTAACAAACGTGGTGTTTGTTTATGGATTTTGTGATGGTAATGCTACACCTGCTGCTAATGAATATCGTCAACGGTTTCCACATCACATACATCCTAATAAAACTGTATTTATTAGTGTATTCAACACATTGTGCGCAACCGGAAAGCTTCCCAGTGTAAACATAATATCTGAACGAGGCAGTCGGCAACAATTACAAGAAGTAGAAGATATTCTGGATGTAGTAGAAGAAGACGCAACTACCAGCTCACGGAGAATTAGTATTCAATTGGGCATTCCACAAACAAGGGTGATAAAAACACTCCACGAGCATGGCTTACGTCCGCACCATGTACAAAGAGTACAGCACCTACAACGAGATGATAATCGTAGACGTATGGAATTTTGTCGATGGATAAATGATAATCCTCGTTTTGTATCGCGTATACTGTTTACGGATGAAGCGACATTCACCCGTGACGGTATTAAAAATTGTCATAACCAGCATGTATGGTCAGACGAAAATCCACACGCAACAGTCGAAAGTAACTTTCAACATAAATTTTCGGTAAACGTGTGGTGTGGTATGATAGATGGTTTTTTAATTGGTCCTTACTTTTTTGAGAATCGCCTCACGGAGACACCTATTTACATTTTTTAGAAAATGAACTGCACGGACTGCTAGAGGATGTTCTCATAAACATCAGAATCCAAATCTTCTAGCAGCACGATTGAGCGCATGCAAATTACGCGCGTGCAGTCAGGCAACATTTGGCTGATAGGTTTCCAGGGAGTTGGATTGGACGTGGTTGTCACATTGGTTGGCCTCCTAGGTCTCCAGACCTCACGCCACTCGTTTATTGTTTATGGGGCTGGTAAAAGTGGACACTCGTGAAGCACTAATTCAACGGATTATGAATGCTGCTGACAATATCAAACATCAACCTGACGCAATCAGGAACGCAAACAGCGCCCTTGGTAGACGATGTAAAAAATGTTTTGAAATGAATAGCGGTATTTTTGAAAATATATGATAAAAAACGATAATACCAATAAAATACAAAAACAATTCAATGTATAAAATTTTGTTTATTTTTAATTACGCTATAACTCGAAAACAAATAAAATCGGATAGCAACATTTGAGTTTTTTACATTACTTTCACCTGTAGAATACACTCCTACAGTTTGGTCGATTCTTCACGACTCACCCTGTATATATATTTATCTTAGACTACCAAAAACAGGGTCAAATATGACCCAAATCGTTTATTGCCGAAAATCGAAGTTCTTACAATGCTGTTATCTTGGCAAGGTATACTTTCAAAATAATGCAATTTTAAAATGTAAATACACATAAATTTTAACTTTTTCAATACTTATTAGAGTATATTTTAACGGACAACATACAAAAATACATCTTTGCACAAAAACGAATTATAATATTACTCGCCATCTTCATCCATTTGACAATACTTGCAAATGACTGTCTCAGTTTTGTTACAATGCCTTGGACAAACAAACCTACTAAGAATACTTTGAATCATTACCCCGGCATTAATGACATCGTCCACGCTTGGTGTCAGTTGATGTTTTGTTTAGTTTTAATTTTCTCGCAGTGGTTATGGTGACACGTGCTGCCGAAAAACCTCTTCCATCTCCTTCAATTCCTCAAGCTCTTCGCTAGATTACTGGTTCTACCAACAATAATCTTAAATTACAAGAATGATAATAACAAGAGGAATAAAATTTCATAAAACATGTAAGCGTTATATGCCGCTATGTCTAAGTACTTCATAAAAAGTGTTAGTGGCCATCTACGAGTACACCTTCTATAGGTATACTGACGAATAATTTTAAGACAATTTCGGGGTTGTATTTATCTTGTTCGTCGCTAATTTCGTGCTTATTGTGCATGGTTGACAGAGCCAGTACAAATTTTCTGGGTTTGGTATATACGATACAAGAGTAACGTCCTTTGTAAATAAAAAATACGAAGAATAAATTGCTCTATCTTTCAAATCCAGCAACTATTTCGGTATATCCTGTCTATTTTTTCGAACTTTGCCTATTAGAGTGATTTTATTCGACAGTAATTGTTCTGCTAGAGTTATATCGGTAAAAAAAATGTCTGTGGTAATATTGCGTTCGCTATTATTCCAAAACTCAGACAGTGTTTTGACTACTCGTGAACCTTGGTTCTTTTCAAGTACGTTGCCAATTTTTCATGTGCAAACCTCAAAGTTGGCACAATAAAAAGATTTCGCATCAGCGAGTACCCATATTTTTATACCGTATTTGCCGGCTTACTTGGAAAGTACACTCTAAATGAACAACGTCCACGAAATGAAACAAGCTGTTCATCAGTTGTGCCAAAAGCAGAACAGTTATAACTTTCTCTGCAATTTTTTTGTAAATATATTAGTAATATCACGCAATGCAGCAATCTTGTCTTGCGCTTTACGATCTGGTCTTGTTAAAAAATCGTCAAATCTAATGTAAAATTGCAAAATATTTGTAAACATTTTCCTACTCATCGTTGCTTGATACACATTCCTACTACAGGCTTCGTTTTCTTTCCATAGGTTAGTGGGATCTTCTTGTGATTCCCTAAAGCGGCCACCGACAAGCAGAAGACCAAAAAATGCTAAAAGTTCTTCAAAATCAATATTTTGCCAGTCGCGTGGTTTCTCTGATTCATAATTTTTATTCCAATTCTTGACATCATTATTTGCTTTTTTGTTTGTATGCTGTACGATTATATCTACTATATCGTCAGAAATAAACAACTTGAGTGCATCTAATATGTTAGATATATTCCTACTGCTGTCTGTTAAATTCTCTACTTTTTTCTGAATGACATTATGAGCGACTGTTTTGCAGGATGGTCTATCAGATACGTACTTCCATTTCCTACCTGACCCTGTGTGAGTTATTCCACTTACTTCAGTATTACTTTCTACGTTGTCTCCTTCATCGGTACTTGAAATATCAGATTCATCATCACTTTTCACTTGCACATATTTCTTCGACATAATCCTCATCTGCATGACTACAATTTCCTTCTATATTTATATCATCAAACTCATCATCACTCGCATAAAGTGCCGCAAACAATTCACATTTTGTTAAAGGCCATTTTCTTTCCCACTTCTTCATTTCTGTTCCAATACTAATTATTTTAGGGAGTAATACACCGAAGGCTAACTATATGTGACAAATCATCGAACGTACTAATGGAATTTGCAGCTCCCTCGCCGCTAGACATGATTCAACTTATAATGGTTCTTCGAACAGCGTCAGAAAAAACTTATAGACTAATACACCGAACGCTATCTATCAGAGTCATAATATATAACGCACTAATGGAAGCTACAATACCTTCATCGCCAAATAGGAATCAACTTACGTACTACAAATGAACGCTTACTATTAAAACTGTCAAAAATGACCCACTCAACATTTTTCTATAAGCTATAGTATAAACTAATTATAAATAACGAAAAGATGATCATAAAACCACAATAAAGGAATACATCTAAGCACGGTGAAGAAAAACTTCTAGAATTAATTCTGTAAAGAAATTGTTTTCCGGGTCATTTTGACCCCATATTGGTAGCCCGAGGGTTAGTCAAACAATTTCGGTAAATTAACTTGAAATTCTGAATTATTTCTTGATCTAAGGGCTGATAATGCGAAGTGGTGTTTGGCGGCAGGAAGACTAGTTTAAGATTTTCTAATGGAACTTTAAAATGTCATGTGGCATTATCCAAGAAAAGAAGCACTTTTCTATTTTATTTTTTCATTTTATTCAAATTTATGCAGCCATCTTGTCATAATTTCTGTTGGCATCCAAGCCTTTTGTGAGAAACCCATTCTAAGGGTAATTTGTCAACATGATTACCCTTAAAACAGAGAGGATTTTTACTTTTTCCAATTATTAATGGATCTTCTTTCTCACCTTCCATATTTGCACACAGTAAAATAGTCAAACGTTGTTTTTCTGCCTTCTTCCCTCCACGTTTCCCATTTTTTAATGCCAAAGAACTGTTTCGTCAGCATTATAGACATCTCGAGGAGAATAATTTCTTAAAATCAACGGTAACTTGATTTTCCAGTCCTCTCTGTCGTCCAAATTAACCTCTGCGGACCCACCACAAACTGAGTTATACTGTGTCGTCGGCAGAAACTTTCGAACTATCCATTTGAACCACTGCCAATCCCTCCGACTTCAGAAATTTTCGTTGATGTTCCAAGTTAACACCTTCCTCAATCATCTTTTTAATTCACCTTTATTTTTCATAGTATTATTAATTTGTGTTTTCCAATTCCATATTCTTCGGCTAACTTTCGCGAATTTAACGCATACTTTTACTTTCCGCGATTATATTTATTTTGTCTTTTGACGACAAACGTATTCTTTTTAGCGCCATAATTAAGAATCTTGCGAATACGGAGACAACTTGAAACTAATCAAGTAACCGAAAAGAACTTTCGCATGCTGAGAGAATTTTAAACTAAACAAGTAACTGAAAGACCACATTATGTGTAAACTTGTAGAAATGAAGGCGATCTCTGTTTGACCACACATACAGATACACGTATTGCGTCGGCAATTTGTTTTCGGGGCGTGTTGGGAACTGAGATCGCTTTCATTTCTGAAAGTTTAATTTAGTTATGCGTACATACTAAGAATACATAATTATGGGCAATTTCGCACAAAAAGGAAATAATATTGGATATTTCCATGAATAAATTGTCCGGCCAATATCGGCAGGTAAGCTTCTATGAAGATAGGTCGTAAATTTGGGAGAGAATTTTAAACTAAACAAATAACTGAAAGACCACATTATGTGTAAACTTGTAGAAATGAAGGCGATCTCTGTTTGATCACACATACAGATACACGTATTGCGTCGGAAATTTGTTTTCGGGGCGTGTTGGGGACTGAGATCGCATTCATTTCTGAAAGTTTAATTTAGTTATGCGTACATACTAAGAATACATAATTATGGGCAATTTCGCACAAATACGAAATAATATTGCATATTTCCATGAATAAATTGTCCGGCCAATATCGGCAGGTAAACTTCTATGAGGATAGGTCGTAAATTTGGGTTTATTTGGCGGATGTCGTTTTATAAGGGTGTCGGGTTTTCGTATATGGTAATTTTCATATAGTCTGTTCGAGGAACTTTGAAACTCTCCGTTACCTCAGGAGGTCGCTTTAGACAGGTGACCGTTAACATGAATTTTACTGTATCATGTTTCTAAACAATTTTAATTGTGCCTCAGCGTTTTCAACTATAACAATAATAAAAACCTTTATTATCCAACGAGAACGCATATCCTGTAAGGATATGTGATAAGAGTTTTTGATTGATTCGGCCGATACTTGTTGAAAATCTATAACTATCAGCTCATCAATTAAAATTCACGTTTATATAATTTTCAATTGTTTTATTTTATAATATGTTTCACTACACTGTAGCTTCATCCGATGTTAAGCTATTACCGGCATAATTATTGGAGTAATTACTGAAGTAATAGTTTAACATCTGATGAAGCTACAGTGTAAAGAAATATGTTTTAAACTAAAACAATTGGAAATTGTATGTACGTGATTTTACTTCATATCCTGTTAGGATAATTGTACAGAGAAGGTATAAAGTTTCAAAACCTGGATTTATTTGTTCTCTCGTAGGGATTTGCGAAACACGGTTGAACAGATGAAATGAATTTGTTCTGAAATAAATAATTTGAGCTCATTTTAATTTTTCCACCTTTCTTCGTTTTGAAGTTATGACGTCAGAGACTTCTTTTTTAATATAACCATCTTTTTTAGTGGATTTAGATAGATCATCAAATTCTGATTTAAGTAATATGCTGCACATGTTCAGGTTTCTGTCCAATAGTTCCCGAGATATTAGTTTTTGTAAATAAAAACTGTAGACTATTAGTGCCAATATTTATGCTATTTTGCAGGGGGAATTGGTTGTTACCAAAAAAAATCAAAAAAATATTTTTCTGTTTACGTTTCTTTTATACTGTTCTTCGGTACTTTCTGATATCAACGTCCAACGATAATCAGCAAGCACTTCACTGTTCCATTTGCCTAGATAACGTTTTTCAATAACAGCAATCTTTCATCGTGTTCATCACTCACGTCGTCGAGGTTCGGGATGCGAGTGTAAAAAATATATTTTAAGACTCATTCTACAGCCCAACTTATAGTAACTTCTGAGAAGTCCATTAGCAAGTGCTATATAATTGTCAGATTTTCTGTTTCCTAGAAAATTGTTGGTCATATTTTTAAAAACATTCCAAGCAATAACACGCTCCAAGTCACTTAAGGTTTCTTCGAATTTTTTATCTTGTTGTTGAAGTTTAATTTGGGGTTCTACAAAAATTCGCTATTTAAGTTTTGGATTTGGGATTTTGGGAAATTTTTGTTTAAGGAATTGGAATCCGCGGACATCTTTATCCATAGCTTTCACGAACTTTTTTGGTCAAACCTAATTTTAGCCATTGCTTCCACGAACTTTTTTGGTCAAACCTAATTTTATGTGTAATGGCGGTAGAAGTATTTTATGTTAAGTTATAAGTTACAACGAAGAATTACCGTCGAACCGTCGAAGAATTATTAGAGAAGCTATCGAAATAGAAAAACGTCCTAACTCAAACACAAGAATGGTTATAGACTCAGCAACACGTGGGAGAGCCTACTCCGAATAAGTCACGTCCGAATAAGTCACGTTACGATCAATGGAGCAAGACGGTCACACACCAATGAACCAAAGCCATATATAAGGAAGAACGAGAACGAAGGGAATCAGTCTGATACAAGATCGCGAAGAAGTTGGCAGTATGAACAGCGAAACGTCGAGTGAAATTACGACAATCCGACGAAACTTAGGTGTACATGTGAGAATTAATAATTATTAAAATCGCATCCCATACGTAATTGTCGCTGAATTTGTTGCGTTAATTCTACAATCTGACAAGATTACGCCTGTCGAAGAATATAGGCGCAACACATCGCGACGACAACCATAATTTTTAATTTATCATCATTCAGGTTGTGAGGATAAATTAAAAATGAATGACAGCCACGTCTGTCTAGCATATACTAGCATCTCGTTCTCATTATAACTCGTCAGTACACCATATGCGAGGTAGACAGACGTAGCGTCCACACATTTTTTATTTATCCTGACAACCTGGATGATTGACGTCGCGACGTGTTGCGCCTACATCCTTCGGCAGGGATAATCTTGTTAGATTGTAGAATTAACTCAACAAATTAAGCTACAATTGCGTGTCAGATGAGATTTTAATAATTATTAATTCTCGCAGGCATTTAGTTCAACATGTTTCGTATGTATACACACAGTATGGAAATGAAAGTCTGTCTTCGATTCTGACGAGTTCTAATGAGAACGAAATGCTAGTATATGCGCGTTTCGAGATAGACAAACGTGGCTTTCATACACTTTTCATTTAATTAATCCCCTCGTTGTTTGCTAAACAACCATAACCCAGAAACCATAGTTTTGCTGCATCTACAATACTATATGTTCAAAATAAGACAATTATGATTAAGACTGTCGTCGCCTTGGCTCTCGGCGAAGTTATTTCTAATGTTTTAAATTATATAATAAATTCTCAAATAATTAAATCTTTCCGCTACATTCACATAACAAATATCATCTTTATTTTATCATATTAAATTATCTTAAAATTTAATTATGTGCATCTCGCGTTAGAATAGCTGTTCATAACAACTTAATCTCAAATATGTGGACAAGTCGTCCAATGAAGTTCGAAAAACTATTAAAACTAGTCTAATTCCAGTACTCGTAAAACCTAACGAGGTGAAAGGTATTGGCTAAGTTCTAATGACGCACAGGGGACAAACGGCTCCCCTTGTAAATCTCCAAACCACGTTAAAGTTTTACGATGCAGTCAACTGTGAAAGACTTATTAGATTTTCCTCTTAGTTATAATCGGCGGCGACTTGAGTTACTTGACCATTGTGCTCATATATTGTATATGATGCCTGCCTCTATCTTATAAATTTATAAGCACGTATATATAATAGAAACCACTACGTACATTCACAAATAAATAAGAAAAACATATCTTAGATCTCTGTTCTTACTTCAATTTTTGGTAGTTGACTATCGGAACAAACTTGTTTAGTAAGTCTAATAAGTACTTTACTAACTGTAGAAGCTCATAATCGGATTTTGTGCTACTTCATTAAGTAAATCGATGATATAAATTATTTATACCTCTCTGACGATGAGAATTAAGGATAATATGTGTACGTACGAGTCAGGACGTAATACTAATTTTAATGCATAGATACATCGATAATATCGTAATGGGCGCATATGGTAAAGCTTTTACTAAATTACTTAGGTAAGAGGAGTATACACTACCGCCATAAGTTAAAAGACGATAAGGAATTATGTAAGGAAATCAAAATAATACAACTTTTTATAAAAATGTTTGTCTAAAACACTTGTACAAGTGATATTCTCTCTTTTTTTTAGTCCAAAAATAATGAAACTTGTCCAAGGACTTTTAGCAAATAGGAAGGGTAATTAGTTAATTGACATATAGGAGAATCACCACTAACACACATCCTATGAACTCCAATCATTACATAGGTCCATAAAAAAGAAATGACGTGCCTTTTTTAATTTCCAACCATGACAGTATATTAATGATATACTGTCAAATATGCCGAAACATGTAAGATTGTTTTAAATATATACATTTTGGAGTAAAACCAGACCTTAAATCGCCAACTAATTGAATCTACTATATACAGGGTGAGTCGTGAGGAATCGACCAAAATCAAGGAGTGTATTCTACTGGTGAAAGTAATGTAAAAAACTCAAATGTTGTTATCCGATTTTTATTTGTTTTCGAGTTATAGCGTAATTAAAAATGTAGATATAGTATACCATGTTTATGTATGTATTAGAAAATATATATATATATATATATATATATATATATATATATATATATACATACTGGACTTCATGTGTATGAGAATTAATAATTATTAAATCTCATTTTACATGTGAGTGTCGTTATAATTTATTGCGTGTTGCATGGAAGTGAAAGTCATGTCTGTCTCCGTATAATGTGCACTGAAGATCTGTAAAAAACAGTGAAATATCGATATTTGCAACATTCCATGTCTGTCACAAATTTTTAATTTTTAATTTGTACTGACAACTTGTACAGTTGACGTCGCGGCTTGTTGCGTCTACAATCTAGGGCAAAAGTGATTTGCCGGATTGTAGAATTTAATGCAACAAATTATAGCGACAATCACATATAAAATGAAATTTAATAATTATTAATTCTCATACACATGAAGTACAGTATAGTTCGTATATATACACGTAGTATGGTTGTGAAAGTCAAGTCTGTCTCCGGATAATGTGCAATGACGATCTGTAAAAACAGTGAAATATCGATATTTGCACATTCCGGGCGGATATGTCTTTTCAAATTTTCAAATTTTTCATTTTTCATATATATTATAATATAAATACTCTAAATTCATATCTGTTTTCAGTTTTTCTCTATCGGGCTGAGTTTTCATACAAAATCAAATCAAATGTAATAATGTACTTAACTGAAATATTAATGAAGACATTGAAAAAAGATAACTATGTGTCACTAATTATGAATTTCTACATTTTTTTTATTGTCGTAAAAAAGAAATCTTCATTCTTTTCGAAGCTTTCACATGTCTAGTGTTTCTTTTCAAACACCGACAATAGTCAGCCATCATTGACACATTCCAATTACCTTGTTAAGGGGTTTTCATTGTTTTAATGAAAGTTTGTTCTTCATTCGTTGCACCAAGATTTTCAGAAAAGTAATCAATGTGACTCTTGAGAAAATACATTTTAGCACTAATTCCACACCCTAGACTTCTAAAAATGTTATAACATTTCCTGCACAATTTCCTTATAGTTCTCAGACTTCTTGTTGCCAAGGAAGTTTCTGTAGCTCGTTTGTATGCCAACCATGCTGTACATACTGTAACAGGAAACAGAATCGAGGGGTGGAAAGGCACTTAAGAGAAACTTGCAAGAGATAAGATTATAATTATTATTTATTGACACATAGTTAACATTCTTCAATATATTAATTAATATTTCAGTTAATTAAACCTGCAGAAAAGTTTTATAAGCTTTATGTGTTTAATATATTTGTAATATTTCATTGAGAACATAATGGTATTTTAAAATACCAAGGCATGATTTATTATTATTAAATTGGAATGTATCTTTGAATTATTTTATCCATAGCAACTACAAATGTATGCCATTAATATACTGTCATTTATATTTTGTATTCCTTGAGAAAGGCATCATTAGCCGAAACATGTACATGTAGGATTGTTTTAAATATATAGTTTTTGAAGTAAAACCAGACCTTAAATCGCCTACAATTTGAATTTATCATATATATAACAATTGATAAATTATTGGAGTTTTTCGGCTTTTATATGAAATATTTACAAATATCAAATTAGTTGTATGTAATTGCAAAGTAAGGGGGGGTGCAAACATTGCTGTCTACAAATTACAAAGCAAATCATACGAAATTTTTAATTGAAAAATATTGCTAAAAAATAAGTAATTAAACTTCTAGTTTCAAAAATTCTTTTATTGTAAATACCACTACAATATTGTAGTGGTATTTACAATAAAAGAATTTTTGAAACTAGAAGTTTAATTACTTATTTCTTAGCGTTATAATGAAGTTTCAACAAGTATCTCCTTATCAATTAACTATATGAAAAATATTGTCTATGTTGGGACTCGAACCCAAGTCTACAGTTTGCCGGACTGTCGGTTTTATCACTCATCTACACTAGACCTTATATATATATATATATATATATATATATATATATATAGGTACCTATATATATATATATATCAAGGTGAAAAATTAAAGGAAAGTACGGAAAAACAAATTTTTGTAGACTTGTGTTATTACAACTGTTAATTTCTATAACAGAAATTTCTGAAAAAATGTAGCTTAATGAAACAAACTTGTTTGAGAGCTTTCATCAGGTAGGGAATCAGAAAATATTAACAGTTTTCGGTCAGCAAAAATTGTGTTGACCTGTGATTATCATTGATTGCTACTAAGCATTAGGAAATTTGTACAATAAATTATTTTTAAACAATTTTTACTTACTATTGAATTTAAATATTCGATTAATAAAAAAATAAAATAATGTTACATTGGGTGTTCTTTCTTAATTAAAAGTTTGAAAACTGGAATTTGATACAAATGAAACAGAGATGCAATATACATATCTGTAACTGTACACATGGACCATACACCTCGTATTTTCAGAATTTACTTCTGCTTAAGACACGTGATTCTGCCATCTATAGGCGTCGTCAGTCAAGCTAGTGAAGCAATGTAATACCAATGATACAAATGTTTTTAAGAACAGATTTGTAACTGTATATACATTTACGCTGAAATTGCCTACAAGATATAGCAAATTTCATCCTATAAGGTGGCACTATTTAATAAGTGACATCTGACGGACGAAAGAGACTATGCCGACTTTCGTCCGTCAGATATCACTTATTAAATAGTGCCACCTTATAGGACGAAATTTGCTATATCTTGTAGGCGATTTCAGCGTAAATGTATATACAGATACAAATCTGTTCTTAAAAAGATTTGTATCATTTGTATTACATTGCTTCACTAGCGTGACTGACGACGCCTATAGATGGCAGAAACACGTGTCTTAAGCAGAAGTAAATGCTGAAACTACGAGGTGTATGGTCCATGTGTACAGTTATAGATATGTATCAGAATAATAGGGCGAGGTGGTTCTTTTCTGTGAATGTGTCTGGAAATATCCTTTCTCCGGCAGGGGCGTACCGATGAGCTTGTAGAAAAGCGAAATACGTATCTACGTCTCTGGGGATAGGATATATTCGGACACGTTCACAGAAAATATTAATAGTGAACCTGCATTTGTGTTCTTCACACCAGATTTTTAATAATATTTTATATTATTAAAAATACCTTTGTATTATAGATATGTATATTACATGTCTGTTTCATTTGTAAGAAATGCTTAATACGTGCAATAACGTATTGATATACTTAAACCTTTTTGTGGAATTTGATACTTCGTAAGTTTGTTCGGCGTATACGAAAATACACTGATGGCAAAGGCGAATACATTGAAACCCAAAAATCGTTTGCTGGAATTACTATAATTTTTTATATGGTTTCCTGAAATATTCTCAGTAACCTTTCTATAATTGCTAATATTTACTCTTGTAATTAATCTTCTGTGGAGACGATTTTGTAATATTTAGATATTTACCCTTTGTTTTAATTATCTCCTATGATTTTTACTATAATTTGTACAAAAAAAGGGGACATAAACCAGTTGATCTAGAACTGTAACAATAATTTCTTTACAGTAAGTGGTAAAGCTACACTAGATAAGAAAACTTAGTTTATTTAGTAAATTGTTTGATTTTTCGCATAGTTTGCAGTTTTACGAAACTTTGTAATACAAAATATAAATAAAGACAGAAAATACAATTTATAGATAATATCACTTACCCGTCTCTGTATCCTCTATCTCTATCATCTCTTCCATAACCCCATGAGCTTGCGTATGTACCCCATTTTCCGGCACTTTCAGGTGCTCTATTAGAGTAATAACCTCTTCCGCTGCTATCCCATCCAGAAGTACCCCTGTAAGTTTCATCGGAAGGTCTATAGCCGGCTCTGCTATCGTAACCTCTGTAATCATATCCTGCATTGTCGTAACCTACTCCTCTGTCGTACTGTCTATCATAATAACGATCTCTATTATTATTATTATTATTGTTATTATAGTATCTATCCCTGGGCTCGTATCTATCATAATCATCCCTATTATCCCTATTATAAGTAGGTCTTCTATACCTGTCTCTGTCGTAATTTGAATCATAGTATGGATCATAATTGTCGTATCTATCATACGAATCGTATCTACTGTCGTCGTAGTATTTTCTCGAATCGTATCTTGGATCTTGATATCTAGAATCTGATCTGTAATAGGAGTTACCACCCCGGTAATCTGTATAAGTATCACATCGACTGCATCTTTTCTCTATTCCCGCGTTCGATTGGGATTCCCTCGCTTCCGGTGATTCTTCCGGCTTGAGTAATCTACTTGTTGAAATGTCTCTTTGGCCATCGTTATCTCGCCTGTCTATGTAATATTTGTTATCGCGGGCAACTCGCAGCGAGCCA
This sequence comes from Melolontha melolontha, assembly GCA_935421215.2. Lineage (NCBI taxonomy): Eukaryota > Metazoa > Arthropoda > Insecta > Coleoptera > Scarabaeidae > Melolontha > Melolontha melolontha. Next base: position 102,938,811 of record OW285240.1, on the reverse strand, counting down.
TCGGGATTTATGTTGAATACGTCCTTGACTGTTGCGCTCTGAGCACGTGTGATTGAAGTTAATATTAATAAGGTAACTAGGTGCAATTTTCTGTGTATTATCTGAAATTTAATGGAATTAAATTATAAATAGAGTGTTTTGTAATAAAGTTTGTGTTTAAGAAATGTCTAGTAGTATTTATTATTCTTTCTTCATTGTTTTATTATATCCTTGTTCATTTATATCGTCTGTATTTTAATAATTCTTGTTTATATATTTAAAATTATTGTTGCATGTAAATTGAAAAAAATCTACAGAATACGAATCGCGAAGATAAATTTAGAGTTACAACTTCTCTCTATTTATTTGAAACAGGATTAGGATTGTGTTAGCAGAGGAAAGATTCGCAAGTTAGGGGTCCGGATAAAGTTAATTAGACTGGTGAAACAATTGAAACAGACATGCAATATACACATCTGTAACTGTACACATGGACAATACACCTCGTATTTTCAGCATTTACTTCTGCTTAAGACACGTGTTTCTGCCATCTATTATTAGGCGTCATCAGTTAAGCTAGTGAAGTAATTTAATACAAAATAATACAAATCTATTTAAAAACAAATTTGTATCTATATATACATTTAAGCTTAAATCGCCTACAAGACATAGCAAATTTCGTCCTATCAGGTAGCACTATATAATAAGTGACATCTGACGGACGAATGTCTATGTCTTGTAGGCGTTTTAAGCTTAAATGTATATACAGATACAAATTTGTTTTTAAATAGATTTGTATTATTTTGTATTAAATTACTTCACCAGCTTAACTGATGACGCCTAATAATAGATGGCAGAAACACGTGTCTTAAGCAGAAGTAAGGGCTGGAAAATACGAGGTGTATTGTCCATGTGTACAGTTACAGATGTGTATATTGCATGTCTGTTTCATTTGTAACAAATGCGTAATATGTGCTTAACGTATTGATATACTTAAACCTTTTTTGTATATTTGCTGCCATCTGGCATCGTATTAATGGACTACACTTATATACGTATTTTGTTCCCTTCTGTACCGGCATAGCCGGTCAAGGGAAGGGTTGCCTTTTTCGGCATAGTCTCTTTCGTCCGTCAGATGTCACTAGATTATATAGTGCTACCTGATAGGACGAACTTTGCTATGTCTTGTAGGCGATGTAAGCTTAAATATATATACAGATACAAATTTGTTTTTAAATAGATTTGTATTATTTTGTATTAAATTACTTCACTAGCTTAACTGATGACGTCTAATAATAGATGTCAGAAACACGTGTCTTAAGCAGAAGTAAGTGCTGGAAAATACGAGGTGTATTGTCCATGTGTACAGTTACAGATGTGTATATTGCATGTCTGTTTCACTTGTAACAAATGCGTAATACGTGCTTAACGTATTGATATACTTAAACCTTTTTTGTATAAGACTGGTGAAAATTACAAAGGCAGGCTGATACCCTAGAGTGGTTGCAGAAGTCTATCTAAAAAGAGAGTCTATCTAAAAAAAAATAAACAAAAAGAAAACGATCGAGATAAGGGGACTCATTGTAATGTTGCTACGAGTATTATTATTTATTTAGCGTATAGCCTGCCTACATATATTATTTATATTATGGATTATATGTACATCTACACAGAACAGAGGTATATTTTAAAATCGAGGGCACTGATCTAGTCCCACATGGAGTTAGTGGTTTTAAAGAAGTCGCTCATCTCACCTTCATATGATGTAAGTGGACACTCAGCTCTAATATGGTGAATAGTCTGGCAAGGTTCTCCGCATTCACAAGTCAGTATGTTAGTCCCAATATTCTTGCCACCTATCATTTGGGTTGAAATTTTCTGCAGAATGTTGTTTTACTAGCGTTTTACTAGTTTTACTAGTGACTTCAGTCACAACAGGTGGCATCCGGCAGGTTAATGTGAGGCAGCGATTAGTCTGATCCCACCAGAAGGCGAGGAGTCAATATTATTTTATTATATTCTCTAACCAGCCTTACCTGTCCCCGGATTGTGAGAGGTGTAATATAGCTTTGAATGGGGAGTGAATGTGGATCATCCTATCGTTGCAACTGTTTAGCCAAACTGGGGCATAGTATTCATTTACCGAGTAAACAAGACTTTGCGCCCCAAGCAGTAGGTGGGGTTAGCCTCCAGTCGCCAAAGTATTTTTTCAACACGGACAGGTCCTCCGAAAGTATGTTATTAGCTCCCTCTATTGTTTTACTCTGGGATGCAAGAGTCAGGTCATCGACATATCCAAACTTTAAGTTAATGTTGCTTTTGAATAAGGTATTGGACTTCGTATTAGGATAGAGTGATCTACGGTCGGGACTTTAATTAAAGGCATTATGTCATTATGACATACGCTGGCGTTATAAATTCTTTCTTACTATTAGCATTCTAATAGTAAGAAGGAATTGGAGACGATTTTTGAGTTGCTAGGCGAAAAGTCAAAAGTTAAAGAACAAAAAAGATATTACACGCATATAAGATCCAGCTGGTACAGGATTGAAAGCCACAAGACCATCATATACGTCGTTTTTTTTGGCGATTGGCTCCTAGAGCATTTTAAAATTAACCCGTTACTTTATCGCAAAATTGTGTTTATAATTTACTAAAGAAAACACTCGGTATATTTGTTTCACAAAATATATTTATTAGATCTCTAACATATGTTTCGACTTTTCAGTCATTATCAAAGAGTTTTTAAACTAAGGTAAAAAGTACACTTCTACCACTATTTATGAGTTGTGTGAACACAGCTCTCTTCGAAAATTTACAAACACTGTAAATAAACACTGTAAATGTTGTTGTTGACCCACCGCTCACTGATAACATTGGTTTGTAATCCTTTATGGGCTATATAGTATTGAATGTAAGTGATTTTAAATGGTATACACATTTGCTGGTAATAAAATGAAATAGAGTATTTAAAATGCATTTAAGAAATCTCTGTGTTCGGAAAAACCAGAATAAATCGAACTAAAAAAAAACCTTCAATTTCTCGATTTTTTTTTCATACAAGGATATCGTTGTTTACAGTTTCATATTCAGAAAAAGTAATATATTTGAATAAGGAAAAAAAAGTATAGTGCAATTTAAAAAAACACAGTTTGCAGCTGTCTGTCAAAAACAAAGTGTAAAAAAAATTCAAAGCGGATCACGTTACAATGTTTTTAAAACGATTTAGTTCGACGTATAACTTATTACATTCGTATAAAAATAAAAAAGTTACAGCACGAAAGGTTTTTCATAATACACCCGGTATATTTGAAAGCAAAGTTTACAGCTATATGTTTCCTTAATGTAACTTAAGGCGTCCAGATGTATTCGGAACCACAGTTCTTAATAGCTTAGTGGTAAGAGCAATGGTCCTGTAAGCCATGGATGTGAGTTCGAATCCTGCTTAACGGCGAATTTTTCCAATTAAAAAAAAATTATTCGAATAACTATCGTCGTAAAATGTAGAAAGCAATATTTATAATTTATCATTTGTTTTTCTAAAATGAAAGTATTCATAAACAAAGAAATGACAAATGCTATTAATCATTTTTTATTAATTTAAAGATACAAATCGGGATAACTCTAAAATGCAAAATTTTTAAACAGAATTGTAAATATATACGGATGTTAATAGAGCAAAAAAAAACAATACAAAATTCGCAAATTAATTATATTTATTTCACCGGTTTCGTGAGCTGTATTTTTATTTCACCGGTATATTTATTTCACCGGTTTCGTGAGCTGTAATCCAGTGTAAATTAGCAATTTAAGGAATTAAATTCCTACACCATTAATTTCCGATTAGCTCAATATTTATTTAATTCGCAAATACCAAATTCGATCAACATTTCATAGGTATACTATATGTGTGTTAAATTAATTCGACATTCAATCTATGCATAATTATTGATACTTTATTAATTAAGACCGTAATCTGAATGGATGCCTACATTCGCAATGAATATGCTTCGGACTGAATAATTTGCGAATTCAAACTCATTAAAATATTTTAATTAAATTTCATTTGGCGGAATGTTGCGAACAGTGATTTTTGAGGTCGATGGCTTCAAATTCGCTTTTGTTATTACTCATAATCTGTTTACGTGAAATGATCAAATAACACAATGCTTATTGAATGTATATATCTATATGTAGACGTTTCCGTGTTTCAATTATGATAATTAACTTGCACAAAGCCCATAAAAAATATGCGTGCTGTGACATTAGATATTAAAAAAATATATCTTATTAAGGTCAAAACCATATACTTTTTGTATTGGACTGTATGTGGTATCTAAAGAATACAAACATTTAAGGTTAATTTGTTATTTCAAAAATAATTTTTTTTGTAACAATTCTTCTATAACTAAAATTTAGAGAGGCTCATTCGAGTAACATCGCACGGGTGTGCACGGCAGTGTACTTGATACAATGTATGAAAAATGGAAACATGCAATTATATAGAAAACAAATCCAAAATATTTTGAGCCAATTACGGCACGACTCCAAAATTAGAAACCTCCTGAAAATAAAATTATGTGCGCCTATGGATAAAAACATCTATAAAAAAATTCGTCGCAAACATATGCTGCTATCAGGCGCGGCTCGTGATGACGTATTTGGGAGTGCAAGTACAATGATGCGAGTGCTTCGTGTATTCTCGTGTACTAACTGTAACGTTTTCTTAGTAAACCCCGAAAACACACGAGGCACTCGCATCATCGTACTTGCACTCCAAAATACGTCATCACCAGCAGCGTATGGCTGCTATGTTTATGTTTATAAAAACTCTAAATGATAACATTGTCTAGATGGCTATCGATGTTACGATGGAGCAGCTTTGTTTATTTAGGGTTCACGATCACATACGATTACGTACGAATGTATTAGCTGTGAACATCAGAACATTAAATGACCAGGGAATATGGGCGCAGGGGTTTGTCATTATATCCCAAAGGAAATTTCCGAGGACAGTGGCGAGCATCATGCGAAATACTCTGCGAATTGTGGAAAGATGGTGCATTGAGGAGGGATTAACTGTCGATCCTCAAAAAAAAAAACAAGTTGGTAGCCTTTTCTAACATGGGAAATCTAAATGATCTGGGCAGCGTAAGGCTGTTTTGACAACAGTTAGAACTAACCAATGAAGTAAAGTATCTAGACATAATACTTGATGCGAAACTGAATTGAAGCAGACACCTAGTCAAAGTGGCAGACAGGGCGACGCAGCCCCTCTGGAGATGCAGAAGAGCTGTTGGCAAGACCTGGAGAATAAAACCAAATGTAGTACACTTGTTGTACACAGCAGTACTAAGATCAAGAATTATCTATGTGGCAGTTGTTGGATGGAGGAGGACGGAGCTCACATTATCGGTGGGGCTCCTCACGACACAGCAGTGACAGGCTCTGTTGGGAATCACAGGAGTTATGAACAATACAGGTACCGCCTTCATAGAGGCCATCATGGGTCTGCCTTCGCTGGAACTCTTTGTAAAAGCGGAGGCCCTGGCTGCGACCCCGAGGCTGATGGCCAATAACGTATGGTGTCCTAATAAGGTTGTAGATGGCCATACAGATATCGCAAGAACTATAATGGAAGAGCCGATATTTCAAATGCCGGCGGACAGTATGGCACCTGAGATTATATTTACAGTTAAGCTGAACATTTATACCGACCAGGGAATAGGCAAAAAGTCGTTCGAGCGATTGTAGTGCCGGCACCTGGTACCCGGATGGATCACAATCCAATCAGGGAACAGGTGCAGGCATATGCGGAATGCGCCCTAGAAGGAAGATATCTATATGTCTGGCAAAACATACGACGGTTTTCCAGGCCGAACTAGCCAAAGAAGGTACTAATAGGAACTTCATAGGACCAGAACCTGTATGTAGCATCGCTAAGGATTTCGCTAAAAGGGAGATCTCGTTATGGCTAGAAATAGAACATAAAAAGAAATGAAGCCTAACGGAAGGTCAACTCCATACTAAAACACTACTAAGAGAGCTGGGCGGAAGGTTATGAGCCAACCTAATTTGTAGTAACAAAAAAAATTAAAAAAATGATTGGCTTAATAATCCGAAATTGTCCCTTAAGGAATCTGTAAACTATGGGCTTGGTTAGCGAGCCCTGGTGTAGGAGATGTGAGAAACAGGAGGAAACTAACTTTCATGTAATATGCACGTGTGAGAACTGAAGGAACTCAGGCAGAAATATTTCGGAAGAGATCTATTTGTTCCTACGAGGGTACCCAAACTTCCGCTGAGGAGGATAGTGGCTTTTATCGACGACACAAAACTAACAGACTAGAACTGAGAGATCTATTGAGGATAGTATAAAAAGCAGTGTGCTCAAGTGCCTGGACGTGCTGGCGTCCAACCCAAAACAGAAGAAGAAGAAGAAGATCAGCTATAAATCATGTATAAACTCGTTTTGTAAATAGGCGAAACAGGTGGAAAGCTTAGATAAAAGTTTCGAAGTGTCCGCCTTCAGCGTGTAGGCGGATACTTCGAACATTTTTCCTTGTCCTGTAATTGTAGAATATTTCTTCATGTATTCAATTAATAAAATTTCATCTGTATCCCAAAACACCTTCGCCATTAGCTTCCCAGATTAATTTCACGTCCTTTTTTGGTGGTGGAGATCCTTTGTGGACCCACTACATAGGTTCCTGTTCCACCGGAGGGTACCAGTAAAACATTCACGTCTCACAAACCATTATATTTTTGAAGAAAGGATTCTATCGTCAGTTAAAATACTCAAATTTTCCCTACAAATTTGTCGTCGATACAATTTTTGTTCGTGAGTAAGTCATCCATCATACTGACACTTTGCTCATTCCTAAATCACCATGTAAAATTTTTAGTACTGCGGATTTTGATATCTTTACATCAACAGCAATAATTTCACCTGCTTTCATCTATCTGCTAAGACTTCTTCTTCAATTTTCTTGATGCTTTCTTTAGTTTTTGCAGCGACAGCCCTTCCGCATCTTGGATGATCTTGAATTGACTCCCTATACCATCGAAACTGCTTAGATCAAAATTTGATTATAAAATCTGATGGCCCATCTTCCTTATACACGTTAGTCATCCCGTGATGAATATTCTATATTCTAACAGAAAGAATTGCAGTAATTTTTTGGTTAAATAACAGCAAAACTCTCTGGATTTTGATTAAATATAGTCAATAAAAATTCTGTAGGCTTTCACAGCAGTTGTCACGTCTAGTACAATCTTTTTGCGGGTTTGCCGTGTTGTAAATAAATAAAAATAGAAGAAGAAGGGAGATTATTATTCCTCGATGTAATGGTATACCGCACACACTCTGGGAGGCTACAACATGGAGTATACAGGAAGATAACCCTTCCCAATAGATATCCGCGTGCTAAATCCCATCACTATCTTAATCAGAAAGAATCCTTATCAAAACGCTAATGCATAGAACAGGAGCAGCGATGCCGAACATTTCGAGGAGGAAAAGCGACACGTCAAGGAAGCACTGGACAAGAACTGTTACATCAACGAAGAGCTAAGAAGAGCTTTAGGAAAGTCCAGAACGGTAACGTCACCAACAGAAATGGAACCAGTGAGAGGATTCGCCCGTCTAGTATCTCTGAAGTCACTGAGAAAAAGGATCCTAACTAAGAAGAATGTAAAAGTGTGTTTTAGTACTACTAGCGCCATTCAACACAACTTTTCTGGAACCAACGACGAATTGCCACTAACTAAAGGAGAAGGAGTCTATAACTTAATATGCGATTGTGGGAAAAGCGTCTGGCAAACAGGAAGATGGAATGGACAAAGAGTTAAGGAACATGAGAGTGACACATAAAGAAAAAGAATTGGACAATCAGTGGTTGCAGAACATGTGCATGAGAACAGAATTGCCATAGAGGAATTATTAGAGAAGCTATTGGAATAGGAAAACATCCTAACTACAACCGCGAAGACGGCTAAAGGCACAGCAACACCTGAAAAGGTGTTTTTACAAGAATCCGTCACGACCAATGAAGCAAAACAGTCACAACCCAGTGAACCAGGGCCAAATATAAGAAAAAGAACGACAACGAAGAGAATTAGTGTGATACCAGATCGTGAAGAAGTTGGTATGGACATCGAAACTTCGAGTGCAATTACATCAACAACGCGAAACCTCCAAGAAGATTAGCAAATATAAATCCAAATATGATAGCTGTTTGACAGCAAAAGTTTGCTATTGTCACTTAATTTTTTTATGACCAGGTGGGTAATATAGAAATCTCTCCTCGTATGCCGAAAATAATGTAACTAATAGCAAACATTAAATTGCGCCAATTAACTTGTAACCATAATTTTTACAATGAAATAAAGTTTTCTACATTTTACGACGCTAATTATTCGAATTTTTTACAAAAAAAAAATCACCCTTGCGCAGAGTTCGAACCTATGGTGTCACCAGATAAGTCTGGTGACATCTGACGAATAAAAGAGATTATGCCGAAAGTAGCGATTTTCTCTCGTCCAGCTTATCTGGTGCCACCTGTAAAAGACAACATTTGCTATACCTATGAGGCGCACCATCAAACTTTACTTTACAGGCCAAACTGACGAAGTCTATTGTGTAACAGAAACACGTGTTTTTGGCAGAAGTAAATGTTGGAAAATACAAGGTGTATGTCTATGTGTACAGATACAGATATGTGTAATGCAAATCTGTTTCATTTGTACATTAGTGTACTTGTTCATTACGTGTTCCATCTATCTTTATGCCATCTTTGTTTATTTATGACTACGTCAATATTTCATTCATCCTATAATCCTATAGATTCTGTAGATATTTTCTACATATTCCTAACTCTTTCTCCCTCCTTGTATTTTTCTTCTCAAACTTTCAGCGTTGCCCCCTCCGCAATTCTCAGTGCTTGCGTACATTACAAATACGACGTTGGAATGTTTTGTAAATTTTTCTCTTCAAACTTTTAGAGGTTATTATTATTTGTTTCAGTCTATGGACACATCGATTACTAGCCGTAATTTTTTTTTTTTTGGATATCTTCAGATTCGCATTTCTGTTGAATTTCATGCACGAGTACATAAAATTTTCTACTTCTTCAAAACAGTGCGCTTTCTATTTACATCTTTGATTCACTTTGACTACTGTATTCCATGTCTATCTAAGTTGAGAATTTAGTTTACGCTTCATTTATTTGTTAATTCTTTGTTTAAATTCTTTCAATTTTAAAACTATATTGGCGCATTAAACTTGTTTATGTTTTACATACTTGGATATACAGGGCGCCACTAATCAAATGTCAGTAATAAACATTAACATCCATCTCTAGTTAGCCTGAATCCAAAGTTTCAATGCGGTATGTGTAGTGTTGTAGCTGCAATGAACTGTCAAATTTGACAAGTTAGTCGAAAAATGGAATTAAACCGAAAATTTTCGCTGGATATTTTTTTATAATTTTTCGAAGACAATTATCTAAACAAGAATGACTCGCCGAGTTGGTTTCTGTTCTCAATAATGAAGCACCACATCAGTCAACAATTTCTCGTTTGCACGGAGAATTCAAACGTAGACGGATTAGTTTCAGCGATGATCCAAAGGCAGGTGCACCAAAAACTGCAGTCATCAACGAAGATCGCATGTGATATATCGCGAAATTGAGGCATCATTGGTGAATTCAAAGACCTCAATTCAAAAAATTTTGCATGAAGAATTGTGTGTAATAAATTAATTTCCCGTTGGATACCGCATGTGTTGACGGGAAAACAGAAAACAGCTAGGGTGAATTGTGTCAGAAAATTCGATATCTCTTCGATGCATGGTGAGTGGTGAGGAATCTTGGATTTACTCATATGAGCCAGAAAATAAACGCCAGTCGTCTGTTTGTGTGTTCCAAGGTGAAAAAAAGCCGATAAAAGTCATTCGTTCTAGAAGTGTCTCCAAAAAGATGGTCGCGGCATTTGTCTCAAAAGCAGGTCATGTAGCAACAGTTTCTCTACAAAATCAAAGAACTGTTACTGTATACAACCATTTGTTTGCCGCAAAGCTGAGCTCCGAGAAACCAACCCACAACAACGAATCATCCTCCACCAAGACAATGCAAGTTCCCACACAGCTCGCAAAACAATTGAATTTTTAACGCAACAAAACGTCCAATTGTTAGACCATCCTCCGTACAACGATTTCTTTACCTTTCCGAAAATCAAGGACGGACTGCGTGGTCAAAGATTTCAGTCGTCCGAAGGAGCAGTCTATGCCTTCAATTTCGACTGTAGCAACAAACTAGTGGAATAACTACTTTCACAGTTGGTTCGAGCACCTGAAAAAGTGCATTAATCTTCGCGCAGAATGCTACGAAAAACAATAAAGTCTTTAAAAGCTATCTACTGTTTTACCAGCTCTATATGCAAAATATAAAAGACAACCCTCGTACATGTCCGAGGAACCCTTAAATGCATTTAAGGGCTGAATAGCGAAGCGGTAAGAGCGTTTGGGAAAAGGAGTGAGAGTTCTGTTGGTCGAAGGTTCAAATCTCGGGACTAGCGTGTGAGGAGTCGACCCCGAAGAAAGCAATCTCTCGGTTTTTTCGGGATTGGTATCCTCTTCAGTTATCCACTCTTAAATGTTAAAGAAGTGAAAGACAAATGAAATTTCTACACTCTCGCGGTGATGAGGTGTAGTAGCAAAGCCATGGAACATTTTACACATGCTACATACACTTTAAGGTGTTCTGGGATTTTGACAAGCTTCCAGCTTAAGACATTGGGCCGCTATACATACTCCATAAAAAAGTTAAATCGACCCGTACGTTATCAGAACCCATGTTTTACAAACAATTAAGGGAGAGGTTTCAAAAATACTCAGGAAGGGTATGAGAAATTATTAATTAATATCAAAAATTAAATTAAATCCAGATTTTTTGGGAATATATTATAATTTAACCTTAAGGAATAAGCTATCCTATAAAGAAATAATCGAAAAAATAGAAAAACTTTTTACAAATAATAGGTGAAGAAGTTGAATGGATAAAAACACGAGTTTACCACTAGAGATATTCAGTTCGATACTAAAAAAAGAAGAAAAATTAAATTAGGAAGAGGTATAAGAAAGACATTTGCAAGTCCTTAACAGAGGGAAAAGAAAAAGGCGGAATTAAAGAACTTTCTCGCCTAATTTTCATATTTTGACAATATTTTCCTGATATTGTCTTAAAATTTCTGAAATTTTATGCCATTATATTCAAATTTTGTTGCTTACATATTTTCCAGTTTTTCATGATTTTTCAAAAATTCTCGCATAATTTCCATATTTTAACGATTTTTTGTCATTTTTCTCAAATTTTTTTAATTCAACATTTCAGCATTTTTCAGAAATTTTCGCATAATTTTCACATTTTAGCAATTTTATCCTATTATATTCAAATTTTATTTTTTCTCTATTTTCCAGAATTTCTCGCATAATTCTCTAGCGCTTTCCTGTCCCCGTAATTTTCATATTTTGACAATTTTTTTCTATTTTCAAATTTTTTTATTTCATACTTTCGCATTTTTCAGAAATTCGCCCATAGTTTTCGTATTTTAGTGATTTTCTTAAATTATTTTCAAATTTTTCTAAATACATATTTCCTTTTTTTCCAACATTTTCGCATAATTTTCATATTTTAGTGATTTCTTCCTATTATTTGCAAACTTTTCCGATTCCATATTTCCAAATTTTTCAAAAATTTTTGCATAATTCTCATATTTTAGCATTTTCATTTTATTACTCTCCAATTTTACTGTTTCCATATTTTAGAATTTTTCAAGATTTTTCAGAAATTCTCGTATAATTTTTATATTTTAGCGATCCTCCCAAGAGGGCAACAGAGAAAAAAAAATGTTGCTACTGTTCTGTTACTCGCGACACCTGGAACTGATTTATGAACCTGCTAATTCTGCAACTACCAATCAATTCGTGATCGTGAAAACACTATGTGCGATAACAGAGGAATTAAAGTGTCCTTTTTAGGTCTAACACTGGCGGTCATTTCCATTCGTATCCATTATAAAAGTTTTTTTTTACATGATTTCGTTGGTTTTCTTTATATTACTTGGGCACGCGATAAATAAACTTATAACTACAAGGGGGGATTTTTATATTATCTACTTAGCCATGAGAAAATTAAAAAGGAGTACAAATTTTTGCTGTTAAATAGCTATAGTGATTTGGATTTATACTGACCAAGTTTAGTCCAAATCCAGATAATTTTGCTGTTTTTACACAGCCTTATTTGACCAAAAAATGAGTGAAATTCAGCTAGAACATGGAAGCGTAATAAAATTCTTGACGAAGAAGGAAATGGACACAAAAATATACATTAGAGGATGACTAACGTGTAAGGAAGATATTGTAAGGATGGAGTAAGGAATCAATTCAGAACCATCCAAGATGTGGAAGGTCTATCGAAGGAAAAATTAAAGAAAACATTAGGAAAGCTGAGAAACAGCTCTTAGCAGATCGAAGCAAGAAAGTGTCAATTATTGCTGTTGAAGTGGAGAAATCAAAAGCCACATAATTAAAAATTTTACATTATGATTTAGTAATGTACAAAGTGTCAGCACGATGGATTAGCAGATTGCTTACTCTCGAACAAAAATTTTGTCAGCAACAAATTTATGAGGATAGCTTGACAGTTTTAGCTCACTACAAAAACTTTGTTTCGAACATTATAACAGGTGATTAAACTTGGGTGTGTCACTGGGTCCCATCGATAAAACAAGAATCCAGAGATTTCGACCATAAACGGCAAAGACAGCAAAATTAATCTGGAAAACTGATTGCGACTGTGTTTTGGAATACAGAAGGAATCTTTTTAATTGAATACATGAAGAAATATTTTACAATTACAGAAGTATAAAACGAAACAATCCGAAATTTGAAAATTGCCTTACAGCAAGAGTTCAAAACTTTTTGAAAAGATTATGCTGATCCATGATAATTGCAGAGTTTACAGTCCCGCCAAGTATGAGAAATAATCATCGACTGTGTCTTTATACAGATAGAACATCCACCCTAAAGCCTGGACTTAGCACCGAGTGATTATTATCTCGACCCTAAATTAAAAAAGCATCGGCTTGAATGACGTTTTTCTTAAGACGATTGCCTGAAACAAGCGGCGGATGAGGTTTTTGAGCTTCATTCATAACTAGGTAGATAATTTAAGAATCTCCCCTTGTTCTAATTTGTCGTAACAGTGTTATTTATCTTATGGCCATTTAGTACAATTTAATATATTTAATTAATTAATCCATTAATTATCCTGGGTAGTAACAAAGAATGCTAATATACATATTTTATTTTATGCTAGTTATAAATATGCAAGTTTTAATGTTTGAGTAACCTTCCTATTATAAAATAATTTCAATATTCGCATCAAAATTTTCACGCAAATATGAATAATATTTTGAAGAAACAATAAAAATATTATCTCACGATCGAAGATAGAGGTGTTGAATAGAGAATCGACGGAAATACAAATTACTCTGACTTGCAAGAAAATAGACTCACCTGCTTAAATTTCATTGTGTCACACTATAAAAGTATTTGTTTCACGTGTCCAAAGGGAATTCCATATAAATTTTAGCGGATAGCACACTGAAACACCGAATGAAACCGTGGGCTAAGCGACTCAACAAAAATGACTACAAACAACAAACGAGCAAAACCGGTGTACAGTGTTTATAAACTGGTGGTTGTCAGCATGAGTGAACGTATACATCACCTTTGTGTTGGATTTATACACCGTGTCGCCGGAGGGTCTTTCTTGTGTAACCTTGTCCAGAAGTGGGAGGCAATTTTGACCAAATTATGTTTTGTCTTTAATGTTTCGAATTTAGATCAAAATTTAACATATCCATGTCCATAGTTACTGCTCCGTTGGCTTTTACTAGTCGTTTAGTTGGAGCGCAGTCAGTAAATAAAGCAGGAGAGTTGAAGGACTAGTTTAATTATTGATTGTGTACTCTCGGAGGCCCTTTATTTTATATTAGTTGCAGCTTAATTTTATTATTTAACCAGAATATGTTAGTATTATATTTAAAATAAAGATTTTTGTACAATGTTAATTCAACATGTGAAAAGTTTATACAAACTCAATTTTAAAACGGGTAAAACTATATAAATTATTTTTTCTTCTTTGTTCTTATTATTTGTTAGAAAGAAATATATTTATAAAAATATTTTTAAAACATATTTAGCTAATCCAATCAAATACTTATTTACTTATATTTATTTACTGTACTCAAGTATTTTCTCTATTGATGGCACCATGTTAATTATATTTATTGTAAGTTCATTATTTTCTAATTACGCTGCCAAGAATCTACAAGAAATTTATGGAAATACAGATGAATATTAAGTTAGATAACTTGAGATAAGGAACTTTTAAAAGCAGCCTTCCACAAATTATGCACATCATTGAATGACTAAAAAGTTAGTTAACGAGAGTTGGAGGGAATATTTCTGTAAACGATGTTAAAAAAAACATAAAATTTAGTAAATGACTATTGTTTTTCCAAGTATTCGAATTTTATTTCTGATGTTGGCGAACAAATAAAAATTACTAGGTGATAACTAACACTGGAATTATATGAAAATGCCTTTTTTTATTTATGCTTTGCATACAACAGCTTTGAATGCTAAGGTTTCGATAACCTCCTACGAAAAATCAGCTGTTAAAAATTTATACTTGTGATTTATTAAAAGAAAATGTAAGATATGTGCTCTACGGGGCATTTCACGTTAAATTTCCCGTCGCAGTCATCATCTGAGACATTTTCATGCACTAGTGACGTTACTCAAGTGCAGATTGCTATCGCAGATAGCTATTGCTTATAGAACTTTACTATTTATAGCGTAAACTCAGAGGTACCCAGAGTGATACACACTTTGAAATATGTAAATTTAAAACAATAGTGTGAGAAACATAAAAAAATACATTTTAAGTTTTATAAATCTTTAATATAAGTCTTTAGAAATTAATAAACTCAGAAATGTTACTAAACGATAAATTAGACTTGAATTCATCCCCACTGTTAAATCTGTTCACCCATTGAAATATTGTTTCTTAGTTGCTTATGTTATATTATTAAACTTAAACCTCACACAAGTAGGACATAATATAGTTTTCAAAAAGCAATAAATATAAATGTAATAATTTCTAGAATTTTAACTTGGGTCAACTACCTGATTTAACGCTGTATATTGTATGTATCTTTAGTCTTAAGTTGAATTTGAAGAAGCTACTGTGTTAGCGAAACAGCTGTCATTATCTTATTAATAAAGTGTAAATCTAAAACATCTTATGTGTGTTTTATTTATTTGTGATATGGATTTACATCAAGCAAAGGTCGAAATAATGAAAGAATTAAGTTTTATACATTTATTAATAGAATTCAATCGACCCCCAGGGGTCTACCTCGGGCCCTGAGGGTCGATATAGACCAATTTAGGAATCTGCGGCGTAGACTGGGTACATGTGCAATTATTATACGATACTTTGAACTCGTTTGAACACGTATAAGTCTAGCAGACCGAGAACATATGGTGCTTATCTCGTACACCATCGTTGGAAAGTTTGGAAACAAACAAAATTTTTGTATATTTTAGGAAACTACTGTAATGAAAAAAGTTCGGGTTTGGTTACTAAAAGGCGAAGTATTTATTCTTTTTTCAAATTTATTTCATCTCCAAATTAGTTTCACTTCGAAACAAGTCGCTTACTTCAGAGTCTTGCATTTTATAAATCTTCATAACGGTTCTGAAAGTCAATTTCCATTATACAGAGTGGCCCGGAGCCAACTTAGCTATCTTCATACTATCTTGAAAAGAACACACTTCCTTACGTTTCAACGATCGTAAAGAAAACAACTACCTGTTGATAATCATCTCTAGTTAGACCTCTTGTAGCGAACCACTTACGTATATTATCTTAATTACATTCACAAATTCGTTGATTTGCTTCAACCTACAAAAAATTATTGTTTGTTAAGAGTGTACATATATGTAGGGTTAGATGCGAGAAGAGAGGGAGTGCCGAGCGGAAATGGAAAAAGGGAGTAGTAGTAGTGAAGACGATATGAAGAAAGGGTGTGTGTGTGTGTTAGTAAGTTAAGACGAAATTGAAGACGAAACTGAAGACGAAACTGAAGACGAAATTGAAGACGAAACATTCTTGTGGTACCTTAGTTAAATATAACAGCTATCATGTAACTGTTGAAATAAAATCCTACATATATCTTTTATTTATTAATTTTAATCAATCTCAAAACTCAAATTTATTAATTTATTTATAAAATAAATCTTGAAGGACTGAATTCCGTCATGCATTTAATTAACTATATTTCTCCTTATTGTTAAGACGTCCATCAGCGTTCGATCGAACAGCGTCTATGTAACACAATCTAGAGTAGAAAGTCAGTGAAGAAATATGGAACAAAAGCTAATGGAAAAATCTACAGTGGCCGCATACCTATACCAATCCATAACATGGATTTGAACCAATTACAATGGGTACGTTTCAATGAAACGAAGTAATTTACAGGTATATATCGAGTAGGGTAAGAGTCTATAAAAAAACCTCTGAAGAATCTGACAACATAATTAGCGTCAGGAAGTGCACTTCAAAATCTTCAACAGCCCGTAATTTATAGTTAAGCAATATTATAATAGATCTGTACATGTTTTACGATTTAAAAAACTACACATTTCGAGAAAATATAAGTACCGTATCTTTTGAAATTCATATCTTTTTGTAAATATACCTTCAGTAATAAATACCCCACGTATATACGGGTTTAATATGGCGAGAACACATTTCAATTCAAGACAAAACGTACGACATTCCGTTGAGGCCCGAAGCTCCAAACAAATCATTAATTTAGCTCTCGAAGTATATACACACAAACTGACTTGCATACACAAACTAACGTTATTAGTTTGCCACTGTGGATGACTTACATCGTTGGCAAATAACGAGCCGGGAAAACAAAGCGGACGTTTTAATAGAAAGCCATGCGATAACATTGCGACGTTATTGAGTCTGTTGAGGAGGCAAACACTTAATATAACCGTTCTCTCTATTTCTGAGAGACGCTAAATTATACACACAAAGATGGAAGGACAGATATAGAGAGAAATAGAGGAAGATTAAAAAGAAGACTATCATTCATTGACGATATGTGAGCAGTGTAGATTCTCGAGGCAATTAAAGTAAATTTTGATATTTTTGACGAGGCCTCTAGAAATAGACGAGTTTGGAACTATGGTAACTTTAATTTAATATAAATTAATTGCAATGTGATCTACACTAAATATGTTGTACATATATTAGAAGCATAATTTAGTTGAGAGGAAACGTATAATTACGAGTGCGAGGGATTGATATAATGGGTGTCCCATTAAGATTGCCAATTTTGACATTTCAAAAAAATGCAGTGTTTATTTCAAAAGTTCTGATATTTTTATTGTAATAAAGAGTTAGGCATGGAGGCTATGTATGAAACGCAATATTCGACAAATAGCCGCCTCGTGATTCATGGGGCTCGTTGGTCCTTTTGACGAAATTTTCGATGACATTGTAGCATAATGCCGGCTGAATTTCATTAATGGCGTGTCGAATTTCGTCTTTCAGTTCAGGAATTGTTCTTCGCTTATTGCATATACCTTTTCTTTCAAAAAACCTTAAAAAAAGAATTCCGACGGCGTCCAAACGCCATGATCTTAGATTTGCCAATTCACATCGCCGCGGTGCGAGATAACACTCCTTTCAAATTTCGTCTTCAACAATTGCGCCATCCTGTTGAAACCACCTATCTTCGAGATCCATTCTATGTTGGAGACGTTGGTGTCGAAGAAAAAAAAACATTAATATTACTTAGTATCAGCGCGTTGTGGCTTTCTTGAAGAGGAAATCGGAGGGATACCGACCAAAAAAAATCTCGTATTTTTCACCAATAAGAGGTACATCAATTTCTTAAGGAAGTGACTGATAAGGGTTTCTTATTAATAAAGGTAAATTAGAGCTGAAATACGAGTAAAAACGATCTAAATCTGACTATGTTTTCAGGTTCTTTTGATAGTTGGAATTTTTGGTGGTTGTCAGTGCGAGGAGATTACAAATTTGATGAGACAAGATGTTCACTTTTTTTAATTTTATCAAAATTACCTTGCCGAATTCCAAAACTAAAATTACGCGGGAATTTGCCATAACAGAAAGAAGTATTCATGGAATAAATTGTTTGAATTTATTTAGAAAATATAAGGATTTGCATCTCAGTCAAATGTACCCAGTTGGAGTGAATACCATCGGAGGAATTCCAAAGAAAATCTTTATTGCATTAGGGCTATTTGAAGCGGTAAACTATACAGGACATTGTTTTCGTAGAATCTCAGTATCCTTATCAGTAGATGCGTGGCAGATACGCAAATTTTAAGGACCATTGAGGCTGGAAGTCTGATTGTGTTGCAGAGGGATATGTTGAAACATCAACAGAAAATAAGAAAATAATTGCAACGAAAATAATGAGCTCTTCAGGTAGTTAGAGTTCAGCAAGTAACGTTATGGTCATTAAGTTGGGAACAGCGTCTGAAGTTAATTTTAAAACTGTGTAATTATGTTAATACATTACATGAAAATTTAGCCGTGAAAATGGTTTGTTCGTGTTAGATCCCGCATAATTTGGCAATCGCCCAAAAATGATTTGTTTTTAATGGCGCAAAGAAATGCTCAAAAATACAGTCCTCTATGCGCGTGAGTCGGAAAGCAAGCAGCATCAAAAATGTAGGTGTTCCAAGATGAACCAAACCCAACAAAGTTGTTCGCGCAAGAAACATTTCGAAGCAAATGATCGCCTGTTTTTTCGGGGAAAAATATATTTTTTGTTTCTGATCGTGTCATTATCAAAATTTTCGACGCCAGAAGAAGCAGTTAGTGCATTAAAAATACATATCAGAATAGAAAATGTGCTACGAAAATTATCACGGGGAATCCTTTGGAAAACAATAAAACCATTTCCGAATATATAAATGCCTCAATAACAAATGCAGAACTAAGTAGACGGTCCATAGACGGTAACAACCATATCTATGGAAAACGTATTAACGTTCACTGCCTGTCGGACGAACCGAATGCATATCTAACAAAATAATCTGCTATGTTCTGCATTTGTTATTGAGGCTGTGGTTAGTTGCTTCGGCGTTTTGACAGTGAGCTGCGCTGAATGTTATTCTACGCTCTGTCTTAATAATTTCTGTGAGATAGCGAAGGTGTTATTTTTGTAAAAGTATCTCTCCAGTAAGAGCGTATCGATGATGTAGAAAAATGAAATATGTATCTACGTCTCTGGCGAGATATCTTTACAAATATATGAACTAACAAATCGGAGACTGTGGCTTATAAGTGAATAAAATAAAATTAGAAAACATTTACCACAATAGAATTTAATGATTCTAAATACGTATTTCTACAACCACGTTTTCATCTTCAGTAGAAAAAATAGTGTAACACTTGAACGCACAAAAACACTCACAAAAGGATTGTTCTGAACGTCTTGAACACTGCGTGTTAAACTAGAAGACGTTCAATCCATCTGTGAGTGTTTTTGTGCATTCAAGTGTTACACTGTTTTTTCTACTGAAGATGACAATGTGGTTGTAGAAATACGCATTTAGAATCATTAAATTCTATTGTGGTAAGGGTTTTTTAATTTTATTTTATTCAAATATATGAACTTATATTGTGTTATTCACACTTGATTTTTAATAATATTTTATATATTTTTTACTATAACAATTTCATTGAAAAGTCATTCTCCCGTCAAATCGCCCTCGTATGATTGAAGACAGAACATAATTACTAGCACTAGTGATCAGAACATAATCTCTTTCGGAAGCCAAGGCGAATTTAAATACATAGTAAACAGTTGACTGTAATTAATACCTTAGATAATTGAAAATTTCTCTTTTAGTATATATTGACTTTAGAATTTTTATTAAATTGAACGTGATAAAAGTTTTTAAAGAAAATTGAATTATTAAGACGAGGAAAATTGACGTCTTAATTACTCAATTACCATGTTCAATTACCTCTGTTTAACAACGTCAAAATGTCCTCTGTAAAGAAAGACATAAACGAAGACCAGCTAAGAAAATTAATCTTCTCGAAATTATAGATGTATAAATTTTATTACGAGAACCATCTTTCCTCCTACAGTAAGGTCGGAAGGTGTAATTACAAAAATCAATTCCCATTAACGTCCGCCCAATCCGGCTAATGATATTCTCCTCCTCCGTTTCCACGAAGTACCTACAAAGTAAACAGAATTCAATTTGTCTTGACATGACGTTCTAATTTTGATATGTAATATATACACGCACGTCTAATATACATATATTACTTAAGCCAAATCCGGGATTTGTTTGAAATTATTACGTCTGCTTTATGATATATTGCCGCTGAAATTTAATAATGTGTTGTTTAATATAATTTGTGTATATTAATGATGAACAGGGTCAGACTTATAATGACTAGATACATATATGTATATATACATCAAGGGTTATATAATAAATTACATCAATGCCTGCCACGATCACCATCAGTGTGCTAAAGTTTTTCTAACGCGAAACCATAAAGTAGTATATAAGTAATAAAAGGAAACAATCCCTAAATAAGCTTGAAAGTTGGGAATAAAAGCGTTGCAGCGAGCAATTTCTTCTTCCAAGAGATACGTAGCCGTTTAATTTAGTACCATTTAGTACCATATGGGGTTGTAAATCAACATGTATCTGATCTTTAGAAAACGTAATTGACGTTCGAAAACGAATTTTAGATGAAACGAATCAAATTATTGTATGCCTAAAAATATTTGAGTCGTAAGTATTAATAAATATAATTTGCCGTTTCTGATCTTTATTTGCAATAATTAAAGGGGATTTTTAGGAGAATAATTAGATTAAAAAAAAACGTTCTTAATAATATCAAAAGTATTATTAAAAAACGGGTGGAGGAGATCACAATACAAGTATAATATTTGTGTAAAAATTGCTATTCAAACATGCAGATACGTGTTTCGTCCGGCTATAGACTCGTCAGCGTATAATGGTGGGATAGGCAGTCAAGTTTTAAAAGACAGCATGGAAAAAAGTCAGCGCTGATCAACATCGAACGCCGAACCAACCAGCTCCTTCCTCACACAAGTATAAAATTCAGTAAGTGGTTTTCATCGGAAGATCACAGTCGTAACACACGGAAACTGTATTAACTTGTCTCTATTATAAGTCGAACAGCTTCGACAACGTACATAACAAACACAATTTGAAAAATACCTGAGTGGGTAAAATCTCACCAATTGAATAAAACAAGAACATATTAAAAAACGATTGTAGAGAACACAATATAAGGGCATGGTAAGTTTTTGTTTTATAAAAACGATGAGGCTTTACCCACTCAAGTATGTTTCAAATTGTTTCATTGGGCAAGCTCAAGTCAAGGATTCTTGTTAACTAAATTTATATATATATATATATATGTATATATATATATATATTTATATGTGTATATATATATATATATATAAATAATTATTTTTTGACCTTTGTATGTTAAGTAGATTAAATTACTCGGCGATTTAAGATTTTGTTTATTTTGAGATATACATATCAAATTATAATATAAATCACAATTATTTCTTGACCTTTGTATATTATAGTTGATTTAGATATTCGGCGATTTAGTTTTACTTTAATACGTAATGTCAAATTTTGACATTAATATACTGTCATTTATAATTCTTTGATAAAGGTAATATTTACCCTAACATGTAAGAGTTTATAAAATATATACATATCAAAGTAAAACAGATCTTAAATCGCAGTATATCTAAATCATTTATATATATGCACAGGCTGTCCTTGAAATAAAGAAACAACTTATTATAAATGGAAAGATATAATTATATAGAATGTAAATCTAAAATAGTCAATTATGACGCGAACCTCGAAATTAAAAACACCTTGAAAATTGTATTACGTGACGCCTATGAATTTAAAATATTCAGAATGTGTATAAATAATAAATACCTCATATACATATACGCAACAGCGTATGGTTACATACGTAACAGCTAGATGAGATGGCCAATAACAAAGCTATTCTTTGTTATCATCGGTCAACTTTAAGATATCTTCTTTTGTAATATAGTCGATTGCACAGTGGCGGGAAATTTTTTTAAAAATAACTTTGGCATTATTTTCCTCGCTTATGATAGAGAATTTTGGGAAAATATTTTGGATTTATATTCTATATAATTACATCTTTCTATTTTTCATACGTTGTCTTTTTATTTCATTGACACCCGGTATATATATATATATACGAATACAATAAACACAAAAATCTACCATATACTCTTTCCATAAATTCCATATCAAAATCTTGTTTCTATTTTGTAATATTAGAGTTTCGTAGATTTTTGTGTTTATTATATTCGATGTCGTAGATGTTACGTCCTTCTGATGTAATATCAGCTTTCTTGAGTTCGGTAAGTTAATGTTATGAATGACAAAACCCGCTTTGTAGCGGGTTTTGTCATTCATAACCCGCTTGGACATAAATTCAAAGTCTTCTTTACCCTTATTAACCTGAATCAAATGCCCTAAACGGTGTTATTAAAATTATGTATATATATATATATATATATATATATATATATATATATAGTAGATTCAATTAGTAGGAGATTTAAGGTCTTTTTACTTTAATATGTATATATCTAAAATAATCTTACATGTTTCGACAAATAATGACTTTTTTAAAGAATTGTAAATTATAAATGACAGTATATTAATGCCATATTTATATATCTGTAGTTGTCATGGACGAAATTAAATTATTCAAAGATACGCTCAAGTTTAATAATAATAATTCATGCCTTAGCATTCTCCAACAGCTAGACGAGATTTACGGGGGATTGGCAAGCCATGAGTTATTATTATGTATGCGCCCGTGGAGTGACTTAAGATGCTAAGCTGTCGGCATTCGCCTGGAACGAGGAAGAAAACCACGAGAACTTACTCGGACAGCCTAGTCAGGGATCTAAACACGAAACTGTCAGCATGATAAGCCAGTGTACAGATATGTAAGTAACATATGATATATACACTGGCTTATCATGCTGGCAGTTCCGTAAGGTGTACTTGTCGGCATAGTAAGAAAATGTGTTATTTTTTTATGTTTATTAATCTTGAGAAATAGCTTAACGACAATATATACAAATTTTACAGATTTATGTCGTTGCAAACTTAACTAATTTATATAGCTAATAAAAAACGTAACTTATAAATGTATAAAAAGATGCCTAACATGTCAATCGAAATGAAGTATTTTAAAACCATTTAACTGTCCAATAAAGTGTTTCCAGGACAAAAAGATACTACAAAAGTTCTTCCATTTATTACACTCCATCATCAAAAAAAAATTTGTAGGTTGAATTTAGACGGACCCTGTATATATATATATATATATATATATATATATATATATATATAGCCTAGATAATAATACTTGCTTCTCGTTGAATCGTAAAAAAATGTCGATTAAGCAATGAAAATAAATGAAAATAAATAATTATTGTAAACGTATGTCGATGATAATATGTTATTACATTTAATTCGACACGTCTAGTGATATATCGAAATCGGCAATGCCAACAGTACGGTCAATAAATAGATCACTAACAAAAATGTCTTCCGAAATTAGCCTTTGCCGAAGAGATAGAGATTATTTTCTTTCTGGGGGTGTGTTTCTCTTTAATTTAGTCAATTTTGATAGGTAAAAAGAAACTTTTTAAACAACATAAAGTATTTATTTTCTATATGGAACTAGGTCTGATATAGTTATTTACAATTGTAGCTATTTCTAATATTATTAAAAAACAAATTTTATAGTTTAAATTTCAGATATAACAAAATTTATGAAGAGAAATAAAACCTATGCAAGAGCTTTGAATCTAAGAATTAAGAATAAATGACTATATTAAATAAAACTGGTAAATCGATATTATTGAACACTTAAATGATGATTTCTTGGTTTTAAATATTTTTAGTTTATCACTTATGATTTGATTTTTCGTAACAATACTTGGAGAAATTTAGATACACTCGGATCAACTGCAATACTCCTTCTACTATGAAGAAAATTTCCAACTAGCATCCTAGCTATTGACGAATCTAGTAGTAATTTGAAAGCAACTAATCCTTAACGTTATAAATGGATTAACTTGATCTGACAGCTAATATGTTTCCAGCTCTTTCGTTCCTAGACCAGTAAACAATAATTCTTCCGTAGCCGGGATATTATTTTTCAAAATATACCATATGTATAAAAATATCTTCAGATATTTAAATTATTGGTGATCCAGCCTTCTGGGCCCCTCTCCAGGTATTTAAATTATAAAATTGCTATTTTTAAAATTTACCTTCTCAATTTCTGTGTATCTTTTTCACAGGTCAAAATAATTATTCTTGCTTTTTTTCAATTGCCATGGTTATCTTATATACTTTCATATTTATCCAAGTCAGTTAGTTTTTTTTTAAATGCCAGTTTTATATTCAGTAAATCTAATCTCTTTTTAAATTCAAATTTGAAAATGACATTCATATAGTTAATTACGAATATTAAAGCTACTCACTTGCATATGTTAAATTTTACAATAATTTATATAAATTGACTAAATATAATTTTCACGATTATTCAATTTTAAAAATATAATTAACTAAAAATATATACCAAGATTCAGCTCTAATCTATATTTATAAAACTAAGATATTAAGAATAAGATATCCAATTCTTTAATAAACATGATAACTATTTCAAATTCAAACAAATCAAAATATCTCTTGCATATGTTAAAATTTAAAAATCGCATTAAAAAACAGGTATCTGCTATCAATAACTAACATTTGCTTTCACTAACTGACATCTGCTATCAAAACTGACATCAGCTTTCAAAACTGGCTTCTGCTTTCAACTTGACATCTACATTCAATAACTGACATCTGATTCATTAACACTGTTACTTTATAATGCATTTCTAAATAGCTTGAACCTAGGTCTATTGTGGCTAAGTGGTAAAAGCGACAGTCCGGCAAACTGTAGACTTGGGTTCGAGACCCAACATAGACAATATTTTTCAATTAAAAATTTCGTATGATTTGCTTTGTAATTTGTAGACAGCAATGTTTACATCCCCACTTACTTTGCAATTACATACATACATACTAATTTGATATTTGTAAATATTTCATATAAAAGGCGAAAAACTCCAATAATTTATTAATTGTTATATATATATTTCTTCAATTTCTAATTACTTTAATGTATTATAGATGGTTGTTCTTTTTATTTGTACGTGTTATCGACAAGTTTATAACTGCATGTAACCTATTTAAATTTTATTATATTTAATGCCATTTAGTTACTTGCAAATTGTGTTCGAAACAGATGTTTATATCAATGTAATTACATATAATATTAGATATTAATATTATTGACTGATTAATTACGAACATTTCCAAATTACATGTACAAATTTCATGTTGTTTTACTGATTTTGTTTTTAATTTATCTTTTTTTCAGTCCTTATATGATTTATGGGCATTTGAAAATTTTCAAATTTCGATAATAACAACATAGATCCTCCTCTTTTATTACACTTTTTCAATAAATTTACCAATAATATTAAGGAAGACTTTGAATTATTGTACAAAAGTTTTGTTGCTTTAACCCATCGCATCCACTGATAAATATCAATATAAAGTTTTGGTACAATCCTTTCCAAAAATGCCATGAGCGTTACGAATTCTTCTTGTTCCTATCTGTTCCAGATTTCAGGTTACAGCCTTCACCAATTCTGAGTCTAGTTCCTTAAATTATTCTTAGCTTCGGCAGACTCAACAATTCATAGTCTATATGTATACTTATCTGTTTAAAAAGTTTTTAAAATTAAGAATTATCGTTCCTCTTGTTCTTTTCATAAATGCATACCATTATATTTTTTATTGTTGCAGGTCTATGGCTTCTCTTAACAATTAGCTATTATTGTATGGATGGAATGAAATAATCAATGGCACCGCTTCAAGTAATTTTGGCATTTTACTGCATAGATTTTACTATTAATAAAATAATAGTTGAACATCATCTAGATACTAGTGTAGATAAAGCAATTTTTAAAGAATTTCCTTTGACAGTAATTAACGCAACTTCAAGAGGTTACAATATTGGATTCTACAAACGATTATCTCATAGCAAAACTAATGTTTTAGTTTACCTAAATGAGGGTATAGGTTATGAATGGCTTAATAAATTATTAAATTTATTAACCATCCAGGAAACATTATTTATCATAATAAAAGTTAATACTAAAAATAGTGACATTGTTACAGAGTTAAAAAATATTATTGAAGAATTGGGCGTTTCTTGTAATATTAACTTGATTATTCAAAACAAAACCGAAGTACATTTTTATGAGTTGAACTACATTGGTATTTGTGAAAATCAGTTTTCTATAACTAAAGTATATAAATTACGTAATAATCGTTCTTCCACGTTGCTTAGGAAAGTAATGCCTAATTGCTCGCTTAAAGTAACGTGGATAAAGTCTATGCCATTTGCTGGTAATGTAACGAAAGTTATTAATCCTGGTTTATTCATATCACTCTTCAATACCATTCAAGATACTTCAAAAATGAATATTAAATATCATTTTAATTATATCTACCAACATGAATTTCATAATAATGGTTCGCATATAAATGTTACCAATTACTTATTAAATAAACAAACAGATGTCGTTATTGGGCACTTATTCATGAATAAATCAAACAGGATACTATTTGGACCAACGTTTTATAACGATGAAATGATATTAGTGGCTCCTAAACCTCCACGTGCTAAAATTTACAATAGGTTTATAAAGATTTTTGAATATCCAGTGTGGCTAAGTCATGTCATTATAGTTTTCACTGTATCAGCTGCTTTTTCTATATTTCTGTATTTTTATAGACAAAGGAGTGGCGCAGCTAGAGTATTTTTAGATCATTACCGTGTTGCTATAGGTTCTAGTATTAATATACCACCAACTAAGACTACTCTGAGAATTATAATGCTGTCTTATTTATTATATATTATAAATATTAATAGTATATACCTGGGCAAACTTAGCGATGTATTCATGATGCCCTACAAAGGAATTTCAATAGATATAGAGACTGTATATATCAGAAAATACTACTGCAATATGACATGGTACTCGGAAAGAGTTGCTAACAGTTATTCGAGAATAACCAATGAAGAATGGCGAGCGAATGTGCATATTCTGAACAAAACAGAAAGAGAAGTACTTCGAAGTATTGGCCGCACACTAAATAGAACAGTATTAACTTTTAGATCAATTAAAGAAACGTATCCTTCTGAGACACCTTCTAATGGTAAGATAATGTCTCAGCCAAGGAAATTGTCTTTGTTTTTAACATATTACCTACGAAAAGAAAACATACTTAATTGGACAGTCCTTTATTGGTCACAAGAAATTATTGAAAAAGGATTGTTTCTAAAATGGTGGAATGATATTATATTGTATAATACCAATTTTACTCTGATTAAGGCAGGAATTATTGATGAGGAAAGAGCTGTAGTTTTGTCTTTAAAGCATTATCGGGAAGTCTTCCTGATTTTATTTTATGGATACTTGTGTGGTTTTGTTGTGTTATTGCTTGAATTTGTATGTATACGGATGGAATATAAGATAAATAGAATGAAAGTATATTCGATGTTTTAGATAATAGGTTAGATTTAGATATTTAGATTAAAATAGCAAGTATTCTACTACAATAACAATATGAAACAAACATGTAAATAATTTACATATCTGTAACTATGCACATGGACAATACACCTCGTATTTTCAGCATTTACTTCTGCTTAATACATATGTTTCTGCCAATATAGGCGTCCTCAGTTAAGCTAGTGAAGCAATTTATACAAATTAATACAAACCTGTTATAAACAACTGGTTTGTATCTGTATTTAAATTTACTGAAATAGCCCGCAAAGATCAAGCAAGTTCCGTCCTATAAGAAGACAACTATTTAATAATTGACATCTTACGGGCGAAAGATACATTGTCCGGAGGGCTACCTATCGTTCGAACAGCTATGCTGCTACGGGAAACGATAAAATACGTATGTAGATGTAGTCCATTAACAACCTGCCAGATGGCGGTATATACGAAAAGGTTTTGTTTAAGTATGACAATACGTTAAGCACGTATAAAGCGTTTGTACAATATGAAACAAACATGTAAATAACGAACGATAGGTAGCCCTCCGGACAATGTATCTTTCGCCCGTAAGATGTCAATTATTAAATAGTTGTCTTCTTATAGGACGGAACTTGCTTGATCTTTGCTGGCTACTTCAGTAAATTTAAATACAGATACAAACCAGTTGTTTATAACAGGTTTGTATTAATTTGTATAAATTGCTTCACTAGCTTAACTGAGGACGCCTATATTGGCAGAAACATATGTATTAAGCAGAAGTAAATGCTGAAAATACGAGGTGTATTGTCCACGTGCATAGTTACAGATATGTAAATTATTTACATGTTTGTTTCATATTGTACAAACGCTTTATACGTGCTTAACGTATTGTCATACTTAAACAAAACCTTTTCCTACTACAATAAGTTGGATCTACCTTCACTAAGAAAACTATGCATAGTAACACGCAAGTGTTACAATATGTAGTTCCATAGATGGCTTTTTCTAATATCTTACATATTGCTGTGTTCTCTTTTAAGTGAGATAAATTGAAAAATTAAATAAAGCTGAAAACAGCAATGAAAAATTTAAAACAGGTAAAATTTTGAATACACGCTGAATGAGCATCGATATAACAAATCTAATGTTTAAATTTCTCGTTATTTTCTGTAAAAAGTTTTAACATACAACAATACAGATTGTGTTAGGAAAAACACATCTGTATATATTTAGTAAATTTATATTGTATGTCAAATGTCATGTAAATTATTATATCTCTTTACGTTTTAGTTTATAAATGTTAATAACTTAAAATTTAAATCATGCTATACCTGCCAAGATGTAAAAGGATATTTAAAGTACTATAGTAATAGTAAATTTTATAATCAATACTTGAATTTTGCAAATTTCTTAAATACATAAACGTTGTTTATTGTAACTGTTACGATGTACGTGAAATGTAGAACAGAAACATCCATTAAGGTCTTGAAATATCAAATACATATTATTATTTGATATTCACCACAAATCGGAATAACCTAAAAGACAATAACAATTTTGTAATAAACTATACGTGATAGAATGTGCATTTTAAAATTGACATTTTGTAATACTTATCTATAGGAACAAGCATGCCATTCGTTTTAAAATGTGTATTATTAATCTGTATAGAATATCTATACCAGTCAAAACAATTCAAAAGTCTTTATAGTACACAAAATAGAGTCTAATGTGATTTTTGTTCATCCATTAGAAATAAATATATTCGTTTGAATATTGTAAACAATGCAGCTGTCAAATTTAGTTCAGCACAACAAGTTAGATATATTTCAAGTTACGATGAAAGAAAAATACGTCAATCGGAAGATAAGAAAGGACAGTCAATTAATCGATAAAAGAAGAAAGATATGACGTTTGGGAGGCGTGAATTGTAAAAAAAACATGGCGTCGGATGTTAGAGAAGGACAGAATAAATGGAAGGAGGCAGATAGCATGCGATCTTAAGAAAAACGGAACACTTGAAAATTAAGACAGAAACACATTTAAGACATTAAACACTGTTAGAAAGAAATATTAAGAAAACGTGAATCAATATAAGAACAAAAGTTTTAAAATATGTAATATCATCTATAAGAGTATATTATAACATACAAATGTATTTGAAAAAGGATTGACGGCACTGGTGGTATATATATAGAAAATTTTTCAAGAAAAGGACACTTACCGAAAGATCGTCTTATAGCGATGGTCACGAATAAAAATTTGCTTGGTAAATTATATTGAATCCAATTCATCATTAGAATTTTCATATTTTTAATTTAAAGAAAATTATTATTTTACTTTGTATCATATAATAATGAATCATATAATCATATAATAATGAAACGGGTCAATAATGTAATGAAGGTATTCAAGACTTTGAAGTTCTTTAAAATATATTTATAAGATTATTTGTTTTATGTGGACATTTATTTGATCGTGTATAATTTTAATTTCTGTTTTAAAACAGAAGATGTAACACAGATATCTTTTATATTGTAAGTAGAGTAAGATCTCAAGAACATTTAAAGAATATCTAGTTTCGAACTTGCGTTTTGAACTATCATTAAATATTTGAAATATTGAATAAAATAAATTTTGTGTTATTAACTATTTTACGTGGTAGTGTAAGATCTCGTCACATGAATACGAAATAACACATTTCGCTCTTTCGTAATATTATCACTTTATAAAACCACTAAATCCATAAACTTTACAATTTATCAATTTCAAATAAAAACACTGTGTCATACTTTAGTATTTTGTAGAGTATAAGACTCACTGGTTTAAAGTAATACACAGCTGTATTTTAGGAAATTTATTGAAATTCTTTGATTTATTTATTCGTGTAATCAGTCGATTAATAATTTGGATTAAAATTATTAATTAATTTTAGTGACTATTTTACTAGATACAAATGGAGGATTACATTTTAGTGTTATTAAATATTGTGCTATATAATAATTTAATACATTGATTCAAACATTTCGAAAATTAGACAAAATTAGAAAAAAATATAGTATGTTGCTCTAGCTTCCACATCATGAATTTTAATATTTAAAATAGTCCCCTTTATTCGTTATAAAGTTTTTTTCATCTCCCGGAATTTGAATAAAATTTATTAGCAATTATCTTTTAATATGGTTACAACTAAAGAAATGTCCTTTTGCCATGGGTGCCAGCGATAAGGTTGTTGAGGTGCAATGGTTGGGTAAATTCGTCGAAAGTTTCTCGTTATCGTCCTATTATAGTTCGTTTATCGTCTGAAACATCTGTGATTGTTGCAATAAAGGGTTCTTCTATATTAAAGTCTCTTACAAAGTGGAGAAACATTAGGGCATTTACCGGCATCGAACTAATATGGAACGAGAACTTCGCAGACAGATTAATTGATTTGCAACATCGTGAAGACGGTGGCGAAACTAATTTAAGAATTAAATATATAAATAATATATAGTGAAATTTATTTAGCGGTGAATGAATTTAAATAAACACATGTCCGAGAACAGATTAACCTAACTCCACCATGTGGTACACTACCGACATACCACCCGTCAAAAAAACGATAATAAACAGACGTTCCAAACACGACTACCAAGAACTTTAGTTTGAATTTAAAATGAAAACTAAACAATAAGTATAACACAGTTAGTCATACTTGAAATGTAATCAAACAATACAATGTAAGTACATTTAATATAACACTTCTTTCACCTTTCTAAAATTTAAATAAATATTTCAGTTGTGAAAAAGCTCTATATAAGAACCGAAACGTAAACAAATTAAATATTGTTTTAATTAGCCGGCCGACATTCCCAAGAAACACTTATTCTTTATTTGGTATATATATATATATATATATATATATATATATATATATATATATATATATATATTGTTATGATACAAACAGCTCGGTTATTCCAGCAATCTGTAAATGAAAGGGTAAGAATTAGCACAAGAGAAACACTCAATTGAATAGCTGCATTTGGTGGACACAACTTGTAAAATTAGTGTCGAAATATTAATAAATTAATATCACGACATCTTTGTATATTTCAGATTAAATTATATTTATTTCAAAATTTACTTTTCATATTTTTAATTTTCATATTTGTCATTCAAGTCAATTACGCGGAATTATAAAGGATAGTTAATTTATTTACATTTGAATTTTATATCGATACTAATTGAACACGCCCACTTTTCAAATCATAAGAAAGACCCGCGAACAGGTTATATTTGTATTCGTAATTATAACATAACCTAATATCAAAAAGCAAGTCACATATACCTGTTAATTCATATTTTAATTTTTTCCTTCGATCAAAATCAACATTATATCTACAACTTGATTAATATAAATAATTGTAAAAAGTACAAATCAAGACAATTTTTACTCTCTAATAAGGCTTTGAAAATAAAAAAATGAAAGTTGGCGTCGGTGCAGAATTTTTAAAAAGAGTTGCCTTGAAAATTAATACTCCGTTCTCTTAAATTAATTATATACCGAAATACCAGTGTTAAAAGTACAAAAATATATATAAAATGTGTAAATAATACCAGAGCAACGTGTGAACCAATTTTTACGAGAATAAGATCAGATACCGGCAAGAAAACTGCGAAAGCATTTTTTGCTGCGGAACGTCGAAATCATAGCTACGTACCATAATAAACTTCTGCATCATTTTAACCAAAGAATATCTCTCTCAATCCTGTTCAGCCGAATATCCTGAGTAGCCGTAATCCTTCTAGATACATTAACGCCTTCCCTGCAAGACACAGGTTAATTTTAATAATTTTTTTTTGTAAAATCCTAATTAGTAACTTTTTCTTAACAATTCGAAATTTAATAATTAGATCTTGATTTTGCTTTTAAAAATATCACTATTTTGATAAATTTTATGAAAAGAACATTGCCTATAGAGATTTTTGTAGTACTTACCATAACATTGTTTACTTATTTATATCACAACAAACTTTGCTTTATTATATCACTAGTAACATAACCATAATTTCACACGTTTGCCGTTAGTCAAGTTACTTATTATTGTATATAGATATCTCGCGTTGAATAAATATTTTATACTTATTATTTTAAAGAGGTTCTTTTATTTATCTAGGCGTAGGTAAAAATATCTCTTTGATATTATTAATTAATTTTTCATCAGTTTTATAGGAGTATAATATCACCGGCGATGAGCCTGAGAAAGAGTCGAATTTATTGAGTATCTTAGTATTGCTCTAACGACATCTATTTGTAATTAGAGATACTGCGTACTATCGGCTGGTAGACCAATATCATATGTTCATATTAGAAGGCGCCCAACCGAGTCTATCAGTTGAAGTACGATTTATTCAAAATTACACATTTTATTCACATATTATTATTTCAACGTTCATCAGCTTCATTTCATTTAGACGCCCGAACGTGGTGGCGGTTCTTTTCATTTGACGCCTGAACGTGGTGGCGTATCTCTTCAATATATATATATATATATATATATATATATATATATATATATATAATATTTTCGTGACCTTAGTATAATATGGTAAATTCAATCAGTCGGCGATTAAAGGTCTGGTTTACTTCTGGTTTTATATTTTATATCCTTGATAAAGGCATCATTGCCGAAACATGTAGGGTTGTTTTAAATATATATACTTTGAAGTAATGAACCAGACCTTTAATCGCCGACTGATTGAATTTACTATATATATATATAATTATTTCGTGACCTTGGTATGATATGGTAAATTCAATCAGTTGGCGATTTAAGGTCTGACTTTACTTTAAAGTATATATATTTAAAACAACCCTACATGTTTCGGCAATGATGCCTTTATCAAGGATATAAAATATAAATGACAGTATACAAATGTCATATAATTGAGTTGCTATGGATAAAATTATTCATTATTTGGAATGTATCTTTGAATAATTTTATCCATAGCAACTCAATTATATGACATTTGTATACTGTCATTTATATTTTATATCCTTGATAAAGCCATCATTGCCGAAACATGTAGGGTTGTTTTAAATATATATACTTTAAAGTAAAGCCAGACCTTAAATCGCCAACTGATTGAATTTACTATATATATATATATATATATATATATATATATATATATATATATATATATATAAATATATATGTGTGTGTGTATGTATTAAAGAAAATAAAAAGAAAAACATTTTAAACATGACGATATCATACAGCTCCATGTAATCCGCATACCTAATTAATATTATTTCATTTACTTTTGAATATATTTTTCCAAACCCTGACGTGCTAGAATAAATTTGTTGTTATTTCTACTGTTAGAACTATAAAAGAAACGAAAATTATACATTTTCTAAAGAAAAGTTAAAAAAATGAAAATTTATTGACCAGTATAATTAGTTCCTCTGAAATATTTTTAAGAGAAACATATACGAGAAGTATAATTATAGAGGCGACATATTTAATTACAAATTCGGTGAGTAAATTTTTAACGCAAAAATTATTCCCTCCCCATTGGTAATAAAACGTCTTATGGCGGCATTGATGAGGTGATCACCTGGTAAATAAATTGGACAATACCTACTAATTATCTCTTGGTAAATGTTTTGAGTCGCTAGTACCTTTTGCTCACTTCAAGTATATTATCATAAATGAGATTTGCGTTCTAAGTCATACGTCTTCTTTCCTATTTGCTGCGACATTATTAGCCTTAAAATTAAGGGAACATCTAGCGTATATTTAAAGATATCATTTAGTAATAAATATTATATCTGGCATATACTTTAATACGAAAAATAAAACTGAAATTGTATTCGTAATTTCCTATTATGAAACACAACAACATTTAAAAGAACTTTCTACAAGTTGGAAATAATTACGATATTAACTTGTCTAGTAACTAAATAACCCATTTCCACATGATTTCTTTACTAGGAGGAGTCATTTGCAAAATATGACACATTTAAGCTGCAATATATTCTGAATATCGCATATTATAATCACCAGAGGCATCATTACGTATTTATTCAGGCTCGTCCGTAAGCATTTCGCCGAAGTTCCTTTTAGTTTTGAAATAATAGCGCTTCATATTGCGAAGAAAATTATAATGATGGCTTACGTATATGTATACTCTAAAAATATTGTCTGTGTACAGTACCGTTGTAAAATTTAGAAGCAATAAATAATTGAACTTAAAATTAGAATTTTTGATAAATACGAGGACGAATTGACTTATAAGCTCTCCAACTCTCTAAAATAGGAATTAAAAGACAAACTAATGAACTCATTCCCAAAATGAAGTAAATTTATAGTACTACCAATGTACATTATATTTGCACATAATCACCTTTCAGTGCAACACATTTCTCCAAACGCAAATCCATTTCATCATTCTGTCCTGAAAATTCGCATAGTAAAATATCGTAACAATACATTTTGTTACACTTGGCATATAGTATTATATGTTGAGCACTTGTGTAGTACTACTGATGATGTGTGCAGAGCACACAAAATGTACATTTAATTTATTAAAACTATATTTGTGAAGAAAGTGTTTTGTTTTATTTCGTTACTTGGCATATATTAATAATATTTTAATTCCTTTTTTAAATTATATTATTTACAAATAAATCCAAATTTAATAATGGAAAAAAATTTAAATTAGACATTTTGTGGTATTTTTGATACAATTCGTATTTTCAAGAAAAAAACATTCTTTTGTATCGCTCTAAGAAACTTGTGACCCAACTCAAGTGTTCAATATATCGTTTTAATTTAGTTATTAATTAATTACGTACAATTTAAAAAGGTATATAACCCCTTACCACAATTATTAGTGGTATCCTAAATACGTATTTCGACAACTAAGTTGTCATCATCAGTAGGTAAAAACTACTAATTAAAGTCACACGGGGCACAATAAAGTAAGATAAACGCTTCCGCACAACTACTATACACTGCAACCCTGTAAAGACTGGAAAGGAGTCTTTACAGGGTTGCAGTGTATAGTAGTTGTGCGGAAGCGTTTATCTTACTTTATTGTGCCCCGTGTGACTTTAATTAGTAGTTTTTACCTACTGATGATGACAACTTAGTTGTCGAAATACGTATTTAGGATACGACTAATAATTGTGGTAAGGGGTTATATACCTTTTTAAATTATTATTTAACGACAGTCTCCATTGAAAGAATTACGTACAACTTCTCCTCTAATTATTTTCTTAACACTAGAAGCGCCAAAGGAGTCATTTTAACACTTTTCAAAATTAACTTAACTAGTCTGGATCTTTTGATCCAAGATCAGTATAGGAGTGGGTATTTTTGATTTTTATTTTTAAATGTTATAAACATGTCCAAGGCATCTAAGCCATCTTTGGCATACCATTCCTAATTTTTTATAGCTTCTACCTATTAGCGCCGAGGAGGTCATTTTGACCTTTACATTTTATGAAGCGAAAAATCATAATAAATTGATTATTTATTAGTCTGAACTGACAAATAAATATATCTGAACAAACTTCGAGAGCTTTTTCGTAGTCAGAACTCAGTTCGCGGATTCGAAAGGAGATTCCAGTTGAGGTAAATCGCGCAAAGAAACTCTTTAAGATACAAAACTGCAGCATGAAGATTTGACATTGACTATGTACCAAGTAATGAAAAAAAGCACAATAAACAACTAATATATTTCGCAAATCAGCAATACTGACAATAAACACACTTTTAACAGAACAAGATAAAGATCTTGATTTTGTCTGCGTAAATTTGCCATATATTTTAACCAATTTCAAAAGTTTATTTTAAGACCTATCTTTCCAAATGTTCCTTTCTTAGAATAAATGATGAATAGAACTTCTTCAAATTGGCAAATTTCACAAAATCCCATTTATTTTGGACATGCAATGAATCAAATGCATCTCTCTACACGATATTTTTAGGTTCCGTTCGTCCATAATTATTATTTGAGTAATAATTCATGTTTCTTTCGTGTAACTTATCCTAATTTTAGTCGAAAAGAACTTCTACACGTTAGGTTTGTGACGGTATTGTATATGCACATGTGCGTAGAGGTTCGATAGATGTTCATATTTACATCACTTTGAAATAACACACTCAACGAACAGGCTAATGATTTTGTATGTAAAACAACTAGTATCAGCATAATGAGCATGTGTAGATTGGATACTTGTTTTTCTTTTTTTTTGTTATAATCAATATACCCGGAAGGAAATGATGAAACTTTTAGTGCCTGTAATCCATGTTCCGAACCAGCCACCTGTATAATATATTGTCGGTAGCTCCGGGCGTGGAATATAACGTCGAAAGAGGACTCGTCGTCGTGACAAAATTTATGATTATTATTTTTTGAAATTGTCCCCGCGCCTCGGACATATTTCGAATGAATATAAAGAGGATTTAAATAAAGAACGACTGACTATGATGGCTTGGATTCATTCCGACGTGATTTATCGCGAAGTCACCATCACATAATAATGTTTTAATCAAATCGCCTCGCATTTAGATTTTTAAATTGTCCGTAATTTTTATATATGACAGAAGTGTTGTCTTTTCTCAGTGATTTGTGTAGAGCCATTAATTAAAAGTATAATCTAGAAATAAATCGAAAAAGCTTCTTGCACAACGTATAATATTTTTTTGATGCAATACGTACAATTGTAAGACCTGTGACGATATAAAGAAAGTATAAAATTTAATATTTAATTTATTTATTTCAATACAATATTAGTCACGAGTATACTGCAAGTATTTACACAGTAATCATCAAAAAATTACAAGTATTTATAAAAGGATAAACAACAATCAGGGAATAAATTTTCTTATAGTACTTTCTGCTGAGTACTTTGGTTTGGAAGCAGTCAGCTATCATATGAGGATCCCATCGTCCTTGGTACCGAGTTTCCATGATATTTAAATCTTGATGAAGTCTCTCGCTTACAGCACCTAAATTTTCGGGAAACCTGTCAAGACGATTATGAAGGAAACTCATGTTACAACCTAGGCGGTAAATTTTTTCAAGCATTGGTTGCACTAGCTCTTTATAATTGCAGATTGTTTCCAAGAAAATTGTTCGCGACCATCTTGAGTGGAAGTCCAGGCTTCTTTCTCAGCTTCGTTCATAGAGCTGATGAAATTTGGATCTCTTATTAAAGTTCTAATTTGAGATCCGTCAAATACCCCAGCTTTAATTTTTTCGTAACTTAGTCGTGGAAACTTTTCACACATATAGGAAGCAGTTACCTTGTAAACCTATAGCTTCAACATATTGCTTCATACGATCCAATTTGATGTGAGGAGGTGGAAAAATTACTTTTTCTCTGTCGACTAAAGGTTGACTTATAATATTCTTTTCTCCAACATCTAAGGATGTTCTGGGAGGCCTATGTTTCTGAATCTAGTCTTGGTTTCTAGTTCGACTATCCCAGAGGCACAAAAAGGACCGAAATTTGCATATCCTCTTTGAAAGCTAAGCATAAAGTTTGTCATTTTGAATCCGCACAGATCAACGACAAAAAACAGATGTGCGGTTAACTGAATGAATAGTGCTATTTAATAACTGCGTGTACTTAGCGATGTTATAGACTATTTATATGGTCCATCGTAATTTAGACCTCTCGTGTCCGGTCCCTATTAATAACATAATAAGTTATTATGTTACTAAGTAACATCCATATAGTTATTATCAATAATTATCCACTTTCGCAATGAGATCTACTTAACTTATTATTGTACCAATTAATAATTAAGTGCTTTTCTAGATAGATTTTCGCCAGTAAAATTTTGTCTTCTATTGCTTAAAATATTTTTATATGTTGAAAGCGTTCTTTCGACTTCAACTGAAGTGATAGGTGCATATTTTAATGACGCCAGATGTTCGAGATTTAAATGTAAATAATGTAAATTATTATCTTTAACAGTTGATAATGATAAAATATTTGATATATCTGTTAACTTTTGAGAACTATCATTCTTTGTTGTTACACTATAAAATTTATCTAATATAACTTTACCTGTTCGACCTGAAACAGTTTTAAATAAATTTCACAATATTCTACAATAGAAATTGACTCTAATAAAGATATTTGGCCAGTCTCTAATTTTTTAATTAATACACTTAAAAAACCTATAATGAGCTTCAATATACGTCAACTGATTTACAATCTCGCGTTTTTCGAATAAACTTTTGGATTTTATAATAAATTCAGCTGAATCAAAAAAAAATAATACAATGTTTTTCTATATGATTTCACTTCTCATTTTATTAATTATATTATAAACTAATGAATGGATAAAAAATATGCGATTTTATGTTGAAAATGTCAAAAATATTCACTTTATGCATATAAGCTAAAAATATGAACTAAATCTTAATTTTATGCAAAATATGTAATTTTTTTATGCCGTTAATCGCATTATTCCACTGTAACGTATGGAACATAAGTTTTGAGAAGAAAATCATTAGTAAAAACACAAGAGCTTTTTTTTTATCGGATAAATTTCTCTTTGTAACGAAATTATTTTGCCAATGAGTAATTTGACGAGAAAAACTTACATGAAAAAATCGCGAGACCGAAAGGTCGCGCGATTTTTTCGAATGTAAGTTTTTCGAGCGAAATTACTGATTGGAAAAATATTGAGTTAAAAAGAAATTTATCCGATTAAAAGAAAAGCTCGAGTGTTTTTTGGCAAGATAAATTAACGACATGAATAAAACTTTTTAAATTGTCTCCATATTGACGATTTTGTATTTCTTGTGTATTGCAGTATTGATCTTTTGATATTTGTTGAAATTTCCCCAAACCGACTCGTACATTTTACGTTCAACGATACTTAATAGTTATTACCTGTCAGCTGCCAAAATAAATTAAGTGATGCAGGGCTACTAGATATGTAACAGGAAGAAGCATTTTTATCGGAGGAAGAAGCATTTTTATCGGTGATAAAAAGCTATGTAGGTTTTTATCGCTGTCAAAGTGACAAAAATGTCACCCGCAAATGGACATTTTTATATAGGAGTTAATTTATCAAAGGTAAAAATCGATTACTAGTAAAAATTTTATTAAAACATAAACATTGGGAAATTATTATACACTATTGCGTCATACAAAAACTAAATTCACAAAACTGATAAGGGCCCATGGTCCGCAATGGCGCGCAATTTTGGTAGAATTCTCCCCATCATTCTCTGGACGACGTTTATATTCACTTCTCGGATCTTCTGGGATATTCTGGCCCGTAACTGTGCTTCATTTTGGGCTTCCCAACCCTTGTCATAAACTTTTCTGCTTAATAGTGCCCAAAATTCCTCAATGAGACGCGCCTGGGGTACGTTGGGGGATGTCTTGTTTAGGTACATAATTCACGTCCAGTTAACCAGTTCTGAGTGATTCTAGCATAATGGCATGAAGCCAGATCGGGCCAGAAAATTACATAATCATTTGGATGATGAGCATTAATGAAATTTATCAATCTAGATTGAAATATATATATTTACGAATATAGACGTTTGCATCCACAGCTTCACCTCTAACTCTCCCAACGTAAGATCTTGAAATTCCTGCGTGAGAAATAGAGCACCAGACCATAATCTTGTCAACAAATTTCGTTTTCGGTTTGAATTTTACGTTGTCAGGACAATTTGCAATATTGAGCGTGTAAAAACCATCGTTACCCTTTATTTCCGATATTGGATAATGTGAAATATTTCTCATCGTCGTGCTGCCAATAAAATGTCGACGCCTTAATGTTCGGCAGCATTTGGGGATTACCTCTAGCTGGGTTGCGGTGTATTTGGGACACTTCTTTCTTTTTCGATATTCTAATTCATTTTTAATCAAAATTCTGCCAACAGTCCTATGCGCAATTCCAAATCTACGCCCTAAAGTGCGCGTAGACGTCCCAACTCTGTCTTGAGCAGATTGGATGAGTCTGTTTACTTCATGTGGGGCCAAAACTGGCGGTTGTCCACTTTTCGATAAATTCATGCATGTCATACCTTCACATTACTTAATCGTGCGGTAAAAGGTTGACAGTCCAATATTTTGGTCTCGAAAAATGTTAACAATCTCGCGTTTAGGTAGTTGTCCGACTAAATATATATATATATATATATATATATATATTGTGGTAGGGCACACCCGTGTACATAGGAGGCCTAAAATAAAAATACAGAATTATTAGATTTAAAATGTCAATTTTAGAATATAAGATACTGTTGGAACTGCATTTTTCACGTGCCATATCAATAAAGTTAATTCCGCGTTTTTAATTGCTCAAATTTGAATCACATAGTTATTTATTTTCTTGTAGTCATTTACTTAACTAATTTTCATTTACATTATAATTTTACCGAAGATATTTAACTTAATTGATTGGAAATATTTGTGACACATATTATGGTTATGGCTGTACCTTGTTTGAATTGTATAAGGCGGGAAATATTCCAATTGTAAACAGGTATCTAGCGAAATATTGGACATTTAAAATACACTATTGTCTATTATTAAATTAAAACTATAATTTTTGTGAAATATCTAAACGATTAGTAATAGTAATTT
Source organism: Melolontha melolontha (assembly GCA_935421215.2). Lineage (NCBI taxonomy): Eukaryota > Metazoa > Arthropoda > Insecta > Coleoptera > Scarabaeidae > Melolontha > Melolontha melolontha. The sequence goes on along the minus strand of OW285240.1, from coordinate 102,897,323 downwards.
ATTTCATTTATATAAATTATTAACGAGATTAAATAAATACAAACAAGTATTACAAATAAGCCGCCTGGATATTGAAGAAAAAACAACAGAGAGTTAGCTTGGGGAATCAGCAAAATTTTGCACGCTTCGAAATTTTTTAAAAAGTGTGTTCCTGAAACTAAGTGATAAAATAGTAAATAAATTATTCTAATCTTACCATAAAACATATCCTACGAATCTCCTACCTACCAGGCAGCGATCGACGAAGTTTACACAACCTTAAACCTGACTGATCGTTTTTAAAACGAAATTCCATTTTCCGAGGGACGCTACCAAAATATCTACCCACGCTAAGAACGATACCAGTATATTTCCACTACCAGAGCCTTTTATCCTGTGTATAGGAATCCAAACACCCTTCGAACATCCAGAATCCACCGTAAAACCAAATTGAGTACATATTTATTTACATCTCCTAAAATATAAAAATTTTTTATTTAAATTTTAAAATAATCGTTGATATTTTTATATGAATACCAACAATGTTAGTATGTAATAAGTATACATTTTAAACGGAAGAATACAGTTCCCTTGTGTTATAATTGTAGTTACATAGATCAAATTTTAAAGCATTCATCATTTTATAATCAGTTAATATTCATAACAGATCTAATCACGTGACTACACATATGTTTATGTATTTCATTATCATGTTCAAAAACTTACCTTTTGAATAGATTTTCGTATTAAACCAGTGATTTTGCCTTTCACTCTCTTGTTTTATTTATTAAATAATACATCTGGAAGCATCACACATTGAATAACTTCTATTAAACTCATATTTATATTCTATTGAACACCGAACTCGCAGTAATTTTAATATTTTCATCTAAGTGTTAAATCACCATATTAAACAGCTAGCCGGTACTTAGATTAAGATACACATAAAGTATTTAACAATAAGTTTTGCACTTGAAGGAGGCCTATTAAAGTTAAGTATTAATTGTTTATATACATTTATTTATGTTCCGAATTTTATACATGTGACAACGGTAATATTTAAACTCAACTCCATCTATAGAACTTATTTATAACTACACTTGTGAATTTTTAAATTATTTTATTTTTCTGGGCAAATTAATTAATTACTTTTTCATTTATTTCAACATAAAAGGCTCCTACAGCCTTTTAACATTTTGTCGGCCCAACGTAGCGGCTGTTACACACAGTATTTTAACAATATATATATAGCAATCGCCAATTAAGTTGGCGCGAGGAGGGGGTGCGCAGAAGTCGTTTTTAAAAACGTCCACCCCCACTACTCAAGTAATTGACAGAATACATTTGTCATTGAAGTTTGACGGAACATAATGTCTTTACTAGGGGATCATAAAGTGATACACGCTCAGAGGTTAGAATTATCTGACATTTGATGTAAAACCAAATACAAATCTCCCCACTACTTTTAATCCTGCGCGAACTTACCCCTCCTCGCGCCAACTTAATTGGCGTTTGCTATACTTTTGTATTTCATTCTTGTACGACATCTTTCAAAACTATTTCTGACAAATCTAACATGTCACCATAGTAGCATATTTTCTAACCCAATGGTAACTAGATTCGATTATTTTTGGTAATAACATTCCTCGTCAAAACTTTTTCTCAAAATTTAAATACGTTAGAATGGATATATCCACAATATTGGGGTAATATTCCTAATAATAAAAAATGTGATTTTTACATAAAATCAGAACTCTACATATTATTATTATTATTATTACTATTATCAAATACTTTTATTTTACAATACTCTTAGTTTTGCAAGAAAGTTTTTTCACAATATAACGGGAACATTTATAATGGCAAAAGTATAATATAAAATCTTCATTAATTTGCTAAAATTAAGACTATTTAAAAATTTATATCGTCGTTCTCTTTGTTGTGTTAATATTTCGTGATTTTAATTGTATAATTAACTTCGCATTTTTCACCAGTTTTCGAGAGAAAATGGAATTAATTACGATTTCGCTAAAGTAATTTATTTTACATCGTTTTCACCCTATTTAATTGCTAACCGAAAAAGTGGCAGGCGAAGAAAAAGTAGCGCAAAGTACACACACACACATAGAAATACAGATGAGCGATAGAAAAAAAATGTGCTAAACGAGCAAATTCCCAACTATTGACAGCAATAGTAAACAAAGCGATGTTGCATTCGCGATTTGTTAGTTCCGGCGAATCGGTAATTTCTCAGCGGAGCGTAGCTGTTAACGCTTTAAGTAGGATAATTTACGACAATTTGACATATTGAACGAGATCCAGTTCGGTAATGCGACTGGAAATGGTCTTCTTTTATTTATTACACGGGCATAAATCGAAGCGATTCGGACGAGTTGGACACTCAATTAATTTCGAATCGATTATGTTTGAAGAAGGGCGGCAGTCAGTAAACCGCATCGCTCATCCGGATCGTATCGTTTATTATTATGATAGCGTGTATGAGCGTGTGTGAGTATGTGTGAATGAACGAATGAAAGTTCATCAATCACGAATAGATGTGTGACTAATTCAATAATTCATTTTTTTTACTCGCAAAGCTTTTCCACCTTTCTTGCTTGATGTATTTAAAAAACGCGACTTTTAGATTAGAATCACTTGAAGTCTTGAAGTGGTTCATTGTATTCATCAAATATTAGGCACAGTATTATTTGAATCGCATAGCAAATAAATATATCTACTTACATTAATTGCTTAATTTGCTATTTTACTGAAGAAAAGTTAAGTAATCATTTGTTTAAAATGATTACTCTCTATCTTTGTAAATGAAAATATAAGATTCTTTGGTGATACGTGTTATAAATATAATTATTATTACAATAAAAATGAAAAAAAGCAATATTACTTAATTTTCACTTTATTGAGGTAAAATCCCATTACAATTGTTTCGACACACAGTGTCTTTCTCGGATGGAGTTATATTGCAAACTAAACCGAAAGGATGTTGACAAATTTAAACTTAAATAAATTATTATAATGAAAAAAATAATTATACTCAGAAGGATGGTGCAATAATAGGCACTTTATATTCAAGATGTAAACTTTATTACACAAAGCGACCAAACTTAACCGAGTACAAACATAAAAACGGCAAAACTAAAATAAATAAAAGAATCAGTTGTAAAATAGGCATAATAAAGGAGAATTGCCGAAATCTATATGATTGTTGAGTAAAAGGTCTGTATTTTTATATTTCAAAATTTCCATAATTTCAAGTAAATTTAATTTTTGCGATTTATTTTCTGTATGTAAAATTTTAAAATTTTTTATAATTAAAATTATGTGCTTCTTCATTCACATGTTTAGCATAATGTGAGTTATTCTTGTTATTAATATAACTACGTTCATGTTCTTTGATTCTTATAGAAAAGGGTCTACCTATTTGGCTTATATAAAATTTAGGACATGAACTACATTCAAGTTTGTATACTCCCGATTTATTGTTTTTATCAATTTTTTGGTTATTGTTTTTAATAATTGATCCTAAATAATTATTGGTTTTGAAAGCTATGTTATAATTATTTCTCGTCAATAATTTTGAATGTTTTTGCGTAAGATTACTAATATAAGTAAGAGTTTTATATTTATTATTCATATCACGACTATGGAATTGAAGAATATTGGGAAGCCTTTGAGGAAATACTATTATGCTCGGCAAGGAATACCTGCGGGGAAATGAGAGGACGCGGTGGAACTAAGCAGACAGCTTGGTGGAACGCCGAAATTAAAAAAGAAGTTAAAATAAAGAAAGAAAAATGGAAACAATACCTGGGAACAGAACAAAAATAAAATATGAGCTTTACAAAGAACAAAGGAAGAAAGTAAACAAGATGACAAAAGAGGCAAAAGAGGAAAGCTGGACAGAACTCGGGAATAAGATAGAGCGCAGCAGCAAGGAAAACCAAAAATTATTCTACAAAATACTTAAAATATTTAGAACAGGAAAAACGACAAAACATGCACCAATTATGGATAAGGAAGGAAATATAATAACAGATGATATACAGACAATGAGTAGATGGAAGGAGCATTTTGAGGAATTGCTAAATATAGATAGAAATGTAACTGAGACAAACATAAGAGAAGAAAAACAACGAATAACTATTGAAGATGAGGAAAGATTGGGACCCATAACCAAAGACGAAATAATAGAGGCTTTAAACACACTGAAAAATGGGAAAGCCCCAGGACACGACAGAGTAACCACTGAAATGATGAAGAACGTAAAAGGAAAAGGAATAGAAATATTTTGGCAAATATGTAATAGAGCATGGGAAGAAGGTAGAATACCGGAGGACTGGAAAATCGGACAAATAGTGCCAATATATAAGAAGGGAAATAATAGGAAGTGCAGCAACTATAGAGGAATAACGTTACTAAGTACAGCAGCGAAAACCTATGAACGCATATTGGAAAGGAGATTGCAAAGATACGTGGAACTAACACTTGAGGAAACTCAAAGTGCATTCAGGAGAGGAAGAGGGGTTCACGACAACATATCTACTGTGAAGCAAATAATTGAAAAAACAATACTAAGCGCAACTAAAGCATATTTCGCATTTGTAGATCTAGAAAAAGCTTTTGATTGTATAGGAAGAAAAAAAGTATGGAATAGCTTGGAGAAGAGAAATGTTGACAAAAAGCTAATAACAGCAGTAAAGAGCATGTATACAGAAAGTATAAACTATGTAATCAGTAAAAATAGAAAGTCAGACATTTTTGAAATTAAAGACGGTTTGCGACAGGGAGGAGTACTCAGCCCGGTACTGTTTAATATTTTCAGTGATGAAATAATTAAGAAATGCAAACCACATATGAAAAAACTCAACGTGGGATTCAGAAACCTAAAAGCAATAGAGCTAACGGAGTGTGTATTCGCATATGATGTTGTCATTGTGGCTAACACCGAAAAAGGGCTGCAAGACAATGTAAACATATGGAATAACATATTAAAGGAGAATGGAATGAAGATAAATATAACAAAGACAACTGTGATGATAGTAACAAATGGGGAAAAGGAATAATTGAATATAAAAATCGACAACCAAAGGATACAACAAGTTGAGCAAATTAAGTACTTGGGAGTAATACTGGAAAGAAATGGTAATCAAAACATTGACATAAGTGAACGTATCAAAAAAACAACAAATCTATACCATGCAATGGGATCAGCATTTATAAGGAAGAAAGAGATATCAAGAAAAACCAAGATGACGGTATACAGAACAATATTCAGACCAATATTAACATACGGAAGCGAATCATGGGTACTATCAAATAGAAATAAAAGCAGAATACAGACGATTGAGATGAAATTTCTGAGGGGAGTGAAAGGCATAACAAGAAATGACAGAGTGAGAAATATTGACGTACGAGAAGAGCTACAAATAGAACCCATAATGGAATATATAGAAAAGAAACAATTAGGATGGTGGGGACACCTACAGCGTATGAGGGAATGTACACAAACTAAAAGAGTATGGACGTCCAAAATAAAAGTCAAACGAAGACCTGGGAGGCCGAAGCAAACATGGGAAAAGGAGGTAGCCAAATTGATAGAGAACAGAGGAGAAACAGTACTGAACGCAAGAGAAATTGCCAAAGATAGAAAAAAGTGGAAAAACTTTGTACAAAATACTGACAATACACATTAGTTAAGAGATAAATATGTAAAATCCCTACACCGAAAGGTAGAAAGGGAACTTGATTATATATATATATATATATATATATATATATATATATATATATATATATATATATATATATATATATATATATCACGACTCGGGTATACTAATTTAATAGTTTTCTTGTAACTTTATTTATTTAGAATATTGTAAATAATATCTGGTTTATATCCATTGTTATAGAATATTTGTTTAAAGTAGTTAAGCTCTTTACTATAATTTTCTATCGATAAGGGAGTATGAAATAAATTATTAATTAGTATTGGAATATTAATCTAAATTCATATTCAATAGCTTATGGTCTGATGAAAATAAAACAGTGATATTATCTAATAGAACAAGCAAACAATACGCACAACGTGCTGAAAATACTAAATTTCTTCGAGAATAAGCTAAAAGGATGTTAAGCATGATGGTAACAATTTCTTCATGGTGTAGATATGCCTTTTATGGATTGTAGTAGGACCACTTTTTAAAATAAACGAAATCGCGTAACTAATCATAATAACAGACATAATCTTAAATACGGAAATAAAAGATTTTTTTACATTTGATTATAACACGATACAAGTATTACACCGTTTCAATAAAATCTTTAATTCATCGTAAAAATATTCCTTTTGCTTCTCTGCAAAATGGTTCTCTACAGCTGTTATAAGTACGTCAACGTCCTTAAATTTTGTCCCCCTAAGTTCTTTTAAGATTCAAACACAAATAGTAATCACTGGCTGATAAATTTATTCAAAGCCACAACCAGCAAGAGTAACTTTTGAAAATCTGGGCTTGTTCACTGGTGCATTGTCGCTGCAGTAACAAGACACCTAGCGTGAGTTTCTCAGCGTATTTTCACTTTAATAGAATATCTGAGACGATGCATCAAACTTGTATAATACTGTTCATTACTACCCTTATTCAGATAATGAATCAATAAAATTCCTTGACAGACCCAAAAATAGTTCACAATAACAACCGAAAGGTTGTTTTTATTTAAAATAGTTAAATCTAGGAAATTGATGGCTTATTTATTTCTTTTTCAACCGTGAACTTAATGTTAGTGTGGAGATAGGTAATATATGATAAAAAAAGGTTTAATTATCTGTCTGTACCCGTAAAACAAGCTAACACATCGTCTACGTATCTATGCCAGTAAATAAAATGTTTGCAAAGTGACTGTTCATGAATATTCTTTTCAAAATTAAAAATCGAGCTGAAATTTTTATGGAAAATTTAAAAAGAAAATTCATGAACACTCACTTTGCAAAGTGCAACAATTGATGAACAACTTCTTGGCTTCAGAGTCAGTTGCTCTTTCGTTCAGTATATGCCAAGCAAGCCGGCAAAATATGGCTTTAAAATTGAGAGTCTAAATCAGAATTTTATGTTGGTCGCCAACCTGGGAAACTTACACATAGGAATAATGGATTTGAAATAATGCTAACTTTAGCACGTAGTATGCATAATTTTTGTTTGACGCGAAACCATACAAAAATTGTTTAGTTAAATCTTCTTTATTTAACTTTAAAAACAACATAAGCATGGTAAATTATCCACCTAAAAAGAACAAAAGCGTAATTTTACTAAACAGTATCTATTATGATACAGCTGTCAAAAACGTCGCTAAAAGAAGCATGAAATTATCTCCTACTACAATAAAATAAAAGGCGGTATTGACGTTATAGATCAAATGTTATCTACATACAAATGTAAAAGGCAAAAATCAAATGTGGTGCCCTGGTTGTATACAGCAGTAGTAAGACCAACGATTACCTATAAGGCAGTTGTCTCGTGCAAGAGGACGGAGCTGACATCGTCGGTGGGGCTCCTCATGATTCTTCAGCGACAGGCACTGTTGGGAATCACGAGAACTATGAACAGCACGGCAACAGCCTCCATAGAGGGCATCATGGATCTCCTTCCATTGGAACAATTTGTGAAAGCGGAGGCATGGCTGCGATCCTGAGGCTGAAGGCCAATGGCGCATGGTGTCTTAATTGGTTGTAGATACCACAGGAACTATACTGGGAGAGCCAATATTTTCAAAGCCGGCGGACAGTATGGTACCTAAGATTATAATTATAGTTAAGCTGAATATATTTATACCGACCAGGGAATAGGCAAAAAGTCGCTCGAGCGATTGTGATGCCGGCACCTGGTACACAATCCAATATGCCCCAGAAGGAAGATATGGATAAGTCTGGGGAAACATACAACGGTTTTCCAGGCTGAATTGTTTGCAGTTGCAGACTGCGCCAAGGAAATTCGGGAAGCCGGCTGCGCAAACACAATAATCAAAATAATGGCTAATAAACTTCATAGGACCAGATCCTGTATGTGGAATCGTCAAGGCTAATCTGGTTTTGGCTAGAAAGAGAACGTAAAAAGAAATGGATGTTAACGGAAAGTAAACTCCATCCTAAATCACTACTAAGGGAGCTGGACTCTAGGCTTTCAGCCAACCTAATTCGTAGTAACAAAAAGGAAATTAAAATAATTTCTGGCTTAGTAACCTGACATTGTCCTTTAAGGAAGCATCTGTACAGCGTGCGCTTGGTTAGCGAGCCTTGGTGTAGAAGATAAAACAGGAGGAAACTCAAACAGAAACATTTCGGAAGAGATCTATTGGATCTTACGGGGGTACTCGCACTTGCCCTGAGGAGTATAGCGGCTTTTATCAAGGACACAAGACTAACAGAGTCGAACTGAGAGATCTATTGGGGTTGGTACAAGGAGCACTGCTCTCAGGTGCCTGGACGTGCTGGCGTTCAACCCAAAAATTAGAAGAAGAAGACCCTGTGTGGCAAAAAGATCGACTAACTCTAACATACGACATAGCATTGTGAAGTGTATGAAGGAATTATTAATATCTTTGATTCACTTACAGCTCAAACAAACGAAACGATCAAAAGAAAAAAATCGTTCAGTGTGTTCTTCAAAAATAGATCGAAAAAGCAAAATTGTATGCTAATTGCAAAAATAATATATGTAGTGAATACAGTGTAAGTGTATGCACTACTTGTTATTCTAATCCATAAACAATTTTTGGTATATAATATATAATAACTATGTTATTTTTTGTGAAATGATCCGTTGAATGTAGCTTTGTTTTAATAAATTCGTGTTGTCGTATTTTATAATGAGTAGGTGGGCTTGTGACGCTCGGTAGATATTGCATCCTAGGGCTAATATGCACTTTTTGTTGAGCACTTTTTTCCTGGACAATCTTTTCTAAAATGTTGAGGGAGAATCTTCAGTTTCATGAAAGGTCCTCCTGTAATTTGAAAATTGTTATCGAATTTTACGTAGAGTTTAACGTGTCGCTTCTAACGTTATAATAATACCATAAATGTAAAGAATGATATACTGTGCAATAATATTACAATATAGACAACATTAGAAAACCCATTTAAAGGCAAGGGTTAAAGACCATAATTGCCTTACATTACCCAAATTTTTTCTCCAATGAAATTTTGGCGCCCATACACACACAAAAATTTACATTATCATGCGAAAATTGTAATTAATTTGCATTTTGATTATGTTCTGAAGTTTAATAGACCCATTATATAAATTTATCGCCTTTCTCATTTCAACAAAGCTACCCAAACAAAAAAAAAACAGAATACTCGTTCTCATTAATTCTTGATGATACATTAATTAAAAATGAAACAACGAAAAAAATGTTTTCACGCCCAGCTGAAAAAATACGTATTTTAGCTAACGAATATGGATAAGTTAAACAGTATAATTTTGCGGGAAACTAATTTATTAAAGAATTTGCGGTGTGCGAGCTCTAACCGCTTTCGGGTACGAAATTAAAAAATCTGATTTGTATTTCGCAGTTTTTGCTCTGCTTCCATGAATATATTTGTGTAGCATGAAGCGCGCAATATGACAGAGTACCAAGCGAAAACACACGTACTGACATATATCTACATGTTTGTTCGTGAAAGAGAGTTAAAAAGAGACGGCGTTGTAACGATGTTAACCTTGAAACAAATGAAGCTCGAATGATATCATCACACGGCGGCGCAACGTCATGACCCCGGAATCTGTTTATGTTCTCCACTGCCTGCAGTACGTTAAATTTTAAATCACCCCCTTGCTTTAATATTCAACACCAATGAATAAATTATTGCCAATTATTTATTCTACGTTAAAACGCAAAAAAGGAATCTGAATAAGTAACGACTTTGCAAAGACTTCTGGCCTCTTTGGATTTCTAAATTTTGTATTTCAATCCACAAGTTTACGTATTACTAAAAGAATATTGATTAAAGACATACTTTGAACGCCTGTGGGTATTTATTGAAGCTAAAATGATATTTTTCTATTTTGCATTGACAATGAAGTCATTATGAAATGTAAAATACGAATTAATTACGATACGCTTATTATGTAAAGTAGGGTGTGCATGAGAAAACGTATTTTCTATCAAAGTTAACTTGGTCAACGGTGGCCATGGAGTGACAAACATCTGTCTTAATTTATATCATCCTTTAGAGAAAATTCTGATAAAATTTTCAGGTTACGTGTCATACTGACATTAAGACTAATATATCGACAAATTAAGACTAATATATTGACAATTTCAACGTCGTTTTTTCGTGCAAAACCTACTCGACTCCGGATTTATTTGATCGCTCGCTGTCGCATTATACTGTTAGGCACATATTTTGTGACGGCAATTTTAACTTGTTCCTGATGTACTTCGGCGCTCTAAAAAGAAATTTGGAAACATAAGTTTCCTATCACCCACGAATTTTTAGTAACAATTATATTTTGTAAGTATGCAAAATATGCATATTGGATCACTTTGTATAATGTATCAGCAGTAATGACAAGTTCATTTATGTCTATTACATGCTAGAAGAACTCACTCAAATTAGATATTGTGCATTAGTGGGTATTTACCGGAATATGAAGTTACTGCATTTTCTATGGCGTGCTACGAAACTTCGTTGTTACTGTGTTTGTGTTCTATATACCTGACTTATGTTTATTACTGTACTGTGATTGATTATGATTGAACAAGTAAGTACAATGGCTAGGCAATCTATAAATAATATCATAAGCTTTCGTTATGTGTAAGGGAGAGGTATTTTTTAAATCCCAAGAAAAGTATCTTTGCCGGACTTGTATGAAGAGCTTACGACCTTTACTTCGGAGTTTAAGTAGGACATAAAGGTAAGTTATAACATATAACGAGCCATCGAAAAAATTCATAATTGGAGTAGACTGTGAAATTGAGTTGGTACTTTAGCCACTTCCACATAATGACACAATTACTTGATGCTTGACAGTTTCATTTGGTTTCATTGTAAAAAAAGGTTATGGCATTGAAATGATACTACAACAAAAAAGAAAACAAATAATTTACATATTTAATATCGAAATCATAATCAAAATTTACATATAGCTACAGAAGTTGTTGAAAATGTTGTCCATTTACATCTAAACACAAACCAACTCTTCTCCGCAATCCAGCAAAAACTTTATGCAGCATTTGCGGTGAGTTGTTGATCTCTTCACACTTTTATGTTATGCGAATTCTCAGTTGTTCCAGATTATGAATTGGCGTTGAATAAATCGAATTTTTGATCGAAAAAATCACATGTTTAAATCGCAAGACCTAGTTGGATATGGGATTTCAGTGGTCCTGCTTATTATTCTGTTATCAAAAAATTCTCTGAGATATTGAAGTGTTTCTCTGGTCGTATGTGCTGTTGCACCATCTTGTTGGAAATACCCATTTTGTAATTAATAATGATCCAGTTGATTTATGAATGAGCCGAGTATATCTCATTGCGATATCGTGCAGCAGTAAGTGTACCTTCAAAAAAAATAGGAACCACCAATCTTCTTCGACATATTCCAACCCAAACACCAACTTTTTGGGGATGCAATGTTTTTTCAACAAAAAAATGAGGATTTTCGGAGGACCAACACCTCATATTCTGTGAATTAACATATCCCGAAAGATAAAACCTGGCCTCATCCGTGAAAAAAACTGTGTTAAGGATATCCTGATTGTGTAGATTATTTTGAAACCATTGACAAAATTCCACTCGTCTTAAATAAGCCACTGGATAAAGTTCATGAACACATTGCAGCTTATATGGATGACAATGTAAGACTTTTTTAAGAATGAATTGGCACGTACTATAAGATAAATTTGTTTGTTGGGTCACTATTGAAATGGATGTTTTTGGATTTTCATCAATAATATGCTGAAGGGCTTCAATATTATCAGCTGTACGTTTAGATGGCCGTCCACTTTCAGTTTTTCGACCGACGCTACCAGTCTCTCTGAATAACTTTACACAATTTGTCAAAACATTGTAAAAATTATTGTAGTCAAACACTAATTCAGGATGTTCTTCACTAAAATCAGCCATGCATTCCGTAATTGAATACTGCCACTCACTATTTACTTTCACTCCTGTACGGAAGTAACATTCGATAGTTTTTGCTTTTTGTTCTATGTTGAATACCATTTTTTAAATAAATTTAATTTTCTTAATAAGAGTTTTGACAAATTTGACACAAACTTATAGTTTCAATGTCAAATAATAAATGTCATTATGTGCAAGTGGCTAAAGTATCAACCCAATTTCACAGTCTACTACAATTATGAATTTTTTCGATGGCTCATTATAACATTGTTAACAGGTTGATAGAAACATACGAAATTAAAACGGCGTTTTGCAATATTAATGTTGTGGAGAGAATCGAAAGACCATCAGATTGTCACTTTTGCCTCACTAATATACTGGGCATTAGACCGAAGTCCAAGCATATTGTTAAAATCTAATTTCACATACAATTGGCGCCAAATTGGTGTCGTTAATTTCTATAATCAGGCAAACTATGTTTGTACCAGAATATATACGTAACACGTTGCGACGCCAACCGTCCCTGGTTGTGAGGACAAATGAAAAAATGCGTGAAAGCCTCGTCTATCCCGAAACCTGCATATACCAGCATTTCATTCTCATTGGAAATCATCAGTAGACGACATTCGGAGCCAGTCATGACTTTCATTTCTATATTTGTTGTATATGTACGAAACATGTTGAAATAACATGTTTCGTCTACATATTCATTCATATCAATCAAAATTTATTGCGTCTATCCAGAGTGTAACATTGATGACAGTTTGCTACTAATCAGACCTGGTGTACGGTCTTTACGGAATATCCTTACAGCGACATTTTTGTGGAAGATTGTTCGTGAAAAAGAGAGAGTGAGACACTTTGTGTGCTTGCCAGGACAGTATTAAGTTTTATATACGTATTATATTACTATGTTACTCATTAGGATTTAAATCAAATATATATCGGGCACGAGTAATATTAAGATGCGTCTTATCGAACTTATTTGCTCAGCTTGTAGAGCTCGTAAAGCTCAGAATGGTTTATTTCCATGCATGGTCTAGCGAATTATTATTATCTAGCTATTATTAATTTACTACCAAAAATTCTTTAAAATTTGGTTTGGGATGGATCAGTGACATCATAAATTACAAAAGTTATTAAGACAGTGCGTAGAAGAACATTAAGCGCCGCTTATTGACTAATGTCAGCATTGCGAACGCCAAAACCACCATATCTGTTTTGATAACAAGTGTAGGGCTTCGCCAGGGGTTTCCAGCTGACAGATACAACCGCAACTTGCGGAAACTGTATTAACGTGTCTCCACTCTACATCGGACATAACCGATAGCGTATATAACAAAGTAATTTGAAACATACTTGAGTAAGTAAAACCTCACCGAATTTCGTATAAGACAAGTACATTTTTAATAATATTTTTATATTATCAAAAATGTTTTTGTTTTATACAAAATTTGATGAGGTTTTCCTACTCAGGTATGTTTCAAATTACCTTGTTTAAATATACATCCACACAATGAGTTGCGTTTAACTCTTTAATTAATAATCGAAAACTCATCAATCAACATGGTCCTGCCCTGGGAAATTTTTTTTTTCTATTTTGGACGGATGACATGATTTGCACGAATTATTTTTGCAGAGAAAACGCGTTTGATGACAATCAGCGACGAAGTACACTGTACGAATACACAACAGGATGCGTTCCGCTTACAGCTTTGCATCCGCTCGTTTTGGGATCTGTGTTTATTATCCTAACATAGTTCGAAACGATAGTGACCTAAAGGTTTGACCTTTACGTTACCGATCATCGCGTATAAGTGATGTGTGTTTGACATAAAATTACCATGTGAACAAATTTTAGATGTTAGTCGCATGTCGAATCTCAGAATAGGATGAATACTCCACGCTGGTATTAACATGCTGACGTCTATGGGAAAGAATTATTAATCGATTGTATTCCTTATAAGCAATATTTTCTGTTATGTTTTACGTATGTCGATTTAAACATGAAAATATACTGTTAATAATGAAAACTTCACTTGTTTAAATAGAAAAAAATTCCAGGAATGTTAATACGTGATCGTTGATGCGATTATACAGGCGAAATTCGCGGACACGGACTATGGGAGAATGTTAATCAACAAAAACTGAAACAAATGTTCGTTCACCATTTTTTAATCTGACTGATATTTTGTGAATTTTAGCAACTTTAAAAACTAAAAATTAAATAAAAAAAACAAACTTTTTTTTTATTACACAATTCTTCTCTTCTTCAGGTGCCATCTCCTCTCAGAAGGTTGGCTATCATCACGGCTATTCTCATCTTTGATGCTGCGGATCTGAATAGTTCAATGGAGCTGCATTTATACCACTGTCTCAAATTATTTAACCAGGAAATACGTCTTCTTCCTATATTTCTTCTTCCCTGTATCTGTATCCCTGAATAATTATCTGTAGCAGAGCATATCTTTCCCCTCTCAACACGTGGCCCAGATATTGTAGTTTTCTTATCTTTATTGTGTTCAATATTTCCTTCTCTTTCCCAATTCTTTTAAGTACTTCACTATTCGAAACCCTATCTATCCATCTTATCTTCAGGATCCTCCTATATGCCCACATTTCAAATGCCTCTAGACGCTTGTTAGTGTCTTGCTTTAGCGTCCAGGCTTCCATCCCGTAAAGCAGCACCGGGAACACGTAACATTTCAATACCCTGATCTTGAGACGCAGACTAAGGTTATTGCCACACAATACTTTCCTCATCTTGTTGAATATATTCCTGGCTTGGCCGATTCTCGTTCGAATTTCTTCTGTATATTCATTTGTGTCGGTAACAGTTGTTCCCAAATATTTGTATTTCTTTACTCTCTCTATTGGCTGTTCTCCAATCCATAAGCCTTCTTGATGTCGGTTAGACTTTGTAATAATCATGAATTTAGTTTTTCTAACATTTAGTGTGAGGCCACTTTCTTCGCCATTTATTACAACCTGGTCCATTAATCTTTGTAAGTCTTCCAGTGATTCTGCGATAATAATGGTGTCATCCGCATATCTAATGTTATTAATAATTCTTCCGTTAACTTTTATTCCTATTGTTGTTTCTGCTAACGCTTTCTGAATGATGTTCTCAGAGTATAAATTGAACAACAACGGGGACAACACACATCCTTGTCTCACACCGTGCTTTATCCTTATATCTTCCGATACCTCTTCACCCAGCCTGACATTCGCTGTCTGGTTATAATACAAATAAGCTATTATCCGATATCTTTGTTGTCTATGTCTTTAGCTTTGAGAAGCCGAATCAAGTCGTCATGGCGAACCCTGTCAAATGCCTTGTTGTAGTCCAAAAAGCAGATGTACAACGGTTGATTAACGTCCATGCATCTCTGAGCCAGCACGTTAAAGCCAAATAGTGCTTCTCTTGTTCCCATTGCATTCCTGAATCCGAATTGAGCGTCACTAAGATCTTGTTCTAATTTTCTGAATATTCTCTGGTGTATGATCTTCAGGAATATCTTGAGGGTGTGGCTGATGAGCCACACCCTCAAGCTGATTGTCCGATGGTCATTGCATTCCTTTGCGTTAGGTGTTTTTGGAAGGGCAATAAATGTTGATCTCAACCATTCTGTGGGAATGATGCCTGTGTTATAGATTGTGTTGTATAGATCCACCATTACTCCTCTTCGCCCCTCTGTTATGAGTTTAATCAATTCTGTTGGTATTTCATCAGGACCTGGAGCCTTATTATTTTTTGCTAATTTGACTGCATGTTGTACTTCTTCTCTTGTTATGCTTGGACCTGTACGACCACTGCCTTCATCCTCCATAGCTTCACGTCGGTGATCCTTGAACAGCTCCTGCATATATTCTTTCCACCTCTCAAGCTTTCGATTTGTTTCAGCAATTATTTGTCCGTTTTTGTCTACGAGAATATTACATTTATTTGTGCGCTTTATACCAGTTAATTCTTTAATCTTTTTATGTAGAATAAAATCGTCATTTTTTCTTTGTAACTCTTCTATTTCAGCGCATTTATCTCCGTACCATTTCTCTTTGGCTTCTCTTATTTTCTTTCTTATCTCTTTATTTGTATTATTGTATTCCTCAATGTCTCTATTTTTTGCAGTCGTCTTCTTTCCATTAACTTTAGTATCTCACTGGTCAACCAGGATCTATTGCTATGCACTACTTTCTTTTGTAGTATTTCACGACTGGGTGTCATTATCGCTTCTTTAATGGATTTCCACTTTTCGTTCGGATCTTCATCTTTATTTAACCTTATTCTGCCCAACTCCTCATTGATCTTCACAGTTACCTGTTTTCTTATTAGTGGTTCACGTAAATGTGATATTTGTATCTTTCCACTTGTTTTCTGGGGAATGAGCTTTTTGAGTCTAACTTCAAATTGGGTTATCACGGGATTATGATCTGGTTTTTTTTTGTCAGCACCCGGATATGTTTTGGCAGATTTAATTGCATTCCGATATCGTTTATTTATTAATACGAAATCTATCTGGTTTCTACTAATATTATTATTAATGTTATCAGCTGGAGACTTCCATGTATAAAGTCTTCTTTCATGGAGTTTAAAGTAAGTGTTTGTTATAATCATGTCCTGTTCTTGGCAGAATTGTGGCAATCTATCCGCTCTTTCATTCCTAACTCCCAATCCGAAGTCGGCTATTATGTCTTCCATTCTTCCTTTTCCTATTTTTGCGTTGAAGTCGCCCATAATGATCGTGACATCTCTCCCCTTTGTCGTGTGCAAGGCCCGCTGTACGTCATCATAGAACTGTTCTATTTCGTCTTCCTCTTTATCGGCAGTGGGGGCATATATTTGTATTACATTCAACATTCCTTGGTTTCGATAATTTTGAAATCTTTGTGGCTCGCAGGTAGTGCCCAGTCGTCAGCGTATCTAAACTTCCTTGACAGTATCAAGCGTGTCAGTTATGTACTGACTGAAGAGAAGAGGTGCCAAGACAGAGCTTTGCGGTAAATCATTATTAAGTTTCTTAAGTTTTTTGATGGCGCATCCTATTGCACATAATCACATGGATGCTTCTGTTGCTAAGCATGTCGTTGATAATATTAGCAATTTTCAAACACAAAATAACTTTAAAGTTTATATATTACACCCTGTCTCCACACAGTGTCATAGGCCGCTGTCAGATCAATAAATGCAGCTTAAGTCTTCTGTTGTTTTTGAAAATTAGCTTCTATAAATATTGTCAAGGCAAGGACCTGGTCTGCACAACTGCGATTTGTTCGGAAAACTGCCTGCTCAACAGGAGTATTATGGTAAATTTCGTGGCTGATTCTATTATATAGTAACCTCTTGAAGAGATTATATATCATGTTAAGTAGAGGTATAGGCCGATAGCTTTGTGGTTTATCGCTTGGCTTACCATGTTTTAAAAGCACTATAAATTTAGCTCGTTTCATTTCATGCGGAATATTACCTGTCTGAAGAATATTTGAGAAGAAGACGGCTAGCCATGTTTTTACATATTTCCCATAGTGCTTAAGAAATTCTGAATAAACGCCATCAAAACCAGGTCATAAAATTAATTCATACTATTATCTAAATTTTTCAACTAGTCCAGTGCAGAAGTTACGTTGCTCAGATAGAACAAAAAATGCCAACGTGTTCATGTATGTACAGATATGAAAGAAACTGCCGAATGGGATGTGAACTTCAGTACCAGAATAATTACTGGTGACGAATCATGGGTGTACGAGTATGATTCCGAAACAAAGCAGCAGTTATCGCAGTAGAAGACACGCCATCGTCACCATGACCGAAGAAGGCGCGGCAAGTTCGAAGTAACGTCAAGTTGATATTCTGATGGCATCGTGCACAAAGAATTTCTCCCACCAGGTGAAACAGTTAATGGCGGATTTTATTGCGATGTACTTCGGTGACTAAGAGAAAACATTCGACACACGCGGCCTGCCATGTGCCGCAACTATTCGTGGATCCTACACCACGACAATGCGCCAAACCACACGTCATTTGTGCGTCAATTTCTAGTCTCAACGAAGAAGCAGTACTATCGCACCCTCCTTACTCTCCAGATCTTGTCCCCTGTGACTTCTTTCTGTTTACGAAGTTGAAACCGACGCTCAAAGGGCGCCGCTTGAGACTATTGAGGAGACCGTTAATACACGAAGACTTTCAGCATTGCTTTTAGTCATGGACAAATCGCTGAGATCAGTGTATTCATGCGGAAGGGGAAAGTAGTGAATAAGTTGTAAGAACAATTTATTGTGTTTTTTTTTTCATATTCCGGGAATTTATGGGTAGCACCTAGTGTCTTGAAATACTGAAACTATTGCCAAGAGAAGCAGTGGTAAAATTAAGAAATCTTAAAAAAAAATTAAATTATTTTCTTTAAAAATTTCCTTATTTTTTTTTGTAGACCTCGTATTGAGATATTCAACGGTATCTGAATATTCAAGCAAAACGTTCAGCATGCTGCGTATTTGAAAGTTTCCAAACAAATATGTAATTTTATTTATATTTTTATTAAAACAGTTGAAGGATTTATTTGCACGACCGGAATCATTATACCTAAATGAAATAATTACATTACTTTTACTTAATACACTACATGGCTATCATTTAATTATTTCATCTACTGCAATTACTAAAAAATACAATATGCTATTTAATAACAGCGGTAATTACAACGTAATTTATGTTTGAAGTGTAGATTAGTTACCGTTAGTAGACTAAAACAATAAAACCAATTACACAGCGCTACGATTTCTTTAATAATTCTTTAACCTTACTGCATTTCCAAAAGAAATAGAACTAAATTGTCTGCGCATGATAATAATTCCCACTAACATTTAGTTCTACTAATTCAGTGTGTTTAAAAGGGAAATTACATGAATTGCAGAAACTTTTTATTACGCACTTGTAATTTTTACGATGTTTTGCAGTTAAAAATGTTTTATTTTTTTTAAATGTCTTTTAGAATGATAGGAACTAAAAAAATTATCTAACTGAGTAGATATGTAGATTACATGACAAATTTACTGCCCGATAGGCATAAAAAGTAAATACGTATTAATAAATAATTATAATACGTATTTGTGCGATTGAACACTATTTAATCTAATGTATAGAATCCACGGTTGGCTCTTGGTGAAACATAATGAATAATTTACTAAAGAAAACACTCGGTATGTTTTGTTTCACAAAATATATTTAATTTAATCTCTAACATATGTTTCGCCTTTTCAGGCATTATCAAAGAGTTATTTTTAACAACTAAAGTAGAAAGTACACTTCCACCACTATTTATGAGTTTTTAACGGACTTTATTATGGCATCAATGGTCGGAGTGTTGACAAAATCCAACTGTGTGTTTGTTACATGCCTATTAAGGTTTATGGCTTTTTTAATTTCTAATATTTCGAGGAGGTCTAGTCTCTTTCCATTATTGCAAGTATGTAACAGTTTAAAATTACTGGTATTGAACAAGTGTGTCTTTTCAATGCAGTGTTCGGAGAATCCGGTATTCATTTTTCCATAAAGAATAGAACTTCTATGCTCTTTGATCCGTTCTTTTATTGAGCGTCCTGATTGGCCGATATATATCGCATCACAATCACTGCACCTTAATTCGTACACACCTGACTTATCACACAATTCTGTTCTTTCTTTATTATTAACTAAAATATTTCCTAGATTTATTTTATTCACTTGGATGACATTTAACCCTAATTGACTCAATTTATTAGAAACTTTATTGCTAACCCCAGGTATATAGTTGAGTGTGTGAAATGTTATTATTCGTTTTGGTATATGTGTGCCCGTAGTAAAAATTCTTCATAAGGATAGTGCGTTGTTTTTTGATAATCATTTTATCTATAAATTCTGTTTTATAACCGTTGTTTCTAGCTATTTAATCATTTACCGTGCTGGTTTTCAAAGACGGTAGGTATTGTTTAGTGGTTGCTACAGACTAAACTCGACGGTAAGTAATTTTAGCATTCTAGAACTGTAAATAAATTGAGTAAAAACGTATTAAACTTCGACATATCAACAGAATCGTATAGAAAAATTGTTAATTTCAACATCGAATATTCTGCCCACAGACTTCCTGGAGCTTTCAATTTCTCTCTTCGTGGCACAAAGTATGCCAGCAACGAGTTTTATCAATATTCCTGCTTTTCTCGGTACACCATCTTTTGAAAAGATTATAGGTACTTTGATAGCGTTACTTTGATTTTTCGGGAATGAGAGCAGAACGACCTACATTCCAAGCGTGTTCTATTTAATTTTTAGAGTCGCTGGTATTATTCATTTTGTTGCAACTAATGCTATCTCTTACTCGTTATTGCTACACAAAAATTCGACTTTCATAAAAAAATTAGGTTTACAGTAAAGTGTTTACGAATTTCTATAGCAACGCAACCCACAAATTGATATTATGGCAATATGATTTGAAGGTTTAAATAGAAATGACATTAGCAATACTTATTTAAAATAATTATTGTAATACTGAATAATTTATAATTAAATCGCACAAAAAACGTCATAAGCATCAGGAATGGTAAGGAAATACCAATCTCAGACAACAATTGGAGTCTTTGCTTTGCTCCTCCTCCAAACAGTTGTCCTCGATCGGTAAAAGGTCCTTACAACTTTGGATACTTAATATACTATTTCGTCTAATGGACGGAAGATATGTCCTTTGTAAGACTTCTAATGATAATTATCTACATTTTATTGACTAAGCATTTGAGAAGAGCATGAATTATACCTGGTTTCAAGAATTAAATTAGAGTAAAATATGTATGATATTAAGAATTAACATCAACATCAATTGTTTCTCCCGTTTCCAAAAATCATCATGGACTCATTTCTGGTAAGGTAAGCAGTTAATAAGCGGAAATTTAGATATTAATGGTCAAGTCGACGTCATCTATATCGATTTCTTGCGAGCTTTCGTAGAGTTGTTCATGCTATACGTAAGTTAATTATCTTTGGATTTGCTTCACGTTTCTTAACTTCCTTATATTCCTACATGAAAAATAGACCCAATTATGTTTATACAATGCATACAAATTATTTGAAGGTATTTTTAATAATATATAATATTATTAAAAATCTGGTGTGAAGAACACAAATACAGGTTCACTATTAATATTTTTTGTGAACGTATCCCTCCCCAGAGACGTAGATACATATTTCGCCTTTCTACAGGCTCGTCGGTACGCCCCTGTTGGAGAAAGGATATTCTCAGACACATTCACAAAAAAGAACCACATCACCACATTACCGAAATTATCCAGACCGGGCGTAGAAGTAAATTCAGCGCTGCCTGTTGTCAGACAGCCGAAGTACCTCGCCCCGTCCACATAACCAATGTGAAGTAACGACGCCCTTCCAAAGGTGGCACAGCCAATCTCTCTAGAAACTGCATTTTGTTTGTGTCTTCACTCATACTACGGACTAACAGCATGTGTAATGTATGAGAATAATTTAAACATACATGAGTAGGTAAACCCTACCAGTTTTGTATAATAAAAAGGTATTTTTAATAATATAAAATATTATCAAAAATCTGGTGTGAAGAACACAAATATAGGTTCACTATTAATATTTTTTGTGAACGTGTCCGAACATATCCCTCCCCAGAGACGTAGATACGTATTTCGCCTTTCTACAGACTCGTCGGTACGCCCCTGCTGGAGAAAGGATATTCTCAGACACATTCACAAAAAAGAACCACATCACCACATCACCGAAATTATCCAGACCGGGCGTAGAAGTAAATTCAGCGCTGCCTATTGTCAGAGAGCCGAAGTACCTCGCCCCGTCCACATAACCAATGTGAAGTAACGACGTCCTTCCAAATGTGGCACAGCCAATCTCTCTAGAAACTGCATTTTGTTTGTGTCTTCACTCATACTACGGACTAACTGCATGTGTAATGTATCAGAATAATTTAAACATACATTAGTAGGTAAACCCTACCAGTTTTGTATAATAACAAGGTATTTTTAATAATATAAAATATTATTAAAAATCTAGTGTGAAGAACACAAATACAGGTTCACTATTAATATTTTTTGTGAACGTGTCCGAACGTATCCCTCCCCAGAGACGAAGATACGTATTTCGCCTTTCTACAGGCTCATCGGTACGCCTCTGCTGGAGAAGCGCTGAATTTACTTCTACGCCCTGTCTGGATAATTTCGGTGATGTGGTGATGTGGTTCTTTTTTGTGAATGTGTGTGAGAATGAGATTTGCAAAAATGGATCAACTCAAGTCGAAGAATTAAATATAAGATCTGATTCTGTAAAAGCTTTCAAAATAGTTTTGAAGAACCAATACGAAGAGATTTTCAAAGATCCTAGCATGTGGCTAAAAAATATCAGAATTCAAAAGTATTCTTGTTTAGTAAAGAGGATGGGAAATAATCAAAGGATGGATTTTGAGAACACAAATTTCACACTGTAATGTGCAGTATATAGCTACTTGTATTAATGAACTGTTCATTTTAAATAACCAAATAGGAATTTGAGATATTTACATAGGGGAACACTGTCAAAACGAGGAACAGCTAAATTTCATTCTCATATCAGACTATCAATTAGTTGTGTCTTCTTGTCGGGTAGTAAAGCCCTACAGACGAGTTGTGATTTACTGTACTAGTGGTATAAAAGCTAGGAAACGGTCAGTTCTTTTTAACTTGCACAAGCCTCGTGTTTTTTAATGTGTAGGAACCGAAATATCTGTGATTCAAAACTATTTTGTATATTCTATGTATATAGATCTCTGCCGACCAATGTCATACATTTCTTATTATTATGGACACTGCATTTAAGAATTATTAAAACTAAACAAATAAAATGCGTCTGCGATAATTGCCGAGAAAATTAATTGCTTTATTTTGGGCAATCTTGGTTAATCACCTCTATTTAAGGAGCAACGACTTTCTTTATTAGAAATGCGCTAAAAGAAGAAGGCGTATATTGAAATGAATCATAACAATGAAAACACAATATCGAAAAGCTATTAAAATATTGTCCAAATTCTGTTATCTTTGTATTATTAGCACAGTTACTTATGAATGATACGTAATATGTCACATGTAATTTCGTTTTACTTCGGAAATCAAAGAGAGAATAATTAGAAATATTTAGCAAAAAATGCAATAATTCTTATTGCATGTTTTCTAAACTCAATGCAGCAAAAGGATTTAGCTTTGAAGGGAACTTTTCAATATCTCGATCTAGTCCATAAAATAAAAAAGTGTAATAGAACGTCGAAAACATCGCATTCCTAAAATTACTTCTTTTTTTCTTGTTCTTTACATCGCAATCTATATTTTCACGTTATTTTCGTTCTTTCTGCCGATATTACTCCTCAGTACAAACGGAAGTAAATGGAAATATAAGCGATTCAAACGAAATTGGCAATGTCGAGCGCATGCAAATTACCTCTTTGTATGTACAGACGTGTACTCGCTGAATTAGGTTGTATTTGGTGAAGCGGTTGCCGCAAACATACGAATCGTCTATATTTAACATGTGTTTCAAACCACTACATTAGAGCACGTGATTAACTTTACGTTCTGATTCATAAAATTTGCCAACTACAACCGAATGCATCTGCATTTTCAACGCTTAGTATAGATTATGCGAAAGCTCTTGCCTCTGACTCGTTGTTCTCCGTTTAGGTAAATAGGAAAGACTCTTGAAAGATTGTGAATAATAGTTATTGATTAAAGTGAGTTACCTTTTATAATTCAGACATAATAAAATGTAGGAAATAAATTGAGTTGAGTAACTCACCGCCGCATTAATAAAAATGAGTGTGAAGGAAGTATTCTGAAAAAAGGTGTTCCAGTTTCCATGAAAATGTATAGCCTGATGTTAACAGTTATGTTCAATATCTTTAAATTTTTGTTATGTTATTGAATTAAATTAATTTGATGTGAATAATATGTATTTTTCTTAATGTTATGAACATGTTTTTCTTTAATTTAAATAAGGCAATAACTGCCTCATAACATTTTCATAATATATATATATATATATATATATATATATATATATATATATATATAATATAATATTTTCGTGACCTTGGTATGATATGGTAAACTTAATAAGTCGGCGATTAAAGGTCTGGTTTATTACTTCAAAGTATATATATTTAAAACAACCCTACATGTTTCGGCAATGATGCCTTTGTCAAGGATATAAAAAATATATATTTATATATTTATATTTTTTATATCCTTGACAAAGGCATCATTGCCGAAACATGTAGGATTATTTTAAATATATACACTTTGAAGTAATAACCAGACCTTTAATCGCTGACTAATTAAGTTTACCTTATCATACCAAGGTCACGAAAATACTATATATATATATATATATATATATATATATAAATATAATATAATATTTTCGTGACCTTGGTATGATATGGTAAACTTAATAAGTCGGCGATTAAAGGTCTGGTTTATTACTTCAAAGTATATATATATTTAAAACAACCCTACATGTTTCGGCAATGATGCCTTTGTCAAGGATATAAAAAATATAAATGCATTTATATTTTTTATATCCTTGACAAAGGCATCATTGCCGAAACATATACACATATACATACACATATACACATGTTTCGGCAATGATGCCTTTATATACCTTGTTTTTTTTTTGTTTATACTTAGTTTGTCGTCGTAGACGACAAACTAACAACATATTGATGTGATGTTTTAAAGTTAACGAATTTTAACATGTTTAGTGCCGTTATTTGCTAAATTTTAACTATGAATTATACTCCTGATGAAGTAACCAATGCGTTATGAAATATAGAGTGGAATAAAGGAGTTTTATTTTTACTTGACAGACCGCTCACCCGTTAATGAAACTTTTACTTATACAGTACGGTCGATAATACTTTATAGTATATATATATACATATATATATATATATATATATATATATATATATATATATATATAGTAAATTCAATTGGTTGGCGATTTAAGGTCTGGTTTTACTTCAAAATGTATATAACAAGTGTTCATTTGGAAAGTCAATCTAGGTTACTTTGAAATTTTGATAGAATAAGACGCAAATATATTACTACGTGTTTGTTGTTCCGTAAACTAACAACAAACTAACAACAAATGATATTTGATAATGTCAATCACAAATATTAGTTAGTGCTTAAAATAATCGTGCGTTGATTCTGGTTTAAATAAATTTGTTCTCACTTTTAAAATGGCTTTCACTTTAGAACATAAAATTTTTTTAGTCCAGGCTTATTTTCGAAGTGGTAATAAAATTGATGGTTTATGGGTTTATTCAGTTCAAGATTGCATGGTAGAATTTCAAGTTGAGTTTCCACATTTTGTAATAGATTATATACAATTTAAGAATACTTTGGATAGAACTTTAAAACTTTTTTCTGAAACTGGTAGTCTCTTAAGAAAATCAGGCAGCGGAACAGTTAAGAAACGTACACCTCAAGTTGTCAATCGTGTTGAAGAAATCATGGAAAATGAACAACAAACATCTGTTCGACATTTGAGTCAATAAATAAACCTTTCTGTTGGTACAACTCACAAGTTATTAAAAAAAGATATGCAAGTTTATCCATACCGTGTCACAGCAGTACAAGAATTGTTAGAAATTGATTACCCACGTAGACTACAGTTTTGTAATTGGTTTGTAAATATGAACAATAATGGAGAACTTTCGCAAAGAGTCATCTTTACTGATGAAGGAAGCATGGTTTTATAAAACGGGATACCTAAATTCACAAAATACAAGAATTTGAGTAGTGAGTAGGGAGTAGTGAAAATCCACATGTAATTAATGAAGAATCGCTACATCCAGAGAAAATTGGTGTTTGGACAGCGATAAGCCAAAGGCGAATCATTGGACCAATATTTTTTCAGCGAACGTTAAATGCTCAAAGGTACCGTATGGAAATTTTACAACCATTTGTCAATCAGTTGCATGATGATAAACTTCAAAATGCATATTTACAACAAGACAGAGCACTTTGTCACTGTACTGCAGAATCTTAGGATTATTTAAGAGAATTTTTTGATGAACGTATAATTAGTTGAAATACTGAAATTGCCTGGCCTGCACGTTCATGCGATTTAACACCTTGCGACTTCTTTTTGTGACCTTATCTAAAAAAAAACATATTTCGAACACCTATATTGAATCTGAATGATATGCTAAGGAGAATCGAAGAGAAATGCATGGAAATTAATAACAATCCAGTAATATTGCAGAATATCATCAGAAATTTTGAACGGAGGATTTTAAAGTGCGTTGATCTTGAAGGACAACATTTCCAACATTTGTTATAGTTTTCAATAAATTCCTATTATATTTGTTATTTATTTCTATGTATGAAACTGTCAAAATATACGACTTCGTAGGTTAAGTATTAAATTTTAATTTACGACATACTTCAAAATGTTCTCAGTAAATCACATGCTACTAGATTGACTTTTCAAATGAACACTTGTTGGTTTCGTTCGTGTTGTTTGGCCAATGTATACGCCTTTGCAGCCATTGCATGGAATTTCATAAATATCGTGTTTTTTAATGTAGGTATTGTGTCTTTTAATTTTGAGTGTATGGTGTTAAGATTATTGCAGTTTTGTGAGCTACTTTTATATTATATGGTGCTAAGATTTTGTTTATTTTCTGATAGGTTGTTATCTAAACAACCTATCTGTATTGAGAGATATTTATAAGTAGTTTGAGGGTTGTTTTCCTTGACTTTTGTGGTATTTATTCTATCTGTATTGTAATGTTGATATAATTTTCGTTTTATGGTTTAGTTGATAAATGAGAGGGGACAGTAATTTTTTTGTAGAGAATCTTTTGTTTGTGATAGAATTTCTGCTTTAAATTCTGTGTTTGTTAATTTAATTGCTTTATTAATTAATCCCGTTGTTACATTCTTTTTGTGTAATATTGATTGACATGAATCGAAATTCAGAAAACGATCAGATGTAGTTGGTTTGTGATATAATTTTGTTAAGATCTTTTTCCCGGTGCATATTAAGGTTAGATCTAAAAAGTTAATTTTTGAAATATTTTTTTCCCTCTAGCATACTGTAGTTTTGGACTGAATTAATTAAATTTCTTTAGTATGTATTCTGTTTTATCTGAGGGGATGAAAGCGATGCAATCATCTACGTATCTTTTAAAAAATGTGTGTTTAAAATTTAATTTTGATATTATGCTCTGTTTTAGTTCTTTCAGTACAGGTTGTGCAATAACACTGGGGATTGTCGATCCCAATGTACAGCCATGTGTTTGTTTTTATTAATGGTTGCTTTGAACAAACACATAACGGTGATAATAATAATAATAATACACCGATAAGCAGACATGCGCATAAGAACGGGGCAAAATCCTGTACTGCATATTTTGGCGCATACCGTATATTGAATTAAATTAAAATTATAAATGGTTATACGATTGTCGTACCATTACGAATATAAGTATTTGTCCTATTTTTTTAATTGTAGTGTAATAGTAGTTGTACTAGTAGTTCGTTTGCTTTAAATAAATGTCAGCAAGAAATTTTTGTTTCGTATTTTTTGTTAGTAATTTTCTGTGCATTGTTTTTATATACTCCTACTTCATTTTTTTTTTTATTTTACGAGTGCCATATAATATTTTTTAATTACATCCGAGTCGTTCCATTTAGAACAGCTTCTCTTTGAATTATTCGTCTATTTTCGTCAATACTTCTAAAAGGCACTACGTAAACCTAGAAATTACGAAAAATACTATAGATCGTAATTACTTAGGAAGTAGCCTTTATAATATGTAGTCACTAAGGATTTTCTGAACAATAAAGTACATGTATTCAATAAAATTAACTAATTCCAAATGTTAGAACTTCTAAAAACCGAATGTAACATTGTCGCTAACTATATGCCAATATTGAATGAATTATTTATCAAATTCTTGTCAATGTTAACTCTGGTACGCCATGGGTTTACATAGGATGATGGAAGATTTATCTATTTACCAATAGTTCGAGTTAATCTGAACAACCGATAATTACATCATCGCGGAATGTTTGTTTAGGTTCGCATACATTTAATCTTGCTGCATCTATCTTTAGGTGCCTAACTTGATAAGATGGTGTATGCTGATATTTTCTCAGGTTTATTAACGAGACGGGGTATAACTCAAACTCAATTTTCATAATTGGAAATCAAAGACGCTTAAATGGATTTTGAGATAGATTTTTTTCCATTAGTGTTTACAAGAAAACGTGTTTAAGTAAATAGTTAGGGAGCTGTCCACATATCTGAAATTATTTTTTCCTAACTGTTGGAAATGTTGTCTGTAAACGCATTGACATTCCTCACTTTTATACAAATTTCTTTTTGTTTCTGTTCTGATTAATTAATTATTGCAGTTAAGTATTTTATTTATTTATTTATTTATTTAGACACAGGATATCTAATCCTAAAATACGAGGGGGTATTGATATATAGTTGGCTTAGGCCATTTTCCTTGAACAAAATAAAATATTGTTATAATGGCAAGAAATAATGACATTTTAAAAGTGTCACTGTAAAATTTTACGTCAAGAAGTTGAAGTATTGCTGTCCAGTAAATTTTGTGAATATCGATAAATTGGGTATCAGGGCATCATAAAATATTTGTATTGGAAAACCTTAACAGGTAAGGAAATTTACGAGGTGTTAGATGCTTAACACACTTTACAATCAATGCCCATCATATGCGACTGTCAAAAATTGGATTGGGTCATTAAAAAGGGGAAAACTTTCCGTTGAAGATGAGAAGCGATTTAGGGGTTCATCTCCGAAAATATTGACGCAGTTCATGACATGATATTATTAGACCGTCGAATTGGGATGAAGAATATAGTTGAAATACTAAAGATTTAGATATGAAAAAAATTCTTCAAAATGGTCTTGAACGCCGAACAAAAACGAACAAGAGTGAAAACATCACGGTCAATCTCTGCCCGTTTTGAATGGCATCCAGATTTTTTAAATCATCTTGTGACTATGAATGAAACATGGGTTCATTTTTACATCCCAGAAACAAAAAGCAATCGACGAAATGGAACCATCATGGTTCTCCAAGGCCTAAGAAGTTTCAAGTTAAAAAAAAAAGAGTCAGACCATCACTGGAGATTCTTATTCTAAATTACTAACCACCCTGAAAGAGAAAATTACGGAAACAAGACGTGACATGTTTGTGAAAGATGTGTTGTTTTTGCATTGCCCCTGCACATACCATTGCGCATTACCATGAATACAATTCGGAATCTCGGGTTCGAATTTCTGGAACACCCACCCTATTCCCCAAACTTGGCTCCCTCAGACTATTATCTGTTCCCGCTATTGAAAAAAAGTTTAAAAAGACGTTAATTTTTGTGTAACAAATAGGTAATCGAAGCTGTGGAGGGCTGGTTTACCAAGAAGAATTTTTTTTAGAAGGGTTAAAGGTGTCTTAGGATCGCTGTATTAAGTGTATGGATTGAAGAGGAAACTATGTTCTCAGTCCCAACTTTAAATTGTTTCAATAGTAAGCTAAGAATATATCAATACCATCTCATATGTCTATAATAAATCGCCACAAATAACATAAAATTTACAAAATAATAAAAAACTATAATTTATGTCAAAATCTATACCATTTACATACTTCAAAAATGCAATTCTATAAATCTATCAAATGGCAAGCAGTTCAATTCTTTAATAATTGAATTTATCGGATTGTTGAGTCCATATGTTGTTCGATGGTAACGCACTGAAAAGACATTATTTCTTGTAAACGCCGTTGGTCTCTACTATCGAAAAGAGGCAGCCAGTCCGAATATCTTATGTATTTGTTGAAGTGCCTGAACCCCATTTTAGGATATGTTTTCCTCCATCTTCATTTTAATAATTCAATAGGCGAAGACATTCCAAATAATTATAGGAATTTTTGTCAAAATTTAGTTTATAAAGTAAGTAATCTACCACTTCTTCAATGTGCTCACGATATGCAGCGGTATAGGGATTCCATACAATACAACATTCTAAGATCGGTCGCACTAGTGAATAGCACAATTTTATAAAAGCTAAAACATTTTTAAAATCACGTCTCTGTCGCTTAATAAATTCACAAATTCGTCAATGTGCAAGTGGAATCTCAGTTCGCAGTCCAAAGTGATACCAAAATCTCGGATCGATTCTACTCTCTCAAGAGGACCATTATTCAAGAAGTAAGGTGCTGCAAAAGGCCAATTTTTTGTCTAGCAAATGATACGATCTACATTTATTAATATTGACTGGCATGTGGTTCCGTTATTCCTAATAGACCATGAGTGAAAAGCGTTTTAATCTGATTGGAATGTAGCACAGTCGTTAGAAGCACAAATGCGTAAGAAAACTTTTATATCATCAGCAAGTAGAAGGAATCGACAGAAATAAAGACAAAATCTTATATCGTTTATAAATAGTAAAAATAAAATAGGGCCCAAATTACTCCTCCGAGGTACACGGGATGTAACAATAACATCCCTTATACCTATGATAACATTATGAACACGATCCATTAGTATGATCGAAACCATATCAGAACATTTCCAATTATGCCGTATTTTTCAAGTTTCAGTAGAAGTAAGTTAACTTGATCGAACGCTTTTCTAAAGTCAGTATATATACACCACTTAATATCCCTCTTCGACGCTCTCCTAAATATCATTATGATGTGTTAATAGGTTGATTTCAGTACTGCGATCGCGAGCGAATCCATGCTGTTCCGAAACAATTACATTAAAATAAGATGCAAGTAACAATGAATCAATCACATTGCCAATAACAGGCAAGTTACTGATAACACGATAATTTTGAATCATCCGATTTATTCGTTGGAACAATAAATGAAGTCTACCATTATAAGGCGAAAACTCCATAATTCATTGATAAATTATATAAAATATATAGGGGCCATGTTAGGAACTACAGTACATTAACAAATATGTTGGTACATAATCAGAACTTAATGATACCGAAGGTGTAAAAGATCTCAACTTTTCAAACACAAGGTCAGGAGTTAGCGTACTCGGAAGGTAAAGTAAGTTATGGTGGTATCGACTTTATAATGTTACTACATATATAAATAAAGGTCGGAAAGTATGTACTAAAAAAATCATTAAAATATACATACAAATATGCATTTATCCCATTAATTATGTAGTTAATTGATCTGGCTTCTTCACTGAACACTAAGAAAACAAATTCGACACAATCTATTGATATATACAACAAAATTCTCTTCAATTTTTACATAGGTATAATAAGTAATGTCTGATACAGGTTTATAAAAATTAAGTTTCAAATAATTTAAATAATTCCAATTATATCCAACGTGTGCATTGAAAACTTTACAATACATCGACAATTGTATGTACGAGTATGCACTGATATTAAACAACAACAACCTCGTTAGTAAAATTAAAACCAAATATTCGACAATGCCGGCCGCATATGTGATTTGGTATATATTTTAAAAGGTATTTAAACCAAGAAATTCAATTTAATGTAAATCTATTTTAACATGTTCAATGATGTTCACTACTAATTTTTAACTCTGTTTTTAGCCTCCTGAAGAAGGCTATGAATAGCTACGAAAATGAATGGCTACGAAATATAGAGGTTAAAATAAATGACTTTTCTAGTTGACATTATAATACTTACAAGTCTAAATATATACATATACAAGGTGTGTATAAGTTGGCAGACCCACTACACGCGGCGATGTTCTTCGTTGAATTCGGAGTCCAAAATCCTAATACGAAAATGTTGTACCATGCTCCATATCTTTGCACGAGGTTCCTAAATTCGGAGTTTCAGTCTTGAAATAAGCATTATTACTCGATATTTGTTGACAGAAAGAGCTACAATTTAGAAGAAAGAAGAATTGTTGTTATTATCCTTTCGTTAAAGTTTTCTTTTTAATTTTAAAGTTTGTTTTTAATATTTGTTTATTAACTTATTTTGACGAAAAACACATCTGACAACGTTGTAAAACAATAAGTAGGCAGCCTAATGTTGTTCTAGTCAAATACATTACTACTGTCAAATTCATTCTGAAGACAAAGGAAGCCTGATACATCGTTTTAGGATTAGGACTTTTAACTCCAAATTTGACCAAGAATGTCGCCACGTGTAGTGGGTCCGCCAATTTATACACACCTTGTATATGTGTGCGTATGTAGTAAAAATTAATTAAACGGGTCAGTCAAATAAAAAAACTCATTTATTTCACTCTATACTTCATAGCTATTCGTTACTTTATCAGGAGTTCAATTACAGAGTTAAAATTTGGCAAAGACGCCACTAAACATGTTAAAATCAATTGTCTTCATTAAAATATTAAACTATCCAGATTTTTTTTCACGTCAACCTTTTAAAACCCTTTTTTAAAGGTTGACGTGAAATATTTGCAAGTAAAATATTGCTAGTCACAAAAATGGCAAATGTCAAAATGACACTAGATAAATAGTTATAAATAAACGGCAAGTGGCTCAAGTACTAATTACTCAGTGTGCCTACAGAGATGAAGTTCTTTTTGAAACACGTTATATAATATATTCTAGATCTAAAGGCGTTACACGTTTTAAACGGTATATTTGTGCACTATTATCTTAAAGGTTCATTGCCAAAGAATTCAGATGCGCTTTAAGGCATGTGAGATATGTGTTTTATTTCCTCGCGAACTGTCCGCATATACAAGATCATGATGTACCGTAGCAAGGTTTATTTGTAATTGTTCTCAATACTTTAGATTGAAATCATTAAAGCACTTCGAAATTATTGACTCGCGGTTCCACACACTTGAACGCATAGGCTTACAATGGCTTTAAAATCACTTTGTACACAATAAGTTTGTTTTCCAGAGATAATGAAGGTCGCTGCCCAATGAGCTTCTACATTTTGGAGAACCTCAGTCCTAGCTGCTTTCTCTTCGAGAAGATATACTTGGTTCACGTTAGTGGTCTATCCAAATGTATTCCGAGATATTTAGCGCTTTCATTCTGAGGTATTTGTACATTTTTTAATGAAACAGGGCGACAATGACCTCGGCGTAATGTGTATGTTACATGTATTGATTTCATTTCATTGGTCTCTACTTTTCACTTCCTTTGCCACTTATGGAGGTTATTTAATGATGTTTGGAGATAATGCAGGTTCACTACTTGTCGCAAACAATGCTATATCAGCAGCATATGTCAGTAATTGTAGTATTCGATGTTGGTATATCGTCAATATACATTTAGTAAAGCACAGGAGACCAAGAACACTGCATTGGAGTACTCCAGATTGAATTTGTTTCAGTGTTGTCAATTCATCCTGGCACTTGACCAGAAAATATCAACCAATAAGATAACCTTTCAGAATCTGACAGTAATTTAGTTTTTAGTTTGAACAATAGCCTGTTATGTCAGACCTTGTCAAAAGCCTGAGAAATATTTAATAAAACTGTTGATAGGATCCATATTGATAAATTGCTAGAAATTTTATCGTTTTTTTAAACGTAACTAGAAGAAGCCATTCGAATTCAACCAACATTTCTAAATGCACGTTCTATTGAATAAACTGACCTTCTGGAAAAATAGAAGAAGCGTAACTTAAACTTGAAATAATTTTTCATTTCGAAACTCGAACAGGTTGATTCATTGCAATAATAATTACTTAGATATCAATGAACGCTGTACTTAATGGTGTACGTAATCGTTAAGTTTATTTATTATTATGTTATAGTGTTTGACGTGTATGTGAATATAAATTTAACACTGCCTAAGAGTACATTAGATTGCATTCTGTCCCGTGTTGTCAGTTAATCCTAACATTTCACCAGAAAATATCTACCTCTAAGATAACTTTTCAGAATCAGATGGTAATTTAGATTTTGGTTTGAGCAATAGCCTGTTATGCTAGACTTTATCAAAAACCTAAGAAATATCTAAGAAAACTGTTGACAGGATGCATATTGATAAGTAGAAATGATATCTTTTTTTTTAAACGTAACTAGAAGAATCCTTTCGAATCCAACGAATATTTATAAATGCACACACTCTTAAATAAACTGACCTTCTCGAAAATTAGAAGAAGCCTAACTTAAACTTGAAATAACTTTTTATTTCGAAGCTCGAACAGATTGATTTATTGCAGTAATAATTACTTAGATATTGGTGAAAGCTGTACTTAATGGTGTATATAATCGTTACGTTTCTTTATTAATTATTATTATATTAGAGTGCTTGACGTGTATGTGAATATTAACAATATGTTTAAATTACAACAACAGTGCATTAATCATTTCATAAACACGTATGTATATGTTATAAATGCGGTTGTATGCAGAACTTGTGGCGGAAATTCGATTTAGGTCAACGTACAATATACATACATCTAACCTTAACTATCGCAAGCGTCTAATGTATGCAATGTACCTTTTGTTATGTACGAGCAAGGTATATATTCTAACATACCATTATGGCCAACGTTTCAGCAATAGCAACATCGGTCCCTCGATTATCGGAAACAATTATCTCCGCGAAAAGAAAATACTAAACGGAGGGAAAGATTTTAAGCGTCCATTCTTCTCCGTTGCGACTGCCCTTGTGTTTATTCTTTCCTTTATTTCTTTTTTTTAATTCGCATGCAAATTAAACACCTTGGTGAAAAAATTAACACGTTTCTTATTTTATCTGTGATTTTGATAAAGATACAATATCGTGATTTTTCATACTTCTTGGGAGCACTTATTGCGATACGTGAAATGGAGATAAATACAGTTGCGGTCAAAAAAGCATTGATATAAACAATTTCGTTATGAATACGTTGGTTATGTTATGTACAAATATTTTGAATGTCAACTGTTAGTGAAGAAATGAGAGTCCTAAAGGAAACGTATGCATTCCTATGTGTATATCTAGCTATATATTTATCTACTTGGAAACTCCGTTGATTTAATAGTTTCAAGACCACGAACACCCGATCAATGTCATAGAAGTATTCACATTGTGAGCAAAGTATAATGAACCATAAAATAGCGTATCTAAGTGTGAACACATCAAGTATATACAAATTAATACAAATATGTTAAAACACATCTGTACCTGTACACCTGGACATACACAACGTATTTAACCAATAGTCACTTCAACTGCAGGTACATGCGTTCCTCTCTAAGCGATGTCATCAGTGTAGATTAACTGTGTGACGTCTTAAGATTCATCCACGCAATAAAAGCACAATCTTATCCTGTCAGCAGATAAGAAAATATCTCGTGACATTTGACGGACAAGAGAGGCTAGCGGGTATATGCGCTTTCTTTAGAACGGCAACGTCATTATAGGAAAGAAAGAAACACGTACAATTGTCTAGTGCATTAACTCATAGCCAGATAATTCAATATAACACAAATAGCATATCAATGTTCGAACATATCAGGTGTATACAAATTAATATAAATATCTTAAAACATATCTGTATTAATTTGTAATGTGTAATGAGTTTAAAGTGTGTGTAAATCTGGGATACCTATATGTAGAGTTGTAATATAATAGTATAATGCAGTGGCGGCTCTTTAATGAGAGCAAGTGAGCAATTGCACCCCCTGGAATTATGAAACAAAACAAACCAAGCGGCGACTAAATGTGAAAGTATTTATTTATTATGTATATTATATATTCATAGTTATTGACGAGGAACGTGGCACGCTAACAACGTACATGCACCGATCGTTGTCACAGATATAATGAGCAAAGCCCAACTGTTGCTCCGTTAAGACATTAACATTACATTGAAGGTGGGGAGAACTGTATTTTGCCCTACTTTAATGTCGTATAATACATAGCGTCTGAGCAAGTGGTCCAGCCTGCTCACGGCCGTTGTAAAATGATTCCGTCTCTGCTTTAGAGAACAACGCGATTTCGCGGCTAACGTATGATGAAAAAATCGCAGTAAAAAATCTTAAACGGCCGATGTCTCAATTATGTTTAGAAAATAAACAAGAAAATTCAAAATGGATATTTATCAGAAAAATGACTGGATTTGTGGGTGTGAAATTAAAAATACTTTGTTTTGTTTTGCGTGTCTTTTGTTTGGTGGTGAACCGTCTTGGTCAAAGAACGGAATAAGGGACTTAATTCATCTTAGTACTAAAATTATTAAACATGAAAATTCCGAAGGGCATTTGAAAAATATATTTAGTCTAAGAATCTTTGGAAAAAATAACATTCAGAATGTTTTAGATTCAACAACACAATGAATAGGTAACAAAAAATAGGCATGTGTTAAATTTAATAATAAATTGCATTAGATTTTGTGGCGCGTTTGAACTGGCACTTCGGGGTCATGATGAACAGCAAAAGTCGAATAACAAGGGCATTTTTCGGAAATTGATAAATTTGACGGCAGAATTGGATAAATCGCTCAGAGATCACATCGAAGCAGCACCGGTTTATAAGAGATTATCAAAAACGATACAGAATGAGCTGCTTGATGCAATGTTGAACGTGTATCATGAACAAGTTGGCAGTGAAATTAAAGCAACCGACTTCATATCTGTGATAGCTGATGAAACCACAGATGTGTCCAATCAGTTTCAGTTGGTAGTTGTTTTAAGATATATTGTGAACGCGAGACCGGCCGAAAGATTTTGGAAATTTCTTCTGCCTGGTGGACATGTTGCTAATTCTTTATCTGCCGCCATCCTTAACGAAATTAGTTTGCTTGTTGATGACCAAGAAAAACTGATTGCACAGAGCTATGATGGGGCAGCAGTCATGAGTGGTGCTATTAACGGCGTGCAAAGACATGTTCAAGACCAGTATCCAAGGGCTAATTTTGTACATTGTTATGCACATCAGACAAATCTAATTATGTCACATGCTACATCGAGCAGTAGTAATTGCAGAATTTTTTTTGCCAATCTGACGGGATTATGTACATTTTTCTCCACTTCACCACAACGAGCTGCAAGATTGGAAGAATTCCTTCAGAGAAGAAGCTTACCTCGTTCTTCAAAAATAAGATGGAACTTCAATTCTAGGACAGTGAATACAATATATGAGCACCGAGAAGAAATAATTGAAGCTCTAGAACAAATCGCGGGAGAAGCTAGTTTACAATCTACCATTCATCAAGCTAGTGGCAATTTGCGAATTTTAGAGGAGGAAAATTTTATCTATTGGTTAACTTTCTTTCAAAAAATTATGCCACATGTGGACATATTGTTTAATCAATTACAAAATGTCAATACAGATGCATTAAAATCAAGAATAATTTAGATAATTTTGAACGCGCTATTGGAAAAATTCGAACCGAAATCGCTGACACAGATAATCAGTTGGTTAAACAAAATGACCCAGAACTGACTCCTCGACCATCAAAGCGGCGAAGAGTAACTGATGGTAGCCAAAAAAGGAGGGAAACTATTGAAGTGTGCGATATTATTTTGCTAGAAATAAAAACTAGATTTCGATATACAGGGCACTTAATATTAGCAAACTTAATTTCTTTTAAACTGTCTTCTCAAAAAAAATTCCGGAAGATTGCCTTGAAGAAGCAGTAAAATTTTATCCATGCCTCAATGAAAGCAGACTACGAACTAAATTAAGCGTTCTATATTCTAGAGAAGAATTTAGGCAAAATACAGAAGTCGTTGCTGTAGGTCTGCTAGGTCTTCTGCTGGATGGATTAAGCGACACCTTTAATGAAGTAGTTAAGCTTTTAAAAATTGTCATTACAATCCCAATGACAACGTCCGAAGCGGAACGCCAGTTTTCACGGCTGAAGAGAATAAAAACTTTCCGGAGAAATACAATGAAAGAAGAGAGATTAAATGCCCTTACTATGTTATCTTGTGAAAAAGAATATATAAATGATTTCCCAAACTTGAATGAAAAAGTGATAGAACTGTTCTGCAAGTCAAAGACACTTAAAATGGACTTCGTTTATCGTCAGATGCAATTAAACTGTGTAGTGTAATATTTACTATTCCCTCAAAACAAACTCTACAATGAACAGTACCTGTCTGGAACAGTACGACGGTGAAATTTATAAGGATTGGATAAGCGTTTTTGTATTACACTTTTTAATTTTGTAATTATGCACTCCCTATGTGAACCACCCCGAGCCTCAGAATGATATAAAGAAAGAATTTGGAATTTGAAAAATCTGACATGCGTCGAAAGAAATATTGTGATAAACGCGTGTATTGATTCTCAAACTAAGAAGTAATGATACGAGCGTGGATTGATAAATAAGGTCTCCAGCAACGCCATTGTGTGAGTAGTGAGAACAGAAACAAGTTCTAACCTACAAACGGTATTTTCTAGTACCTCGTCTTAGCTTGCAAGATTTCCCTGTGTATTGTCGTTGAGTAACAGTGTTATTTACGAGAGATATTTTGATGCGAAACATCTAATGGCGCGTCACACGGGTAAACTCGGCTATTGAATGCCATCACTGGATCACGGTACGACCGCTTATCAGCGCTGCCCTCTCTTTGCCATACCGCTGGCGCTCCCCTCTCTCTGCAGCGGTGCGTGTATATCGGTGAACGTTAAAACCTGTGTGTATGCTGTCGTCCACTCTCTCCACTATCCCTACAAGCTATAAACTAGGCGTTCGCCGCTTTTACGTGTGTGTGTGTTTCCATCGGTGCGTGCTGTAGTCGCTTTACTTGTGTACACGACATCGTAAGATTTAAATTTCAATCGAAGCGTCCTTTCGAGCATAACAAAGTATTTCCAACCGAATACGTTGCAACTTTTTTATTACAACAGTATCTAGTTACTCCCAGTCCCAAATCTATGCTCACCAGTGTAACTCTCAGTATAAAGAACATGATTAATTATTATATGTTAGAGAATTTCAAATACAATTAATAAGTATAATTAGCGGGGTTCATTCGAGTAACATCCTATCGGCGTGACATCCCACAAGCGAAAAACGCTCAACGTTATCTAGCGGTGACTGACAAAATAACGAGCGATCAAATAAATCCGGAGTGGAATTTCTAATATCAACATACATGAATACATATTTGTATATGTTAACATTTGATATTTAGTTGTCAACGCTGACATCTCACTTAACTTTAAATGTATTGCAGCGATTGTAAAATTAAATTATTCTTATAAACTCAAAATATTTCTTTACTTTACTTTATATTCCCTTCTTTAAATTACAATCAATTTAAATGTTTTACATCTGCCAGGCGTCCCATGACCGCTATTTTTTTTTATTAAGAACCGTCTGCTCCCAACATACTTTGCTCGCGACTAAACACTATTTGCAGTGGTATTGTCTGTCTATGTGCTAAGCTGTAGAAGTTTATAATGTTTAAAGAAAATTTAGTAGCCTGCTGAATGTGAGATAGGATCTGTAATTTGATTTTTGAGTGCGAGAAATTTGACAGCAGCGGAAGTTTAACTTCAGATTTGTGAAGTTAACGGTGATAATGCTATCAGTAACAGTAAAGTTCGAAAGTGGGCGAGGATGTTCAAGGGTGGGCGAGTTAATGTGCATGATGAGCCACGGCCTGGCCGACCTTCTTTGATTTCTGAAGAGTTGGTTTATGAAGTGGACAACAACATTTGAAAGGACCGACGATTCACGATTTCAAAGTTATCAATTGATTTTCCACGAGTTTCAAGGTCAATTTTGTACACCATTATTGTTTCAAAGAAACTGAAATATCGAACATTATATTGTCGGTGGGTTCTAAGACTGCTTTCTGAAGATCACAAAACAAAAAAATTGGGCTGTACTTTATCGTTTTTGGACCACTTCATCACAGGAGGCGAGACTTGGGTGTCCCACATGACTCATGAGTTCAAGCAAAACTAAATGGAATGCACTATAGGTCAAATAGCCACTTTTTCTTTGCTAAATTAATAACTTCTTCAAAACCATGGTATTCAAACTAAAACCTGTAGGAATTTACTATGTAAGAATAAATCTATTAAAAAATGCAACGTAACCCATTAACGACCAAAAATTAACCCTTTTGCAACCATTAATGCAAACATTATACGTAGTATTCATTTATTTATTTTAATTAAACTACAATATTCAGTAATTGCTTAAATCTAATTCGTTTTGTAAATTTAAATCAAATAGGTCCTCTTCAATTTCATTAATTTCATCGTCTTGGTTGCTAAGATGAATTTCTTCTATGGTTTCGCTGCAACATAACAGTTCAATTGCTTCAGGTGGAAGAGTAGAACGTTTCCGCTTTTGCAAGCGCCTATTTAAAAATTTTGTGGAAATTAATGGATCTGAAGTATCGACAGCTCTATTAAATACGTCTAGCAGGTTATTGGTACGATTGTTTCTGCGGGCGTGATGCAATCTATCGGCTTTGTATATCTTATGTCGCGATTCAGCTGCTTCTTCTGCTAAATAACCCATTGGAAGTGCTCCTTTTCTAATATTTTTTTTGAATGTATTAGTACTTTATGTACTGTGGAAGTCATTGGCGACCAAGGATATAGATTCTGAAAACATTTTGCTGTTTCAAAGCAATATGTTTCAAATTTACTTGAATTAATTGCAAACTGGCAGGATAAACAAATCAAAATGATTTTGAATCGATATATTAAATCTTTGTCGACATTAGTTATTTCAGAAAAAATAACATGCTCAGTAAAAGCTCGACGAGTAGTGTTTCCGTCATTTGTGGAATCGGAGCCACCTACTCTGGGCATGTCGCACGAAGTCCGAGCTTTTTCCAAAAAGCGTTTTGTATGTCTGTTTTTCTTTTTAAAATAATTAAATTATCATCTCCTCGTACCTGCCACTTTTGTAATTCGCATTTATAGCCTAAATGTAATACAAATTCAAAAAATCTAATCCAGCAATGAAGGGGACTAATTCCAAACTTTAAGTTTTCATCTTTTGCCCGGAATATTTCACTTTTGTAATTAAATGTGTTCATAAAGTCCTTCGGCGTAGCAGCACAAATGGGACAAGCCTGGTTTGATCTAGTTCCAGTTATAATGTTTAAAACTTTTCCATCAATGAGTGTTAAAAATAATTTAAATGATACTTCAACAAATTTTCCATCACCAATTGATATTCTTACGCTTGCCAGAGCGTCAATTTATTTTTTTAAATCCAGGTCTTCCTTTAAAACAACTTGTTTTGTCCCCTGTATGTACTGCAATTTTATGGGCCGACAAAATCTTACAGACTGTGGTGTGCGGTTGTTCCAAATTGGCGTTCCGGATAAGAGCAGTAACCTTAAGGGAATAACTGTAGTAGCTAAAAGAGAGACATCACAGCTATTTGACGAACCTGCCTCATTAAAAGTTTGTTTATATTGCGACTGACCAGTGCTGCTATCAAATCCATAGCTTAATATTAATACCGATCCCAAAAAATTCGTCTTCTCCGCTTCCATTACAGTTTCAAAAACTTCTTTTTGGAGGTCAACAATTCTTTCAGCCGTATGCAGTAAAATAGATTGTAACGAAACTTTGGCAAGGGTCTCATTGG
Organism: Melolontha melolontha; assembly: GCA_935421215.2. NCBI lineage: Eukaryota > Metazoa > Arthropoda > Insecta > Coleoptera > Scarabaeidae > Melolontha > Melolontha melolontha. The sequence continues at coordinate 102,855,627 of OW285240.1, read as the reverse complement.
CTATTATACCCTGAGGTCGACATTTCAACTTTGCAGCTGTAATTTTTCTATAATGTGGATATATATCGCAATTACGTAATTTGTTTTCGTGGCGTATTGCATTATATTGTTCTTTGGAAAAATGATATTCAAGAAGAAAAGCTAAAGCCTCATCCGCAGATAGTGGAATTGGCTTTTGGAGATCTTGATAGCAAACCTTACGCATTTTTTATGGTCTTGCTGGGCTTTCAATACTTTGTTTTAGCACTGCAGCTAAATCAGCATCACCGTGCTTACGAGCTGATATTGCTGCTGCACGAACGAGAAGATTTGTATCAGCTTTCTCATTTGAAAGGTCTGCAGCTTCTTTTCTTTTCCCAAATTCTGATTTGCGTTGAATGGCACACGTGGACGACCAACAACTTTTTCGGTGCAATTCACCACAAAATTTAAATCTGAATTTAACCACGCATGATTTTGATCCTTAAACACATGCATCCTTCTGTGACATTATTCCCACTTTTGAGCCAACTTTACGCAAAAAATGTAATGTTTGCTTTATATGTTTCTCCATTTTATCCGAAATCGTAATAGCTTCAATTCTTTCAACTATATGTTTGAAAAGGGCATCAAACTTTTCTTTTTTTATGCATTTATTTCGCCATATTTCTAACAGTTCAATTTTATTAAAACAAAGGTTATCTGAAAAAAAGAGGCATTACTCGTAAAACGCAAAAAATAGCAGCCTGAAATTAATTGCAAATAACTCATTAAATATTGCTTAATCTATGTTTTCAATTTCAAAGAGGTCAAATTGGGTCAAAATTTTGTATGGCTTACAGAAGATCAAACATTTGGAGAAATTGCACCATTTTAAGGTTATGTACTCTGATGGGTAATTTTCAAGTATACCGACGTAAACATAAAGCAGTATTAATGACACACATTTATACTTACTTGTCTCTTTATTTTGCATTTAACAGAAATTAATTATCGTCAACACAATTCGAGAAACACACACTGATCTCGCTAGCACATTTGTAAAAATATTACTTCGAATGACTTTGACATATATATAACGGTGCTTTATATTTAGCACAAACAAAAATTAGGTATATTTGTTTTGAATGGTTTCCTAGTAGAAAACAACAACAACGAAAGTAAAACTGAACTTTGATTTTTTCACTTTTGCACAGAAAAAGCGGCGGTTTGACCTAATGTGGAATGGCGACACAGATCGTTGTCAACCAGAGTGAAAGTCAAACAGACACTTTCACTACGAAAGATTATGGCAACTGTATTTTGGGACAGGAAAGGAATTTTGTTAGAGTTTTATGCCGAGGCACAAAAATTGATTCTAATACGTATTGTGAGATGTTGAAAAAACTCAGGTATGCCGTACAAAACAAGCGGCGTAACTTACTGTCTTTTGGTGTGGTCTTGCTCCATGACAATGTTTTTGCACACACACAAAGTCTAATCAGATTTTTGGAATTAAAACAACTAGAACATCCACCTTACAGTCCAGACGTTGCAACCAGTGATTTTCACTTGCTTCGGCACTTAAAGATTGCTTCGACGATGGCGAAGAAGATATGTTATATACGTTGGTAGTACAATAGATTTGCTTAATTTTGAGACTGATTTAATTATTTTACCTCTTCTTATTCTTATTTTATATAGTAGGAGACCTCCGCCCTCGAATAATAATAAATGGCTTTGTGATCTAATAATCTGCCTACTTGTATAATCTAAACTAAATATTTAAGGTTAACTGTTAGAGAATAGAACCTTCCTTTATCCTTTCTGTGTGGTTTTCCTTCTTTCCAATGCCCAACTTCTTGTGTTTTACTGTTAGTTATCCTCATACCTACTTATATTGGCAATAAGATTGCATTAATATATCACTGAGGCATGTGGGTATCAATCTCGACGTTAGTTATAGAAAAACATGACTTTCCATGTACTGATTGTGGATCATATCGTATATTTAAAGTTCAGTGAATAATAAAGTTACAGCCGAGTTTAACATTTCGACATATCTGATTAAAAAAAACCTTGTGAAAAGCTCAATTTCAAATTGCACATTTTAAAACTCAAATTAATTGTTGATATTTGACATGGGTTCAACGTGCGTATATCTAAGCCGTAAAAGATCTTTATTGCAAGCGGTTGAGGTCTAGTTTTAATGCCAATATATTGCAGTTAGAAATTTCAGTTTTAGACGGCATAACCCTTCCGAATTGGCCGGATAACGCATCTACCGGCGTAATTGGTTTAAGTTTTTACGGCCCCCGGTCGCTTCTAAATCCGCAGAAGTGTTAGTATGGCAGGGATCTATCTAACATGGGAAACTCTCCTATCAGATTGTGAAGTAAACGGCGGAAACGGCGGATGAATAAATGGGAAATATACGACCGATGTTAGATGGATGTTAGTGACTATCCGGTACATAAATTAAAGTAATATATCTCGGGGCGACGTCAAAATTTAATAAAGTCATTCATCTCTGTACGCAACTTTGCGAACTATAGATTTCTCTCGTTAAAGCAAAAATTTGGTTACTGCTTAAGGAGGCCTTAATTTATTGTCGGTTTCCGCGCTTATATTCAAACATTGAAATATGTAAATTGGAAAATGATGTCATGTAATTAATAATTTTCGTAAAATATGTAATTAGAAAAATGCAAAAACCAATTTGAAACAATGTAAATATTACTTTCTACATTTTACGACGCTAATTATTCGAATTTTTTTAATAGAAAAAAATCGCTCTTAAGCAGGATTCGAACCCACGTACATGGTTTACCGGACCATCAAACCACTAAACTATTAAGGACTGTGGGGCAAGGTGTCAAGATGATAAATGTTTTGGATTCCAGACTCAAAAAAATCTTATGGAATATGCCAAAAAAGTATATTTTATTATATTTATCTTAAGTAATGAGATACTAATAAGTAATATTAATTAATCCACAAAGAAATTAAAAAATTCGAGTTTTGTAAGAATTCCTTTAAAGATAAAGTTAATGAATTTCGAATGTAATATCAATACATACATATATAAAATTCCAGTTTTTTTTTCTGTTGTTATGTAAGTTCTTGCCTAGCATAATATTGAATATCTATAATATTCATGAAAAATGTGTATATTGCATGTGACATGTAACGCTAATTTAATTAATTGTGTATAATTTAATTACAAGGTGATCATTTATTACGTTGAAGTCTACATGAATATTTCCACAATTACGCTAATCGATGAGCAAGAGTATATGACTAGGTATTTATTAGAATTAAGGCAACCGAACGAAATATTTTTATAAATATGCTGGAACCATTCTTTACTTAATAGAATTTTTTTAGATTTGAAGCTTACTATTATTTTTAGATATACTTATTACGAATAATAATAAAAAAACATTTAATAATATTTTATAACCAGTCATACTATATTCTTTAATCAGTTTGTGTGATTAAATAAACATTCAATATATAGGAGTTATGTTTTTATATATATATATATATATATATATATATATATATATATATATTGATATAAATACCAAGAATTATAATTTATTAATGAAATATGATTAAAACAAATTAAGGATTGGTTTTAAATTTTCTATAAATTATAATAAAAAGTATTGTGTTACCTACCTTATTATTGAGCTTAATTTGGTAGTAGAATGTAAGATGTCGCTCTTATAATATTATCTGGGCAAGTTTATTATAAATAAGTATTATTTTATTATAATATATTAATACAATTGGGCGCCAGTTCGTATTTTTATCTACAAACAATATTTTATGTATATTTTCGGCTGCTTAGCAGCAGAATGAGATCTTTCTCACAGCAGCCGGTCCTTCAATTCATTAAAGAAGTAAAAATCAAATCTCATTTATGTGACATTCATGTGAATTTTAGTGAAAAGTATTAACATCATATGTATAAGTAACTTAGTAAAATAGACAATAAATAAAAGTATAATTGTAGTTTGTGTTAAATCCAATTTAATGATTACTTTAGTGAGATATTCAATCCTATTAAAATTACATATATGAATCAGCTGTAAGTGATGCGTAGATCACGTGACATAATTGATTTATATACACTCTGTTCGTTTTCAGTTTGCAGTCACATGATCAATTTTCATTTATTTTTAGTAGTATGAATCTAGTCGGTACTTTTGAGTCAAAAGAGGTTTAAGTATTTTATAAATATAAAATTGTTATTTCAATACATAATGTTTTCTATTTATTTTCTAAATGTTTTTCCTGTTTAATCAATCGATGTTATTGACCAATGTAATGGTAATTAAATTGGAACGATGCCGTATGACATAACCTAAAATTTTTGAAGTATAAACACAGTAACTTTGGAAGTTTTAAATCTCAAATACGCATATAAAATAATATTCTTTAAAGAAGACAAAGGTACATGTAGAAAATGCAGCTTTTCATGTATTGTAAACAGATGCTTCACTTATAGCATTAATCGCATTAAATAAATTTGGAATAAGAAATAATCTGGAAATTGCAGAAATCATACGAGAAGAAATTCACTAACATAAATGAATTACAAAGCAATCCAATATAACCAAAAAGTAGAACAGAAAGGTTGGGAAATAAGAAAATAGGAAGCTAAATTTTGATTGTTTCATATGTATAATCAAATTTTTTGCATTAGAAATTAAATAAATAAAAGCTCACCTTGATTATATTGGTATTATTATTTCCAAGAAAATGGTTAATAATAATTACACGAATAATTCATTTGTTTACAAAAACTATAGAGAACTATTAGTATTATGTATAAATTAATTATACAGTTCAATTATTACATTGCTACGCTAAGTAAAACCATTGAAGATATAACTTCATTTGGAATCAGTATGTTAAAAAATTATCATAACTGTTGTTAAACTTGCTCATATAAAAACTATTCAACTTAATAAAATGCAGATACTTTAATCAATACAATAAATACAAAATAGTGAAATTGTATTATTCTATTCTAGTGTTAACAGATATGGATGTGACTGCACAAGTGAGCGCTGATATTTTTTAATGTTATTCTGCATAAGACTATTAAAACCTGATTTTAAAATGCCATACAGCATACTAAACTCAATGAACAACAGTAGTGCAGTATGTGACAAAAGCTATTTTCTTTATCTTCGCAATTTATGTTGGTTGTATCTGCAAACTCTTGAGTTGTTCATATATTAACTGAGCATATTAGAAAATAGAAGTATGTAGAAATAGCAAATAATTCATCTAATTCATAATCGGTCTAATAAGAAATATTTATTTGAATAAAACATATTTACATGGAAGCTTAAATATATAATCTTTCTAATACAATCATAAAAACACTATCATAGACAGAAAATAATGTTGTCTTGTACTAACATAAAATATGATACCTTTAGTTGCAATTACATATATTAATCTGAATCAGAGTCTGATTCTGTACTTGATTCTGTAACATTGATTATTACTGGATCTATATCCAAGTCTACCAAGCAGTTTTCTCTTTCATACCATTGTTTTATTAAATTATCAGTATGCCTTATGCAGTTACTCCATGTATTACTATCACATGTATGTAATGCCTCCTTCCACATTTCTTTCACCTTTTCGTAGGTGTAACCAGCCCTACCGATGTGCACATTGTAATATGTTTTTGCTTTTGCCCAAATTAGCTCAATAGCATTGAAGTCACAGTGGTATGGTGGCAGTCTAAGAATTTCATGTCCTGCATTTCTTAACAGTTCATCAATTTCATAAACTTTCTCTTTACGGTTTCGATCCTTTGGAAAATATCCATGTTTCATCTAAAAAGACAACTTGACGCAAACCAGAATTTGTATTCTCAATGTACTTCCTTAAAAATACACTTCGCATTACACTAACATCAGTTTTTCCATTAATGCTCTTCTATTATCATCTTTTTTATATTTGAAACCGATATGTTTGAGTAAAATGGAAAGAGATGTTTTTCCTATTTGCACCATTTGTTTAGTTTCCAGTTCAGTCTTCAATGTTTTCAATGTAACATGTTTTTCTAAAAAAGTATATCGTTAAAAAATAAATCATTTATGAAAATAAAATTGCTTAGAATACTTTGATGAAACATGTCGTATAAAGTATTTCGGACTTCCATTTTCAAGCTTTCTGGCAAATCTTTGGTTTTTGGTTTACGTCGGGGTATTTGTTTTCCAGGTGATGATGTCCCACGTTTCTTGATATTGTAAACGGTTCGGACAGAGATCTTAAGAGCACTTGCTACTCTCTAAAAATATTTTTCCTCATTAATCTAAAGATATTAATTTGGTGTTATCTTACCTCATAAACTGAATCAACAGACAATAATGGACCTCTATTATATTTCTCTTCTTCAAAATAATGAAGAAGGTTGGCAACTAGATTTTGTGCCTGTGAATCTAGACGTTTAGCTGGCATATTCTACAACAAAAAGAACACAAACATGAAATTTTATATCACTTCATATTATGAAAATTACATTTTGCGATATGCATATCAATTTATCAAAAAATGTAATTTGTCAGTGTCAAAGTAAAATAATTTAATTAAGAAATATTACGTTAAATACTTACGATTAATTACTCGAAACTGACTATTATTGTTGCAAGAAGAACAGATAAATAAGAAATCTTAAAATATCAACGGAAAAATACAAACAAGCACTAAACATAACCTGTATATGTCGATAAATACGTATTTTCTCTTTTGACTAAAACAGTTGTCGGTATCTCATATTATACAAGACATGCTAATATTATTTTTCTTTGTCTTTGCTACGAAGAAATTTCAAAGACGTATGTCTTGTATCAAATGACATACGTTTCAATTCTGAATATTTGTAGCTCAATATATCTGAAAAACAAAGTATATAGATTCTGTGTCTGAGATAGTATGACATAGTTAGTCATGTGACTGCAAACTGAAAACGGACAAAGTGTATTTGTGTGCATCGGTAACAAACATGTTATTTATAATAAATGCAAACAAAATTTTAAAACTAAGTGATATTATCGGATGATTGATAGTTTAAAATTCTAATTAATTTGAGAAGACCATTCAGTTTCAAGGTATGTTGTACTTATTAATATACCTAACTAATTTTAAATCTAGTTTAATTATACAAATTGTTAGGCTATGTTTTACGAAAGTAATATGGATGTTCTCGGAGAAACGGGAATCGATGAATACCTGGTTGAAATTGGAAGCAGGAGGTGTTTCATGTAGCGGGTATTGAAGGTGACGTTAACAGTTTTTAGCAGTTTTATACCATATATTCCCACAACGCTCGATGAATTTCTTATTAAGATGATGTATACACACTTTTGTCTTTTTGTCTTTTTGTATTAAGAATATTTTTGGGTAAGGAAATAACAGTTTTTAATGTTTAAATAATATTTTAAGTTTACGATAAAATTTTACGTAGCTTTATTTTACAACAACCCAAACGACGCTCTTTTCTGTTGTTTTTTATTCCTTAGCCTCCATACGATTTATTTTCACTTGATATAGTTATTTAACTTCCGTAATTATCGCATCGATTGATTTTATATCCAATATTTAATTGACATTATTATAAAAATAAAATTAGTAATTATACAATTATAATTACATATTTTTGAAATGTTTATCATATAAATCATATCATATAAATGGAGTTAATAATAAATGATTTTCGAGGTAAACTAATTCAAATTCAAAAAATATACGGGTTGATAAAATAGATTTCCATATGATTTTATTAATCAAGTTAATTATTTTCGGAATAATGAATAATTTAATGACCTTTGATTGTGAAAAATGATAAACAAATATTAAAAATTCTTTCAAATAAATTTTCTAATTAAATGCGCGGTATTAACTTGTTTAATAATTTACGTTGGTCTTTTTTTCTTCTAGTTTCTGATAAAGTAGAACCACTACAATATATATATATATATATATATATATATATATATATATATATATATATAGATAATTATTTCTTGACCTTTGTATGTTATAGTAGATTAAAAATTAAATCTCACATGTTTTGACACATAGTGTCTTTATCAAAGAAATTTAAAATATAAATGACAGTATATCAATGTCAAACTTATAGATCTGTAGTTGTCATGGATAAAATTAAAATATTCAAAGATACATTAAAGTTTAATAATAATAATTCATGGTTCAGAATACTAACCAGCAAAACGTCAATTACAGGGGATTGGCAAGGCATGAGTTATTATTATGTCTGCGCCCATGGAGCGACTTAAAGTTTTAAGCGACTTGAACGAGAAGGAAAACCCCAAAAACCTGCTCGGACAGCCCAGTCAGGGATCTAAACACGAAACTGCCTGCATGATATATTGAAATTTATTACAACTCATATATTTCTGTACAATGTTCACACCTTTATCCGCATCAGTTAATCAATACATAGGAATTCGAGGAAAAGTGTGATATCCAGAACGTAACATTATACCCAAAAAATTTAAAAGATCTGATCTATCAAATATAAAATCGTGGCGATTGTTATCACGAGCATACATCAAATAAACTACAATTATCATGTTTCACACAGCGTTATAAAGAAAAATATGTCTAATGTTCAAACACATACGTTGAATGCGATAACCTATTAGAATTAATTTAGATAATTTTTTTTTAGTATATCATGTTTTAAAATCGCCAATTACTTTAGAGTCACTCTTTTAGGTGAAATCACTTTTTCTTTCTCTCTAAAACGAGTGGTAGGTATATTTTCATTTTTGTTATGATAAATTAGCTTAGGATATCACGAAATAAATATTTATTATTTCTTTAAACCCTAAAAAACATACGTTGTGTAAATTTCTTCAAATCGTCAAATATCATTGTAGTCTCTATTTACTTGAAAATAATGGTCTCATACCTGTTTGAGTTGATAACCCACAATACACACTAGACTAGTACAATGTATATATGAAAGTCTACTTTCAGATAAATCAGTGGTCACATGCAATAGAGGAATAAGTCAAAATAGGTTCTTTTACAGGAAGCTTAAATTAGTGTTTATTTAATTTGTATTTTCTTCTAATGACATTTTGTATATAATTTTAGTTGCTGTTTGTATACAGGGTATCTTTCGGTAAAAAGAGAATTTTTAACAGAAAAGTAGTAATTTAAAATTCATTATTATATTTTAACTTATTCCCTTTGTGCAAGTTTTTTGAAATTGTAGTTTTGCAATAAAGGCATATGTCTGCTTATATTTGTCTTGTAAAAGTGTTATTAATTCCTATTAACTATTATACATTTAAAAGAAATAAGTAAACTTGTATGAATTATTTGCTTTTTGACAATGTAAATAAAATAGACGTGTACAGTTCTGTGCAATAAAATTGACTACAACAAATTTGTTATACATTAGAGTATACCGGGTATGACATTTGTCATTTTTTATTTTGAAGTTATCTGTCAAAAATAAATTACTTTAAACTGCGTTTAATCAAAATTCCGCGCCTTTTAAATAAGCATGAAAAAATGAAATTTTTTTGTAAAATAGAAGAGGGTAGGTGTCTTAAGCAAGTAGCTTTAGAAATGAAAGTAAGTTTTAAAACAGTCTTTAGAATTTAAAAAACACTGGGACCAAGATATGACCACTAAAAGAAAAGCAGGATCTGCTCGCCCTAGAGTCTCTACAAATGAAGAAGACGCGGCCCTTGTCGACTATTTAAGACAAAATTCATTTGGTTCTGCTCGAGTTGCTAAAATTATTACAAATTTTTATGGTTCTAGATCAACGGCATGCAGAAGAATTAAATTATCCGTACATTTAAAATAGAGTGGCAGCCAAGAAACAAATATTAACTGAAGAAAATAAACAATCCCGTGTTATATTTTCATTAATTCATTATAGGAATTTACAATTTTGGAAAATTTTTTTTTAAGTCGACATACGTTGGCAAGATTAGAGAGCGTGTGAGCAATGTATGGGGATGGATCAATTATAATGAAATGGGTATATGTTGGAAAATCGATGGATGTTTGAATGCTGAAAATTACTTGTGGATACTGGATAATGTGATGCTTCGGTAGTACAATTGTATCCGAACAATAATTTCATTTTTCAGCCAGTTCACGCTGCGTTTGTCGCACGTGAATGATTTCAAAATAAAAATATTGAAGTACATATTACCTTGATCTATAGGTAGCCCTGATATAAATCCTATTGAAAATCTTTGGGGAAAACTGACAAAATTAATATACAAAAGAAATTTTCGTGTGCAAAATTCAGAGAATTTATGGAATATAATTCAAAATGTTTAGAAAGAACTAGCTGAAGATGAGAATTATGTTAAACAGTTAATTTGTTCGGTTCCAAATATATTAAATTCGATAATTGAACGCATTGGCAGTATGACGAACTATTAAATATGTTTCTCTTCATTTTTATTTATTTTATTGATTTGTTCAGATTTGGTTTACCTCATCTTATAATTTCATAGTAGTTAGCATAAGTTTTGTATTTTCAATAAAAGTTTCCAATTTAAGGATCTTTCAATTAAAAGTATTGATAATAATAACTCCTTAATAATACTATCTTATACTATCATTTATTAATATTTGCATTTTGTTGGTATGCTGAAAGTTGAAAAAATTACCGATTACTACTAAAATACTCAATCATATCGCAAAACTATGCATGACATTTGTCATTCACGTAATCTAAAAATATCTGTCAGTTAAATTATACCTTTGTTGATAAAAGTTGCTAAGAAGCGACTTACACAACTAAAATATTACAAAAATTAATCATAAGTCTTGTTGTCAATTTTATTCTACATATTTTGAAAAAATCTCTATTGCAAACGAAATATATAAACAATACACAAGTTTTATAGTGGAACGTACCAGTATCATCAGTGTAAAATGTAATTATTTCAAAAATCTAAAATGCAGTAGCTCACATTCTTCATTAACTTTCTTCTTTTGTAAAAATTTCTTATATAAATCAGAAAAAATAAAAAAAGTCAGTCTGGGCCATAACTTTTACAATAAAGTTATTAGGTTTACTTTTCTATGATCGCATGATCAGAATCGCACTCTATATGTGTATGCCCCGGAGTCAGGCACTTATGGTCTATTGTCTCAAAAGTTGGATGATTTTCTAAAATATACATTTACGGCCCCTACAAACTCAGACAGTTTGACAAATAATAAATGTTGGCTTTGTAACATGTTCTTAATATTGAAGTTTATAAAATGTCACCTAATAGATAGAAAGTCAGTGGCGTATAAAATAAAAAAATTGAAAAATGTGAAAATTCAAATACCAATAACGTTTTTGCAACAATATATACATTTTTAAAATTAAAATGCATTCCAGTTTATTTTTCTTGATCAAATCTGTATTTTTCAAGATGGAAGCTCTCAAAAGCCACGGCAAGATGAAAATATTAAATCTGTAAAAGCAAAACAAGTAGGTGACAAAAGGTATTAATTATTTAAAAAGTATTAGCATGGGTAATATATCATTAACTTTTATCGTGCTTTTATCAACACTTATTTCATTTGCGATATGCCCAATGCTTGTGCCATCCTGTAGCTTAGTTCTAATTATCGACTTTTGCAGTTCGTTTAATTGAGGCGTTTTAAAAATTGTGTACGCTTCTGACTTACAATAAACTGACACTAACATAACAATACCGGATAAAAGTCAAATTTACAACTCACGAATTTTTTTAATTTGACAGGATATGCCAAAAGTCGGTGTCTGCGTTTGTAGCGGCCGCAGCTGGTACATAAACATCGCAATTACAGTTGTATTTCTGTTTTGACAACCACATATGTCAGAGTAAAATATGACATTTCTCACAGCGGAAGGCAAATGAATTAATTTTTCATAACGGGTGTTCAGAAACATTCGAAGTCAAGTGGGCTCTGAACAAAAAATCGTATATCTTTACTTAAGTATAGCAAACGCCAATTAAGTTGGCGCGAGGAGGGGTAAGTTCGCACAGGATTAAAAGTAGTGCAGAGATTTGTATTTGGTTTTACATCAAATGTCAGATAATTCTAACCTCTGAGCGTGTATCACTTTATGATCCCCTAGCAAAGACATTATGTCCGTCAAACGTCAATGACAAATGTATTCGGACAATTACTTGAGTAGTGGGGGTGGACGTTTTTAAAAATAGCTTCTGCGCACCCCCTCCTCGCGCCAACTTAATTGGCGCTTGCTATATCTGATTTGTAATAATTATTAAATGTCAACTGTTGTCTGTCAAAAATTGTCAGAATCTAATATCGAAGATACTAATTTGATAACCTATAAAATTGTATTAAGTAAATGTATCAATCTATCTCATACATGACTTCATATTTTCAAGGCTACTTTGACTTCGAATATTTCTGAACACCCGTTATATGTATGAAGAGATGTCTATATCCTCTCTTGGCAATAGATTCATCCCACATGTAATGAGTTGACTGTCCAATAGTACAATTGTATACCGAAAACTGCCTTTTATAAAATACATTTCCAGATATGAGCATTGGCGTCGGGAGAACTTGCTGTAAGTCGAAAATAAAAACTTTTATATTTGGTGTCCTTAAGGAAATCTCTTTATCATCCTTTTTCTTTTCGTACGGTTGATCTAGTTCTTCATGGTGTTTTTTTAATTCTTCCTCAGCGTCTGCTCGGATTACTAAATCGAAAGATTTTTTGTGATAATAAAGTGATAAAACTATACAGATGTTCGCTAAAGTGAGGTTAAGTACATATGTATATAAACGAAACTAAAACTAAATTTTGCTATATGGGTGTAAGTATATTATGCGTTTCTAAAGCAGTTAACTATCATTTTATTGTAAGGGTATAAGTATACTAAGATCACTGAAGATTTCTGCTCTATTTTTTTTGACATAAAAAGAAAATTTTGTTAAAAAGGTATATGGACAAATATAGCCTTTTAGTGCAAGATGTATTGCAGAGTTTGCATAGTATGTATACTTAATATAACGAGCATCAAAAATTGGAAACCCTAAAAAATAATTTTAATATAATATTAATTTTTTCCCATTAATAAATACTATACAATATCACACACTAAATATACTTATTTGCTCTTGCTGGATTATGTTTAATGCGTTTGTGAATCTAAATACACAAAAAAAATTATTTGGAAATATGTCGACTTATATATACCCCTATTGCATGGGACTACAAAAATTAGAAAGACCACACAGTAATCTTACTTATATTTAATAAAAACGAATAGGTAATATAAATTTTTTATAAGAACATCTTTTTCGACTGATACATTTTAATTAAAAAGAAAATGTTTCATTTATTTTGGTATCGCTTTAAATATTCGTACTAAATATATTAAAGCGGGAACGACGTCAATTTTTTTTCTTTAATTAAATAAGAAATTTTGATACAAGTTTAACCCGCGTACCATTTTTTTAGAATTATAATTTGGCCTCGGTTTTATTAAATTTCATTTACCATCAAGGAATAAAAGCGGAGTCGCTACTTTGCTGCAGCGATTCATTTGAAAAATACAAACGGACGATTGTTCGCATTTTTGTCTGACATCTTTTAATACAATCTCCAAGATGTTTTAATTAAAGAAAAACGCGACCGTAACGAAACCTCAATTACAAACTTAAGCTGAAAGGTCATGGTAGTAAAAAGAAAACTATAATTTTTCCTGATCCTTCTTGACAGTGTGACGCGAAATATTTTTAATTAAGATAAGATTAAAATAGGATTAATTATGCAGGACTTGGTGATAGCTTTAGAAAGAGGTTTCACTTAAATAAGATATTTTTGGAATAATAAAATGATCATAATTATTTCTATTTGTAATAATTTTACACAAAAGTGGTTTTCTAAAATTAAGAATTATATTAGGTCTTATAAATTCAAGTTTAAGGAAAAATATTTGATGATTTAATATCATCTCCAATTAATTTGACTGACACCAACACAAAGACTCGATAATTAAAATGCCAATGATATAACAAAAATATTAAAATCTGAATCGGTAGAGCGGGAGTAACTATAGGAACCTTTAGTTAAGTTAAAAAAGAAATCCTGCAATATTGAAAACTGTAAAAATCACTAAACTATTTTCTTATAATAATAAATCAGTTAAGTTTAATGACACTTATTTTAATGCTGCCAGATTTTTTGTGATCTTGAAAATGGTAATTAATTGAGTAAATGTTTTTGTAGATAAATAAAGTGTTATATACACAGGGTGAGTCGTGAGGAATCGACCAAACTCAAGGAGTGTATTCTACTGGTGAAAGTAATGTAAAAAAAACTCAAATGTTGTTATCCGATTTTTATTTGTTTTCGAGTTATAGCGTAATTAAAAATGTAGATTTAGTATACCATGTTTATGTATGTATTCGTAAAAACAGTGAAACCCCGGTAGCAATTCATTATAGGGAAGTCTTCCTAGCTGAAGCGCTACTTATTCGTGGTTTTCCGAACTAGCGGTAGTGACATTGAAAATAGTCGAGAAATAGTGTAGAGTGGTTTGTATGCCTAATGCGTCTAATGTCACTACCTCTAGTTCATCGTTGATATAGTGAGGGCGCTGACATCATAAAAAATGTTACCTATACCTTGGAATAAATTATAACATTGTGTTCGGGTATTGTGACATTGACTTGACGTTTGTACGACTATAGTGTAACAAACTAAAATGCCACACACTTATTCTAATTTAGAATATGCCAATATGGTGTTTGTTTATGGATTTTGTGATGGGAATGCTATAGCTGCTGCTAATGAATATCGTCAACGGTTTTCACATCACAGACATCCTAATAAAACTGTATTTATTAGTGTATTCAACACATTGTGCGCAACCGGAAAGCTTCCCAGTGTAAACATAATATCTGAACGAGGCAGTCGGCAACAATTACAAGGAGTAGAAGATATTCTGGATGTAGTAGAAGAAGACGCAACTACCAGCTCACGGAGAATTAGTATTCAATTGGGCATTCCACAAACAAGGGTGATAAAAACACTCCACGAGCATGGCTTACGTCCGTACCATGTACAGAGAGTACAGCACCTACAACGAGATGATAATCGTAGACGTATGGAATTTTGTCGATGGATAAATGATGATCGTCGTTTTGTATCGCGTATACTGTTTACGGATGAAGCGACATTCACCCGTGACGGTATTAATAATTGTCATAACCAGCATGTATGGTTAGACGAAAATCCACACGCAACAGTCGAAAGTAACTTGCAACATAAATTTTCGGTAAACGTGTGGTGTGGTATGATCGATGGTTTTTTAATTGGTCCTTACATTTTTGAGAATCGCCTCACGGGGGACACCTATTTACATTTTTTAGAAAATGAACTGCACGGACTGCTAGAGGATGTTCTCATAAACATCAGAATCCAAATCTTCTACCAGCACGATGGAGCGCCTGCACATTACGCTCGTGCAGACAGGCAACATTTGGCTGAAAGGTTTCCAAGGAGTTGGATTGGACGTGGTAGTCACATTGGTTGGCGTCCTAGGTCTCCAGACCTCACGCCACTCGGTTATTGTTTATGGGGTTGGTTAAAAAATGAAGTGTATCAAGTAAAAGAGGACACTCGTGATGCACTAATTCAGCGGATTATGAATGCTGCTGACAATATCAAACATCAACCTGACGCAATCAGGAACGCAACCAGCGCCCTTGGTAGACGATGTAAAAAATGTTTTGAAATGAATAGTGGTATTTTTGAAAATATATTATAAAGAACGATAATACCAATATAATACAAAAACTTCAATATCTGAAATTTTGTTTATTTTTAACTACGCTATAACTCGAAAACAAATAAAAATCGGATAGCAATATTTGAGTTTTTTTACATTACTTTCACCTGTAGAATACACTCTTACAGTTTGGTCGATTCCTCACGACTCACCCTGTATATATACAGGGTGTCCAGAAACTCTCCTGACAAACGAAGACCGGAATTCCTCTGATAATTTTAAGACAATTAAACCCAAATTCACCTAGTCCGAAAATGCTTCCTAAGGGAGCTTAGGAAGCATTTGGTATGCAACTGGTATGCTTATTTATCCTCCAGAGATGAATCGATTCCATCAATTGCGAATTTCTAGTACCGGTCATAGGCGTCCGTTTTGGGTAGGTCAACGGTTATTTTAAGGCATAACTTTTTTGTCTTTAACTTTTAAGCATTTGTGACACTAGATTATTAAATTTTCAGGTATTCCAGTACTAAAATGTACTCTTACTTTAAGTCGTTAGAATACACCGTTTTCTAGAAAAATCGATTTGTAAATTTTTCGTTTTTTCTTCATTAAAGTTCAATTTATTATGTACCTACTTATTTTTAGCGACGAAGTTGGCTTGGACTATCAAGGCATGGATGAAAATTAATTTAATAAATTAAAAACAAATTATTTATTACAATGGAACGAAACCTACAAAAAAAGAACAAGTATCAAAGGTAGATTGTTACAAAAGTTGCTCGATGTGATGACCATTAGTCTCTATGCATAAGTTTACCCTTTTGCTTAGAGAACGCCGAATTCTTGCAAAAATTCCAAAGTTATTTCTAAATTCGTTGCAAGCATCTTGTATCCTTAGCCAGAGTTGTGCGTGATTTTGTATCGGAACGGAATAAACAAATGCTTTTATGTATCCCCAAACACAATAATCGCAAGGATTCAAATCCGGCGACCTTGCTGGCCAAGCAACTGGACCGCCTCTTCCAATCCAATGGTCTTCGTAGTTATTATCTAGAAAGTCTCGTACATTCCTGCTAAAGTGGGTCGGACAGCCGTCCTGTAGAAACCATAAGTTTTGCCGAATATTTAAACACACCTCATCTAACAAAGCAGGTAAAATATTTTGCAGGAAATGTAAGTAATCAGCACCATTTAAACGAGCAGGTAATTCCACAGGTCCAAGTAGATAATCGTCAACTACTCCTATCCAGACGTTTATGCTAAACCTATGCTGATGCTTAAATTCTTGAACAACGTGGGGATTGTCACCAACGTACGAAAAATAATGTGCATTATGTACATTAAAAATTCCATTTTTTGAGAATGTAGCTTCGTCACCAAACAAAATGTTCTTGAAGAAATCTTCATCTTGATTTTTCTGATTTTGTAACCATCTAGCGAATTCTACGCGAGCAGGAAAATCTCCTTCTAGCAGTGCTTGCACCTTTGTAAAATGAAAAGGATATAAATTTTCTTTGTGTAAGATATTTCCTACGGAAGATTTTGAAATTGTGGGGTACATGGCAGATAGTCTTCGAACGCTAATTTCTGGATTTTCCTCAACTTCCATTAAAATAACATCTTCATGTTCTGCTGTTACATCATTATGTCTCCCTGTTTCATTATTTTTTGGGACCACTGAACCTGTTTCTCTTAATCGTTGATGAAGAGCTGTAAATGTTGAGTGAGTGGGATGCTGACATTGGGAAATTTTTCAGCGTATCTACGTTGCGCCGCTCGAGCGTTGCAGCTCATTTCGCCATAAACTAAATGCATATCGTATTCCTCATTAGTAAAAACCATTTTTTTTTAAATTAAAATCGTTGTGTTTGAATAACACAAAGTAAAAAATGAAAAGATAAACTTCGCGAACTGACAACAATTTGACAATGAAAAACGTAGGTTTTACTTCTGTTGGCAGTTCAGAGCTAACTATTGCAAAAAATAAAAAATTGAACTTTAATGAGGAAAAAACGAAAAATTTACAAATCGATTTTTCTAGAAAACGGTGTATCCTACCGACTTAAAGTAAGAGTACCTTTTAGTACTGGAATACCTGAAAATTTAATAATCTAGTGTCACAAATGCTTAAAAGTTAAAGATAAAAAAGTTATGCCTTAAAATAACCGTTGACCTACCAAAAAGGGACGCCTATGACCGGTACTAGAAATTCGCAATTGATGGAATCGATTCATCTCTGGAAGATAAATAAGCATACCAGATTTTGTTTTTCTAAATAGAAGCGTTCTGGAGGAATTAAAAAATAAATAAATACAAGGCGCCATCTTCAAAGAACTCTAGCTCCCTTAGGAAGCATTTTCGGACTAGGTGAATTTGGGTTTAATTGTCTTAAAATTATCTGAGGAAACTCCGGTCTTCGTTTGTCAGGAGAGTTTCTGGACAGCCTGTATATATTATATAAAATAAAATTATATGTGTGAATATGCTTTCTACATTTTACGACGCTAATTATTCGGATTTTTTAATAGAAAAAAATTCGCCCTGACCCTGTACCTTTCCTTTGCTTTAACCACTAAGCTACTAAGGACTGTAAATTCGAATCATTGTAGAAATGCCTTAAGTCACATTAAAGAAACAAATGATAGCACGCCTGTAGTCAGCAGTTGTTGCAAATTTATTACATTTTCGCGAAGTAATGTAAATGTAAATATGCTTTCTACATTTTACGACGCTGATTATTCGAATTTTTTAATAAAAAAAAATTCGCCCTGAAGCAGGACTCGAACCCACATCCATCGCTTGCCGGACCATTGCTTTAACCACTAAGCTATTAAGAACTGTAAATTTGAATCATTGTGGGAATGCATTGTGGGAAACAGATGTATATTTCGCCCGTACTCGGCAGTTGTTGCAAATTTAGTGCATTTTCGCGAAGTAATGTAAATGTAAATATACTTTGTACATTTTACGATGCTAATTATTCGAATTTTTTAATAGAAAAAAATTCGTAGAAAGCATATTTTCATTTACATTACTTCGCGAAAATGAAATAAATTTGCTAGAATTATATGTGTGTTTAAAAGCATTTAAGCCTAGTGTAATAAATTATTAAATAGATAAGTATATTCTTCATTCTTGGTATAATGTCAACTTATTTGCATTTTCTAGCTTTCTAAAAGGCAATACATTCTATGAAAAATATAGTAAAACGTGCATCAGGAATTCTTAATGACAAAAAATTATTATTCTTTGGTAAAAGCGATGTTTATTGAATAAAAAAGTTCATTTGACAATTACAGAATATGTAATTTAGTAAAATGTAAAATTGTCAGGTACGTAACTATTACGAACAAATTTGCTTGAGCACTTAATAAATGTAACATGAATTAGCGATAATTCAATTTAACTTTAGATTACAATGGCACATAAAGTGTCAGTTGCGGCTTCCTAGTTTTGAAATTCGGAACAAGTTAGAATTGTCACCTACACTGGACATAAATTAGTTATCAAGCTGCACGAATTTAGTGACAACAGGAATTAACTACGTACAAATTTTCAGATAAAACAAAGTTCAAAACGAAATTATGTGTAATTGGAAAAAAAAGAATGTGACTACCACGATTTATAAAGTAAATAAAATTAAATCTGGAATTGATTTCAATATATTTCTGAATTATCCTTATTTTTAATTTAAATGTAAAGACTAATAGATTAATGTAAAATATAGCGAAGTGATTTTAATAGGAATTATTTGTTATTTTTATGTCCTGAAACACAAGTATTATGACTTATGGTTAGCTTTAAAACAAATAGAATTAGTTTTCGGAAATAATTATCTTTTACTTTATTTACTCTATTTATCGGGAAATTCTTCTATAGGAGCTGTCAGGATAACGGTTGCCTGTTTCCTGATGAGTCCTTTTTTTTCAATGTTTTAGGAAATTTCATTATTTCACGTCTTCTTTGGTCTGTCGCGTGTTACTTTTGCATTCGTTTCCATTTCCTATATTATTTTGCATGTTATATCTTCATTTATTCTCATTGGGTGTGTGAACCATCTCGTTTATTATATTATTATTTTTTCTAATCTTTTTACTTTTAATCTTTATCCAATCCATCTACTTCTTATTTTATCCATCTTTGTTACTCTTTATATTCTTCTTACTATTTTTAACTCAAATAGTTCAATTTTACCAACACTACTTTATATATTTTGAATTTGGTTATTTTGGATATTGCGCGTATGTTTCCATGCATTTCTGTTCGATACTCTGTAGCATATCATTCAAATTCAATATAGGTGTTCAAAATATGTTAATTTTTAGATAAGGCCACAAAAAGAAGTAGCAAGGTGTTAAATCGCATGAACGTGCAGGCCAGGTAATTTCAGTATTTCGACTAATTATGTATACTCTCATCAAAAAATTCTCTTAAATAATCCAAAGATTCTGCAGTACAGTAACAAGGTGCTCCGTCTTGTTGGAAATATACATTTTGAAGTTCATCATCATGCAACTGATTGACAAATCGTTGTAAAATTTCCGTACGGTACCTTTGAGCAGTTAACGTTCCCTGAAAAAATATTGGTCCAATGATTCGCCTTTGGCTTATCGCTGCCCAAACACCAATTTTCTCTGGATGTAGCGATTCTTCATTAATTACATGTGGATTTTCACTACTCCAAATTCTTGTATTTTGTGAATTTAGGTATCCCGTTTTATAAAACCATGCTTCATCAGTAAAGATGACTCTTTGCGAAAGTTCTCCATTATTGTTCATATTTACAAACCAATTTCAAAACTGTAGTCTACGTGGGTACTCAATTTCTTACAATTCTTGTACTGCTGTGACACGGTATGGATAAAGTTGCATATATTTTTTTAATAACTTGTGAGTTGTACCAACAGAAAGGTTTATTTGTTGACTCAAATGTCGAACAGATGATTGTGGTTCATTTTCCATTATTTCTTCAACACGATTGACAACTTGAGGTGTACGTTTCTTAACTGGTCCGCTGCCTGATTTTCTTAAGATACTACCAGTTTCAGAAAAAAGTTTTAAAGTTCTATCCAAAATATTCTTAAATTGCATATAATCTATTACAAAATGTGGAAACTCAACTTGAAATTCTACCATGCAATCTTGAACTGAATAAACCCATAAACCATCAATTTTATTACCACTTCGAAAATAAGCCTGGACTAAAAAAATTTTATGTTCTAAAGTGAAAGCCATTTTAAAACTGAGAAGCAATTTATTTAAACTAGAATCGACGCACGATTATTTTATGCACTAACTGATATTTGTGATTGACATTATCAAATGTCATTTGGATTTACGCTTACGGAACAACAAACACATATTAATACATTTGCGTCTTATTCTATCAAAATTTCAAAGCAATCTAGATTGACTTTTCAAATGAACACTTATTATTTATTACTAGGTATCGATAGTCAGGGGTTCATGACGTCAGTGCCAGGGACGGACCGAGGACATCATTAATCCCAATTTAACATTTTTAGCTACTTACTTTAGTACTTACCAAGTAAGACATCTTCTCCAAAAGGAATATTGCAGGCTTTATAAAACATATCATGTCAAAATTGATATATTAATAACATTGTCAAAGTGACAAATAATTTACAATAGAAAAATCTTAGTGTTTCCAAATTAATGGCCGCAACTATACATAAAAGAAATAATAATTTGTAAATTTATAAAATGTGATTGAACACTTACCGGTTTAAACGTCTTCTGTGAAGCCACAAAGTGTATTTTTGCGTTTAACAGTGTAATGTACCAAAGAATTTTCAAGAACTAAGTTATTGACTTGAAAAGATCAAATACCCAAACTTTTGCCAATATTAGACAATATTTTTATGAAAGATTAGGTTATTGTTTATTTCAACAATTTGGCTTAATTGAGCACTTATTTATTGTAAATATGAATTTTAAGAATATTGGCTTTTCAAATGATCAGTTTTGCGAAATGCATTATTTATGTTATGGAGGGTTATTGTTTATTTTATATACGTTTTGTTTTAATACCAGGAACACTTTTCATTTCAAAAAATTATTCTTTCTGTATAAAAATCATTTTAATTTAAGAAAGCATTTGTAGATTTTTTAATTCTTATAGCATTACTCGATTAATGATTTTTAAGAGAAAAGAGAGGTAGGAAAGATAATTATTTCCAGACCTTTGTATATTATAGTAGATTTAATTAGTCGGCGATTAGGTCTAGTTTACTTTAATATGTATGTATTTGAAATAGTCGTACTTGTTTCGGCACATAATGCCTTTTTGAAAGAATTTTAAATTATAAAATTTTATAATTTAACATCCTGGCTGTTCACCGTTTGTATTCAGAGCTCAAATGATACCAAATCACCTATAGCTGTTCCGCCTAGCTGTATGCTCATATGTTAAATTGTTTGTCATAAGTAAAAACACAAGAGCTTTTTTTTTATCGGATAAATTTCTCTTTGTAACGAAATTATTTTGCCAATCAGTAATTTGACGAGAAAAACTTACATAAAAAAATTGCGAGACCGAAAGGTCGAGCGATTTTTTCTAATGTAAGTTTTTCGAGCAAAATTACTGATTAGAAAAATATTGAGTTAAAAAGAAATTTATCCGATTGAAAGAAAAGCTCGAGTGTTTTTTGGCAAGATAAATTAACGACATGAATAAAGCTTTTTAAATTGTCTCCATATTGACGATTTTGTATTTCTTGTGTATTGCGGTATTGATATTTTGATATTTGTTGAAATTTCCCCAAACCGACTCGTACATTTTACGTTCAACGATACTTAATAGTTATTACCTGTCAGCTGCCAAAATAAATTAAGTGATGCAGGGCTACTAGATATGTAACAGGAAGAAGCACTTTTATCGGAGGAATAAGCATTTTTATCGGTGATAAAAAGCTATGTAGGTTTTTATCGCTGTCAAAGTGACAAAAACGTCACCCGCAAATGGACATTTTTATGTAGGAGTTAATTTATCATTGTAAATCCATTTATACATTGAAAACGACTGTTAAATATCTACCGATAGAATAGCAGCATATTTATGCCGAGTTCGGAAAAATTTACTTCTTCACAAATAACTATTTGTCTTAACATCTATGTTTTGAATTTATCGCCTGCATCGTTGGTCGAAGGGTAATGAACTCTTCACAACTTATCTTTATCTTGTTGTAATTAAAAAATATCACTGGTTGTAAGATAATTGACCGGATATTTCAGCCAGAGGAAGCATACTTACCGATTTCTTGACAAATTAGTAACCATTTTCTTGCTTTGGTTTTCTTCGTGAACGAATCTTGTTGGCGCAGACTCATTTTGAAAATCGCAAATAGGTAATTCTTTTTGGAATTCTATGAATATAGTCATCTTTCGTTGCTTCTTACAAAGTTATAAGTACAGTCCGGATTATATGCAACATATGCTTTTCTTAAATGCCTTATTTCATTCAAAAAACATTAAATAAACCCAGAAAACTCATAATTTTATTGATATACCTTGTAACAACAAAATAATGAGTTTCCTGTGTTTATTTAATGTTTTTTGACTGAAATAAGGCAATTAAAAAAAGGATATTTATGCATATAATCCGAACTCTAGTTATAAGCCTGAGAAGAAATGTGGCCAACAAAATTCGGTAGTGAGATTTTTATAAATTATGTTTTGCATTTTGGAGTTTGTTTTAAATTATGAGTCATCCAGTAAGCACATAGCTTCAGTTCCCCGAAATGATCAAGCAATATATTTCATAATACAAAGGTATTTTAATAATATAAAATATTATTAAAAATCTGGTGTGAAGAATGCAAATGCAGGTTCACTATTAATATTTTCTGTGAACGTGTCTGAATATATCCTATCCCCAGAGACGTAGATACGTATTTCGCTTTTCTACAAGCTCATCGGTACGCCCCTGCTGGAGAAAGGATATTTCCAGACACATTCACAGAAAAGAACCGCCTCGCCCTATCACCGTAATTATCCAGACCGAGCGCAGAAGTAAATTCGGCGCTACCTGTTGTCAGACAGCCGAAGTACCTCGCATACCGTCCACATAATTAATGTGAAGTAACGACGCCCTTCCAAAGGTTAGCACAGCCAACTCTCTAGAAAACTGCATTTTGTTTGTGCCTTCACTCATACTACGGCTTAACCGCATGTGTAATGTATCAGAATAATTGAAACATACATGAGTAGGTAAACCCCACCAGTTTTGTATAATACAAAGGTATTTTTAATAATATAAAATATTATTAAAAATCTGGTGTGAAGAACACAAATGCAGGTTCACTATTAATATTTTCTGTGAACGTGTCCGAATATATCCTATCCCCAGAGACGTAGATACGTATTTCGCTTTTCTACAAGCTACAAGTTTCAATTATTCTGATACATTACACATGCGGTTAAGCCGTAGTATGAGTGAAGGCACAAACAAAATGCAGTTTTCTAGAGAGTTGGCTGCGCTAACCTTTGGAAGGGCGTCGTTACTTCACATTAATTATGTGGACGGTATGCGAGGTACTTCGGCTGTCTGACAACAGGTAGCGCCGAATTTACTTCTGCGCTCGGTCTGGATAATTACGGTGATAGGGCGAGGTGGTTCTTTTCTGTAAATGTGTCTGGAAATATCCTTTCTCCAGCAGGGGCGTACCGATGAGCTTGTAGAAAAGCGAAATACGTATCTACGTCTCTGGGGATAGGATATATTCGGACACGTTCACAGAAAATATTAATAGTGAACCTGCATTTGTGTTCTTCACACCAGATTTTTAATAATATTTTATATTATTAAAAATACCTTTGTATTATACAAAACTGGTGGGGTTTATCTACTCATGTATGTTTCAATTATTCTGATACAATATATTTCAGACAAAAATATGCAGGAGTACTTGAATTGAGTTAATAAAAATATGACGATGGTGATGTTATTGTTATTGGCAGCTATTTTTGAACAATCTGTACGAAGTTTATCCTTCAAGAGTTTACGATGAGAATGAAATTAACTACGGCAGCGCTTCTAATATTTAATGAACATAACTTGCCTTAGACTTTATTCGCTTCATCCAAACATTTTTGATGATTTTTATAGAAGTATCTAATTTAAATGATTATAACTTCAAAATGCTACAACATCCTTTTGATATTCAGTTTATTCAGTATAAATATTTATAAATTTTCTATCATAGTTTCGATAGAGTTGCAACATTGTGCCAAGGTCTAGAAATCTTGAAAAATGTAACGAAAAAAGAGTTTTTAACTAAAGGTCTGGTGTTACATAGCCACTGTTATTGCCATCAAAGAATCTTGCTACGTCTGTATTAAATTGTGATTTGATTCGCTTTCGGCTCATAATTTCGTTCAAGTCTTGCACAGCAAATTTACCTTTTTAAATTTAAAAATAGCCGAACATAATATTATACTATGTACATCATGCGACATTACATCAGTTGGTGACCTAAACTGATGACGTCATCGGTCGTGCACGTCATGGGACTCCAGATTCCTGTGGAAGACGAACAGTCTAGAACCTTCATTGTTTATCTCCTATGTAAAACACTCAAGGAGAAAGACGATTCATTCAGGAGTAATCGTCGTAAACTTAATATCGTAAATATAAATGTGTATATAAATGAATATAAATACTGTTATTTATTGTTAGTTATTATTTGAGGAGCTGACAACCAAAATGTGTTTCGCCAAAACTTCAACTTTTGAGCTAAAGATGGCGCTTAGTTATCTAACCTAAGGCGCATCTCTTAACAGTATTTTGGATATTTAAAACGTATTTAGTATCATGTGAAATCTTCAGTAAAGTTTGGTTGGATATTTTAAGGTCATATTGTCCACTACACACTTCCAAAACGCGTTTTGTTCTTGCGTTGCGGACTTAATGCAGTATGATTGTACTTTGGCATATGTTTCACAATTCTTTTTGCTATTACCGTCTTTGATGATTTGATAAAATGGAATGTGAACATGTAGTAGGTGACGGTGATCGCAGAAGTCGCAAAAGAACGAGACATGTGACAAAGAAAGAATGGAAAGAAATTTGTAAATATTTTGAGATTATGTTTCGAACTTTTCTTTTGCAAATATTCTAATCATGATTATAATATGGATATTGTGAAATCACGAATCCTGCAATAATATTTCGCCAGAAGAATTACGCGATGGTCAAGCGAAATTGTACAAACAACCATATAAAGTGAAACAAGACATTCAAATATCCCGTCTTCTCCAAGTACATAATCCCCTCAAAAAAAGGATGCGAAGCATCACAACATGAGTGTTAAGTATAAAATGTGGAGTAGTTCTGGAATGCAAGATGTTTGCCAGAATATGTTTCTTTCGGTGTTTGGAGTGAACCAGCGGCCTGTCCAAAATATTGTTAAGAAAATGAAAATTTGTATTATCATAGTGGAAAACAGCTCGACAAAATTGAAAGTCATGGAATTTATCCATAATTTGAAGGACACAGAAAGTCACTACGAACGAACTAAATCCTGAGCCTGTAGAAAAGTGAAATACCTATCTCCGTCTGTGGGGAGGGATATGTTCGGACACGTTCAGAAAAGAATATTAATAGTGAACCTGTACTTGTGTTCTTGTGTTCTTCACACCAGATTTTTAATAATATTATGTATTATTAAAAATATCTTTGTATTATAATAATTCCGTAGAGCCAGGCTACCATGTCAATTACAAATTTTTCAATCATATATTCAATGGTTAATTCAACATCGAATTTAATTTTCCACCCTCCGATGTTTGTGAATTTTCCTTACATCACCATAGACTACTTAATTTGTGTGAAGAGCCACAAGAAGAAATGAAGATAATGGCAAATTTGAGAGTTTATAAACTGAAGAGCCAGCAATTTTACAAAATAATGAAAGAAGAATCAGGAAACACTCTTTATTTTTACTTTGATCTACAGCAAGTGCGGGCGTTACCTAAAGTTTCAATAAGAGATGCTTTTTATGCACAACAAGGCTTTTTATATACATTATGCATCATTGATAATTCGACCAGGACAACAATTTTTTATTCCTGGCTAGAGACTCAAGCCAGTCGTGGATGCATCGAAGTAGACCTTACAGTTTTTAGTTTCCTCTCAAAAATAGATTTCGCCATGCGAAGGAACTACGTCTATGCTCAGATGGATGCGGTGGACAGAATAATAACTTTCGCTATGCTGTCTAGTGAAATGGTTTACATCTCTTCATTACTTCTTTCAGCCAAATCTTGGAAATTTCTAGGTTGGCGAGATCAGGAGAACGGGCCCGCGCGTTCTCCTGATCTCGCCAATCGTCAATTTCACCTCTCCTTCCAATCCATCTGTGGAAAAAAGCTCGATCTAATCGATTTCGAACGAAGTTCTAAACATCTTGGACCATTTAGAGTTTCTTTTATAAAAGGGCCCTAGTTTTCTGTTTCTACAATAACACATAAGTTTTGGAAAAATTTTTTAACTTTTATTATTTACAAAATAACCAAATGATATTTGTAGATTTACACTATATTTAAAAAATATCTATGACAGCTCTTTCGCTACACAGTAGCTTCTTTAAGTATAACAATAAACTAATGTTACATACTAACAAGTGTTCATTTGAAAAGTCAATCTAGGTTACTTTGAAATTATGATAGAATAAGACGCAAATATATTAGTATGTGTTTGTTGTTCCGTAAACGTAAATCGAAATGACATTTGATAATGTCAATCACAAATATCAGTGCATAAAATAATCGTGCTTCGATTCTGGTTTAAATAAATTGCTTCTCAGTTTTAAAATGGCTTTCACTTTAGAACATAACATTTTTTTTAGTCCAGGCTTATTTTCGAAGTGGTAATAAAATTGATGGTTTATGGGTTTATTCAGTTCAAGATTGCATGGTAGAATTTCAAGTTGAGTTTCCACATTTTGTAATAGATTATATACAATTTAAGAATACTTTGGATAGAACTTTAAAATTTTTTTCTGAAACTGGTAGTCTCTGAAGAAAATCAGGCAGCGGAGCAGTTAAGAAACGTAGACCTCAAGTTGTTAATCGTGTTGAAGAAATAATGGAAAATGAACCACAAACATCTGTTCGACATTTGAGTCAACAAATAAACCTTTCTGTTGGTACAACTCACAAGTTATTAAAAAAAGATATGCAACTTTATCCATACCGTGTCACAGCAGTACAAGAATTGTTAGAAATTGATTAGCCACGTAGACCACAGTTTTGTTATTGGTTTGTAAATATGAACAATAATGGAGAACTTTCGCTAAGAGTCATCTTTACTGATGAAGCATGGTTTTATAAAACGGGATACCTAAATTCACAAAATGCAAGAATTGGTAGTAGTGAAAATCCACATGTAATTAATGAAGAATCGCTACATCCAGAGAAAATTGGTGTTTGGGCAGCGATAAGCCCGAATCATTGGAGCAATATTTTTCAGGGAACGTTAAACGCTCAAAGGTACCGTATGGAAATTTTACAACCATTTGTCAATCAGTTGCATCATGATGAACTTCAAAATGCATATTTCCAACAAGACGGAGCACCTTGTGACTGTACTGCAGAATCTTTGTATTATTTAAGAGAATTTTTTGATGAACGTATAATTAGTCGAAATACTGAAATTGCCTGGCCTGCACGTTCATGCGATTTAACACCTTGCGACTTCTTTTTGCGGCTTTATCTAAAAAAATAACATATTTCGAACACCTATATTGAATTTGAATGATATGCTTCAGAGAATCGAACAGAAATGCATGGAAATTAATAGCAATCCAGTAATGTTGCAGAATATCACCAGAAATTTTGAACGGAGGATTTTAAAGTGCATTGATCTTGAAGGACAACATTTTCAACATTTGTTATAGTTTTCAATAAATACCTATTATTTGTTATTTATTTGTATGTATGAAACTGTCAAAATATACGCCTTCGTAGGTTAAGTAGTAAATTTTAATTTACGACATACTTCAAAATGTTCTCAGTATATCACATGCTGCTAGATTGACTTTTCAAATGAACACTTGTTATATATCCAACACAACCATATTGGGTTACTTTGTGAAATGGATTTACATCAAGTAAAGGTCGAAACTATTCAAGATTTTTATTATTTAAACTCAAAGAAACTTCAAGAAAGGATAATATTATAACACCAATTAATGGTGGAAGTTTTTGGAATATCCTCTATCGTGATTGTTGCTCATTTCGAGCTTCCCAACCATTATCATATACCTTTTTGGCCAATAAGGCCCAAAAATTTTCGATTGGCCTTGCCTGCGGGACATTTGAAGGGTTTGCCGATTCTAGGAATATATGGTATTCCTTCAGCTTCTAGCCAGTTTAGGATTCTTCTAGCATAATGCGCCGAAGAAAGGTCAGGCCAAAACTTGTAATTATTATTAATGTGATGTACATGAAATTCATTAGTTTTGTTCGTTCGGCAATTGTGGATATATAATTTAGCGTCCACTGATTGCTCTCTTACATGGCCCATATAAGGTCCACATATTCAGATATGGCACACCAGAACAAAACATTATCAGAAAATTTTAGCCGTATTGTCCAAACATTTATGATTTGGATTCAAAGATATGCTCCACTTACATTACAGTCCCTAAGGATTTGTGTTCAAGTTCGTGGACATTCGCACCTAGCTGCTGATCGCGTATTTGTTAGGGCCGAAAAATTTATAAGAGCACAAAGTACGATAAAATCACCAGAAAAATAATGGAAGATTTATTCCAAATTGAAGAAGTACGTAAATTAAGAGTAGCATTGGCAGTTATTTATGATTTCAAAAAAAGCTTTGACATGTTTAATTAAAGTTGCAGAAATCGGCGAAGAAAAGAAAATCTTCATTCGAAGAATGAGAAATGGAGGTGTTGGACTGAAAACTGAGCAATTTTATAGAAATGATGATAAATCGAAAAAATATGAAACTCAATTGAAAAAAGGAAAAAAAAATTAAATTATGGTGCTGCCAGAAGTACTGCTCAGATGGAGAATAAAAGGAAAGAAACTAAAATGACAAACTAAATTATTGTATGCAAAAAAGGTTTAAGTATATCAATACGTTAAGCACGTATTACGCATTTGTTACATATGAAACAGACATGCAATATACATATCTGTAACTGTAAACATGGACAATACACCTCGTATTTTCAGCATTTACTTCTGCTTAAGACACGTGTTTCTGCCATATACTATTAGGCGTCAGCAGTTAAGCTAGTGAAGTAATTAATTATAGCTTAAATCGCCTATAAGGTATAGCAAATTTTGTCCTATCAGGTAGCACCATATAATATAGTGACATCTGACGGACGAAAGAGACTATGCCGAAAATGGCAACTTAACTGGTGACGCCTAATAGTAAATGACAGAAACACGTGTCTTAAGCAGAAGTAAATGCTGAAGATACGAGGTGTATTGTCCATGTTTACAGTTATAGATATGTATATTGCATATCTGTTTCATATGTAACAAATGCGTAATACGTGCTTAACGTATTGATATACTTAATCCTTTTTTGTATATTTACTGCCATCTGGCATCGTGTTAATGGACTTACACCTATATACGTATTTTCTTACTTTCTGTACCGGCATAGCCGGTCAAGGGAAAGGTTGCCATTTTCGGCATAGTCTCTTTCGTCCGTCAGATGTCACTACATTATATGGTGCTACCTGATAGGACAAAATTTGCTATACCTTATAGGAGATATAAGCTTTAATTAATTACTTCACTAGCTTAACTGATGACGCCTAATAGGAAATGGCAGAAACACGTGTCTTAAGCAGAAGTAAATGCTGAAAATACGAGGTGTATTGTCCATGTTTAGAGTTACAGATATGTATATTGCATGTCTGTTTCATATGTAAATTATTGTATTTGAATTAAATTCCGAAAACCGGAAAAATAATTCAGAATTAGCATGGCTTGTCCAAATTTTGCCTGACAATATAGAAGATATTTCTGGAGATGAAGCTGAAGTTGATGAAGATGGAGGTGATTCTAAGCAATCAGAATTATGTCAATATCAAGAAGATGATGGCGGGGTGAAATTATATATTCGAAGTTTTGAATTTATACGTCATAATTTCCACTGTTTGGTCATTAAAATGTTGATTTTCTTATTTACTTGAAAATAAATTTTTACTATCAAACATCATTAAGTTCCTGATTTTCCCAAATAAAATGAGTTTTGCATACTTCGGACAATCAAAAAGCATTTAGGCTCATTCTGTTTCAAATTCCTAGGATAAAACGAATGGAGATTTTTGGGATGAAATGCAACTTATTTTTCGCAAACTTTCCGGTTTCTTGAATTTGATCAAAACGCTTATCAGTTTCTTTAAAATAAAGTTACTCATTTCCTGGAAATGATGTAATTTGGAGGAAACGCATTTTAGTTGTCTGCTCCTAGTTTAGTGTTACTTACCTTTCGTCAATAGAGTTATTTTGAATTACCGCGTGTTTTATTAATCGAAGCCGAACACGAGATTTATCACAATTATATTTTGCATTAAATTATAATGAATGATTTTTTTGTTTATGACTTACATGCGAAGCAATTATACTTGACGTTGATTATTGCACGCTTGAAACTTTACGAATTATCCATTAAAACTCACGCCATATACGTCAGGATATATGTATTTGGCATAGCTTTAAATTTGAAATGTTATCAACTAATAATATGGTTTGGAAATTCAATAAATCAATGCGATTCTAGAAATTACAATTAAGCACCGACACAAATTCAAACTGTGACGACGAATGTCCCATTATACACAATAATTACATCGCACTGAACTGACGTGAAATAATAACTTACCCCGTAGTACCGGTCGCAGCAGATTTCCAAAATGTTCGCAGAACTGTGTGGGAAACTATGTAGCAAGTGTTGTGCTCTCGTACGCTCCACGCTGATACGACCCGTCGTTTTTGTACGATATTAGTTTCCCGAAATCGTGAGCACATATTGGAAATTCAGTTTAATGGTCCGCAGATGTAGAAATACGACAAATAGGTTTGGGTAAACAAATTGCACGTAACGAGGTTGGAAAATCTTTATTGGCCGTACCTGCCGTGTATACTTTAGAAGTATTCTGTTTTTTTTTTCCTATTAAATATTACGGCGAAATGTAGATGGGGTAAGAAAAAGGTGGAAAATTTCGAATAAATAAAACTATATTTATCTAGTAACATATCTTTATTCATCTTCAAATTCGGCTCATTTCTGATTATGTTCAGGTAAACAAAGTTATTTGAACGAGTTTATAAGATTTTTCTTTATTTTACAATAAATATTTCATATCATTTCTTTAATAAAAGTATCATACACATATTAAAACATAATAGGTTTCGTTTTTTACACTTTCGTTTTACATCGTCTAAGTATATTCAAACAAAAGATGGACAGCGAAGCTGATAAACAAAATTTAAATTTTGTCAGCAAATTATACTGTTTATTTTTTAAAGGGTACCATCGCTTATGAAGATTTCACTTTGGCATAAACTAATAGAGAAATTGCCTAATTAATAATGGAAATAATCAATAATTATATCCCTAGTGCATACCAAATACGCGAATATTTTTACGAGTGAACAAAGTGCACGATTAAAAATGTTCAAGTACGGCACGCAAATTTTTACACAATTTTGATAATAGGAATTTCACAATAGAAATAACAAAGAACAAAAAAAAGTTACTATTGGATGAATTACGGTAAAAAAATTGAGATTGTAAAAGTACTATGCTCAAGTGCCTGGACGTGCTGGCGTCCAACCCAAAACAGAAGAAGAAGTACTGTAAATACGAGTATGACATCTCAAACGTAAAAAAAGTTGACGAAATGCGCTAATGCCAACTGTGGGAACATTTTAATTTTAAAAAGTGTTCTATTCGTTTTGGTCAATCAAACCCAAGTCAAATAGATAAAAAAAATCGTACATTAACGCCTTTAAATACAATAAAACCGAATGTGTGTGGGAGCATTTTGAAGCATTCTGCAAGGAAAGTGCTTACTTACTTACTTAATGGAAATACATCTATAACCCAGGTAGGCGAAATCCTTAAAGATTTTGCCTCTAATATGAAAAAGGACGACGGTTCTGAATACAAAGAAGGCGTAGTAAAGACTCAGTGAAACAGAATTACCAAACTGCTACAGGAAAATTTTTACAAGAAATTTTGAACAACTTTCGATCCATTTAAAGATGTGGTATTTAAAGATGCAAGAAGTGCAAGAAATGTAAAACGAAGAAAAAAATAAAGTGGTCAAGCCCAAATCCATACTGAGAGAAAAGAAGCAAAAGTCTCTAAGAACTCCTCAATCGGTTTATCTACTTCAACAAGTATGGGTTCAATAGATGAAACATGGTATTGCTTTCTATGTGAGTAGGATAATCGACTGGATATGATACAATACCGGCAGTGCCACAAATAGGTGCATGCAGTATGCGCAAATGTAAGTCCTCTACGTAAATTTTATAACTTATTGTCTTGGCCTGGAGGGCTTTTAACAAATGTTATATGCATTCTTTTCTGTCTATAACACATTTTTTAAAAAAGAATATTGTGTTTTATTCTTTTATACATAGCTGCAAATAGCGGTCCAATCGAAGAACCTAGTAGTCCATTCGCGGCGGACAAATGGACCACTTGCAACCATTTCGGGAAAAATTTTGTGCTAGCTTCTATTAAAGATACCTTGTCGTAAAAATCAAAATCCGGCAGGTCAAATATCACACTTTATCCGTAAATAAACCAAAAAAGAATTAAAATTTGAAAATGGGTCCATTCGTGGCAACCTTCCCCTGTATTTTATAGAATATCCATAAAACGCTGGATAGAGATAAAATATTATAGAATGGTTCCGAATATCATTTAAGGATTAAGAGAAATATAAATACTCTTTTAATTTTCTCGAGCATCCTAAGATACATAGGAGCAAAGAATGAAGTAAGTCTAAAAAAGACAAATTACTTATAATTGCTTATAAATTTTGTATCAATATCTGGAAGTAATACAGAAAGTTTAAGTTATAAAAGAATGAGTTAGAAAATAATGAGAACTTTAGAGAATGGTACTTTGATGACACATAACTCTTTGTCAAAGCGGTGGCGTTGGAAATATCCAAAGCAAAGATTTCAAATTGAACTAAAATGCTTTCCTTTTATCTCAAGATAATAGACTTATCAAAGCCATTGGTAAATATTAAAATTTGATCTTCTTGGACGCATGGTAATAAGAATAAATTACAATACCTGATTATACCACCAAATTCCTGAGATAAATTTTTTGCAAATGTAGTGAATTTACATAGACATTCGTTGTTTCCAGAACAGAAGGCAGACAATATTTGGCAAGGATATTTTATAGAATATCTAAATGTTTTCATTTTTCGAATAAATAAAAACTGTATACAAAAAATGTGATCAAGTTGGCGGTGACTTAATTCTAGAAATACAAAAGGTAATCATTTGTCATCCTGACAGATAGTTGTTAACGAAGTGTAAATTCAGTTCAAGATAAATTGTTGTGGAAATATAATAATACATTAGATTATTGACAAAGCAGATTGAAATACGAGGAAGATAATGAACATAAAATATATCTGAAATAAGCATATTTCTCAATTATAGTTAGCGAAAGCTTTATAAATTGAAAAATCACTGCTTGAAGTACTGGTAACTAATAAATTAACTCTGTCAGTTGCAAAAAAAAAGTTCTGTCAGAAAACCGGATCAGTGGATAAAATAAAAGCGAAAAGAGTAATTGAAGAGTTTAAGAAAAATCCAAGCTAGTTTGCTGTCTACGATGTCGCAGGCTAATTGGATGTAACAAAATCGTACATACGAAAACTTTTAAAAATGAAAGATTACGATCCTCCAAAGTGTCTGTACTTTCAAATTGCCTCTCAGGAAAAAAGTAATTACGTAAAACCCGTGCGCGTAAATTGTATACAGATTTCTCGACGGAAACTGATTGTGTTGTGATTGACGATAAAGCATACCTAAAAGCCGACTATTAAGCAATTACCAGGTCAACAATTTTTTGTTGGACATTAACGAAGCGATGTTGATGATACATTTAATAGTAAGAAACTGGATAAACTCGTCATGAAATTCCTCGTATGGTAGGCTACTTGCTCTTACAGTCTAAAAATCAAGACATTCGTTACTACCGGTACAATTAGCCAATAGGTACAACATTAGAGAATATGAAAGCGTTTCTTAATTCCAACTCACAATGGGTTAATGATGTTTTGATCCGATTTAGTGACACGCTATTATGCTAAAGCTACTCTGGATTGATATTCAGATAATAATGATGCTCGAAATTACATCTATTGGAAAAATATTTGGTAATTATTAAACGTAAATTGAAGAAGATAAAAGAGGTGCGGTGACTCAAAAAAAATTAAGTAAATGTGGAATTTAACCAATATTTTTTCTAACCTTAGTCCCTATATCGGTATCATGATTTTTGTTCCAACATTGCTTTAGTTGCTCTATAATTTTATCCTTTGCTGACCATTTTCTTTTGCTTCGTTGACAGTCTTTATATTTGTCACTGCCATTTAATCATGAGGTAGTCATCGAAATAATTTTGTCAGTACAGAAGGCTATGGTATAATAATAAAATCTTTACAATAAGACAAGTCTGCACATCGAATAAAACACTTTTTAAAATTAGTTTTGACAATTGATGATACCCTTAATTCTTGTCAACTGAACTTATATAAATTCAGAATGTACAATAAGACAAGTTTGCATATCGAATAAAGCACTTTTTAAAATTAGTTTTCACAATTGATGATACCCTTAATTCTTATCAACTTAACTTGTATGAATTCAGAATGTAATTCTTTCACCAAAATAAATGAATTAATAGTTTTACCATATTTTTTTTTCCATTGGCTATATGACTCTTTAAAATATGCATTTAAAATCGATTCTTGAACTATTTACTTGCATACTATTTACTGAAATTGAAAAGAAAGTGTAAAAAACGAATAGCATTACTTAAACGTATTTACAAACACAGAAAATTTTATTTTCATAATATAATATCTTAACAGTCATCGGGGTAACCTAAGAGCTAAAGCATTCGATGTAGCATTTTTATACTCTCGGAATGAGTAATTTTTAATAAATAACAACGCTTAAAAGTATAATTAAGTAACATATTTGTACAAACGGAAATTCCAGAGGATGAAATGTATAGAATCACTTTTGTACAAGTATCTGCGCAACGAATTAAAAAATGTAATACAATATTTTATGAAGTGAAGTGATTTGAGATAGTTGATAATTCAAAGGTATTTTTAATAATATAAAATATTATTAAAAATCTGGTGTGAAGAACAAAAATGCAGGTTCACTATTAATATTTTCTGTGAACGTGTCCGAATATATCCTATCCCCAGAGACGTAGATACGTATTTCACCTTTCTACAGGCTCATCGGTACGCCCCTGCTGGAGAAAGGATATTCCCAGACACATTCACAGAAAAGAACCACATCGCCCTATCACCGTAATTATCCAGACCGAGCGCAGAAGTAAATTCGGCGCTGCCTGTTGTCAGACAGCCGAAGTACCTCGCATACCGTCCACATAATTAATGTGAAGTAACGACGCCCTTCCAAAGGTTGGCACAGCCACTCTCTCTAGAAAACTGCATTTTGTTTGTGCCTTCACTCATACTACGGCTTAACCGCATGTGTAATGTATCAGAATAATTGAAACATACATGAGTAGGTAAACCCCACCAGTTTTGTATAATAAAAAGGTATTTTTAATAATATAAAATATTATTAAAATCTGGTGTGAAGAACACAAATGCAGGTTCACTATTAATATTTTCTGTGAACGTGTCCGAATATATGTGGTTCTGCGATGTGGTTCTTTTCTGTGAATGTGTCAGGGAATATCCTTTCTCCAGCAGAGGCGTACCGATCAGCCTGTAGAAAGGTGAAATACGTATCTACGTCTCTGGGGATAGGATATATTTGGACACGTTCACAGAAAATATTAATAATGAACCTGCATTTGTGTTCTTCACACCAGATTTTTAATAATATTTTATATTATTAAAAATGCCTTTGTATTATACAAAACTGGTGGGGTTTACCTACTCATGTATGTTTCAATTATTCTGATAGTTGATATAATTATATAATTAAAGAAAATATTTTAGAGAATCATGATGTAAACAAAACTACTTCAAAGTTTGCAAAAATATTTCGCTTTTTTAATAATATTATAAAACAGAAAATTAAATCTGAATTTAGAACAACAATACCCAGGAACAAGATATAAAGGTTATTCAAAAGTAAGTTACATTTTGAAATTGTCGTTATTTTATTAACTAAGAAAGTATACACAAAATAAACACATATTTGTGCTCATAAAATATTGGGATTTACTCGTAGTTCATATTTTTTATTTACGTTACCATGGCAACAAGTTTGTTTATAAAAATAAAACGTTAGCTTTTCTTACTGAATTTGACAGACATTCACCCTGTGAAAAATAGTTTTGATGTTGCAAAATCGTTATAAGTCTTGTTCAGTGCTACTATGAATGTACAAGAAGTTTAGTAGCGGGTACAAGAAAATTCAGAAAAACAATAACTTGAGAAACGGGCTGTGCCGTTTATAGGCTTACCGCAAGCTAATTCGTAAATTTGAAGAAACTGGTTGCGTTACTAATAAAGCAAAATTTGGAAGACCTATAGTAGCATATGATATTACTGCTGCTGCAATTTTACGCGAGACTGCAGAAATAGCCGGAAATAATAACTACGGAATATGTAGCGCTAATCAAGTTGCAAAACGTCTCCAAATAAGTTACACCACGGTTTGGCGAATTTTCAGAAGACATCTACCCGTCTAGAATCTAGAATGTATCCGTCAAAAATGCAAGATTTATTTGAACTTAAAGGAACGGATAAATCAGTTAGGTATGATTTTGCTCTTCGTGTATTAGCATAAATTCAACAAACTCCGCAGTGGCTGGATAACGTTTTATGGACAGACGAGGCGCATTTTCAACTGAGTAGGGGTGTTAATACGCACAATTGTAGGATTTGGTCGGAATATTATCCACACACTGTAATTCAACAAGGGATTCATGATGTGAAAGTAACCTTGTGGACTGGGTTCACATACCGATTCATTTTAGAACCATACTTTTTTGAGTAAAATCAAAATGGCCAATTCAAAACAGTTACATTTACTGTAGAACGATATTTTACCATGCTGCGAAATTATGTTGTACCAAGATTACAGAATTACGATATTGAAAATTTGATCTTCATTCAAGATAGCGCACCCCCGCATATTTATACTCCAGTAGAAATCTGTTAATTAACACTTTTGGTGGATCATAAGCAGAAACTTTCTCAATTCTTGGACAGCGCGTTCTCCAGATATTAATTCGGCAAATTATTGGCTTTGGGGCTCTCTTAAAGAAAAGGTTTCATCCTTTGACTATCCAGCAGCTCAAAGAATCAATCCCACAACAAGTAGCAGCTATTCCAGTTAATTTACTACTCGATGTTTGCCATAGTATAGAAGAAAGGCTGCTTCTTGTTGTTGAAGAACAAGGTGGTGGACACAATCAAAATTGCTTTGTAATACACCCCGTTGTTTTACCAATAAGAACCTGCCTTTCATTTGTATATACTTTACCTAATAAGGAAGTTATAACTGTTTCAAAATGTAACTTACTTTTGAATAACCCTATTTATGAAATTTAAAGTTCTGCGAAAAATAAAAAATTGTCAACTTCCATTATTGTCTAATATAGACAGTCTAACAATTAAATAATAACACTAATTTTACAGTAAG
Organism: Melolontha melolontha; assembly: GCA_935421215.2. Classification (NCBI taxonomy): domain Eukaryota; kingdom Metazoa; phylum Arthropoda; class Insecta; order Coleoptera; family Scarabaeidae; genus Melolontha; species Melolontha melolontha. The sequence continues at coordinate 102,816,967 of OW285240.1, read as the reverse complement.
GAAGAGCGAAATGCCATCAACGGTACATTGCATTGCATCGAAGTGACCGACCTTCATCTACAACTTAGCATCATTGCTTTGTTGCACGCTAATTAATAAGTTAAAGCAATGAAAAAAAGAAACTAACTTACCGTACTTTATTTATCTTATGAAATATAAACTAGTAAATAAAATTAATTATAAAAACTTCTCCCGATTCTGTCTACGTCCATGAAGAAAGGAATTTAACTGTAAAATTGAAGTAATTGCGACACAATTCAATGACAAAAACAGATGTGCGGTTAACCGAATGAATAGTGCTATGCAATAACTGCGTGTTGTACTTAGCGATATTATAGACTATTTATATAGTCCATCGTAATTTCGGCCCGATACGTCCGATACGATATTACCAGTTTAGTAAAGTTTTGCAATTGAATTATTTCCAAATTGGAATGACAAAATCTTTTTAGTTCGAAATAATTATTTCTAAGCTCAGTATGCATGAAGCTGAATTATGTATAGTATTTATGCGCTTAACGAATGTTGTTGAAAATCAAATGTCACTCCCAAGTGTTATTGTATTGATAAGCGTTTTATATGCTAGCAAAACCTATTAGTTAGTTAATAACAGAAAATTTAAAAAGATACCAAATCAATATATATATAATCCATCCCTCTTCTACCGTTAAGTGTAGAGGGTAAATAAATACGTAATACAAAATCATATTTGATACAATCTATTTAATATTCATTTTATTACTGCTCTCCATCCCTTCCTGTCTGTCGCCAGGGTCATGGCCCGATTCCATGTTATTCCCCTGCTCCTCAGTGAGTCTTCCACCTCTTCATTCCAGGTCCTGTTTGGTCTGCCCCTCTTTCTCCTTCCGGTCGTCCTTGCTTCCCATACCTGTCTGACTTGCCTTTCTTCAGGTAGTCTTTTCATATGTCCCCACCATCTTAACTGGGCCCTCTCTATATACTTTCTCGTACTGTCTGTTTTTAGTTTCTCTCTTATATCATCATTCCTTATTTTGTCCATTATTGTTACTTTGGCTACTTTTCGCAAATACTTCATTTCCAGTACCTGAATTTTCTTGTGCTGTTTCTTGGTTAGTACCCATGTTTCGCATCCGTATAATAAAGTTGGTAAGTATATCGTTTTGAAGATCGTCATTTTAGTCTTTTCACTTATCTCTTTTTTATTTAGAAAACCTCTATTTATCCCGTGAAACAAAATATTCGTTATTGTTATTCTATTGTTAATTTCTTCATCAATTTTTCCAGAGTTATCTATAGTTATTCCTAGATACTTTGCGCTTTTAACTTGCTCAACTAACTGATTGTTTATTTGAATATTTACTTTTCTCTCCTTATTGCTTGATATACTTACCACTTTTGTCTTTTTAATATTAATTCTCATTCCTTTTCTTTCTAGTTCCTCCGCCCATAAGTCAACATTAAATTGTAACATACTTTCTCTATTTGCCATTATTGCGATATCGTCTGCGAATACACATTCGCTCACCTCTACCGGTTTCAATTTGTGATACCCCACGGTCACCTTCCTACTTTTGCTGCTTACTTTCTTTATAATTTCATCCATATATATAATGAATAGTAGCGGACTCAGGTTGCCTCCTTGTCTTACTCCCAGGGTGGTTCTGAATTTTTCAGTCTCTCGGTTATCTTTTCTTACTAAATTTTCCGTATTCTTATACAATGATTTAATAGCTTCAGTTAAATTATTTGCTATCCCCTTACTCTGAAGAACCTCCCAAATCTTTTGCCTTGGCACCCTATCAAAGGCCTTTTCTAGGTCAATAAAACACATATATATTTCTTTGTCGTAAGGTACAATTTTCTCTATCATATTTCGAATTGTAAATATGTGATCCTGGGTGCAATGTCCCGGTCTAAATCCGCTTTGAGCCCCGTGCAGTTTCTCTTCTATACTTTCTCTTAACCTTCCTTCCAAAATCATCTCGTACACCTTCCCGGCCGTGCAAAGCAGCGATATTCCGCGGTAATTGGCGCATTCCCTCCGACTTCCCTTTTTGTAGATAGGTACTATTACTGACGTTCTCCATTCTTTGGGAGTCTTTAGCGTCGTCCATGCTTCATTTACTATTTTGTGCAGTAGTCTCATACCATCTTCTCCCATACATTTAAATAATTCGGCTTTTAGTCCATCTACTCCTGGCGCCTTCCCGTTCTTCAATTTCTCCACCGCTTTTATAACTTCCTCGAGTTGTATACTGTCGTTTCCTTCTTCAGATTGTATACTGCCATTACCTTCTTCTGAGTTTCTTTCCATATTATGTGCTCCAAATTCAATTTCCTCTTCTTCGAAATCTTCTCCCTCTAGTATTTCCTGGAAGTGCTGCTTCCATCTTCTCATAATTTTGTTATCTTCGATAATTAGCGTTCCCTCTTTATCCATAATTTGACTCGACCTGTTCTGAATTCCTTTGTTTCTCATCCTCTTAAGTACTCTGTAAAATAGTTTCTGGTTTGCTCTACTATCTTTTTCCATCTTCATCCCAAAGTCTTCCCATTCCTTGACTTTGGCTATTCTAACCCTCTCTTTTGCCATTTTTCTCGTTGTTTTGTAATTTCTGTAACTTTCTTCACTTCTCTGCTGTAAATAGTCTTTCCATGCCGTCTTCTTCTTCTTGATAATGCTTTTTGTTTCTTCCTCCCACCAACTTGTTCTCTTCTTGGCTCCTCCTGTTATTGCTACCCCGCATGCTTTAATTCCGGCCTTCTGTATAATTTCTTTAAATTTCTCCCATTTCTTCTCTATTGTCATCTTTTTTAGATCCTCTGTCACCTCTTGTATCCCCGTTGTTATCCATGTTTGATACTCTTTCCTTACTTGTAGTTCTTGTAGTTTGTGTATTTTAATGATTTTGGTTTCTTTTTTGTAGTATTCTCCCGTTATTCGCTCATCCTCTTTCCCCTCATTATTTCCCAATCTCGCTACAAGTAAGTAGTGATCCGTCGATAGTTCAGCTCCTCTATATACTCTTACATCCATAAAGATGCTTCTATTTATTTTTTCTGTTAGGATATAATCTATAATAGATTTTTCATTCCTTCCTGGCTCTTCTCTAGTGAATTTATGGCAGTCCTTATGCTGATAAAATGAATTTAGTACCACCAGTCCATTTTGTATACAAAAATCTATCAGCTTCTCGCCATTCTTGTTTAGTGTGTCTTCACCATACCTGCCCATCACTCCCTGCTTTCCATTGATGTCTCTTCCTATTCTGCCATTGAAATCCCCCATGATAAACGTGGGATTATCCGCTTCTTCGTATGTCATCTGCAAATTATTCCAAAATTGTTCCTTTTCATTCATCTTGTCATTTTCGCCCGGTCCATATACTACTATTACATCGAATTTCTCCGATTTGTTTCGCATGAAAGTTGCTTTCATTAATCTTTTACTAACTGCTTTCCATTCAACTAAATTTTTCATATACTTCGGACTTATCACACACCCTACCCCCGCCTCAGCTCTTTCATTCTTATCCACTCCGCTGTAGAGTACACCATATTCTTCTACTAACATTTCCCCTGTTCCTTTCTTTTTCGTCTCTGTAATTGCCAATATCTCAATTTTATATTTTTTAATTTCTTGGATTAGTTCTTTTTCCTTTCCATTTATACTCCTTGTATTCCATGTTCCTATCCTAAAGCGATTTTTTTTATTTTTTCCCATTTTCATTGCCGCTGTCATATTTCCCTTATTCTGTCCTTTATTTTTCTCCGCTAGTCGTTTTTTGATATACCTGGGGTCGGTTGTGCTTGTTGCTTGTTGCTCCGTTCCTGTTTTTGTGTATCTTTATTCCAGGTCCTTATTTCTTGGTTGCTTTCATCTATTTCTTGTAGTCTTTGCGCCTGTTTACACCATCTATACTGCTTGCCATTTATTGTCATTTTTTGGTAGCCTATTTTTACTACCTTCCCTTTTTCTCTCTCCCCTCTCGCAGTATTCCGTAATTCCTTTTGTATAAATCTCTCATCTTTGGTTAAGTCGTTATCAATATATACTGTTGAATTTTTTAGCTTACTTTTAGCCCTCATTATTTCTGTTTTATTTTGGAATGTCTCTAGCTCCACTCTAATCATTTGGTAATGTTTTTCTCTATTTATCTTATAGGCTTCTTTAACTTTAGCTTGTATTTGTAGCTCCTGCATAAGGAATTCCGCCACCCCCTCCTTAATTTGCGTTTCCCCTACTTTTATTCCCTTTATTATAATATTATTTTTTCTTTTCAGTTTTTCATCATTTTCGAGTCTGTTTTCTAATATTTGGATTCTCTGTACTAGCTGTGTCTTTTCTCGTTCCCATTTTTCCTCTTTCTTTCTAATTTCTTGTTTTATCTCTTTAATTTCTTCTTTCAAATCATCTGTGTTTTGTTTCATATCCCTCATTATCTGTCTCATCATTTCTTTTAGTTCATCCATTTCTTTTTCTTCTTTGCTACACTTGTAATTACTTGCGCTATCAATCTCTAGTTTTTTATCTCCTCCTTCCTTATTTTCTGTCTTTCTCAGATCCGGCGACCTGATAGTTTTCTTGCTTCTACTAAAACAATGTTCTCCGCTATCGTCTGTTAGAACACCTGTGGTGTTATTCTCTTCCTCTCTCTCGCGTTTCCTGTCCTTGTCCATCGGTCGCAGCTCCGTGCCGAAATACCCTACTCTCAAACTAGCAGGCCCCGGTCCAAGTCAACCTTTCGGAGACCGCAGACCGCCGCCGAGAGCAGAGAGCAGTGTTTCCCTCTCCTCTCTCGCCCGCACTACTACCCACACGTGGCTTTGTACAGTGTTTATATCGTAAATATTTGTTTTATTTCCTTATGATTTATATAAACTTATAAGTATTTCTGACCTGTTATGCCGATTACTGGTTCTTCTAATTATCCTTGTACTAATTATTGTATTTATTAACTTCCTGTTTATCCACTTTTCCCTAATAAATTGGCACTGTGTGGTGTATCCGACATGTCGGTAAACTCATACCAAATCAAATTGAGAGATAAACTAGAATATAATACGTCTAACCCTAGAATTTGGTAAACTAAAATAGGCTCTATTATTGTGTTTTATTTAATGGATTAGAAATATGATTGTTTCTTGGATTGTTTACCACGATCCATTTGGATTCTATGCTCCATAATGTAACACTTTAAAATAAATATTTAAAAGCATCAACTCACTGTGTTTATTTAATCAAAAGATGACCATAATCTACAATTCAAGATTTTCTTTATACGAGGTGCATTCAAGTTCTAAGGCCTCCGATTTTTTTTCTCCAGACTGGAAAGAGATAGGAGCATGTGCATTATTTTAAAATGAGCGTGCGTTCGTTGTGAATACGTCACAGAGATGGCAGTACTGTACAGCAGATGGAATTATAGCGGCAGCGTCGAGAATGAGAACTGTTTTAGATACTTAATATGGCTACGTTTTCCTTACTTGAACAGCGTGCAATCATCCGTTTTCTGAATTTGCGTGGTGTGACACCAATTGAAATTCATCGACAGTTGAAGGAGACATGTGGTGATGGAGTTATGGATGTGTCGAAAGTGCGTTCGTGGGTGCGACAGTTTAATGAAGGTAGAACATCTTGTGACAACAAACCGAAACAACCTCGGGCTCGCACAAGCCGGCCTGACGACATGATCGAGAAAGTGGAGAGACTTGTTTCGGGAGATCGCCGAATGAAAATTGAACAGATTGCCTCCAGTGTTAGCATTTCCGTGGGTTCTGTGCACACAATCCTGCATGACGACCTGAAAATGCGAAAAGTGTCCTCCAGGTGGGTGTCATGAATGCTAACGGACGACCAGAAGGCTGCTCGTGTGGCATGTTGCCAAGCAATGTTGACGCGTAACCAAGGCATGAATGGGACTTTCTTTTCGTCGATTGTGACAATGGATGAGACTTGGATGCCATTTTTCAATTCAGAAACAAAGCGCCAGTCAGCTCAATGGAAGCACACAGATTCACCGCCACCAAAAAAATTTAGGGTAACCGCCAGTGCTGAAAAAATGATGGTGTCCATGTTCTGGGACAGTGAGGGCGTAATCCTTACCCATTGTGTTCCAAAGGGCACTACGGTGACAGGTGCATCCTACGAAAATGTTTTGAAGAACAAGTTCCTTCCTGAACTGCAACAAAAACGTCCGGGAAAGGCTGCGCGTGTGCTGTTTCACCAAGACAACGCACCCGCACATCGGGCTAACGTTACGCAACAGTTTCTTCGTGAAAACAACTTTGAAGTAATTTCTCATTCTCCCTACTCACCTGGCCTGGCTCCTAGTGACTTTTGGCTGTTTCCAACAATGAAAGGCACTGTCCGTGGCCGCACATTCACCATCCGTGCTGCTATTGCTTCAGCGATTTTCCAGTTGTCGAAACAGACTCCTAAAGAAGCCTTCGCTGCGGCCATGGAATCATGGCGTCGACGTTGTGAAAAATGTGTACGTCTGCAGGGAGATTACATCGAGAAGTAACACCAGTTTCATAGTTTTCGGGTGAGTAGTTAGTTAGGTAGGTAGTTAGGAGGCCTTAGAACTTGAATGCACGTCGTATAAGATTAGTAGTACGAAAACTATTAAATCATTCTTGCAACGTAACCCCAGAAGAGTATCAAAAAGCTCACCTTATGTGTCCAGAGACGACGTTTATTTATTATTTATGTGATTTTACGTTATTTATTTTCTCTTTTTCCATTTTACGTATTTATCAATTCGTTCCTGTAAAGCTAATGTAAAGTTTATATTTGTTTGTTGTGGTAAGTTAAAAACATTTATCGTCCCTAAGAAGTCTTTCGTTGGAGACTGTGGTTAAGTAAAAATTCAAAAAAGGTATAAAATCCCTTACCACAATTAATAATCATATTCTAAATACGTATTTTGACAACTAAGTTGTCAACATCAGTAGGTAAAATTACTAATCAAAATGTCGCACAGTAGAGCTAACATACACGGCGTCCACGTATACACTAACTTTAAAATAAAAATTTACAGACTAAAAATTACGACCACACCATGTGTTTACTCTATATTCTCACGCTCTCAACCTTTCTACCTCTTTCTAAGAATGAAAAAAAAAGCTGTATGCTATCGGACCGTTGTCCGAGTTAAACATATTGCGTTTGTTTTTAACGATATGAATGCTTTCGTATGCGTCGAGATTTCTGGGGTTGTTGATGGCTTTGACAAGTTTTAAATCTTTAACTGACATATTGTGATCTGTGTCTCATACATGATTGGCCACGCTAGATTTTTCTGGTCTATTGAATTTAATAAGCGATATGTGTTCTAACGGGTTATTATTGAGCGTTTCGTTTGGCCTATATATTTTAAATTACAATCATCGCAATTAATTTCGTATATACCTGATTTCAAATTTCAAATTAACTTTATCATTGGTATTACCTAGGAGACATTTGATGGTGTTTTCGGACCGAAACGCAACTTGAAGACCTCGGTCTTTAACAATTCTATTAATATTTTTGGTGATTAGATGGTATGGTAAACACATATACTTTTCTCCTGGTTACGTTGAGATATCAAATTTGTGGATTCCCGAATTATCTTTTTTTAATTCGTTTCACGAATTGATTTATTAATTATTTCTATGTCAAAGCCATTATACATCGCGATATTTTTAATGAAATCTAGTTCTATTGCATATCTCTATTTGTTAACGGAATGTTTAGTAGCCGATTGACTAGGAAATTAAAAGAAGCTGTCTTATGTTGAAAACTATGACTTGAATCCGCGGTTATGAATCTATTCACATTGGTTTGTTTCCGGAAAATATCGATTTCTATTTTAAGCTTATTTGTAATTACTACTGTAGCTAAAAATGATATCCTATCATTGTTTTCCTTTTCCACCGTGAATTGAATAGTCGTAAATTTCAAATTTAATTGTTTAACGAACATGTCCAATTCATATTTCCGTCTATCGAAAATGACTAATGACTAATGACACGTTAAAAAAATGGACAATTTTAATAACTTCTACCCAAAAATATAAATTAAATGTTAGTAATCCTTTAGTACCAAGAATGTCTTGTTTGTTAAAAAAATGTCCAATTTTAATAACTTTTTACCCGTGAAACCCAGAAAGTTTGTCAGTTAGTAATTCCTTAGAATTTGTTCAATTAATTAAAGATTGTGAACTGGAAGACGGGGAAATTTTAGTTTCATTCGATGTAACGTCATTATTTCCTTCGGTACCTATTCCAGAGACTTTGAAATATTTAGAAGACTTGCCTCATAAGAATAACATTGAACCTTCAAAAGTAAAAGAATACATGAGATTTAACAACTCTTTGGATGACGCAAAATTGTTTCCAAGGAGAAGAAAAATTTTATGAAAAGAAACAAGATACAACAATGGCTTTACTTAAGAGAGGTATGTTGTCGTAATTTTTAGTCTGGTTATTTTTATTTTAAAATTAGTGTATAGGTGGACGCCTTGTAAAGTTGTTGCGTTATTATATGTATTGGCTTTACTGTGACCCATGTGCGACACTTTGATTAGTGGGTTTACCTACTGATGATGACAACTTAGTTGTCGAAATACGTATTTAGGATACCATTATTAATTGTGGTAAGGGGTTTTATACCTATTTTTGAGTATTTATCGTTTCTATTTCTCTTAAAATCCATACATTTTTAGATAAATACCAAACCAGCGTGTTTATATTTTAGGTATATTTTGACAGTTTCATACATACAAATAAATAACAAATAATAGGTATTTATTGAAAACTATAACAAATATTGAAAATGTTGGACTAAGAAAATTTTATGTTCTAAAGTGAAAGCCATTTTAAAACTGAGAAGCAATTTATTTAAACCAAAATCGACGCACGATTATTTTATGCACTAACTGATATTTGTGATTGACATTAACAAATGTCATTTGGATTTACGTTTACGGAACAACAAACACATACTAATATATTTGCGTCTTATTCTATCAAAATTTCAAAGTAACCTAGATTGACTTTTCAAATGAACACTTGTTACATATTAATGGCACATTATCGAAGTGTGTTCGCAATGGAGATGGAAGTTATTAATCTTATATGGAGCAATTTAATGAGCAATTTCCAAAATCTAAATTTGTTATACAAAATTTTATAAATTACATAAACTTCATTTAAAAAGGTATGGAACTCCTCGTATCCAAAATACTTATTTCGACAACTAAGTTGTCATCTTCAGTAAAATTAATAATCACAGTGTTGAACATGGGCATAGTAAAGCTAACACGAAGAATCACGAAACACTTTACAAGGCGTCCAAGTATGTATACACTAAGTTTTACAGATTTAAAATCAGGTCAACTTACCCCTCTTCAGAAATGGCATACATCTGTCTATTCTCACGCCCTCCGTTTCCTACTCCTTTTCTAAGAATTCGAAGAGACAAGTGGATGGGACATGACCGTTGTCCGCGTTGAAAGTATTACTTTGTTTTAACGATACAAATTCTTTCGTATATGTCCAGTTCCCTCGGATCACTTATATTTTTAGTAAGTTTTAAACAATCTACCGTGATGTAATGGATGTATTAGGATACGATTATTAATTGTTGTAAGGAGTTTCAAACCTTTTTTAGGTTTTTACTTGACCACTGTCTCCTAAGAAAGACTTTTCATAATAAACTACATTGACAAATGGTTTCAAGAGAGGAATTTCACTAGTAAAGAAAAGCTTTTGGCAGATATAAACTCTTAACTGAAGAGTTTATTCATGACATTCATGTCCGAATAGACCACAGTTTAAAAAACATATCTGCAAAAATTATCATTGCAAACACATAATGATAACTTTTCTATTAAGTTTACAGTGGATATAAACTAATATATAAACTCGGTGAATTGACAGTAAGAAAATGGTACCCACACATGTGGGTATAAGGGAATATTAGTGCAATATAATTACTACCAAGAAAGGATTAATACAGAAAGAATTCGAACAATAATTGTACAACAATTTGGAATAAGTCCATGATGATGAACTGCAGTTTGTTTATTTTCCAGCGAGAAGCGACTGCACATACTGCTGGTACAACAATAACCTATGAACAGCAGTTTTATAGAATTATTAGCAGATGCCTAGGGCTTTCACTATTACCTGACCTAACACCTCTAGACTTTCATTTATTTGACTATCTAAAAAATAAAGTATTTCGTAATAGGATTCACAATCTATAAGAGTTACAAGACGCAATAGCTGGAAAAATTCAGGTAATTATTCTAAAAAATATACATCTTGTTTTTGAGAATATGAAGAGTAGAATTAATCTTCGTATCGAACATAAACGTCATCATTTCTACTAGTTTTTATGAATACCTGCTTACTTACACGCAATATTTGCTAACAATGTTTTGTAAATAGGACTTTTAATATTTCCAATGAATTAAAAACAAATTAATGCAGTGAATTATATGATAGGATAAAAATGGTATCGATTTCTATATAAAACAATTTGCTTTTAGTGTACCCCTACTGTAGTCCACTAATAAATTTTCTGGGAGAATATATTTCAGAATCACCAACTAGTATATCTGGTTACATATTTGGCAGTTTTGGGATTAAATGAACACGGTCTAAAATTGTAAGAAAGGTGACGAGATGAATATCCGTAAGGAATTTAGGGACACAATTGGTTTCGGTATTTTATTATACAACAGTAAATAGGTATGATTTGCACTGTGGAACGTTTTTGGTATTAAAAATAATAGTATATTTTGATACAGAAAGATATCTATGATATTCTTTCGTTATTAGATATCTATATTCTATATACGATTTAATTATCAAAAATTATTATTTTTTCCTTGAAAAATTAAACCTATACTTTTCCTCCTCTATATACACATAAAAATAACACAAATTTTCTGAATTACAGAGAAAACAACATGGATTTTATCAATAAAGTTAGCTCTAAAGTATACATAACATTAATTTTCTCTTCAATAAAATATCAAAACATAAACAAATATGAAAGTTTTATACATTTTTAAGACTTAAGTGCCTATTAGAGAGTTGAAATTAGAAACATTACAGTAACGGTAACATGTCTAACTTCTGTAAATTATTAAGACAACCAGTGCACATGAACTGCACATTGAACACAAGTATATCACAAAAAACAAGCAACGATTGAATTTCAGGAATGTACAATAGCACCGTCTGACTAGTTCTGGAATAAAAAGCCGTTTTGGGATTGTCTCTGTCCTTTGTTTTTCTTTTAGTTTAAAATTGATTTAACGCCGGCATTTTTTGCCGCCGTCCAATTCCCTATCCGTTTTACTATTCACGATGTTAATGGTTATGTCACACCAAAAACGTTTTTACAACTAAAGCTTTCCAACCTTAGCGTCCATTCAACTGGACGCCCCTCCGGGTTTGTTCTTCTTAGGCGGGTGATGCGCTTGGACCGCAGGAGCGGGCGGGTACTTGGCAGGGCTGCTGTTCGCTGCGATATCGTCTCTGAACGCTAGAAAGCCAAGTTGAGCGTGGGATGCTTCGTTGAGTGCCCTAGACCTGATGCACGCACGGTATTGGTCCGGCGAAAGTTTCTGTCCACCCGGAGTTCCGGAACATACCTGAAAACACATAAACGGCGCTGTTAAACTTCGTGCTCCAGATCTTTTTATATTCGTACTATTAAAATAGCATTTCTCTGCTATTACGCGCAATGGGATCCTTTTTTATTATTATTAAGCAATTTCATTTTATTGGAGTGGTAGAATAATCTTTACTTTTAAAACTTGTATACAAGCGTCGATTAATTGAAATAACTAATACTTTATTCACTCTTTATTTAGAGAAACAAGAATTAATTATTTAATACCTGCTTTATTGTTTTATATATCTTTTAATTGGAATTAATTACATAATGGAATCAGGATATATTTAGCGATGTTTCTTGACATGTCTCGTCATTAATTAAAAGGAAGTTTTTTGTATTACGACACACTATGCTGCTAATATAATTGTTATTTATGTACCAAGTCAGTAAAGTGATTCTTTATTGAACGAGCCTGAGATTATGAGCCGAGCGAGCGAGGCGAGTAACAGACACGTTACTGATGTAGTTCATAAAAAAATTTATCGCCAACGGTAAAAATTTATAATTAAAAAAAATTGCGATATAATTTATCGCATTTTATATCACAAAGTAAACAAAAACAGCGAATACAAAAATAAAAAGCGAATACAAAACAAATCTACTTATTATTTGATATATTAAATGTGAACGAATACCCTGAGTTTGAGTTTGAGTATAGTCATAGCTATGTTGATAGATATTAGCAGCAGGCAAAATGTTTGATTTTTACAGAAAGATACATTATTTGTTTACTTCCGAAAATCACTATGGTAATACATGGATCTATTGACGGTTAGCGATAAAAGTAAATTATAATAATTTGTCTTATTTTAGACCTTTTGTATTACTACGTACTAGAGGTGTCAATTTTCGGTAATTTTAAGTAATCGTTACTATTCGTTACTTTGATTACTTCGATGATTCATATATATACAGGCTGATTCATTTTCGGCCCTCACCATGGGGATCTCGCTTATTATTGGAGATAGAGTATAGGTTTAAATTTGGCAAAGTTGTTAAATTTTGTGTTTGTTATAAATCCGTAAAGAAAATAGACCTGTGACAAATGACCTTCGTTATTTAAAAAAAAACGCGAAAACCCCATTTTCTTCTTTTACCTGTAGCACCGACATTTTCCCTTGTAGAGAAAAAGTAAAAACACATCCTTGTGGCCATTTCTAAATATCTATCCAGTGGTGTACTCTAAATTTTTATACGACGTTTCGTTTCTTTCTGTCCATCATCAACTATCTAATTTCTTATAGGCGCCATATTGGATTTAGACATCCTCAGAAAGAGTTTTTTTTTCTGATTTCAACCATGTACCACATGCTGACTAAAGTTTTTGACATTAGGTTTTATTTGAAAGAATAAATTATAAGATTAAATAAGGTAGCCATGGAATTTCAATCTGTCAAACATTTCATTTATTGTTCATTAATAATACAAAAATGTCATACACTAACGAAGAGAAACGAGATATCATAAGTATTTTTTATTCTTCGAACCGAAATTCAACAGTAGCGAGTACAAGATATCTACAATTATATCCAGAACGACAACAGCCTCATCGTACCATTTTTCTAGATCTCGACAGAAATTTGGCCGAGAATGGATCGTTTACTAAGCTGCGTAATGGTCAAGACAACAGGAATTTAAATGAAAATCGACAAGATATTTTACAAATGGTAAATTAAAAGCGTGTTTTCAAATTTCATGTTAATCTTGTATTTTTATAGATAAATAATAATCCATCAATTTCTACGCGCGAAGTAGCGTCAGAATTAAATTTGTGCCAGTCCAGAGTTTGGAGAACTTTACATAAAAGTAGGTTTAAACCATACAGGATCCATGGTTAATGGGAAGGATAGAAAATGACGAAAATTTTTTAAGCAAAATCATCTGGTCAGATGAAACAAAATTTACAAATTCTGGAATGTTCAACAGAAATACGGAGCCCTATTGGGCAGTACAAAATCCCCGACAAAACAGGGCTAGAAGACCACAACATCGTTTTGGAATAAACGTTTGGATGGGTATTTTGGCAAATCGTCTCTTAGGACCAGTTATGTATGAAGAACATTTAAATGGAGAAAGATATTTAAACATTTTACGTACATACGTATCTGACTATCTTGACGACAATATCCCATTAAATCAATTACAATATTTATGGTGGCAACAAGAGGGCGCACCAGCACACAATACAGCTGTTGTTAGAAATTTCTTAAATCAAGAGTTTGCAAACCGTTGGATTGGAAATAGTTGTTGAATGGCTTGCGAGATCACCTGATTTAAGTCCGCTAGATTTTTTTTTATGGGGATATGTTAAAAATAATATTTATAAAGTAGATGCGCCACAAAACATTAAGAATTACGAGACAGACTTCAGAATGCCTTCGATGCAGTTCCTAGAAGAACTATACAAAGGGCAGTACAAAATGCCAGAAGGCGTGCCCAATTGTGCATTACCGAAGATGGCCAGATAATTGAACATTTACTGTAATTGTTTATTGTTTACTTTTCTATGTATTTTTATTAATGTTCTTGTTATCTTGTACTCGCTACTGTTGACTTCGTTTCGAAGAATAAAAAATACTTATCATATCTCGTTTCTCTTCGTTAGTGTATGACATTTTTGTATTATTAATGAACAATAAATGAAATGTTTGACAGATTGAAATTCCAAAGGCTACCTTATTTAATCTTATAATTTATTCTTTCAAATAAAACCTAATGTCAAAAACTATAGTCAGCATGTGGTACATTGTTGAAATCAGAAAAAAAAACTCTTTCTGAAGATGTCTAAATCCAATATGGCGCCTATAAGAAATTAGATAGTTGATGATGGACAGAAAGAAACGAAACGTCGTACAAAAATTTAGAGTACACCACTGGATAGAGGTTTAGAAATGGCCAAAAGGATGTGTTTTTATTTTTTCTCTACAAGGCCAAATGTCGGTGCTACAGGTAAAAGAAGAAAATGGGGTTTTCGCGTTTTTTTAAAAATAACGAAGGTCATTTGTCACAGGTCTATTTTCTTTACGGATTTATAACAAACACAAAATTTAACAACTTTGCCAAATTTAAACCTATACTCTATCTCCAATAATAAGCGAGATCCCCATGGTGAGGGCCGAAAATGAATCAGCCTGAATATATATAAATTCTTGAAATTTTAGGCTTTTATATTAAATATTTTAAGTATTTTCAAATTAGTATGTTATTTTGCGAAGTAAATGTGAATGTAAACATTGCTGTCTACAAATTACAACGCAAATTATACGAAATTTTATTTGAAAAATTTTCGTCCACGTTGGAACTTGAACCGAAGTCTACGGTTTGCCGAACCGTCGCTTCCACTAGCTAAGCCACAAGGACATTGGTTTCAAGTCTATTAGAAACGCCTTATAAGGCACATATGTTAATATTCAGATGTCAGTTTGAAAGTTTGAAATTGCTAATTTTTCATCCTTAGCTATTAATATATAGAGATAATTTCTTAGGCGTTCATTATTTCTTTCAAAAAGAAAAGCCTCACAACAGTGCAAATACAAACAGAATTGAATATAATGCGTTGTTTACTAAAATTCGGCAAGGGGGAAGTAAAATATTAGACAGCAAATGGTTAAACACAAACAAGGCAAATGAAACTATTTACCCAGTACGGTAAGTTAAAATGTTTTTTATTTTGTTGTGTATTAATTATTTCGTTGAAGATTATACAAAAAACTGTTATAAAAAAAAGGTGCCAACGTCAGATCGTCTATTTCTTACACCAAATAAGAATGAAAAAATAAAGGCAATTGGTACAAAAATATACCAGTTGGGAGAAATGAAATGGCCAAATGAACTCAAATGTCAGCAAAAAAAGGAGGTTTGGATGACAGTTCTAAATTTACAAATCATTCACAACTAACAACTACTGTAAGTCACTTGACAAAAGTAGGCGTAAACGAAATGCAAGTAACAAAAATAACAGGACATGATAATGTGAAGTCAATTAAACCTTACTTGCAACTCGATAGAGAATTCCACTAGGAACTCATTCACAAAATGAGAAGTAATGAAGGCACACTATGTAGTATTCCTTCAAGTTCTACAACTAATGTTAATTCATCAGATAAACACAAACGTTGACTGTTATTATGTTCAATTATTAATTATAATAATTGTTTTTAATTGTCAGAATTTTAATAATTAGATACTTTATTGTACTTTTATCTTTGCTACGTATTAAACATTAAAAACTACATTTGTATTAAATTCCTGATAATTTGCACTAGTGCAAATTATTTTTATTGGCTGTTCCAACAAGAAACGTCATCGTATTTATGGGTTATCAAATTTATCAGATGAATTAAATTTTCACCGTAATGACCCTTACCATATTACAAATTCATTAGACAGAGTGTGAATGATCTTCTATGCTCTGTCTTAATAACTTTTGTAATATAGTAAGGGTGTTGTTTCGGTGAAAGTATCTACTCAGTGGTGCGCACTAATGATTCTGTAAGATAATACTTTCACACAAATATGAACTTGTATATCGGATGTTCTCCACACCTCATTTTTATTGATATTTTATATCACAATATGAAACAGACATGTAAATAATTTACATATCTGTAACTGTACACATGGACAATACACCTAGTATTTTCAGCATTTACTTCTGCTTAATACATATGTTTCTGCCATCTAGGCGTCATCAGTCAAGCTAGTGAAGAAATGCATACAAATTGATACAAATCTGTTAAACAACTGATTTGTATCTGTATTTATATTTTACTGAAATCGCCCACAAAGATAAAGCAAGTTTCGTCCTATAAGGTGACACTATTTAATAAGTAATTTTTCGTTTCCTGTAACAGCATAGCTGTTCGAACGAAAGGTCGCCTTCCGACATAGTCTCTTTCGTCCGTAAGATGTCACTTATTAAATAGTGTCACCTTATAGGACGAAACTTGCTTTATCTTTGTGGGCGATTTCAGTAAAATATAAATACAGATACAAATGAGTTGTATCAATTTGTATGCATTGCTTCACTAGCTTGACTGATGACGCCTAGATGGCCGAAACATATGTATTAAGCAGAAGTAAATGCTGAAAATACGTGGTGTATTGTCCATGTGTACAGTTACAGATATGTAAATTATTTACATGTCTGTTTCATATTGTAACAAATGCTTTATACGTGCATAACGTATTGTCATACATAAACACAACCTTTTTGGATATTTTATATTATTAAAAAGGTGCTTGTTTAATACAAAATTTTGTGAGGTTTTACGTACTTACGTATGTTTCAAATTGCTTTGTTAATTATACACTTCCTTAAAGGATAAACATATAATTTTGCCAAGGACTGTGTAAGATAGTGTTTCTCAATCACTATTCTGACATCGTTACTAACATTCACTTGTAAACAACGGGCTCAGATTTTTACTTAAAATTATTTTACGTATGCTGGCTTCGTGTGCGTAATTTGTTAGGCGAGGCGTAATAATCGCTCACAGGACCGAAACTACACACACATATACAACTATTACTAACCTTGGGGTGCCAGATGTGAAAGATACCCGGATCCGTAGCACGGATTACTTTCATGTTGCTTCGCACGTACTTCCTGTACAACATAACGTCCTCACCACCCCAGCCCACTATGTCCTCGTCGAATCCGCGCACTTTCAGGAAGTCCGATCTGGAACAATTTCAGATTTTTTCGTTTCATTCCGGTTATGTGTGTATGTGTGCTGTGTTTTTCTTTAAGCGGCATTGATTGTTCAAAGATCAGCGACTGAATAAAAAAAAATGCGTTCTCGAATGAAAACTTGTTTTGGTAAACGACTGAATTTCATATAATAGAATATGGAACTAATCAATACTGCTTTGTCAAGAAATGATCATTTGCATAATAATTTTTCAGTGAAAATATATTTAAAAGTAATAAATCATCTAAGTTTATAACTAGAAAAGAACTGTATTGTAAATACATAGTATACTAATATATGATACACCTCTTCTTTATTCTCCCTCTCCAATAATTCAGTAAAAGAATTTGAAATCTCAGAAATCATTAAATTAGAATTCATTTTATTCTACTCGTACTTTGAGACAGCTCCAATTAATTATCTGCTTTTTTCAATATTCTCATCTTAATCCCAGCTATTTTGATTGTTTACATGTGAAATTTAATTTAATCTAACTTTTTGTTTACTAACATTAATTGAATGAATAATAATAATAATATCCTCCTCTTATTGTTCTAGAAATCAAAGCTTACAGGACGAGTTTTCTTATATAAAAAAATAGTGTTTTATTTAATGCCAGATTTCAATACTAAGCTCACAAGGTCCATGTATTATATATACAGAGTGGTTAGTTTTTCATTTTACGCTCAATATTTTCGTTGAGAGTATCATATTTAACCCTTAAATTCCGAACCATTTAAATTATACGTAAATTCCGAATGGGGGTATATTGTGGACCCCAGCCGTTTTTTATAAATAATAATAACTGCAATAGACTTAAACAAGTATTTATTTATTATTCGTTACAAAAACAAGCAAAGTAAAATATTCTTCTATCATTCATTACGAAAATAAGCAAAATAAAATATTTTTCTACTGAACTATTGCAAATAATAATTTTTAAATCTAGGGCTCTTCAACGCTGCAGTTAGTGAGGCAAGATACTGCTGTTGCTTCTTTTCTGTGCTGTTCGCAAATAAATTGTTTACATTTGTCACATCTAATCCTGGACTTCTTATCTTGATTTCTGGGACATATATGGCACCTATCTCGTTTTCGTTCCAAATTCTGTTTTGTGAGCAATGTTTTAGGGATGTCAATTTCGCAATTATTCAAGGCCTCTAAAATGTGTTTTTTTTGGTCTGGTTTGCAGCACGAATTTTCATGTTGGCGTTCGTAAGTTGATCTCCTAGTTGCAACATAAAACATTTTCTGCGATACAGTTTGTGTTTCATCCACTCGGGATTTCTTGAAATAAATAAAATGAAAGCATTTAGGGCACAAATGTCTAAAATATTCATAAAAATTCTATAAAGCCAGCGAGCTGTTCGTCTAGCACACGTGTATTCACGAATAAGTTTGTCAGCATTATCAACACCTCCTTTGCTCTTATTATAATGTTCAATCATGATTGGCTTTTTGTGCTCGTTTTGAGAAATAGAGTTATCAGAATGTTGGGTGGATAGCACGTGTACTATTCGTCCTTTCTTAGGTACATAAGCTACCATTGTGACCTCGTCACTAAATGCAAATTTTGAAAACTTTTCTGGCATTCCTGGAACTTTCAGTTCGTATGGTGTATCAGGTTTAGATTTTCGAACAGTGCCGAGTAATGTTAGATTCTTACTCAGTAAAAACTTCGCAAGCTGTACAGATGTGAAAAAATTATCAGTAGTCACACCGCGCCCTGTACCATAAATTGGTTCACACAAGTCTTTTACCACACGATACCCTTGATTTACCTCAGGTTTACCTCCGGGCAATTTACCAGTATAAACTTGTAAATTATGTAAGTATGATGTTTCTACATCAGCAAGTGCCCATATCTTTATACCATACCGCGCTGGTTTTGATTTGATGTACTGCCTGAATGGGCACTTGCCTCGGAACGCGACAAGCTGTTCATCGACTGTGGTCTCTTCGTGAGGTTCAAATGACTTCTTGCAATTTTCAACAAAAAGATCCCATACCTCCCTTATTGCTGCTAGCTTATCATACGCCTTTCTTTCACTTATAGATATTTTGTCGTCGAATCTCAAATAGCGCGAAATTTGCTGAAAACGGTCTCTAGACATGGCAGCGACAAAGAATGAACGTCTAATACTTTTATCAGATGTCCACAACTCGTGAACACTTTGCTTTCTACATCGTAGAACTCCAGATTTCAACAAGATTCTCACAAAACAATCAAATTCAGTTTTATCTAAGCTCTTCCACTGTCTTATCGAATTTGGATGTGCACTATTCCATGTAGCAATATCTCGTTCCGCTTCTTCATTTGTATGAGTACAAATTTGTCCTTTTATGTCGTCTGTAATAAGTAAATCAAAATAGTCTTTTAGTGTTACAGCATTCTGCACATAATCTGTGGGACCAGGTTTCGCGGTAACTATATTACGTTGGTATCGCCGTGTAGGCGGTTTTGGTTTACTAAGCCATTTCAATCCCGACTTGGCCACAAATTCTTCACTACTTTCTGCTACATCAACTTCAAGTTCACCTACTTCTTCATCACTATCTTCTTCGACTTCTTCCTCCAATTCGTCTTCTGATTCGGATACATTTTCATTTTCATATATATATATATATAATATATATATATATATATATATATATATATATATATATATATATGAAGGAAATTTTGTTATTCGGCGATTTAAAAACTGCTTAATTTCAGTATGTATATATTTAAAATAATTTAATTCTTACATATTTTGTCAATTACTGCCATTTTTAAAGAATTTTAAATTATAAAAAATACAGTATGTTACTGTCATATTTATATATGTGATGATATGGTACGATTAGTTAAAATTACATTATTAAACTTATATATTAAAGTCTAGATATTTAAATATATATGTACATATTCATGATGATAAATTGCGGATAGCTACTCTACATTATTAAATTATGGTATATACTGCTTAGATTCTTTATGCCACTCCTGTTATTAATTGAATTTTCTTCTTGCTTAAAATTAACCATTTCCTTAATTTCTATTTTCATTGCGTGTCGTTCTCTATCGATTATCTCTGTGTTTTCAAAATCTAAACGGTGATTGTGCTGCAGTTTGTGTGTAAATAAAGCAGTTTTGTCTGTTTTAGAGTATTCGTAGGCTTATATTCTTTCGTATAAATATTGTTTAGTCTGACCTATGTAGTAATTATGGCAAAAGTTTTCGACAACATTAATCATTCTCTACTCTTGATTAAGCTCGATGCTTTTGGCTTTTCGCTGCCACTGGTTACTTTCTTCAAATCGTACCTTACAACCGTAATCATGTAGCTTATAGGCCTCATATTTTCATTAGCTTTTCGCCATCTTCGGGTGTTCTTTAAGGAACTAATTTAGGTCCTTTATTGTTTCTATTATTCATTAAGGACCTGACTTTTGAACTGAATTGTCCGAAGTTGCTCTTTTCAGACGATTTAAAATTATATGCTACATCAACACTATCAGATTGAGGTGGTACAAATCTGGTGATTCAAAAACAAATTAATTATATGAATGTCGCTAATTGTATATGTATGAGTTTCTCACGTAAAATTAATAATATTACTTATGACTACACTTATGGCAAAGTAGTTATTCAACGTACACAATCTATGAGAGATTTGGGCATAGTTTTTGGCTCTCAACTTGCATTTGCTGAACATATCAACACCATGACTGCTTCGTCCTTACATATTGCAATGGATTGTGATGTTGATAGCTTAATTAACTTAGGTTCACAATCCACAGTAGCTTTGCCGGACTATCTCAGTTGGGTCGCCTTCCTAGAGCTCTTTGATCTGCAGGTCTACCCTCGTAGGGTACGTCGCACCAAAACTAAAACACAGGGTATAAGGAACAGAAACAAGAATCTTCCCCTCACTATTTTTAATCCCATAAAAAACAAAAAAAAAAGAAAAACCGACTTTATAGAGTATAAAGTCGAACTGAAACATATAATAATGCAACAGATGGTGAGAAAAACTTTGATACTAAATGAAAGCAGAAGCGAAAAAAACTCACCAAAATTGACCGCGAGCAAATTTCTAATTAAATATAAACAAAATTATCAGATATCAACAATTACGTTAACCCCAAAATCAAACGTCAGAAATAGAAAATTATCTATTTTCCCACGCAACCAAAAATTAATTCATGCGCACGCATACATGAAGCAAATAAGTTTTCCCGCCTACTAACGTACTAAAATATTTTATTTGACAAAAAAAACTTTCCAAAAAATATCTGATAACTTTCTTGATATTCATGTGATTACAACAATTTTACAAATCTAAAATTACTGAATTACTGAGCTCTTCTATATACTTAAATTATACTAAGAGAAATATACATACATTAATTAATGTATCCAATTCACAAAAACGAGAGATTTTTTTCAGATAGGTCTTATAAATTTATAAATTTACAAGTTTAAAGACTCGTAAAAAAACTCGAGAATGAATTCAACACATCAGACCACTAATAAAACACACACCGTAATTATCCAAAATTTATATTGAATAAAATTAAGTTCTATCCAATTGCAAATGAAACACGACCTATCTGCACAAAAACTACTAAATCTCTAAAAGCATGAGGGACCAGGAAACATCATGACACCCCTACCTAACATAAAAATAAATCAAAATAGCTTCCACTTCCAAATTGGCGGGAACTGCAAACATCACATAGACCCGTACATCCTACAGTTGTGGACAAAAATACACATTATAATAAATTTTTATATAAAATATCAAATTTTTATAATTGTCTTTCTGAAATAAAATGTACATAAATATATTGTCTTTTATAGTTTCTTTTACTTTCTTTCTTCGGGGAAAAATCCATGGCAATATGTTAGACTTTATTGTAAGAACTACACGTAACTTTATATCTTCCAGCTCTGTCTTGCCATTGTATTTTTCATTTGTGTGCTCTAAGCTGGCGTATGCGTCATTAATGTGGTTACAAATCTACAATCGCCATATTAATACGATTGGTCCAAAAATGTTTCTAAAAATATTTATACTAAAAAAAATTCTGAGTATTCTGTTCAGAATTTTAGCCATAGTGTGTTGCTCAATTTATAGAAAGATAATTTTCTGGAACTTCATCGTACTTATGCAAGTATGAAATTTTTATATGACCTGGTTAACCATCGGTTGGACTCTCCAAAACTCTTAGAACATTTAACATTATTGTGCCTCGTCTGGGTTCCAGATCAACGACGGTGCTTTACTGCAATCAACCGGATTTAATATGATGATTAAATCACATCTCTACAGAATCTGTACCTATTATAATACTTTATCCAATACGTCCCTCGATATTCATTTTGATTCATTGGCGATGCTACTGAGAGAATGTACCACCAATCTTCACTACGTATGATTGAATGTATAGTTTTTGTTATTGAATTTTATATTATTATGTATTTTGTAATGCATCGTAAGTTTTAAGCGAAATTTAATTACGCTTTTAAGATTTTATTATCTGCTATTGGTCAGACAGATTGGTCAGACACTATATCCTATATTACGTCCTTAGTTTGAATATATCTTGTTACTCTTATGTATAATTTAGATTTAGACCTTTGTATATTATAGTAAATATAGATATTCGGCGATTTAAGGCTGTCAAGCTGCTGGGAATGCTAGGTCATGAATGATTATTATTCGAATCGATAATAAAATAAATTTATGAATATATATTTCTCACCATGACTACATCACTTATATAACTTTCACAAGTTGTGGTGGATAGTTATTACTGATTTCCTTCTCGTTTTAGGCGAATTCCGACAGCTTAATATCTTCAAGTCGCTCCACGGGCGCAAATGTAATAATAACTCAAGACTTACCAATCCCTTTGTAATTAGCGTCAAGCTGTTGGGAATGTTAGGTCAGGAATTATTATTATTTGAAGTGTATTTATGAATATATATTTCTCACCATGACTTAACTTTGACACTAATATACTGTCATTTATAATTCTTTGGTAAAGGTAATATTTACCGAAACATGTAAGAAATTACTTTAAATATATACATACTAAAGTAAAACAGACCTTAAATCGCCGAATATCTAAATCGACTATATATATTA
Source organism: Melolontha melolontha (assembly GCA_935421215.2). Classification (NCBI taxonomy): domain Eukaryota; kingdom Metazoa; phylum Arthropoda; class Insecta; order Coleoptera; family Scarabaeidae; genus Melolontha; species Melolontha melolontha. The sequence continues at coordinate 102,793,475 of OW285240.1, read as the reverse complement.
TTATTAAAAGAAAATACTGTAAATATATATTACGTTATTATTGATACCATTTTGGAGGTAATTTAACAGGGAATTTGCTGATGATATCGAAAAATGTAGGTACGTTTCGATAAATATGTATAGCTTTTTACTTTATTACATCATTATGTTTTTGCATTATACCATCTTGAAGTGTTAGACCCCATATTGATATCCAAAGAATAATTCGATGCACGATAAAACGTCAGACGCTGCAACTGTAAAATTTTTGACAAAAATTCCAATATAACCAAAACTAGTTGTCGAAAATGCACATAACCATATATTACTGTAAAGGTAATTTAGATGGCTATCGTAATCATTTCTAAAAAATATAGCAATTTTTAAACTGAAAAATCTGAAGGATGGTGCGGCAAATTCTAACACCTTGTATATTCGTAAATAATTTTGCAGAAAATCTCACTTTTATATCTCAGTTAGTTTTCAGGCCAAACGCCGCCGACACACTAACGGCACATTGGGTATAGGGAATGCTAAACAAATTGTGGTGTTAAGTAATTGAAGAAGAAATATTTCTTAAAGTATTTCTAAATGCACTAATGTTGCAATAGAATTATCAATTATGTAGTAGAAATATTGAAAAAAGTCATAGTGTAAAATCAAGATTTCTATTTTGTACAATTAATAAATAGAATCTGAAAAAAATAATTTAATCTAAAGTTATAATAAAAAAAGTTACCTGTATTGACACGTCATTCCGTAGCCGAAGTCTCTCCAAAACCCCGTGTCTCTTGAAATCACCAACTGTTCAGTTTCGGGCGGTACTTCCCGTCCCTGTAAAGTATACACGACATGCGGATTGTACAAACTAAAAACAACCGGATAATACACTTTCTTGCCGGGTTTCGTGTTCCACCTGCACCTGTCCAAAAAGCGCGCACTAAAAACCACATCAACGTCGCACATGAACAATAACACGTCCTTGCCGTCGGGACGGCCTTCGTTGTCCCACGCCCTCTCGGCACCCACCCTCAGGCCCTTACCACGCGAAAAAGTCTCATTAAGCGCCAACAGACGCAAGTTTTTCGCATTACCGCCACTATTTTTTGTCCTAATCACTCTGGACATTATGGATCTGGCTTCTGAGAGACCCTCCTCACCGAAGTAAACAACAGTTAGGCAGACGTGTCTGTCACTTTTCAAACCAATCTTCACGAATTTCTCCATAAAACTCTGGAACGTCGACGTACGACCCGATAATGGAAGAATAACATGTATTAATTCTTTTTCTTTTGGTCCTGGTAATTGTTCCAAAGTAAGCGATTGCAAAGGGGCGAAAGGACGCATTAAAACTATTTTCGTATATCCATTACTGTGATGATGATCTGCCACCTTGTTCTTCGTTCGGAAATATAACTCGTATTGCGTTCCGGTTGTTGGCTCTACCCTATATAAACCCTCTAGGAAATCATCTAAAGCGTATCTCTGCGCTTTTTGTTCCGGAGTATTCTGCGTAAAATTTTTGTTTAATATCTCAACAGCTCTCATTAATACTTCTAATAAATCTTTCCGTTTAAATCCAATTGGTTTTTCGACTACTCTCTTACCTAAACCAAGATCTATGGGATATACTCGGCTAATAGTAAAGTGGTTGAAAGGAATCAGTTCGTATTCGTTGTTCAAAGGTAATCCCTTGAGTACTTCGGCGGCTAAAATCTGTTTCCTCAAGTATTGGGCGCATTCGTTGTTCGTCTGTGTGCTGTATAATGGAAGAGCGGTTGCATTGAAATTAATATTTAACGCTGACGTTTCCTGGTGCACTTGTGCATAATTATCTGAAACAAAGGATTATTTTAAAATACAGGGTGCTACGTAAAGTTCAAGTAAAGAAACGAAATAACAGAAAATTTTCATGTTTTACTTAACAGACAATAAAATAATATACACGCAGATCTCACTATTAAATACACATTTTGTGACGTGAAAATTTTTGGGGTTAATGATATATTTCGGCATTGTAAAAACGAATTTAAAAATAGAAATCAAGCACGGGTTTCTAGTAACAAGCATTTGAGAAATAGAAAGAAACAGGAAGAAACCCTAACCACAATACAAACTAATTAAAAAAGAAACTTAAAAAAAACGCATTTCGGTAACTAAGTTGCCATCTTCAGTAGAACAATTTGAAAAAGAAAAATAGTGTTAAATGTAGGGTCTGTGGTTAGCATCCAACTTTTGAAGATTGTTCACCAAATCGCTCGTGGAATAACACTAAATTCCAAATATTAAAAAATCCCTTATATCAGCCATGTCAAACATGCTGCCCACTGAGCATTTTCCTGCGCCCCGAATCAATTTTGAAAACAGCCAGATAATGCGGCCCGCAAGCGTGTTAAAAACCGTTTTAATTAAAATTATTTAGTTATATTTAAGCTTTGATAATATGCTATATTAGGAAGACAGTTTTCAGAGAAGGCTAAATTTTCTGACATATATTTTGTATATGTAAGTTGGTTTTAATTAAAACCATCATAAATAATTATAAGAGAGTAAATTATTTTTGTTTATTTACCGCTATGCAGCTCGTAAGTAAAGTACTGTTTCGATTGGTATAAAATGGACCAAATAGTGGCATCTATGTTTAAGAGGATGAACTAAGATGTGCGTACCTAAAGCCAATTGTAACAGGTAACAGTACCTGTTATTTATTTCAGATAAAGTTTTCAACATGTCTCTTTAAAAACCAAGTGGAAGTAAGTAACTCGTAGATGAGCGACGTATCTTTCAAGAAAAGTGGGAATTTTTTTACTGTGAAGTAAAATAGAAAAGTATTTATTTGATTTGTAACAGTAGAGTCGGTGTCCCAACATTATATAATATGAAACGTCACTATGATTGCCATGAAACTAAGTTTGACCAGTATTCAGGCATGATTAGAAACAAAAAGTTAAATGAGTTAAAATCACGGTTAAAAGCTTATGTTTACACGTCCAAAGCAAGAGAAATGAATTTGCTGTTTGCTGTTGATCGCGAAACACTCAAAACCATTTGTTGAAGGTGAATTTATAAAAGAATGCCTTGTAAGGCCGCAGAAATTGTATGTCCCGGGAGCGTGAAGGCTTTTAAAAATATGTCATTGTCCCGGAATACTGTCGCTGAAAGAGCTACTAATATAAGTGATCAGATAAAAACAAAATGAGACCCTTTCATGGCATTTTCTATTTCCTGTGACGAAAGTACAGTTGTGTGGTGTGACGCAACTCGCTGTTTTTCTTCGTGCTGTTGACGTTTATGAAGAATTACTGGAATTAGTACCATTGCATGATACAACAACTGCGGAGGATATTTTCAATGCTGTTTATGGACTTCTGCAAAACTATTAGATTTGTCAAAACTGTGTTCCGTTACAAAAGACCTTCCATGACTGGAGTACATAATGGCTTCATTAAAATATTACAGACAAAGATCAGAGAAACGGGCAGAGACAAACCAGATTTTCATTATGTTCATTGTATAATCCACCAAGAAGTTTCACTCAAGAGTGATCAAGTTGGAACGTTTTAGAACCAGTCAAAAAAATGATAAATTTCATAAGGTTATGTGGCTTGAATCAGCGACAGTTTTTACGTGATTCAGATTTAGAAAGTGAGTACACTGGTTTACCTTATTATGCAGAGGTGCGATGATGTTCGTGTTCTATGGTTCTCGATCGGTTTTGGAAACTTAAAGAAAAAATACGCTTTTTCGTGGAAGTGCTTCTTATCCGACATACCTTTTTTACAAGATTTTTCATTTATGGTAAATATCACAAAACACTTGTCGGACTTAAATACAAAATTGCAAGGATCTTGTCAGGTTATAACAGATATGCATGATCATGTGAAAGCCATCAAGTGTAAGATGATGCTGTGGGAGAAACAGTTAGCAGTAGATAATCTGTTACATTTTCCAAATTGTAAGGCGTATCAGGAAAGTACAAGTATCCAAATATCATACAAAATTTATACAGAGAAAATGGGAAGCCTTCTGGCAGAATTTGAAAAGCGTTTTCAGCGTTGTCGATATGATAAAGTTCCCCATTACTTGCAGATGGAAGTGATTGAGATTCAGCGTCAGACACATTTAAAACAAAAATTTGATAGTGTTGGTACATTCGAATTTTAAAGGTCTGTAAAATCCTGTCAATCTTTGGAAGTGCCTATAAGAGTGAACAATTATTTTCTTGGATGAAAGAAAACAAATCTCCCGCAAGATCGCGATTAACGGACGCACACTTGGATGCAGTTTTAAAAGTTATTTCCGCCGATAAATTCACGCCACAAATAGATAACTTAATTAAAGACAAAAGATGTCAAATATCTGCAAAAAAAGTTAATATTTGTTTGTACATTTTTTATAATGTCCTTTTTATTGAAAATTTAATAAATATCGTATGATCAAAATGTCTTTGGATCGCTATTGCCGTGGAATTTACGAGATATCTATGAAATTATTTATTTCAATTGTTTTGACATTTACTTGACAACTTTCAAGTCAGCTGGTTATAAAATATTCATAAAATGCAACTAATTACCATAACCTAAAATCTATTTTATTTGTGACTTATATGTACTTCAAAGTACAGAAGTAAATAATTCTATAGATGGTTTTTACACTTCATGGCTATCGCGATCCAAAGACTTTTTGATCATATATTATATTTGTCCTATAATAGTATAATTTCTCGTTAAGACTTTCAGTAGTTTGTCTTCTTTAAGATTAGGTTTTGCGGCCCACCTAATCTACGGTCTTCATGCTTTTGTAACATCCAAATTATAACACTGGTGTTACTCATAAACGCAGACTTTAGCAAAGGAAGTGGTGATACCCTATATGGTAAGAAGATCGACTAACCCTAAACATACGACGTAACATTGCAGAGTGTATGAAAAAATATTAACATTCCTTATCTATCTGCAGCTCAAACATATGAAGCAATCTAAAGAAAAAGATGCTCAGTTTATCCTTTAAAAATAAATCGCAAAAGCAAAATGGTATTGCAAAAATAATATATGTAATGAATACAGTGTAACTTGTTATTCCAATCCATAAATAATTTTTGTTATTTAATAACTGTGTTTGTATTTTGTGAAGTGATCTCTTGAATGTAACTTCATTTCAATCAATTTGTGCTGTTGCATTTTATAATGAGTTTTAGTAGGCGGGCTTGTTAGTCCCGGTTTATGTAAAAGTAGATATTGTACCAGATATGCATTCTAGGGTTACACTTGAACAAATTCTTTTAAGCAATAAATAAAAGCAGTCAATGTTTATACATGAGTTATAAGTGAATTTTCCTTATATGCCTGGTAGTATACATAATATAGCAGTTAAAGAAATGTCAGAACAATTGTTTTATTTTTATTATCTCATAACGTTATACGACTGCCAGATAACCGTGGGATTAATTAACGAAAGTGAAATTTAACAAATTAGACTTCATAAATTTAATTTTCTGCTGCCCCCAAAAGTTACCCCGGCAAAAGGGTCGTAATTTTTTATTTGGAATTTTAACGCATTGCGTTACGTTATCGTCCGGACAAGTTGTTTTATTAAACGTAGAATGAATACACGAAATTAAAACCAGAAGGAAAAAAATTTCTTGATACCCCGGTCGAAAAAAAAAGTAAGTGGAGAAACGGTTTGCGTGTATTGCTTAATATTTCAGCGGCGAGCATTTCTAATTGATTAATATTAATGGTACTTAATATACGTCACATTATTATTCAACATAACATTGAAAAGCGGGCGTTTCGTTATCGTTATTTCGATAATTTTAACTCTTTTTAACACGCAGAAGTGGTCATGCAAAGTAAAGAAAACATAAAAAGTATAAAAGTACTTAATCTATGCTATTTTTGGCGCTCTAAGTTAACAAAATAATGGTTAAGAGGTATTTAAGTACTAGTTAGTTTGATAATAAGAAAAAAAGTCATAGAAACTTACCAAAATTTGTATATATTTGTAAATACAGTGAGGTCCTAAAGTAACGGATAAATTAATTTTCTACGTAATTATTAATACAAAAGGAAAATCCTGAAACAGGTCAATTTTTATATATGAAACCACACTTTTGAATAAAATTATCTATGTGCCCCTTCAACCCCCTCGAAGTAATAACTACCCCTTTAAAAAATTTAAATGAAAAGGGGTAGCGTGTGTTACTGCGTTTAAAAGGGATTTTAATTCTATATTCAGCAGTATATGCCTTTTTGATTTTTGGACGTCGATAATAGGAAAAATCAATGTTAAATTGTTTAAATTGTATAATTAATTATGTCGCAGAACGAAATAAATTTTAAAATATTTAACATTATTTACAATAACTAAAAATAGTTTAAATCATATGCTCAAACTGGAGTCCGTTCATTTCTTCACAAACAAATAGACGATGTTGGAATTCTTCCAAAACGTTTTGCAACATTTCAGCCCTGATTTGATTAATTTCATGCATTATTCGGTTTTTTAAATCATTAATGTTGATTGGTTTATTGGAGTAAATTTTTGATTTTAAATAACCCCACAAAAAATAATCCAGTGGAGTCATATCGGGAGAATGGGCTGGCCATTCAATTTCACCACGTCTACCGATCCACCGATGCGGAAAAACTTGATTAAGGTAAGCTCGTACTACTGCTGCATAATGTGGTGTAGCTCCATCTTGTTGAAACCATATGTTTCTATTAATTTCTGTGGGGTTAACAGTATCAGGAAAAAGTCTTCTTAATTCAGGTATTAAAAATATTTATAAAAACTCCAAGTAAATCGCCTCAGTTAATGTCCCCTCAAAAAAATATGGTCCAATAATTCTGTTATTTATTATGCCAGCCCAAACGTTCACTTTAATAGGATACTGAGTATGACCTTCCCTCATCCAGTGCGGATTTTGTTTACTCCAATACCGACAATTTTGCTTGTTGACTGTTCCATGTAGGGTAAACGTTGCCTCATCAGAAAAAAGAATGTTTTTGGGAAACATCGGATCCTGTTGACATCTATTTGTAACAATTTCACAAAATTGTAATCGACGATCAGGATCATCGTCATTTAATTCCTGCACCCTTTGAATTTTATACGGATGGTATTTTTCTTTTTCAAAACACGCAAGACAGACGATTTACTTACATCGCAATCACCGGCTACTTCTCTTGTAGGTTTATGTGGGTTTTCCTCAACATGTAATAATACATCCAATTTTTTTTCGTCATTCAGTTTTGATCTACCAGATTTTGGAAGATCTTTGACAGTTCCTAATTGACGGAATTTTTGTTCGACTCTACTCACCGTAGACTGGGAAATGTGACGGTCAGGATACTTATCATTAAATATTCTGCATACTTCAGAATGCATTCATGTTTTATCACCCACTCCAATTAATATTAATACGTCAATTCTTTGGGTCTCGGAAAGGCTCATTGTTGAACAATTTAAACTAACGCTTAGAAATCTCTAAAAAAACGTTTAATACCTGACAATTGTTAACGACATCTAACGAACTAAAACAAATTTGAGAAGTAAATGTCATAAAAAGAAACAAATTTACTTTTTTGACATAAAGGTAACTAATAGACTAGTCACTCGTGACAGGTATTTGGTTCTACGCCTACTTGTTTGTATGTCATAAAATTACTCTTTTCTTGATTATCGACGTCCAAAAATCAAAAAGGCATATACTGCTGAATAGAGAATTAAAATCCCTTTTAAACGCAGTAACACACGCTACCCCTTTCCATTTAAATTTTTTAAAGGAGTAGTTATTACTTCGAGGGGGTTGAAGAGGCACATAGATAATTTTATTCAAAAAGTGTAGTTTCATATATAAAAATTGACCTGTTTCAGGATTTTCCTTTTGTATTAATAATTACGTAGAAAATGAATTTATCCGTTACTTTAGGACCTCACTGTATATCGCACGACTTTTCTTTTTTTTTAAACGAAACTGAAATTTTGGAAAGTAGGAAACAATAATTACTATTATTTCGTATGAGAAGCGTTGTTAAATATTAATAAAAAAAATTGAAATTGAAAATAGATATTTAGTGTATGAATTACTTTGAGTACATCTCCTATAGATCTACTTAATTGAGTCCATTGCCTACGTGAGAGGGTAGCGCCCGGCAGTGGTTCTGAAGGATTAGAAGCCAAATTAGTCTCCTAGATTTAAGTCGGGTTCTGGGAATGCTCCCCAAATCATTGTGTATAGGAAGAACAATGTTGTTGGTAATCCCAGCCCATTCATTCTGTGCTGCAGCGAGACGTTTGATATCCGGCGGGGCAATGTTAGGAAGAATCGGTAGCCAGAGATTAGGAGTGGATATATCTATTAGCTTGGCGTGAGAGCTTCGATACCAGACATCAGTGCAGTATTCAGCAGATGCAATGTCTGCCGTTCGCAAGGTCTTCCCATTTGCTCCCAGTGAATTGCTGGCAAGTTTATGCAATATATAATTGTCATGAGTCTTGAATTTTGATTTGTGGTCGAAGATGCCTCCATTTCCACACCGTTGTTTTGTATCTCCCAGGGTTGTGACGTGTTTGAGTCTGATTTAATCGTGCGTTGTTGTGTTTTTTTGTGCGGTCCTGTGTGAATTGTGTGTGTAAAGTCTGTGTGTCAGTCGCTTTTTGCGTTTAAGTCACGTGTGTTGGTCATCATCACATTTTTTGTTTGCGTTTCAGTTGTGTGTGTGTTTAATGTGTTTTTTTGTATAGTGTTATTATTGTCTGTGTTTGTGTTACGAAGTATTGTATTTGTTCGTTTTTTGCGTTTGTCGAATGTAGTGTTATTAGCATATTGCCTAAGGCAATTGCTAATTCGTCAACTGTGTTAAGTTTTGTTTTGTTTTGTCTTTGTGTCCATGGGTTACTTGTTGGGGGTGGTGCTGGTATGTATTTAGGTTGAGGTGTGGTGTTGTTTGTAGGATTATTTGGGTTATTGGGACAGTTGATGAATGTGGATAAGTGTGGACCACCGCAGTTTGCACACTTAGGTGGGGTTGTTTTTGTCTTGGTACATAAGTGTGTCGAATGTCCGTCTCCGCATTTCATGCATTTGTAGTTTACGTTGCAATTCCGTTGGTGATGTCCGAAAGTCTGGCATTTGTGACACTGTATTATGTCTGTCCGTTTATGTAAAGGTTCTATTTTAATTGCAAGTCCGCAGCAGTCGCGTAAGTTGTAGATTGACTTGTACTGACTCGTCAGTTCGATTAGTGCCCATGGTGCATGTATGCCGTGTTTACCGTTCATTCTTTTAATTTTCAGTGTCGGGTAACCTTGGTCGTTCAAGTCGTCGGTGATGTCGGTGTCTGTAATAAAGGTAGGAATGCCACGCATAACTACCATTAGTGTCTTTTCGCTTCTAAGTTGAAATGTGTAGTATTGTATGTTTTCTTTGTCCAGTATTTGTTTCAGTGTACGGTCATTGTCAGTTTTTGGTCCGATGTGAATACCAGGTTTCACAAGTTTGTTTTCTTCAGTGTTTATGTTGTTTGTCTTAAGTAAGTGTCGTATGTGTGTCCATTTGTCTTTTTACGTTACTATTATTGGTGCAATTTTTCGTGGTTTTCGTGTGTCAGTGTTTGTGTTATGTGTTACGTAGGTTTTGTCACTTACCCTGGGCGAGCTTGCTGATGTTGAAAGCTGTGGAGTGAATTCGGAAGTTTCTTCTTCCATCTTTTCCTCGGCGTTAGTTTTTTCGAGTGCGCTGTACGAATTTTTTATTTCGATAGGTGTACTTGAGTTTTCTGTTTTCTGTTTTTTCGCCGTTTTCTTCGGATTTTTAAAACCGTCTGTGATTGTGAATGTGAAATTGTTTAGATCAAAATCTTTCAGGTTGATGTTGCACGGGTTTACCGATATTGTTTCTTCTTTAGGCGATTCCATTATTTCTAGTTTTGCCGTCGGTTCGTCGGGATCAACGATAAATATCTGCGGTTGTTTTTTTAGAAGATTTTGTATATCTTCTCCTTCGGTGGTTTCGCTAATGATGGTTTCCGCGTCCTATCGTTGCTGCGGAGTGCATCTTCCTCTAAAGCTGGGGTTAAGAGCTAGGTTTGTTATAGTTGTGGTGGTATATCGACCGGCCATTTCTTCCGGCGTAGCTTGACGTTGTATCGTCGTAGATGCTCTCAACTGCGATGTTGCGTGAACAGATATCGCAGTGATATATAATTGCGGGTCTTCACCTTTTTAATAGTTTTGTAGAGGTGCTCCCTGAATGCGACCGGTCTAGCGTTACGCCCAAATATTTAGAGTAGGGGTCGTGATTTGTTCGACCTCCATCAAATTGAACATTCAGCTCTCTGTTGGCTTCTTTGTTACGCAAATGAAAGGCACATAATTTAATTTTGAAAGGTTTGGTTATAAGCTCCATTTCATATAATGAGACAACTATAGCTCCTTCTGTCATATTTTTTCATTGTCAAGAGCATGTTATGTCAACTGCTGATGATATTAGTTCAATTAAAAGACGATTTATACTGCCAGGAGTGACTGTCTGGTTGACAAATGGTCTGAAAAAGAGTTTCAAGAATTGATTGGTATTGAATTTGGTAAAAGTTTAACCAAAACTCCTCAAATGGTTTAGCATATAATTTACTACCTTTACGTTTAATATCTGTCTCGAGATAATGAATTACATTCAATGGTTAAAAACCAGATTAACTGCTGGTGATGATATTATTCCTCGTGTCTTAGTGGAGGATTAAGCCTATACTTTCGCAGATCCCTTACGTAAGATTTTCAAATTGGCTATTGAATATCACCAATTTTTAAAAAGGGTGATAGTTTCTATACAGGCTATTTACGATTTTGTGATTTTATTTTCAAAGCGTGATTAAATATCTTAAATAAGTTTACTAACGTAAAAAATATCTTAACCAGAATTCCAGAATCTTAATACTAAATAATATTGTTTTTGAACAACCAGTGGATATCGTTCAAGCTTTTGCTGATACTTTTTCTAATGTCTTCAACTCTTCTACCCCGTCGCAGCCCGATCAGTTTGATGCCGATCTGAATCCAGTTTCTTTTGAAATTGGGAGTTTTACAGAGGAGGAAGTTCTGCGTGGGATGCAGAAGCTTAAATCTAATATGACCTCCGGTGATGACAATTTTCCTGGTTTTCTTTTACGGGATTGTGCATCTCTACTTTGTCACCTACATACCATAATATGTAATTTATCAATCTGTACTTTAACTTTCCCGGACAATTGGGAGATTAGTAGAATTACTCCTGTTTTTAAGAAAGGTGATTGTCATAATATCTGTAACTACAGACCTATTAATATTCTTTGCAATTTTGCAAAAGTGTTTGAGTACGTAGTCTATGAGAAGCTATATGGCAACGTTAAATCTTTTCTCTCAATTTATCAACATGGTTTTGTTAGAGGCAGATGTCTGCCTCTATTGTATAGGCTACTGTCACTAAATTAGCAGCATATAGGTAAGGTATTGGATACTCGACAACAAATGGATGTTATCTACACCGATTTCAGTAAGGCGTTTGATACAATTGACCACTCTCTATTCTTGTCGAAGTTACAATCTATAGGTGCCACACCGAAAACTGCATCCTTCTTCAAAACCTATTTATTGAATCGATCGTACTATGTACAATGTAACGGATATTAATCCAATTCTTTTACCACAACCACTGGCGTACCTCAAGGCTCAAATTTAAGCCCGCTACTTTTCAATGTATACGGCCTCTTAATGCTGCTAGATCGCAAAGTTCTCGCGTATGCAGATGACTTGAAAATCTTTAATAATATCACTTCTCCGCCAGACTGCCTACTTCTGCACAAAAATCTTACAATTATTCACGAATGGTGTACAAATAATTAAGTGTGCTTGAATGTTGAGAAATGTGTTATTCTTTCCTTCTCTAGACGTTCAAATATTATTTACTTCGATTATACAGTTTACAATGACATAATTCCTAGAATTTCGCAATTTCGCGATCTTGGCGTGCTCTTTGATTCACATCTATCTTTTAGTCCATATATTACTAGCACTTGTTCATCCGCGTCTAAGTCTGTAGGTTTCCTCATTCGATCTTGTCGTACATTTGGCAATTATACATTAACCATTTTGTTCTATTCCTTTGTTAGAACTAAGTTAGAGTATGCATCTGTAGTTTGGTACCCTCGATATACATACCAGCAACTGTCACTCGAACGTGTTCAAAAACGTTTCTTGAAGTACCTGTCTTTTAGAATGGATGGCATATATCCTCCTCGTGGCACTGACTACGAGAGTTTATTAAGGAGGCACGATTTCACTTCCTTAAGTCAAAGAAGAGATGAAGCAAGCGGCAAGTTTCTAATTAAACTTGTGAATTATGATGTGAATTCTCTTTCTTTGCTGAGACAAATCAATTTTCTACTACCAACATTACAACATTAGGTCATCGGATACACTTTATGTATCCAAGGGGCGCACTAACGTACTAAAAAAATCGCCATTGTTGCATATTGTAATGGATTTTTCCCCGAAGAAAAAGAAGAATAATATTGAACATTATTTGTATGACATTGATTTGAAATGTATGTTATTTTATTGTGTATATTTAAATATTTATGATGTTTGAATTTATTTTACGATCGGGACTGTACAATTTTATTTTAGCCCGACGATGTGTAGACTCGGCAGTATTATGTACTAGATGTGCCCGATGTGTGAGATTTTCCGGGGTATTTTTGTCAGAGATACCAGAGCTAGTAAAGCATGTGGATGGATAAAGAAATTCATTTTTTGCCCTGATGTATTTTATTAAATTCGGGTTATTTGTTTTGTAGTGCTTTTATTTGTGCATTTAAAGTCATTTACGATTTACGAGGATTTGTGATCTCGTTGTTTTATTTGTAATTAGGTATTGGTATCTCTCGCCTAGTTTTTTTTTCGTGTAAATGTGTTTATATCGATGTAAGTACAATACACATTTGATTTATATAATTGCTAGAACGATAATTTGTTAATGATTGTATTTATAGATTATAATTTTCATATTTTTGATAGTAAAATAATATATGAATATTCAAGAAAATGGTCATGTTTTTTGTGAGGGAGTTTTTTTAAGTCAAGATGTTCTAGATCGTTTTGTAGTCAGGTTGGTTTTTGGAGGGAATATATATATATTTGTCATGCTTTATTGCGCATGATCGTAATTTGGACACGCGTAGTCAATAGTTTGGTTTCTGTTGACATTTGAGTTTAGGGGTCATATTTTAGAGGTCGAATTTGACAGTTTTCTTAATTATTTATTAGTTTTATGTTTGCTTGCGAGTCACAGTGGGTGTTTCTCTATGTGCGTGTCATTATCACACTGTTATCAGACTGTATCAGACTGTTTCCTCCTCGCTATTGTTATTTGGCATTAGCTCTCTTTACATTCGGTAAAGGGATTTTTTTTTCTTTTCGATTTTTTTAAAAAATAAATGTTAATTAGGAAAATTGAGAACTTTTATTAATGCTATATTGTTTTTTTATTTACGCGTTCTTGCTTGTTTGAGAGCAAGACCTGAGGTACGAAGATTCCAGCTCGAAGATTGAACGACTGAGTTTAACCGGACATTTGTCGTGAACTGCATTCATAAGCAAAGGCACAGTTCACAGCAATATGTGCTGTAATGCTAATCCCGATCCACTCTGGAAAGTGTAGTTAATATTATTACTGTTCTTCTTTGTTTTCATTCAGTTAAATTAGTGATATCATTTTTTCTTAATTAGTCTGTTCAGTTTGTTTAAATAATTACCTCATTTATTTTTTTGTACTGTGTTAATTATTAACTTATAGATTTATAATCATACAAATGTTACCCTGTAACTGGATTCTGTTGATCTGTTAGGTAAATAAGTGAATATTATTTTTATTATTGTTTATTATAATTATTAACAAAAGTTGCATAATAAGAGAGATATATAGATATAGGTATCGAGATAATATTTTAAAAAAATTTTGTAGTTTTAATTTTTTTAGTTTTGTGATAATTAAGCATATTAAATTAAACAATTTTTTCATGTTTTTCATGGAATCAACTTTACAGATTCATCAGTATGCCCCCGAAAGTACTGATGAATCTGTATAAAGATGAAATACGTATCTGCGTCTCTGGGGAAGGATATGTTTGGACATGTTCACAAAAAAATATTAATATTGAACTTGTATTTGTGTTCTTCACACCAGATTTTTAATAATATTTTATATTATTAAAAATACTTTTGTATTATACAAAACTGGTGAGGTTTTACCTACTCATGTATGTTTCAATTATTCTGTTACATTATTATTGTTATTAATATTTAAAAAGAATACGGTAATGAATACTTGTTCTGTTCTCAACTTTACGTATTGTTGACAACGAGAACTGAATTGGGCCAAGTTATTTACTTACTTACTCAATCCATGTTCTCTCTACCTTTATGTGTTTTAGGCGAGGAATTAAACTGTGTCTTAAGTTTATCTCTTTCATATCTTCTTCGAAGTTTACTTGTGCCATAAATGCCTGAGCCAGTTCCTCACATTTCACGCTTTTTCACGTCACTACCTTCCCCACTTCGTCTTGACACGTTTGTGTTCTTCTAGTTGTTCTTGTCTTAAGAATTATTTAGATAGTTTTATCTCCGGCATCTTATTATTATAATATGTTCATTATAGTTGTCATTTCTCTATCTCTTCTTCTGCTGCTCTGATATTTAACTTTTATCTGAATGATTGCATTCCTATCTTATTCATCTTATTGTGATTTGCGTCATGCGACGTTACGTCAGCTATCATTGACCTAAGTAATGACATCAAACAATATGTATGTCATGGGGCTTCCCGGTGCTCTAGAAAAGGAAGAATCTAGAAACTCCAGATGACTAAATAAACACTCGAGCGAACGATGATTCGTTCAACTAGTGATTGCCGTAAACTAAATATCGTAAACATAGTTGTGTACATACATATAAATACTGTTATTTACTATTAGTTATGCTTAGTGATACTTATCCTTTTTATTAATATAGTTATTCTTAATTAGCATGTGTTTTATTAATCGAAGATCGAGAATTATGACATTATTTTCAATTATTCTTATAAATATAATATTCACCATTTGTAATATCCTTCTTTGAAGTACTATCGTTCTTCTGATGTCTGCTTCTTAAATCACAATTATATAGATATTACCAAATGCAATAGAATGCGCTTATTCTTCTGCTTCTTCGTCTGGTTTTTTTTGGGTTGGACACCAGTGCGTCCAGACATTTGAGCACAGTGCTCTTTGTACTACCCCCAATAGATCTCTCAGTTCCATTCTGTTAGTCTCCTGCCCTCGATAAAAGCCACTATCCTTCTCAGGGGAAATTTGAGAACATTCACAGGATCCAACAGATCTCTTCCAAAATATTTCTGTCTGAGTCCCTTCAGCTGCTTACAAGTGCGTATTCCACGAAAGCTAGTTTCGTGCTGTTTTCACATCTCCTACACCAGGGCTCGCTAACTAACCTCATGTTGTACAGATGTTTCCTTAAAGGACAATGTCCGGTTATTAAGCCGGTTATAATTTTTTTGTTACTACGAATTAGGTTGACTGAGAGCCTAGGGTCTAGCTCCCTTAGTAATATTTTAGTGTGGAGTTGACCTTCCGTTAGTCTCCATTTCTTTTTATGTTCTTTTTATAGCCATAACTAGATCTCCCTTCTAGCGAAATCCACATTACATACAGGTTCTAGTCCTCTGAAGTTCCTCTTAAAACCTTCCTTGGACAGTTCGTCGGTTATCTGATTGCCTTTAATCTTCTCATGTTCTGGCACCCATATCAGAAATATAGTATTGTCTTGTGCCAGTCCATTCAGGACCTGTTTACAAAGTTTCACCAGTTTAGACATGGTTTAGTAATAATAGCCGCCTGATTATCAATTATTACGTCGATTTTTTTGTTTGGGAAGCTGACTTCCTGAATTACCTCGGCGCAGACTGCAAACAATTTAGCCTGAAAAACGTTTGTTCTTTTTCCTTTAAAAATCTTGTTTCAGCGGCTGTACGCTACATTACTTCGTTATCTAGATGACCAAATTGTGGAATTACTGTTTCTAAGTATTTGAACCAAGCTCTAGCCTTGTAACATTTCTCTTCCTAGTAGTTCGTATGTGAAATAACGTACGAGCTAACATAAAAAGTGTGGAACTTCATAAAAAAATCGAAATCATCTGTGAGATTGATTGAAGGTAAATATGGAATTTCAAATTTAATTGTGCACAGCATACAGACTGATAGTTTAGGATTTAGTGAACAAAATTCCAGTACTTTCAAGACTAAATAATTAAAATCCCCATAAGGGCTCAAACTTTCTTGAAACGCTCGTTACTGGTCACGAAATAAATTGTTTTGATACTTAGTGGAAATAACTAGAAAATAAACATTAAAAAAGTGCTTAGAAATATAAGATATGGTAGAAAGGGTTCCGAGTTGTTTTAAAGATTCTTAGAGCATCATCCACAAAAGATTAACTTTACCAAGCCAACAGTTTTGTAATAATTGAAAGCGAGAATTTTCTATCTGTATATACTGTCATCGCGAGATAGTTAGCGCTTTATAACTTTTCTAGCGATCCTCAGCAGTAGTATCCAAAGGACTGATATAAAAGTTTTCTAGTTGTCTAATTTTATTCAAAGAATTTATAAAAGTTCCTTGAGGAGTACATAGAATGCTGAAAACTGAAGCAATCCTCCGAAAACTTAAAACATAAAAATGTATAAATATATATGTATATGTCTTTCAAGAATACTTGTTTCATTTAGAAGCAAGCACAAATTCTCTTATATTATTTACTAATAAAAATAAATAAATTAAATTGACTATATTTTTAATGACTTATATGAAAGGATATTCAATGTAAACGTACATAAATTATGCCCTTTTTACTAATAGTTTAATAAATAAGGTTAAATATCTTCCATCGTTTATTTAAAGTATCCGTAACTTTCGTAAATGGACATTTAAATTGATGTCTTTTAGAATTCCATCCAACTTGATGTATTCGAACAATACGAAAAGTACTCAGAGTTCAAATTAATCCAATTCAAAATCAATACAAATTTAATCCGCTTTTAGCCGCCGGGGCCCGGAATGGTTCGGGGCCGGAGGTCAACGGCAAATAATGTTGAACAATTGTGTTTTCTTGTTACTTAGAAGTTCACTAACAGTTTTGGAAAAACACAATAAAAATGAACGAATCACAGTACAGAAAGTAATTTTGCTTTTTCACTCTGTAATTCCTAAACTTTGCAATACTTTTTACTGATTGATAGCGGACTCGTTTCATTGATCAGATAATTACATAAACGTATCTCTAAAATTGATTTCTTTTTATGATTACATAAACTAACTAAAGTTGTTAGCGTCGATTTAACACATATACAGGGCGTTCCCTGAGGTTACCGACAAACTTACACAATGCATTCTAGAGGT
Organism: Melolontha melolontha; assembly: GCA_935421215.2. Taxonomy (NCBI): domain Eukaryota; kingdom Metazoa; phylum Arthropoda; class Insecta; order Coleoptera; family Scarabaeidae; genus Melolontha; species Melolontha melolontha. Next base: position 102,776,002 of record OW285240.1, on the reverse strand, counting down.
GATTCTGAAGAAAAAAGTTCATATGCACTTTAGCTTAATTTTGTTTGTTCTTTAGATTTCAACAAAAGAAGAAAACTGTTTGAGTAATGTATATAATTATGAAATTACATAACAAACTAATAAACTAATATCATAACTGTTGCTCGAAATGTTTGCCGCTTCTTTCTAAACACGTTTTTCAGTCATTTTATAAAATAATAAATATGTATCGTGAGGGTCGCCATGTTTTATCAACATGACGGCACTCCACCGCATTTTAGTAGGCAAGTTATTGACTTTCTAAATTAAAAATTTCCTGGACGGTGGATAGGCAGAGGGAGAATCCCGAGTTAAATCATTATATTTCCATCAGACAATACAAGTGGAACAATTACAGATGAAGATTCCGGAGATGATGATGACGTATGTATGAACAATCATCCAGGAAGTCAACGAAGGTTTCAAGCAGAGATAAATTTCGAAGAGCCCTCTCCACAAGAAAATACAGAAGGGTCATCAGATGAAAAGGATAATTTACCTCTGCTGTACTTTGTTCAGCTTAAACAATTAAAAACGTTCAATTGGGTTTTAAAGCAAAACTTACTCGAACCAACTGCAAGCTGGTTGATTGCTTATACAGCATATTAATCCTATTCTATCATTTAGTAGATATGTATATTCAGAACGCTTGGCAATTACACCGATAATGTGAGAGCATAACAGACCAATTACCCTTCAGACTAATAATAGCCCAGGGTATACTGGAAACACTCAAAAAGCCAACAATATACCATGTAGGGAAGAAAGTAAAAATTTACATTAAACTTCTCGGTTTGATCATATGTACCACCTTATCATATATAATAAAAACAAAGCCAATGTATGTTTTGTACACACAAAAGAGAATTTCATTTGTAACAAGTGCAATATTACACCCCAAAGAATTCTTTTATCAATATCATGTTCAAAGTTTATTCTACAGATAAGTTTCTGGATAAAATATTTTTGTATAAGTTTTAGACAACTTCTTTAGTTTTAAGTAAAATTATATTCTCTTTATTATGATTAATGGTAAGGTCTTAATATTTAGCCATTCCTAAAGAGTTCACCATGTATTTAGAAGCAACATCGAGAACCGCCTTAAGTGTGTTACCACTAATCATGAAAGATGTATCTTCAGCATAGTTAACTGTTAAGGAATTATTTTCATTTATTTCAATACTGCTATTATTAAAATAGACCAGAAACAACAGTGGTCCTAAAATATTACGCTACAGCATACCCCAATTTTATCGTTCGTGTATGCACAAGGAACGCTAGAGGCAATCTTCACAATTTGCTGCCTACAAGACAAGTAAGATGAAAACCACTATAACGCTGTGAAGCTTGCTCAGAAGCAATCATGGACAACGAACATGCAAATCTATAAGCCAATGATCAGCACTGCTTAGATTTTTGGCTTCTCCAAGCGAGACTTCTTAGGATTTCTGTCATCAGGTGACCGCTACTCAACACTTGACTTTTGCATTTCGTTTAAAACACCACGACTTACTACTACGAAGGTGGATCATTATCGTGACTTTTGAATAAAATATTTTTCGGCAAAAAGCAACGTATTATTTCTCAATATTGTCTCCTTTGAGTAACGTTTCTTCCATTATTTTATCCCTTTCAAATAACAGGGGCGTTTTTTCTTCAAATAACGGTTGAACCAGTTCAATAAGTATCTGCAATATTTGCCGTTGATAATTTTTCCCTTTTGAAGATAATTGATGTGAAATTATGCTGATTGCATCCGAAAAAACTATCCCCAGACAGACACACCTTGGCATTCTTCGCTGCGGATTCGTCCGGAAAACTGCTTCGACTGTTGCTTGGTCTCCGGTGTGTTGTGATGGATCCATGTTTCGTTCACGCTTATGAAACGGCGCAAAAACTCGCCCCAATTTATGATAAATTATGAGCAAACTCACCTTATCGTGCATTTTTTCAATTGTTTCCGGTGTAGTGCCCACGATTGGATGTCCAGAGCATTCGGCATCACTTAAGTTTGTGCGGTGACAACGAAATTCAGTAAACTATTTCTTTACAATTGATTCTGATTGTACAGAGTCACCATATAATTTAACAAACTTAGCCTGTTTAGTTTGCTTAGTTTGAGTGATGCTTTCCTTTTGCAAACAAAATGCTTGATGAGCGCACGAAATTTCCCTTTTTTTCGCCAAAATGCACGAGGTTATCGGCTTTAAATGGCTTTCATGTAAATAAGCTATTATTAAGTTTCAGTCTCTTATTTTAGTTTGGTCATAGACGCCCATTAAGCTGAAGGCCTCATCCATATGTAAAATATATGGATATATGATTTTTCTAAATATCTTTCTGGTAATACAAAGGTATTTTTAATAATATAAAATATTATTAAAAATCTGGCGTGAAGAACACAAATACAGGTTCACTATTAATATTTTTGTGAACGTGTCCGAACATATCTCTCCCCAGAGACGTAGATACGTATTTCGCCTTTCTACAGGCTCATCGGTACGCCCCTGCTGGAGAAAGAATATCTTCAGACACATTCACAAAAAAGAACCATATCACCACATCACAGAAATTATCCAGACCGAGCGTAGAAGTAAATTCACGTGTGTGTTCTTCACGCCAGATATTTAATAATATTTTATATTATTAAAAATACAAAATATTATACAAAACTGGTGGGGTTTACCTACTCATGTATAATTTAATAAATAAAACACTTGGTATATTTGTTTCACAAAATGTATTTAAAATATATCTGACATATGTTTCGACTTATACAGTCATTCTCAAAGAGTCATGTAAACTAAGTGAAAAGAATACTCCTGCCAATATTTATGGCTTATTTTTTGAAAGTTTTATTACAGCATCGATTGTGGGGGTATTTGAAAAATCCAATTGCGTGTTTGTGACCTGTCTGTTGAGATTTATGGCTTTTTTTATTTCTAAAATTTCCAAGAAGTCGAGTATGTATGTTTCAATTATTCTGATATCTTTCTGATAGTTTAGGAAGTCCAAAAATAAGAAAAAAATAGTTTACGAACAATTTTGTTAAAGAAAAAAATTCAGCCTTAACTGGGTTAATATATTTATTTCAACATAGGACATGCCCTGGACCTTTGATGGTTATCATTACATTATAATGAATCAATTTCTCCTTATTCTTAGCACGCACTATCGAGCAGAGATCTACTTAAAATTATAAAAAGACTATTTGAATAAACTTACTTTAATTAAAATCGTACAAAATTTTACTACGTAACAAGTTCATATGTTTTTTATATATTTATGTTTTCGAAGTCCAATGTTAAACCGTGCGTTGTATATTAATTTAAATATTGTTAGAGGACGTGTAGAAAGTTGAAAGAAAGACAACAACAAGTCTAGATAGCAATATTAAAATTTTTGGCTGCATATAAAATTAGAATATTAAGTTAATGAGTTCGACATTCCTTCCTACCTCTACCTTTGTGGATTTTCCTTTTGACCGTCGGCCATTTTCGTGTTCGTCAATAGTAAAAGTTTCTTCGATAGGTCTCGAAGCGTGAAGTGTATCTCCCAGTGTCTTCCCTGGTGTCAAAGTTTTCTCGTTTTTGTTTGTTTTTTTTTGTTTGTGACAAAAAAGCTCACATTATTGAAATTGAGATTTTATTCCGTAGGCTTTCGGGCAAGGATCCCGAAAAAATCTTTTATATATACAAAAAAAATCAATATTGTAATGGTTTTCAATATTGTTTTTTTTTATATTTATGAAATAATAACATTAGTAGCAAGAAGCCCTACAACTAAGTGACATGTAGTATAAGGAACTTGATTAAAAGTTCGTTTTTTAAGTCCGCGGAATGAGGGGGCTGGGATGGTAGTGGGAAAACTCTTTCATATCGTAACGTGTTCAATGACACATTATAAGTATAAATAAAGTTTTATAATTATTGCATCAGTAGTGTTTAAACTATCATCGACCAACCAACTTAATCTAGTCATTAGCCAGACTTTTGTAAGACAGAAACACATGTGTCTTTGGTTGAAGTGAATGTTGGAAAATACGAGGTGTATGTCCATGTGTACAGATATGTGTATAAATAGTTGTTTCATTTGTAACGAATGCTTAATACGCGCTTACATATTGATATACTAAATTTCTTTGGTATAGTGCTGCCACCTAGCTTCCAGTTAATGGACTTACATCTATATACGTATTTTTTCCCTTTTGTACCAGCATCGCTGGTCGAGAGAAAATCGCTATTATCAAGCGTAGTCTCTTTTGTCCGTCGGATGTCATGAGTTTGTCTGGTGCCATCTGATAGAACAAAATGTTTTCGAAGGACGAGCAGACTGATGACGTCTGTAAGACAGAAACACGTGTGTCTTTGGCTGAAGTGAACGTTGGAAAATGTGAGATCTATGTTCATGTGTACAAATACAAATATGTGTATACGTATTTGTTTCATTTGTAACGAGAAGAAAATATGAAACGCGCCGTTATAAAGTTGCTTACGAAGCAAGGAAGATCTGTTCAAACCATACTGAAGGAGATCTCATCGGTTTACAGGGATTTTTGCCCGGGAAGTATTGGTTTATAAGTGGCACAGTCTCTTCAAGCAGGCAGGGAATTACTTGAAGATGACCCACGGCTGAGCCGACCTATTGAAGTGACCACTCCAGAACTTGTTTGAAAAGTAGAAAAATTAATAATGGAAAATGCTTATTTAAGGAAGACACAACTCGCAGGAATTATTGTATCCCATACAACCATTTTTACAATTCTTCTACATCATCTTCGCATGGCTAAGGTCAGCGCAAGACCAAGGTCAGCGCAAGACGGGTGCCGAGAATGTTCACGCTGCCGCAAAAAAAAACAACAGTGCGTTGAATGTTCCTGTCCCTTTTTGGATCTCTGTAATGAAGACAGAGATGGGCATTGAGTCATTTGCTATTGAGGATGAATCTTGGGTTCATCATTATGAGCCTGAGCTCAAACAAGACTGCATGCAGTGGCATGGAAAAGGCACACCACCACTCAAAAACTTTAAGGTGTCGCAGTCGGCTCAAAAAACAAAAAGAAGTTTTCAGAGTATGCCATGGATTAAATTAGTTGTCTTAGATTGATTAAGTGATTTAACCTACATGTTGTACTACTAGTAATAGGTTAAACCGTTAAATAAGAGTTGCCAAGAGACGCTAACCTAATATTTAGGTCTACGGAAAAATTTGATTTCAAGGAAAAGACGGATATTTGAAAGCTTCGATTGTTGAAATGTGTAAATTACAATGATATATTATAAGAAATATAGTTTTTTTGAGTGCTGTTTGTTTTAATAAGAAAAAATATCGATAAAAAAATTGAAAACTAACATAAAAAAACAAATTAGATTAAACAACATTTTGTATGCAAAATCTCATAATATTCAGAATAAAGACGAATTAATGATTAAAGTAAGCACAGCAATTTATTATTGCAGTATACAAGACAAGCAAGTATGACAATGAAGCAATCATTACAAATGAAACAGACATGCAATATACATATCTGTAACTGTACACATGGACAATACACCTCGTATTTTCAGCATTTACTTCTGCTTAAGACACGTGTTTCTGCCATCTATAGGCGTCATCAGTCAAGCTAGTGAAGCAATGTAATACAAATGATACAAATCTTTTGAGAATAGATTTGTATCTGTATATACATTTACGCTGAAATCGCCTACAAGATATAGCAAATTTCGTCTTATAAGGTGGCACTATTTAATAAGTGACATCTGACGGACGAAAGAGACTATGCCGAAAAATATACGTTATGCACGTATTACGCATTTGTAACAAATGCGTAATACGTGCATAGCGTATTGATATACTTAAACCTTTTTGTATAAGCAATCATTGTTTTTTTCTTTTAACACAATGTTGGTTCTGAACAGAAACGTTTTTTATTGGAGAAACTAATCTTCGTAATTTGTGAAGTCATCCATTGGAGTTTGTCGTGTGTCTAATTCTTGGGGTAAATGTCGCCCAGAGAGCAGAAGACGTTCTTCTACCAATTGCCTTACCGCTTCAACATTTTCCCCATTTCTAATTGTTGGCCTATCACTGCCCTTTTTGTTTGCGATCCACGTTTCCTGTTTCCCTGAATAACTGCATAAAACTGCGAATGCATATGGAAAACTGATCATATGCATTCGCCGTAGCAATATCCGGAAATTTTTTCTGGAAAAATTCTGACGTGCATCCCTGATATAATAAACCCATTCACCATTAATTTCACCATATCTAAAATAAATTTCAACCATGTGCCGTTTCTGTTGTCCGTTAAATACAAAAACCATTAGTAAATAGCTAATAAATTCAAAAGATATCTTCCAACTTGTCAATTTGACGATTATTTACAAATGACATCATCAATTCTCTAAGCTTAAGCGTGACTTATAAGCCTATTTCAGTCGTTCATGTCCTACCTGGGATACAAATCTTGTGGCTCGCTTGATATTGAAAAAGGAAAATAATTTTGTATTTTTATTTTCTCTCCGTTTCCCCATTCCACAAACTTGAAGACGCTCTCTCGTAAGTCACTTACAGTAAACATTTATTATTAAAATCGTCTACAAATTTACCGTTAAATGCAGGCTCTTAAATTTCTAGTTATTCTAAGAGTTTTGATAAAATATTAATTGAGTTTAAATATGTATGTTATTTTAATAGTTAATTGACGAAGGAGATACCTACTTGTTGAAATTTCATTATAACGCTATGAAATAAGTAATTAACTTCTAATAACTTGATTAATTATTCGAAAATAAAACACTTGGCTTAGTTTCACAACTTCTTTAATTAGATACACTAACAATTGTTTCGGCTATTAGGCCATTATCAAAGAGCTATCTCAAACTAAAACTTACTCTACTTAAGGTTAACATATATACCTGTGTTCCTTATGGGTGGGAGAATGTGGGTAATTGATATTTAAGATTGTATCGATATAGGGGGTATTTATGAATTCTAATTGCGTGTTTGTGATCACTCGATTTTGTTTTTGGGCTTTTTTAATTTCAAAAATCTCTAATATATTTAACTTTTTACTTTTTGCTACATTATGAATGAGGTTACAGCTCTTTATATCGGATAAGTGGTTCTGGTCTATACAATGTTCCGCGAACCCTTTGTGTTTAACACTATATTTTATATCTCTAATATGTTCAGTTAACCGTTTATTAATACCTCTGCCACTCTGTCCGATATAAATCGCTTCACAATTCTGGCATTTTATGGAATATACTCCTGATTTCTCTAAGTTATCTATTTTATCTTTAGTATTATTCAACAATGTACCTAAATTTACTTTGTTTATCCACACTATGTTAGTGTTGAGTTTCTTTAGTAATTTGTTTATTTTCTGTGTTATGGGAGGGATATAAGTGATTACATGCCAACTAGGTTTCTTTAATTCATTTATTTCTGGATATAACAATTTTTGAAGTATTTTCCTTTCTTTATGTTTTATCAAATTATCGATGATATCTGGGTTGTAGCCATTATTTTTTGCTATTATTTTAATTGTGTTTATTTCATTATTAAAGGCTTCCTTATTTAGTAGTATACTTGTTGCTCTATGTATATAGCTATGGAAAGTTGACATTTTAATTTTTTGTGATTGATTTGCGTTAGCGTAAATTTAGGTACATTGTTGAATAATACTAAAGATAAAATAGATAACTTAGAGAAATCAGGAGTATATTCCATAAAATGCCAGAATTGTGAAGCGATTTATATCGGACAGAGTGGCAGAGGTATTAATAAACGGTTATCTGAACATATTAGAGATATAAAATATAGTGTTAAACACACAGGGTTCGCGGAACATTGTATAGACTAGAACCACTTACCCGATATAAAGAGCTGTAACCTCATTCATAATGTAGCAAAAAGTAAAAAGTTAAATATATTAGAGATTTTTGAAATTAAAAAAGCCCAAAAACAAAATCGAGTGATCACAAACACGCAATTAGAATTCATAAATACCCCCTATATCGATACAATCTTAAATATCAATTACCCACATTCTCCCACCCATAAGGAACACAGGTATATATGTTAACCTTAAGTAGAGTAAGTTTTAGTTTGAGAAAGCTCTTTGATAATGGCCTAATAGCCGAAACAATTGTTAGTGCATCTAATTAAAGAAGTTGTGAAACTAAGCCAAGTGTTTTATTTTCGAATAATTAATCAAGTTATTACAAGAATGTTTCACCAAGAAATATCTGCGAATTCAACCAATGAAATTAACTTCTAGTTTCAAAAATTCTTTTATTGTAAATCCACTACAATATTGTTTCGCCATACAATGGCTTCATCAGGTGGATGAAATACTGAATATGTACAATACAAGTTTGAATATTTATGTGAAAATTATTTTTTTTACAATCTTAATTTAGTAGAGGGGAGTTGTTTAAATCTAGTTGGTCATTTAAAGCTAATCCTAAACTATTGTATCTATTAATTTCTAAGTTTTCTAACAGATTAAGTTTTTTACTTTTTTCTTGAATGTGTAAAATTTTGAAATCAATATTAAATCTATGATTAATTTCTAAACAATGATTTGCGAAAGTTGAATCTGTTTTCTTTTCTTTATGACTTCTCTCGTGTTCTTTCATCCTAATTACCTTATTACAAGTATAACTTATATACACCAGAGTTTGATTCTGATAAAGATAAAATAGACAAAGAATCAAACTCTGGTGTATATAAGTTAACATGCGAAGATTGTAATAAGGTATACATAGGACAAACGGGGAGGAAATTCAAAATTAGAATGAAAGAACACGAGAGATTCCATAAAGAAAAGAAAACAGATTCAACTTTCGCAAATCATTGTTTAGAAATTAATCATAGATTTAATATAGATTTCAAAATTTTACACATTCAAGAAAAAAGTAAAAAACTTAACCTGTTAGAAAACTTAGAAATTAGTAGATACAATAGTTTAGGATTAGCTTTAAATGACCAACTAGATTTAAACAACTCCCCTCTACTAAATTTAAGATTGTAAAAAAAAAAAATTTTCCACCACCATTTCCCCAATAACTTTCACATAAATATTCAAACTTGTATTGTACATATTCAGTATTTCATCCACCTGATGAAGCCATTGTATGGCGAAACAATATTGTAGTGGATTTACAATAAAAGAATTTTTGAAACTAGAAGTTTATTACTTATTTCTTAGCGTTATTTTAATAAATTATATACTAATTTAAATTAGAAATGTAAGATATTATTATATTTAATTGAATTATTTATAATACATGGCTAGAAATTCAAATCGTACGTCAATTTCGACGAGTCAGCGCTAACGCAAAATATTATTAAGCAGTTTTCAAATAAAAAATTAAAAACTATGTTGGGAGTTTTCTATGTTTTCTACCTAGCTACGAAAGAAACGAATTATAAAACAAAAAAATACTTTTGAATGTAAGAAGCATTAGCACTAACCTACTTATGTAGATATCGGCTTCCGGGTTGGACCCGCGTTGAGTAAGGCGTAATTGCCAACGTTTCGTCCACTGTTGTAAGGGACATCTTCAGAGCTGTACGTAGATGTTTGTCGTTTCGCAGTAGCTTGAACAATGATTCTTCAAGCTACTGAGTTAAAACCTTCTGATTTTAAATTTAGGTAAATAGAACGAATTTAATTACACCCTTGACACTTCAGACGCAACTAACTGGCATTGGCCATTGGCAAAATACCCCACCTTTGGGCATGCGCCCAGGCTGTTAGGTTGCGTTCAGAAATTATCACGGTCCATTGCGAGCTAATTTATAGAGAATATTTTGAGAGTATCTGTGATTAGTTTGGAGAAAATAGTTGAACCTATTTTTGTCGTCGTAATTTGGCTATTTGGCCTTATGTGCGCCGTCGTTCGATGAAAATCGTCGCCTTCTCTAGGGTTTTTTTTAGTCTTGGGAAGAGATAATAGTAACAGGGGGCGAGGTCAGGATTGTAGGGTAAATATTGTAATTCCTCAAAGCGGTATTGAATGATTACTGCTAGAACCGTTCGTGCCTTATGCACCCTGCAGTTGTCGTATAGAAGCGGAGTTTTCTGAGCAAAATTGTGGGGTCCTTTTTGTCCTATAATGTCTTTGTAAACATTTCCCGTTAGTGCAGTACCTTTTGGCATATACTCAAATAAGAGAATCCCCTCCGCGTCTCAGAAAACTGCGGCCATCACGTTTCCCTTAGAAAAATTGCGTTTTTGCCTTCTTGGGCGACGGACAGCACTTATGAACCCATTCTATGGACATTTATTTTATGGGAGGGTCCCAGTGGTGTACCCAACTTTATCCTCAATTACACTTATATTTAAGAAGTCTTCATCTTGAGAGAAACTGTCAAATTCTCGTCACAAATTTGTGTTTTACATAATTTTTGTTCGGGATTGAACAACCTGAAAGTTATCGTGCCGACTCTTTGCTAATTCCCAAATCTTCGTGTTGAATATAAAAAACACCCGTTTCTGATATCCCTATTGCTCTAACACTAACTGAAACTTTTACTAGGTGGTCAATCAACACCAAATCTTTGTTGGCGATTTCTCCAGTTCGTGCTTTCAGAGGCCTTCCACACTTTGGGTCATCATGGATGGATTCTTCTGCCTCATTTAAAATGCTTACTCCAAAATTTAAACTTGGAAATTGGACGGGCTGTTTTCTCCATACACTACCACCATTCTCTCATGAATATTCTTTGGGCTGCTGCCTTCTTTTGATCAAAATTTCATAACGCTTCTGTGTTCAAGTTTCAAATCACGAATTTTCTTTTTTTAAAACGAATTTAACAGTAACAAATGATTAAACTATTCCAACCGAACTTGAAGATGAGACTATAAAATGTCGCAGAAACTTGACGCGAGAAAATTGTCACGATACCTTATTATTTTCATAGCCAGGTAGATAGAAGTTCCCCTCGTAAATACTTCTTGATAATATACCAAATTTAAAATCCTGTTGAAGTTAACGTTTATTTTTTTAAATTTTATACTGGTCTCATTATAGTATTGCCGACATTCTAAAATTCAATTGCTCTCCGTCCTTCCCTTTCGAAATTTCCATTGTCAGTTTTCTTTCATAAGTAAATAAACCGACGATAATTCTTCATTGAATGTTAAAATTCGGCTGAAACTTTGAAATTATTTTACACTAATTAAGTGAAAGACAGAGGAAACGAAACGAGACTACGCTCTCCTGCGTCAAACGCAATCGCGAAAGAAGTATTCTTTAGCAACGCAGGCAATTAGATTTACTAGACTTTGTTTACCTTAAGCACTAATTAAGGCGTCTAGTCGGTTTGTTGAGCAGGACATCTACGTGTTGAAACACGAGTTTTAAAACTAATTACGATGTCGTTGTTTGAGTGCACCAGTTTACAATGATGGACAACAGAGAACGACCAGAGTACACTAGAGTAAAATGTTTGCGAGAGAATTAAAACTGTAGTAATCAGTTGATGTTTGCATTACTGCAGTAGTAATTTACTTGTTTCAAGAGGAAATGTTTGGAAGCATATTGCAAATTTCGCTAATTAAAAACACTGTAAATTCATATCATGTCTAGAGAATTTCGCTTTTCTAGTTTCCAAACTATAAGTTATGATGCCATCTATATTTACTGTCAAGAAAAGTGATTAGCACCATTTCTGACTTATGTCCTGTTACAACTAACGGGTGTTCAAAAAGTTTTTACATCCCGGGCTGCTATGAACTGGCGAATACATATCTACAATAGATCCATAACACTGTTTACAAATTTAAGTTTGTTCGCTGGGGTTTAAATTTTAATAAGTGGTGTTGACTAAATTGTATTGATACGATTTCAAACATGATTTAGTTTTTTTCCTATCAATTATGAAATAAAAAAGCATTGCTTTTCAAGAACGTATATACTACAGTATTTAATAATGACAAATTGACACTTTAATATTTTAATATATCAAAAAATACATAAATATTCAACAATATTAATCTCAATTGTCTTTTTTTGGAGACTGTGGTTAAGTAAAAACTCAAAAAAGGTATAAAAGCCCTTACCACAATTAACGATAGTAGTATCCTAAATACGTATTTCGACAACTCAGTTGTCATCATCAGTAGCTAAAAACCACTAATCAAAGTGTCATATTTGGGGCACGGCAACGTTGATGTATAATATACACACAAACTAAAACTAGAATTACGTAATCTTCCCTTCTTTGTTTTTAAGGAATACATGCAATCGACAAATCCTTTGCATGGCGCAAAATTGCTTCCAAGTTGGGGAAAAATTGTATGAACAGGAACAAGCAGGCACAGGTATGGGGGTACCTGCCTATCCCTTTTCATAGCTTATTTATTTATGAGTCAATTTGAAGTAATATTTAAAAATAGCGCTAAATATTTTCCAAAAGTTTGAATCAGGTACGTAGATGACAATTTCGCGATTTTTGATACACGTAAATGTGAATTGGACATGTTCGTTAAACAGCTAAACTTGAAATTTTCGACTATTAAATTTACGGTGGAAAAGGAAAACAATGATAGAATACCATTTTAAATACATTAGTAATTAGAAATAAGGATAAAATAGAAATAGATATTTTCCGGAAAGAAATCAATGTCAATAGATTTATCACCGCGGATTAAAATCATAGTTTTCCACAAAAGACAGCTTCTTTTGATTTCTTAGTCAATCGGTTACGAAACTTTCCGTTAACAAAGGAAAGACGCGAAAAAGAAATACATTTCATTAAAAACATCGTGTGATATAATGGCTTTGACATAGAAATCTAAACTAATATTATAAAGAGGAAACATTTGTGTTTTTGTATGTATGTTTGTAATGTTTTCACACAAAAACCACTGGACCGCTTTCAAAAATTCTTTCACCATTAGAAAGCTGCATTTTCACTGAGTGACATAGGCTATATTACATTTTCAAAAAAAAGGGATCCCCAATAAAAATGCATTAATGTAACCCAAGGTGTGAAAAAATTAGTCACAAAAAATCAGTCATCGCGTACGCTGCGGAAAGTATTGTTGATAGAACAAAAAAATGTTCTACAGTATTATAGAACGTATTAATATCTACAAAAAACTCCGCGAAACCATATGTCCAACTACTGTAGTTATGCCACTATAACTACTTTTTTACATTTTAAAAGTTAATAAAAGTGCCGACAATAATCAAACCATATTATCCATACCTCTGTATTATTCCTTATCCTATTAAATGATATTTTATTAAAGACCATTTCAATACCAGTAAAATACTTTTTAAATTATTAAAATCGGACATTCCATTCAAAAGATATAACGAATTTAAAAATGTCAATCTAAAGAAAATAATGTTATAATATAATGTAGTAGTTTAGCGATGGCCATATTCATTTTGTTTGTAATAAATTGGCAATCGAAAAATTATAACTGGAATAAGAATAGTATTGGCAGAAGGAATTTAATAACAAGTTCAATGAGAATGAAAAGTAATAGGAAACAGGCACAGAGAAGCTGTTATAGAAAGAAGTTAAACATAAAGTGATATAAAATCCAAAAATTAAGGATCACAAGAAAGGAAGATTAAATATTTAAGAGAATACACTCACTATTGTATTTATTCAAGGTAGGGTTGAAGAAAAGAGAACATATACGATACAAATTTTATTAAAAGAATTTAAATAACACTGAGATATTTGAAAGGTGACGTTTTTGAAGTAATATCAACAATGTGTCAAAATCCAAGTGACAGGAACATTATTAAAATAGCGGGTTACATTGTTTATAAGTTATGTTAAATAACTAAATGGACTAAACAAAAAATGTAATCAATTCATCAGCTTTACAATTAAAAAAATAATTTTTTTTTTCAAAAACATTTTTTTTCCTTTAACTTCACATAGCCACAGCAACGCCATTGGATGATTTGTTTTCCAAGTGAATTTATATTTACTATAATACATTTATCTCTTTTCTCATTCATTTCATTTCAGATTGAGTCACAGCGAAGCGTGGTCGGGATTAGCTAGTAATTAATAAATTAATTAGAAAAACTAATTTGAAAAAGGCAATCGGCGAGTCCACATGCTTGGTACCTCAACAGAATCATGAGAAAAAGTTTACCTTACCACCCAATTACGAAAAACATTAATAGTGTTGTTAAAGAACGAGATCTCCAAGTTACTTTTCGGTCGGAAAACACAATCAAAGGTCTTCTAGGTAATACCAAAGGTAAAGTAAATTTGAAGTTGAAATCTGGTATATACGAAATTAATTGTGGTGATTATAATTTGGAATATACCGGGTGTGGCAATAGTGTGTCGGCGGAGCTTAGCATGAAAACTAATAAAGTTGTAGCAATGAAATTTTACGTACACATGTAGTATGCTACAGTGCATTTTGCATTTTTATTTATATATTTACAGGGTGTTCCAAATTTTTTTAAATAGATTGCTATACTTTCTTGTTATTATGATGATAGCCACCAAAATTTTTTGCAATGATATGTGACAATGTGCACTTACAACTGTTAGTTTGGGTTTTATTGCAAATTTTGTTAAAATCTTGACAGTTGCAGCGTCTAACATTTTAAGTCTTAGCCTGAAAATGCGTGCAATGCCTAACGAATCACTTTTGTTACCAATTTATGGACTAACACGTTATATGTTTTGAGGGTGAACAACGTGACAACATATACAGAGTGTTAAATATGTCGTGCCAAAGTTATCGAAGTTTAAAAGCTCTTTTCTCTTTTTTTTTAATTGAACCTATAATTTTTTTATTAGTTAGCAAATTCCTTGTAAAATTGCCGTTAAAACGGTACCAATAACATAGTACTTATTTCTAGTATTTTCGAAGTTATAACCCTTTAATGGGATATACCTATGTTTATAATATTCAATATGCGGTGAATCTAATAGTTGGTTGGTCATGAAATGATATCAAACAAAGTAACTTTTACAAACACCTGTTTTTAATTCTTTATTATTAGTTTTAGAATTACATTTTGCAATTTTTCCATAATAAAACAAAATTAATTTAATATGTGTTCAAATATATGTCCATTCTGCCATACACGTGCTCTTAATCGCCTCTACATCGACAGACTTACATTTTGAGCCATGTCGTTTTCACTTAATTGAAGAAAAGCGTTTCTGATTCGTTGCTGCAAGCCGTTGTAGGGGGTGTTTCGTAAACTATATTTTTTACAGTAGGCCACAGAAAGAAATCACAAGGGATTAGATCTGGTGATCGCGGTGGCCAGCTTATAAAGTTTCCTCTCCCAATCCATCTATTGGTGAATACCCTATCTAAATGTGCTCTTGCAGCAGCACCGTAATGTGCAGGTGCACCATCATGTTGGTACCACAATCGCCTTATGACGTTATCTGGTAGGCCTTTTAACAGCAATGGTAAATCATTTTCTATGAAATTTGTGTAGATTTCACAATTTAAAGTAGTATTAAAAAACAATGGACCTATAATAGTGTTTCCTATGATACCTCCCCTGGTGTTAACACTCCATTTTTGTTGGTATAAAATGGGTTGCACAAAATGAGGGTTTCTAGTATCATAATAATGATAATTTTTTCTGTTTGTTATTCCACAATTAGCAAATGTTGCTTCATATGTGAAAAGCACATGATCTAGAAAAGTTAGATCTTGTCGTAATTGGAAAAGTAGCCATTCACAGTAAACAAGTCTCCTTTTAAAATCCATTTGTAATAAGCCTTGATGATTTTGAATTTTGTAAGGGTGAAATTTATGTTTTTTAAAATCCTTCTTACAGCAGCGATTTCTATCCCGTGTCCTTTCGAAATTAGCCTTGTAGATACGCGTGGATTTTCCACAACAGACTGGACGACTGTCACTTCATTATCTTCTGTAACCATAGCCTTAGTTCTTTCATGTTTGACGTAATTCACTGAACCCGTCCGAAGAAACCTTGTCAAAAAATTTTCAAACGTCTTAATATCTGGTGTTTTTCGGTGGGGATACTCCATAGCATATGTTCTTGATGCTAAAAGTGGATTTCTATTGTTAGCGCCTAGAACAAATACCATGTGTATTAGCTCCTCTTTCGAAAAATTCATTCTAAAGAAACACAACTATAAACAATTACGGCATGTAAATAAAAAATAATGACAACAAAACGATATAACTGACAACAAGATATCAACTACTAACGAACAACCGGAAATTGATAATTAACTAGCCGAACCTAAATTATAACAATTAAACGCGATTACAGCAAAGAGGAACTACAGAAAAACACTTTATACGAAAATTTTAAACAGATATTTGACGTTTGGTTACACAGTAATTTTTGCTTAATATTATTTCATGGCCAACCAACCAACTATTAGACGCAGCACCGCATATTGAATATTATAAACATAGGTATATCCCATTAAAGGGTTATAACTTCGAAAATACTAGAAATAAGTAGTATGTTATTGGTACCATTTTAACGGCAATTTTACAAGGAATTTGCTGACTAATAAAAAAATTATAGATTCAATTTAAAAAAAAAAGAGAAAATAGCCTTTAAACATCGATAATTTTGGCACGACATATTTAACACTCTGTATATGTTGTCACGTTGTTCACCCTCAAAACATATAACGTGTTAGTCCATAAATTGGTAACAAAAGAGTTACGTGAGGCACTGCACCCATTTTCAGGCTATGACATAAAATGTTAAACGCTGCAACTGTCAAGATGTTAACAAAATTTGCAATAAAACCAAAACTAACAGTTGTAAGTGCAATTGTCATATATCACTGCAAAGATAATTTGGGTGGCTATCATCATATTAACAAGACAGTATAGCAATCTATTAAAAAAAATTAATTGAAAGTGGTTGCGGAAATTTGGAATACCCTGTAAATATATAAACAAAAATAGAAAATGCACTGTAGCATACTACATGTGTACGTAAAATTTCATTGCTACAACTTTATTAGTTTTCATGCTAAGCTCCGCCGACGCACTATTGCCGCACCCGGTATAGGTTAAACAAAAGGCTCAATAATAACCCGTTTTGAAGTGCATATTATAATAACTAAAGCAGGTCATCTATTTACAAACATTCAATGTGCTACTTATTCAACACGACCTTCCTAATTAGCGCATCTTTCACTATATTTTATTTTAGGTTTTCTAACCAGGTCATACTAACATATAATATATAAACTAGAGACTGAGAAACCTCATCAGTCAGAGTCAGTCAGAATCAGTCTGTCAGTCTAGTGAATCATATTGTAATGTAGTTGTTATTGTTGTTATTATTTAATATTTAGGATATAAACATAATCTTAAAGCAGTTTATTTTTAAATAAAATCCTATTTTATAAGTAATGAATTTTAGCCAGAAGTGTTGATTTGGTTCATATAGATGAAAATTAATGCCGTAAGTCAAAACATCGAATGGATTGATAGTATCAAGCGAGACACAACATTTGTATCCTAGGTAGGCCGTGAACAACTGAGATAGTCATATAAGTCACTTCTGAGCTTAGATTATTGATGAAGTGTCATTTGTAAATAATCATAAGTCAATTTGACAAGTTACGATTTAACTATTATTTATTACTAATATTACGAAATGTAGGTTAGATCACTTAATCACTATAAGACATAACTGATTTAATCCATGGCATACTCTGAAAATTTTTTTGTGACTCACTCCTTATGTCCAGATTATTTGTACACTTTCTGCTTGTCATACCAAAAGAAAACTAACACACAATAAGAGCTCACCGATTCAGCTCACATGACGCGTTTAAAAATGAAATAAGCAATCTAACCAGAAAAAAATTAAGAAAATGTTTTGCAAATTAGTGTTCACAGATGCAAAAATTCATTTACTGTCCAAGGGAATACTTTGAAATATTGTAAATAGATGTGTATTAACTTTGCTAGATTCAACACAAAGAGAAGGGTCTTCGTATTTTACAGTTTATTAGACGGATAAGGCGATGTAGTCTATCCCGACATTAACAGCGCATTTCACGGTATTAATCATGTATTCTTGTCACAAGTTGCCTGATTCTGTGAATACGTGAATCTTATTTCACGAGAAGATACAATTACACCCATTATGTAGATTAAGAACCCACCAGCTCTATTTCATATTCTGACTTAGTCCAAATGTTTAATTTGAAAATATCTGTACTTTGTAGAATACTATTGTCAATTATTCCTAATTTGAATTGATTCGGTTTTACTTGATGAAGATACATACTTTAAAATAGAAATAAGGTAGGATTTCAAATTAACAAAATTATTAATAAGAAGAATGATAGACGAAAAGAGAAGATTAATCATTTGAAACATAAAAAATAAAATAAACCTGGTCATAACCCAACACAAACTTCTATCCATATTTTCTTTAAAAGATTTCAAAGTTTCACAAGTAGGTATCAATTTCAGTTCAGACGAAATCAATTTATTAGAAAAAGGTTTTAACTATAATATAAAACCAGATATAAATAAATGATACCTCTTCAGAATACTTGGCTGTTGAAACTGAATTAGTATTGTAAAACATTCCTAATAATTTAAAGGATAAATTTCAAGTTGCAAAAATCATTAAACGACAAAAGAGAAAGAATTTTAACCAAGAACATAGTATAGTTAAAACTATTAAATCCAAACAGATTGACATCTTCACTAGTACAGAAAAAGGTAAAACGGTTATTTCTATATATAAAGAATATTATATAACTAAGACATACGGCTTTCTGAACAAACCAGAGACCGGACACATCGGGTTGAAATGACGTCGTCATTACGACGGACGATGTAAATAGTCTACAACATCTGTAAGTACATCACGCAGTTATTGAATGCATTATTGATCTGGCTAGCGCGCACATCTGCGTTCATCGAGAATTGCGACGTTTTTGTTGGATATTTACAGTTAAATTTCTGTTTTCATGGGCTTAGATAGAAGCCTGTGGAGTTTTAATAGTTTAGTCTATTTAGATTATATTTCGTAAGATAAATAAAGTGCTGTGAGTTAGTTTCTTGGTTTCATAAAACTATGAAACTGCTAATTACATCATAATTTTTGTGATATATCCTGTTTAATATCGTTTGATTGAATCTACTTCTCCCAATTATTTCGACGTAAGTGTGCAAGTGTGTAAGTGTGTAAGTGAATTTCGTTCAGTTTCAATAACTTACGCATACATTTTTAGTTTTCATTTATTTAGATCTATAGCATTGTTTAAGTTACTTTTTCAGATATTATATAGAAGAACGTCGAAAACGGTATCGTAAAACAATGACGAGTTGGATTGACGATCATACTGATTGTATGTCTATTGTCAGTGATTCTGAAATTTATTGCAAAATCTGTAAAATATCGTAAAGAAATTCCATGAAATCGCTCGTACAACGTCACTTAGCAACGCAAACACATGTACAGAAATTGGAACCGTTGGAATCTGACAATTTTAACGAAGAAC
The DNA here is from genome assembly GCA_935421215.2 of Melolontha melolontha. Taxonomy (NCBI): domain Eukaryota; kingdom Metazoa; phylum Arthropoda; class Insecta; order Coleoptera; family Scarabaeidae; genus Melolontha; species Melolontha melolontha. Next base: position 102,756,493 of record OW285240.1, on the reverse strand, counting down.
TCTGTGAAACTTTTATTGCGGCTAATATTCCATTAAATAAACTTAACAATCCCACTTTAAAAATATTTCTCCAAAAATATACTGGTCGAAATGTTCCTGATGAATCCACCTTACACAAATATTATGTTTCTAAGTGCTACATGAAAGCAATAGAACGTATTAGAAGCCATCCTTCAAATCAGTACCTCTGGGTAAGTGCCGACGAAACTGTTGATATATTAAGACGCTGTGTGGTAAATGTTCTAGCTGGTGTACTACATCCAACTATTCCATATAACGCATATGTAATAGCAACAAAAGTTATAAATACAGTTTATGCGGAAACAATAGCTAAAACCATTAACGAGAATATTCAAAACAGTCTTCATTCGGACCACATGTACAAAGAAAAAGTACTTTTATTTCTAAGTGACAGTGCTGCATATATGTTAAGAACAGGCATACTATTAAAGGAAACATATCCTAATATGCTGCATATTACTTGTGTAGCACATACTCTCCACGGAATCTGTGAATATATCAGAGACACCTTTCCAGAAGTTGATAAACTTGTATCCGCTTTTTAAAAAGTTTTCAGAAAATCACCATTGAGGGTAGCTCTTTACAGAGAAAAACTGCCATCTTTGCCACTGCCTCCCTCTCCATTAATAACTAGATGCCCCCACCTAGTTATTACTGGAGAGGAAGGCAGTGGAATAGATGGCAGTTTTTCCCTGTAAAGAGCTACCCTCAAGGGTGCTTTTCCGAAAACTTTTTTAGTAGCTTCCAACCATGCCCCACATGGTTGGAAGCTACTAATTTTTATGCAGAGAATTTCGATAGTTTAAAAATTTCGTTGTATGTTTAAATGACGATGCTCGGAGTATTTTTGAGTGCAAGGAACTAACACAAATTCCACATTTAAAAAATCAGTTGTACTTTCTTCAGGAAGACTTTGGAAATTTTCCAAAACTAATCACTTATTTTGAAAATCGAAATCTCAAATTAAATGATGGTTTAACGATATTAGATGTGGCTATTAATAATTTGAAAAGTATTCCAAGTGACTTCGGATGTGGACTTCGGCAAAAGTTAGACGCAGTGGTTAATAGAAATTCAGATTTAATAACATTGCGGCAATTGTGTATGGGGACAATACCACAACAACTAACTGCAAAATACGCGGAAATAAAGCAATATTTCCAGTATGCACCTATAACCAGTAGCGATGCAGAAAGGACGTTTTCTATTTACAAGGATGTATTTCATTCAAAGAGAACAAATTTTACAGAAGAGAACCTTGAGAAAGTATTGCTAGTTAATATTAATACTCCTTTACTCAACTTGAACTACAAAATACACAAATAAAAATGTATTTTGTATTTTGTAGGAGTATATATACCCGCTTTATTATTATAAGTATAATTATATAAATAAAATTAAAAACTTTAAAAATACAAATGTTCAATAGTATGCTCGTGGGCGATGAGTCATCAACCTCTCGTATCCGGTTTCTAGAACAAACTCAGATAAGTACGAGTATACCTTACTAAACAAAGATCCTATAAATTCATATCAATTAGTAATTAATTAACACTCTAAAAAATATAAATATTGTTATTAACGAAAAAGAGAAAAGAAGTTTGGTAATTATGACCCTCAACTTAATAAATTATACTTATTGATTAAATTACGTAAACAAAACTATGGCATAAGACCAGTTGTTTCTTATGTTACCGCACCTTATTTTAAAATATCAAAACTACTTATTGATATCATTATTAACCCTTAACTGGTGAGCGTCATTTACGTTACGTTCGTGGTGACCCAGGGTCTGACAGACTCTATGTGAAGATCTACATATATATGACTATTTATTTGAAAATTTTTGATAATATCGGTTTATCCCATATCATTCTCTGTATTTGTATTGAAATATGAACAATAAAAGATCGCTTGTATTAGAAAATATTTATTACAGAAATTCAACTAAATCGAAACCTTTTCGGAACAGAACAATTATCTGAAATGTTTTTAGCTTCCTAAAATGTATAAAAGTATGTTATATTTTGCACATAAACATTTCAAATCGAACACCATATACAAAAATAACAAAATCACAATGCTGAAAATTTTAACAACAAACTTTATCGAGAGTTTTTATAAACAGTTATTACATATATTCTTACTGCACTGCAAACAAACTGGCCTCCTAAACCGTACACAATGTGTTTTTGTCTTCCTATCCTTAGAATATGGACAAAAGTAGCATCTTTTCCTTTTTGAGGTACCATTTTCAACTTGCAGATTCGGTATAGTATCAGTAATGCCCAGAATAGTTCCCATGACTGTTTTTAACCCTGTTTGTATATATGGATTGTTATATCTCGTGTGTATAAAGGGTTTTACAAGAGCATCCGCTAAACGTTTTATAAACTCAAACCGCTGTAATTTTTCACAATCTCTGTAGGATTGATGAAGAATGAAAGCGTTGCACATATCTTAGGTGAAACCATACATTGTAGAAAAAACTGGTCGCTTCTTTGATGCTAAAAATTGTGGCGGTATTTCTTTTTTGTATTTTCTTATCGTACCTACATAAGTTAGTCCACGATCGAGTAGCTCCTGGACTAATTGAACAGAAGTAAACCAGTTGTCGCAGGTGATATTTCGATTCGTTTTTTCGATTGGTTTAGCAAGTCTAATTACTGCTTGCGTAGGAATATTCAATTTTCGTTCTTCTTCAGACAAAGTAGCTCCATCACTTGCCTTTCCACAGTACAAATATGCGTTATAAAAATAATTATTTCGTGCATCAGTAAGACAAATAAGTTTCAACCCGTACTTATTCGGTTTATTAGGCATATACATTTTGAATCTACAACGCCCTCTGAAACCAATTAACATCTCATCTGCAGTAACCGAATTACCCACTGTATAGACACTCTGACAGTTCTTGACAAATGTTGTAAAAATAAAAGATATCGCAGCACTAGGATCTTCAGGTAAACGTTCTTGCCTGGTCCGGAAATTATCAAACCTAAGACAAGCTAATATAACCAAAAAATGCTTACAAGACATAGCGCACCGAAATACATCCCTTCCTGTGACATCTGCAGAAAACAAAGATTGAAGTCTCTCATGACCTGACTTGAAAATTTGAGTATATAAAAGTAATCCGAGAAATGCACAGAATTCCTCTCGAACAACATTTTTCAATTCAGGCCTATTAGGTTCTTTGAATTTGAGACGGTACTCGCCAAGCTTTTCATTTGTCCATGTGAGTATTTCATCGAGAATATCATCGGTGAACAGAAATGTCCAGGCATCTATCGGGTCAGCCTTATTACCTAAATTTCCAGCAGTACCTTTTAGCCCAGGCAAATGAGTAACAATGTTGTGTGCTCGCGTTCGTACGCGTGGGTTCGGTGGCTCCTTTGACCATTTGAACCTGTTCCTACCATAGTATCCTTTGGTTGTAGATTCACATTGTTCCTGCACATGTAATTCCTCTTCTGAAGAAGCTTCGTCCTCTGATAATGCTGATTCCTCAGAGGCTGTTTCATGCTCACTTTCAATAACAAATTCATCATCTATATTACTATCTTCATCACTTTCTGAACCAATTTCGTCATACCACCGTAATACGGTCTCTTCAAAATTCAAATCAGTAGCACGAACACTTTTTTCTACGGACATTCTTAATTAAAATTACTTTCAGTTAGGGTGAACCAGGGTCACATAGACCCTTAAACTACAATATATAGATAACTGCACTCGTAACACGTATTCTTTCAACGGCATATTGACGAAGACTAAATATTAGTAAGCTACTTATAAGCTTAGAAAGATTTGCGCATGTCCTTAAGAGTAATACTGGAACAACTAAACTCTAGGGTCTAATAGACCCTGGCTCACCAGTTAAGGGTTAAATATATTAACTATAGACCACTGCACAGAATCAAAAATTCATACGAATGAATTAATAAAATCAAAAATATTTCAATATGGGGTATTGAAATATAATGCAAAACTGGTATCATTTGACGTTAAAAGTTTATTAATTATTATAAAAGAGTCCCCCTCCCTCGAAACTGTTAATTTAATTGAAATTTACTACACTAACCCGCTAATTAAAGCTGAAATCTTAGATTTGTTAAATATTGTTCTGAAACAAAATTACCTCCTGTTTAAAGTTCAATATAAACTTGTAGTGAAAGACTAATAAAGAGTAACCCATTAAGTCCATTTCTTTTAGAAATTTTCATGAACCACTTAGAATCCATCATTTTTTATAATCCGTTAAGAAAGCATTTTTTCTTTTGGCATAAATATGAAGACAATAATTGTACTTTGTTCACCGAATCACAAAGCCAAACCGGAATTCATCAATTCTATTCATAAAAATATTGAATTTGTCATGGAACAAGATGTAAACAATAGCATTAATTTTTAGGATCTAGCTCTTAAAAAGTCAACAATAAATTAGAGTTTGATATTTACTATAAAGAATTCCATAGAGACATGACTAAATATAAATCGTCAACACATCCCATACAACACTAATTAGCAGGTTTCCGTAGTTTCTTACATAGATTAATTAATTATCCACTATCCAAAGAAAATTATGAAAAATAACTAGTCAAACAAATAGTAACGGCTACACAGATACTCCAGTCATAATCCTTTCGCCCGCCAGTAAAAACCCTTTCGCCAAGTTAGTAATGTTATATATTATACCTTTCGACTGAGTTCAGTTACTTATTGTTGAATCGAATTATTTATTCAAAATCCTTCGCAAACAGAAAGGAAGGATAATTATATATAGAGGGCACTACAAAAGTTACAAAGTAGGTTGGGGTTTATTCAAATCTATAGCCAACGGCTAGATCTCCGTATTAGTTAAATCCGAGATGGGGCAGTGTAAACAGCTCACAATTTCATCTTAATCATAAATACCGTTGTTGTTATGGTATAACTTTGCCGGTGGATGAAACATTCCGTGTTCGGACAAAATCGCTTTTTGCAAAAACGTAATTACTCACATCGTACGACGGTATACAGGTGGTATAATGAGTTTCCGACAAAGAAATCGACTTTGATAATGCTTCCAAGTCAGGACTTCGCCACAAGGAGAACGTAGATGCTTTCAAAAAGCTGTCCGAGCCTCGAGTCATGTGATAAAAGCATGTGACTTATCGGGGGAAAGAATGTCTGGGAATTTAGGCAATAGCAATTCGTAGCACTTTACACGAACTTCGAGTGGGAGGGGTTTGTTTCTTTTGCAGATACCCACACATCTGATTCTTAATAGCATCTAGTACTATCACTGGCTCACTGAAGCTTTAACAGTCTAACTCATTGATGATGAAGCTAAAAGGAAAATGGTGGCCGGCTTCTTTACCTTGAGAGGAATTGTGAAATGCGTTGTGTTGGAAATACAAAAGACAGTACACCGAGATGTGCCTGTCCCGAGTTGTATTACTAAAAATATTCATCCTCGCGTGAAGTAAGACAGCAACTTCCATTGTGTGCACCATATATTTAGCCAGAACTGGACTGAATGTGCTGGAAAATCTACCCTACAGTCCAAATATCGCTTCAAACGATATTGCGTTATTTTTCCATATGAAGGATTATATGAAGGTCTGAAACAGAGAAAGTTTTCCAACAATAGAAGTCTCCTTAAGTTGTGGAATGACGAAAGTGGCCAGCTTTCAGAAGAAACTTGGAAGAGTTGATATAATGATTAGGCTCGTAGAGTTGATAAGCGAATAGAGCGTCATTGAAGTTATTTAGAAGTATTGTGAAAATTAAAGCTTTATTGCAAAACTTTTGTAATTCCCTTTGTATTAATCAAGACTTTATTATAAAAAAGCTGATAATGGAGAGAAAAATGTTTAAATTTGTTATACAAATCAATGAATGTATTTTATAAACCATTAAGCATATTTTTAAAGATTTTTAGTACAGTGAATACTGCGTCATGAAAATATTCGTTGCAGTAAAAAAAGGGTAGATACCTCCATGGCGTTAGTAATACGGAGTGTCCCAAAAAATATATACACACTTTAATATCTTATTCTTTCTAATTTATTTTTTCTGTTCTAGGTACAACATACTTAAAGTAATGGCTGATTTTAGACCGGACTTTGAAAAACGCAAATTTATCCATAAGTGTGAGAACGTAGTGGAAGTTCAAAGACGGTTTAAAAGGGAGTTTCAGGGAGATCCACCTACGAGACTCACCATTACTCGCATCATAGATAAGTTTGAAAGAGACGGGACTGTTCAAGATGTTCACAAACAGCGTTCTGGGAGACCACGAACATCCACAAGCGCCGCAATAGAACAAGAACTAATGGAAACTTATCGCGAAACTTCACGAAAATCTGTTCCACAAACGGTGCGGGAGGTAGTCATATCAAAATCGAGTATTCATCGCATTTTGAAGCGCGCAAAATGGAAGAGTTAGATTCCAAGATTAATTCACGCTCTCAATGAAGATGATTATGTCGGAGGGTGGAGTTTTGTGAATGGTACTTTGCGAATTGTGCAGAGCACGTACAGTTTTAACACAAGTTTATTTGGAGTGATGAGACAACATTTAAATTAATTGATGTAACAGACACTTCTTGGTGAAACATTTTGTAATTAACAAATTATTATAAAAACACACTTGGCTATTTCACAATTTTTTATTAGATCTATGTCTAACATATGTTTCGGCTGTTACTCTTTGACAATGGCGTAACAGCCGAAACATATGTTAGACATAGATCTAATAAAAAATTGTGAAATAGCCAAGTGTGTTTTTATAATAATTTGTTAATTTAAATTAAACGGATCGATCAATCGCCACAATTGCAGCTACTGGGCTCATTGAATTGTCAGCGCGGGGTTTAATCGGATCATTCTGTTTTGATAACACTGTGACTGGTGCCGTTTACTTGAATTTGCTGCAGGAAAATGTCCTGCCAATTATTCGTGAGATGAAGAGGACTATTATTTTCAGCAAGATGGAGCACCTCCCCACTATCATCCTGATGTGAGAGCTCATCTCAATGAAAATCTGCCGAACAGATGGATTGGCCTTTCTAGACCTCACGCCACTGGATTCTTTTTTGTGGGGACTCATCAAAGATAAGGTTTATCTGTCAAAACTGGCTACATTAGATCTATTGAAGGCGGAAATTGAAAGAAAATGCAACGAAATTTTTAAAGAAATGATTCGCCACGTTTGCTTCGCGTTATCAGCAACGTTTGGATCAAAATGGGCATCAATTTGAACATTTGCGCTGACTAAATAAATTCTACATCTGTTTTCTTTAATTTGTACTTTTAATCTTTAATCCTTCTAAATATATACCGTTTTTATAATCACGTAAATTGTGTATACATTTTTTGGGAAACTTTGTAGTTAGAAATTACACTTCCTTTTTATGGAAAGAATTTTTTATTGACTATATATCACAAATCTAAAACGTGTCTGATTATAAATTGTTATGACCTTTTAAAGTTGACATATATCACATAAGGGTACGAGAAAATTGCAGAAAGACGACATTCTCTTCTGAAAGTGTGACAAAGCGTAGTTAGCATTTATTACATATGATATTTGCAGTAATTTTTATGTTACCTTACATAAAAGAAATGAACATTAGGTATTTTCGAAGCGTTTTTATGGCGACATAAATATATATAAATTGCACCCACAACATTTTGAATAACCCCCATATTGCTTTCATTGCTTCCTTTGGCCGTAGTAGGTAGTGATTGCCACAAATAAATAATGTGAGCAGGTCTCGGTTGGAAAAACAGCGTGTGATATGGAATGTTATTGTGCGACATAAACTTGCTCCACTGATTTATTAAGCAATATACTGAAAGTTACGTCCTGCAGGGTGTCGCTGTCTCCAAAATTAGTTCTATTATGTGCTTGCTATGTATTGATTAAATCTATAGTAAACACGTGTAAAATACCTAGAACCTGCTATTATTGTTTATCTACACGAAAGTATAAAAAAATATATTTATTCAAAAATACGTTAACAGCCCTAGACTTGTTGAATTTTTCAAATAGACCGTGTAACGTAAGTTCTAGATATTTATGTTCACCATTCGTAAATAAAACTCGGAAAATAAGAAAAATAAAATAAAGACAGATTAAAGTCTCTGGATATTTTATACACAAACTATTTTGTAAAAGTCCACTACTATGCCTTTCATCACGAAAAAAGTAACACTGGATCTCGTCAAGTTCTTCACATTCGGTGTTTGCCCCACATATTCATTTGTATAGTATAGTAGTTTTACTATACAGGGCAATCCAAATTAAGTGTTCACCATTGGTAACTTTGTTATTATTAAAGATACAAGATTGTTTAAATTAGCAAACTAGTAGTACTTTTAACGCTCTTTAAGATGGAAGAATTAAAAAAAACAAATGAGCAGCGCGTTTTCGAGTTTTCCCGAAAAATATGTTTTTTTCAAATGGAAACCCCTGTATATTATATCATTTTCTGTTAGAAATTCAATTTTTAAACAAAAAATCTTATAAGATCTTTTTTACTGGGATTAAAACACTTGAGTTATAATGTATAAACAAAAACAGCTAAATAATTTTTATAAACTTTATTTTATACATAAACATTTAAACATATCATTAAAAGAAAATAAAAATCACTGATTTTTTCATAGAAGATGTTCAAAAATACCACCTTGTTGTTCAATACATTTTTGAACACGTTTCTGAACTTGTCGAACTGCTTTTAGTATGGTCCTACCATCTATTTGGTTTATCTTTTCACTAACTGCAATTTTTAGGGCGTTTACGTTTTCGTACCTTTGCTTATAAATCTCTGTCTTTAAATAACCCCATAAAAAAATCAAGCGGTGTTAAATCTGGCGATCGCGGAGGCCACTGAATAGGACCATTTGTTCCTATCCATGAATTGTTAAAAATAGTATTGAAAATTTGATGAGTACCTCTGTAGTTGTGCGCAGGTGCGCCATCCTGCTGAAAATGCAGATTCTGTCTACTTATGACATCAATATCGTCTAAGAAATTATTCAAAATTTCAGTCAAAAATTCTATGTACCTTTCACCAGTTAGAGTGCCCTCATAAAAGAAAGGACCAACAATCCTTGAACCAATTAAACCGCACCAAACATTAAAACTGTAACGGACTTGCGGGCGTCTTGGATGTACTAAAAGAAGATTTTCCTTTGACCAGTAATGATGATTTTTTGTATTGTACATTCCAGAATTTGAGAAATTTGATTCATCGGTCCATAAAATATAACGAAAGTTGTTTACATTTTGGCGACAAAAGTTAAGATACCAGTGACAAAAAAACATTATTTTCTCTGGATCCCCTGACAAGAAAACTTGAACTGGTTTGTACTTACGTACTGTTTTTGTTTATTCACTATAACTCAAGTATTTTTAATACCAGTAAAAAAATTATTATAATATTTTTTGTTTAAAAATTGAATTTCTAACAGAAAATGATATAATATACAGGGGTTTCCGTTTGAAAAAAACATATTTTTCGGGAAAACTCGAAAACGCGCTGCTCTTTTTTTTTTTAAATTCTTCCATCTTAAAGAGCGTTAAAAGTACTACTAGTTTGCTAATTTAAACAATCTTGTATCTTTAATAATAACAAAGTTACCAATGGTGAACCCTTAATTTGGATTGCCCTGTATATATTTAATAATTTCTTATTTTCTTGGGCGTAGTTATAATGCTAGATAAAAATAAGTGTTTCTTTGGAATAGCGGTCGCGTAATTAAAACAATATTTAATTTATGTTTACGTTTCGGTTTTATATATATAACCTTTTTACAACTGTAATATTTATTAAAATATCAAAATGATAAGAGTAATGTTAAATTAAATGTACTTACACTATATTGTTTTTTTGAGGTACTTTTATGTTATATGGTGTTAAGATTTTGTTTATTTTTGCCAACATGTTTATATAATGTATTGGGACATATTTATAAGTAGTTTGAGAGTTGTTTTCCTTGGTTTTTGTGGTATTTTTTTTTTATTTGTGATAATTTTTGTTTTATGATTTTGTTAATAAACGAGAGGTGATAATTATTTTTTAATAAAGAATCTTTCGTTTATGATATAATTTCTGGTCTGATGTCTGGATTTGTTAGCTTAATCACTCTGTTAGTTAATTCTATCGCTACATTTATTTTTGTGTCACAGTGATTGGCATGAATCGAAATTCAGAAAACTATCAGATGCACTTGGTTTGTGGTATAATTTCGTTAAGATATTTTTTTCGGTGTGTATTAAGATATGATCTAAGAAGTTAATTTTGGAATTATTTTCTTTTTCTATAGTGAACTGCAGTTTTGGACTAAATTAATTAAATTTCTTTAGTATGTATTCTGTTTTATCTGGAAGGATGCAAGCAATGCAATCATCCACGTATCGTTTAAAAAATGTAGGTTTAAAGTTTAATTTAGAAACTATGTACTATACTAGTTTTTCACAAGTTGTACAAAGTTAAATAAACATCAGTTTATTGACAAAATTGAGCACACAACAATACCTGGGTATTCTTTCTTACTGCCCCGCGGTATATTTTGGTGCTTTCCTTCGTTTTCAAAACACCACGTTATTTCGGGAAACTGTTCGAAAAACTCTTACGATACTTTGATGGGACTTCGCTATCCTACCGGACATGCATGATTTGCTTCGCAGAGAGAATACAAGTTTGCGGGAGACTTCAGACACTACCGCTGAAAACCTCGACTAGACTAGTTGTATTTTTGTTTGTCAGCCGCTGTATGATTATTTGTATAAAGTAAATTTACACCGAAATAGGTGGTTTATTTGGCGGCGTACATTGTTTGTTGAACCTCAATTTGTATTGATTGGATTGACATAATGGTCTATGCCGCAAGTCAATTATGCCCTCGACCATCTGTGCCCCAATCTACCTGTTTCGTGTTCTATTTCTAATGCATAAATTACCATCGTCAGGGTTCTTGTTTCTGATTCCTGTTGCTGGCTTGTATAGCTATTTGATAATGAGATTTGCCGTTCAAGTTTAAAATAATCGGAACTGGAGAATCTGTTGTAGGAGTGATTAATCCACGTGGAACGGAAGTTTCATTGAGGATCATGTGTAAAGCGGAAACTACTCACTTTATCTATAACTCGAAACGTAGTGATGTACTAATTACACCGTATCGACTAATTATTTCTCAAAACTTGAAATTGTGTCATATGTAATAGCTTCGTTATTGTAACATATCAAAAAAAAAGAACAAAGAATCATTAATTTAACGCCTTTTGCTTTGAACAGTTAGTCATATCTTTGCTTGTATAATAGATTAATACATTCTTTTTTCTAGTCTTGAATTTTTAATAATTTCTTTAATCAGTTTAGAGTTTAAAATTGTAAATACCGATTTCTAATTATTATTGTGAATTTATTTTTTTGCGATGATGCATTTAGTGTGTATATATATATATATATATATATATATATATATATATATATATATATGAATTTGTCGTCTCAATAAGGGTGTTTCTTTTTATTTATAAAGATGTAATTCTTTTTTTACTTATAATTAGTGTCATAGAATATGTAGTATAGATAAATAGATAAAATTTATCTATAGGAAGTTATACTGAATCATGATAACGTTCATCTGCGTATCGTTGCCCGTTGGGTGGACAATTTAAACGATCGAGAAGCATTAGAATTGATAAGTGATATTTAGCGATATATTAGATTCAATATTAAGGAAGCTTTCTTTGCATTTAACAGTGTCAGAAATATAATATAAGAAAATTACCGAAATCTGGAGCATATTTGTTAGCATAGAAAAAGTATCCTCAGTGAAATTATTTGCGGGTAACTTTTCACTTTATGTTTCCCATATTTTTACCACAATGCTTTTCGAGAATTCATCCCCATTTGAGTTCATGTACTGCTCCGTACCAGAATATTATTTTTTCATAAAATATAATATCTCTTTTATAATAATAATCAGAATATTATAATATACATCCTCAATTACAATACACCATCAATTTTAATAAAGGCCAAACTCTCTCGCTACCTTTTTTGTTATTATACCCAAACGCTCTTGGCAACCATTCGTATTTTAATTAATTTTTCGCCGAAATGAATTGCCCGTTGTTACTTTCGTGAACATTCACACATATACTCCTACGTATATAAAAAAAAAAGAAATTAAAATATTCAGGATCAAACGTAATTAACGTTTTCCAGTTGACAGCCTGCGGGAAAAGCCCGACCCTACTGAAGACGCATTTCGCGGGCTTTATGTTAATTACACACGTGTCCTGAATCATCAGTTTAATGAAAGAGACATTCTTTCCTGGTAGACATCAACTCCGCAACCGTCCTTACAATTCGAACTGTTTTCCACACAAACGGAAGGGAAGAAAGAAAAGGGAGAGAATCCACACAAAGTTTAATAAACTCATGCCGCGCCGTCCTCCGAGCAGTTATTACGAAATGAATGTCGTATTTCTATCTCCTTTCCGCTAGTGTCACGGAACATTTATGTAGTATATAAACTTGGTAAGACCGCCGACCAACGAAGGAAAACTCCTCCGGTCTTACTGTGTTGTCGTCCAATCAACAATAAAACAAGGAGGGTGTCGCACAGGAATATAAAAATAAATTTTATCCAGTTCTGGAAATATAAAGGAAATTTTATTGAAGTGAACCACCTTTTTTTATTTGGCTCTTTATATACATAATAATACCTTCTGTTGTTTTGGTGAAATAACAGCCATTTTATGTGGTAAATAAAGTACAGAGCGTACATTCCAACACTTATTTTGTTATTTTTGAACAGGTTTTATTCCATTTTTATGTAGGCGGTGTTGGATTCAAAACGTTGGAGGAAAATGATAAGTCGCTTTTCACATTTGCACTCGTATTACTAGAAGTTACAACTTTATAAATCGAATTTTTTTGTAGATATGCAATTTTTGTAGACAAATAATGAAATTTAACGAAGCAAAGTCGGTTCATGTTAATTTTACAGGCAAAAAATAACCTTGCTTTAATTTTTGACAAACTTGCCTTTCATCAAATATTTACAATCAAAGGCTAATAATATGGTAAATAAGATTAATATTATATATACAATTATATTTTATCAAAAGAAAGAATATTTTAAACTATTTTTGCATTTTTTTAGCTTCCCTCTTCTTAAGAAACGCTAAGCTTTTCTTGAGAAGAGGGAAGTTTATAAAAATTACTTTTAGTGTTTAATTTAACGGATTTAATGGGTATAAGTGATATTATAATTCAATTTATTGTGTATAGAATAAACAATCTTTTAAATAGAAGAAACAAATTGTTTTTCTGCATTTATGTTATAACAACAGATTGAAAAAACTAGGCTATTTCAAATAAATTTTATCCATTACCACAAAGATTAAAACGTTTATGTAGGGTGCACAAAGCATTACATTATTAAATAAAGAAAGTAAAGTTTTATTAATTGGAGAAAGAAGTTTGTGAAGAAAATTCTGAAGAACTTGAGTCAGTTGTGATATAAACTCATTGGTATCATCTTCTATTTCATCTATTCTCCACATATCTAGTTCAACTATAAAAAAATAACAATTATGAAGAAAAAACTAAAATTTATGATTGGATCACTGAAGGATATGTTCCTTAAATGTAAGCGAGTTATCAAACCAAACTCTAAGATCCTTAAAAAGTTCCACTCTGCCCAAACGATCACCATTTACAATGTGATGGTACTGAACTGTGATTTTCTTCTTAGAAAAAAGCAGAGCCTTACACTTGTTAAGATTTAGTTCCAATCCGTTATTCGCACACCAATCATTTGTAATATTTAAATAAGTTTGGTCACAGTCAGCGAAAGTGTTAATTTTACCATAAATCTTCATATCATCAGCGTACAATAAACAGTTTGACCTGAGCATAGCTGGAAACTCATTTATGAATAGTATAAAGAGCGAAGGACCCAAAACGAACCCCTGTGTAACTCCACTCGCAGGAAATCTATGCGATTAATTGCCCTCACATTCAACAAAATTAGATCGATCCTTTAAGTAGCTGGAAATAACCTTGACATAATTGGGATGAATATTAAAATTATTTAATTTAGAGATTAAAACGTGAAAAGGAACTTTATCGAAGGCTTTACTTAGATCAGTATATATCAGTATATATATAGTTAAAGTGCTAAAAAGCAGGACGGAAAAAGATAAACAGTCTCGAATTATTTTCTGTTTAAATCATATACACCGTTCACCAAATTTTTGGAATAATGTTTCTTCAGACGAAAAAATTTTTCAATCTTCCAATTCTGGCCACATACAAGTCTATCGGCCAAGAAGTTGTAGGTATTAAGATAGACACGTAAGTTCTCGGAACAGAACTGGACATTTTTTATTAATATTTGGGGTTGGATAAGCGTTAACAGTCCAGTTGTCTTATGGCACACTCAAGGTCGCTTTAACTCAGAAGTATATCTAAATATTTTGAATTATATTATACTCCCGACAACAATTTTCTCTATTAGCCCTGTGCACACGACCGATATTATTAGAGAATGGTTTGCAAGCAATAATATAGAACTATTACCGCGGCCATTATACAGTCCTGACTTAAACCCTCGAGAGAACGTCTGGGGTTTACATGTTAAGAAAATTTATCAACGAAATTTCAGGCCTCGAAACCCCAATGACCTCTGGACAGCAATTGAAGTTTGCTGGGAAGAGTTAATTCGTGATGAAAGCTATTGGCAAAATCTCGTCTATGCCCAGTAGACTGAACAAAGTGCTGGAAGCTCAAGTGGCCCTGACTAAATACTAGGTAGTTGCAGAATGATTACAATTTGGTGGTTATAAGAATACCTTCTGTTTTTATATCAAATCAAAATAAACGTGTTTGTTGTTTCTCTTTCTCTAAACCAAACCTATTAAAAAAAAATTAACAATGCAAAAAAGAGCTATTCACACCCGTAAAATGGTAGAAAATTTAAACTCATGATATCGAATGTGTACTCGAATTTTCTAAAATCGACTGTACATTATATGGACCTGTTTGGTATCGTCCTGTTTAAAATATTTTTTTTTGCTTTTCTTTTATACTATTCTTCGGCATTTCTACAATCAATGCCCATCAATAATCAGCAAGCATTTCACTGTTCCACTGTAACATCATATTCTTCACTCGAAACACCTGTGGATCTTGGTACTAGCGAGGCTAGCATAGACTACCATAACTAGTATTTTTCTTATTTTTGTTGGAAAACCCGAAAGTTTTCGTACAGCAAAAGTATTAGTCAGTGGAATGGTCCGTTTGTTTACTTTTCTTACCGTTTGGCCAGCCCCTCAGAGTAATAGCGTGTGCAGCAAAAGCTGGGAGCCCATGGCGTGCCCTGATGTTCAATGGTTAAGCCAATATAATAAACATATAACTTTTCTATTAAAAATGTAATACTCCGCTTACGCTGGTGAGTGGTGAATTCTGCACATACATAACAGAAACTGTTTGTATTATTTACAGGCGACATTATGCAATAAAAAGACGTTAACCTATCACAAACCGACTTACATTGAATCGAAGGTGCCGTGCGTATCTCTTTATATACCCTTATATACCCACATAGCCAGATACTTACCAATTCTGAACTTGATTGGTTCCAGACCAAAATCGAGCGTGGTTTAAGTGCTCTGACGTAGGAAACTACAAGGACATGTTCAGAGATGTCCACTAACTGTTCGAAAGAACAATATTTTTAGTATTATCTTTTTTATATAAAAGTAACTTTAAAATTGTGTAAAATTTAATGTGTTTTTTGAGATATTTTCTTAAATAGTTTTCTCAAAAAACGCATTAAATTTTGCATAATTTTAAAGTTACTTTTATATAAACAAGATAATACTAAAAATATTGTTCTTTCGAACAGTTAGTGGACATCTCTGAACATGTCCTTGCATGTTTCCTACGTGACAAAAGACAAAAACTACACACATTGGTGTAAAAGAAAACCAAACTATGTTGATCAGTGTAATTTGATAGTAAGCCGAACATCATAAGATTATCTCCTGGACAAGTTACCCTTTTTATTTAATATAATATTTCACAAACGTAAGTCTTAATTTAAAATGACAAACGCGTATAGATAGTATTACAGCGCATATTTATGTGTGCTAGAAAGAGATAGAGTACAATTTGCGGTTCACACTTTGGTAGTATGAACAGCAAATGTGCTTTTTAAGAACTTTATGTAGGCATTAACTTCTGCAAGGCGATTCTGCAACGTGATAAGATTGACTAGAAACCCACAAAATCTAATCTTTCGAAATAGGTCAGCCAATTCTTGTCTATTTTTAATTTAAAAAGAATATAATTCACAAATTTGCGTCGACCTCGCTCAATTTTATTTGATTGTATTGCAGTATGTTCCATATAATACCGCTAAACTCGAGAATAGACCGCATCAAATATTTAAAATAAGTAAAGTACCGGTAACTTCCGGTGGAACAAGAAACTTATTAGCATAATAAATTATTAATACAAAGGTATTTTTAATAATATAAAATATTATTAAAAATCTGGTGTAAAGAACACAAATATAGGTTCACTATTAATATTTTTGTGAACGTGTCCGAACATATCCCTTCCCAAAGACGTAGATACGTATTTCGCCTTTCTATAGGCTCATCGGTACGCCCCTGCTGGAGAAAGGATATATTCAGACACATTCACAAAAAAGAACCACATCGCCACAACACAGAAATTATCCAGACCGAGCGTAGAAGTAAATTCAGCGCTGCCTGTTGTCAGACAGCCGAAGTACCTCGCCCCGTCCACATAACCAATGTGAAGTAACGACGCCCTTCCAAAGGTGGCACAGCCATCTCTCTAGAAACTGCATTTTGTTTGTGTCTTCGCTCATACTACGGACTAACCGCATGTGTAATGTATCAGAATAATTGAAACATACATGGTAGTAATGGGGTAGTAAATCCCACCAGTTTTGTATAATACAAAGGTATTTTTAATAATATAAAATATTATTAAAAATCTGTTGTGAAGAACACACATACAGGTTCACTATTAATATTTTTGTGAACGTGTCCGGACTTATCCCTCCCCAGAGACGTAGATACGTATTTCGCCTTTCTACAGCCTTTCTACGCCTTTCGATAAGCCTGTGGAAAGGCGAAATACGTATCTACGTCTCTGGGGAGGAATATGTTCGGACACGTTCACAAAAATATTAATAGTGAACCTGTATTTGTGTTCTTCACACCAGATTTTTAATAATATTTTATATTATTAAAAATACCTTTGTATTATACAAAACTGGTGGGGTTTACCTACTCATGTATGTTTCAATTATTCTAATAAATTATTTTATATATACCAATTTTTAACACACTTCAAAAACTATTTTTAATTATTTCTTTAACCTTTCTTTAAAATTCGCCAAAATACCGAAAACAGCATCTAATTTTACTAAAAAGTTGAAAGATCCAGAAATGTTGGGTAAACAAAGATCTGCTTACGAAAGTAAAATTATGCTGCCAAGCGAAGCGAAGAAATAAAAACTGGCGAAGCAATTTTTCCTTGTACAGTTGAACACATCAATTACGAAGAGGTTCTATGTTGTTATTCTTTTTACCACGACAATGGTCGTCTGAATTTGGCAACTAGCACAAATTTACTCCGTAATCCTTATGGCACGTTTCAATTTGGAACATCTATTGCTGCTTCATGGAGCGGACAACGAGCCAACAGATAATTGGGGGCCGAGAGCTTTCTGTTATCGCAGAAAAGCCTCTGCAACCACGGAAATGTAGAAAGCTAATGACGAGAAACATTATAATGTGACTCTGACGTCAATTCTTCATTAGAATTTGGAATAGAATTGCCGAGAATAATTGTTTATCGAAATAATTATGCTTTATTTATATTATGATACTCTATAATTGAAACGACGCTAACGATATAAGGATAATTATGTTTATTTGTCTGCTGCTTTTTCCGCATCATTAGTAGATATACATTTGTTATTTGCTTAAAAAGACGGGGTATTTATATAAATAATTATGTTCGTTTATCTGATTGTTTTTTTTTACATCATTAGTAAGCTTACATTTGCCTTCTCTTAATAGGGCAGCCTCATTTTGAATGAATTTCGCGAAATGCTGAGAATATTACAATACGCGCAGTTAACCTTTGCATCGGATTTATAACAAAAAAAAATGTGTAATAAGATTGTGAAAGCTGAAAAGAACTTTCAGCGAAATATAATAACTGTTGCAGCAAATCATATTATATAAATAGCTTTAGTGATTTACATGTAAAAAATCAATTGTTTTAAAGATTTAAGAGTAATAGTATTAGTAAATTCAGGAATATGATTGCTAATTTTTAGAGAAAAGTAATCAGGACTATTAATCGTCAGTGTAATAGATATTTGAAGAAAATTGTTCTAGTATAAGCTCTTGTTTAAGTCACGACCAAGCGAAGCGAAAGAGTGCTTTATTTGCACGACTTTGAAAAAAGTCTTCGCACACATGGTTTGTATTTTTCGTTTCAACTTCTTTTAATAGCATCTTCTGGTGTACGAATGCGATCAGCTAACGATAATGTAAGATTCAGGTACCTTGAGCCATAGATCCGCAAAAATAATAAAGGTGACGTATACGGACAATAAAATTGATTCAATTTTATTGATCGTATATGTCACTTTTATTATTTTTTTGGAATTCTATATTTTTATCTCCGGAAGAAGCAACAGAGTTGTTGCGAAATATAGAGATAATTAATAAATGAGTTTTTAATTGACAGGCCGCTTGCCCGCTTTTAATTTATTTTATTCTATATATATATATATATATATATATATATATATACATATATAAAGATAATTATTTCGTGACCTTTGTATGTTATGATAAATTCAATTTGTTGGCGATTTAAGATCTGGTTTTACTTCAAAATAATTATATTACATTTATATTTTTTATATCCTTGACAAAGGCATCATTGCCGAAACATGTAGGATTATTTTAAATATATACACTTTGAAGTAATAACCAGACCTTTAATCGCCGACTAATTAAGTTTACCTTATATATATATGATAGATTAAATTAGTCGGCGATTTAAGGTCTGTTGTACTTTGATAAGTATATATTTGAAATAGTCTTACATGTTTCGACGTGCCGATGTGCCTTTTTCAAAGAAATTTAAAATATAAATAACAGTATATTAATGTAAAACTTATATATCTTTGAGACATATAAGTAAGGGAAAGTTATGAAAAATTGACACTGAGTTATATTACCCGGTATATCAAATCATCAAATTATTGAACATATAAAGAAATTACAAGCGTTTATACTGAATCAATTTGAAACACCAAAATCGGATAATTTAATTTGCAAAATGCACCAATAATTTATGATAATTAATTAATAGATTTTTCAATTAGCCTTAGCCTAGGATTAAAAATTGTAATTCGACCGCAGATCTGTTTACATTAGGTATTTCACACACAGTATATTACGAAAATGGTAATAAAATGTAATAGACATTACAATTTAGTCATAGTAAAAAAACATTGTAAAATATTTATCTCTGGGGCATCACAAGGCTGTTGCAAGAAAACGTAAAAAAATAAAATAGGATGACTTAAATAGCTATCTTAGTAATTGTGTGAATTTAACTAATTAATCATCAATTAAAAATTCAAAAATATTATTACGTGAAGCAACTAAATTTAAACCTTAATTTAGTATTAAATTATCTATTTTTATAACAATAAAAAACGTTCTAGAGAACTATCATTAAAAAAGATATATTTATATGCTGTTTAAATTAGCATCAGAATTTCGGAATCATAATTATAACGAATAACATGTCTGCGAAGATTTCAAATTCTCTTCATTATATTAAAAAAAGGCTCTTGAATAAAATATCTTCGGCCTATGTCGATCCACAAAAAACGAAGTGTTGATATCGATGACCGGGCAAGAGACGAGATGGCCAGCCTTGTTGAATACATGGTTTTACGGATTTTCTCCACGTTTTCGAGATATTTTAATTCTCAACTATGAACAAACAAAGGAAAGCTCTAATTCGACTAATTTGCCTCCGGCAGAAGACGTTCAACTACTTGATACGGCAATTAGCTTCCTTTTTATATTTCTCACGCAGCGCTCTAATTGAATCCGCCAACATGCGTTAATTTTACAAAATACTAGAGCGGGTGTGTATTTTATTTCGATTATCGGGGCACCAAGATATATATCGATCTTACTTACTCGATCGTAGCAAACGAAGGAACCGTCAAAAATCGAAGCTAAGCGGGGGATCGACTTCAATTCCCACAATGCATTCAGAGAGGGGCG
This sequence comes from Melolontha melolontha, assembly GCA_935421215.2. Lineage (NCBI taxonomy): Eukaryota > Metazoa > Arthropoda > Insecta > Coleoptera > Scarabaeidae > Melolontha > Melolontha melolontha. Next base: position 102,736,089 of record OW285240.1, on the reverse strand, counting down.
CGCCGATATTAGAAGAATATTACGTACTTACTAAATTCAAATGAAAATTCAAATACATGGCCGTATAGACTAAGCGTAAAAATAAAATGTGACACTAGGCTTCTACGTAGCTAGCCTTCCTATTATTTTTTTACAAACGCAATTTTAAAACTAAACGCAAAAAAATATTTGTATGTATGAAAATAGATAAAACATTGTACAATATTTTTTTCCGACGACCACAATGTAAAAAGAACAAATTCGCATGATTTACTAGCACTGAAAATTGCAAATTGCATTGTATCCCCAAAACTGTGTTGAAAAGTTATCTTGTAACTAAAACTGTGCTGAAAAGTTCAAGAGGGCCAATTAGAATCGTCGCAGAACCGTGTGCAAAGTAACAGACGTGCCAACCTACTAATCATAAAATAACAAATAGGAAACTGTCAAATGAATGACTCTGAAATGTCAAATTGTTGTTGATACGCGGTGTTGGTAAATTGGCTAGTGTTTTCGTTTTGTCTAAATTAGATTATTCAATTAGTTATTGTTAATTGGCAAGTTTACATAAAAATAAGAGTATCAAATGATTAAGTTGTATGGTTTAAATGTAAAATTTATGAAATACATCATATATCATTATTTTGTGAGTCATTCTTTTATTTTCATTGAAATTAATTCTTGTCACTAAGCGGTCGTCGGAAAAGTATAGTGTACAACACGTGCTGAAAATATTTCACACTCGCATAATTAAACCACTCGCCTACGGCTTGTGGCTCAAACTTCATGTTCGTGTGAAATATCCTACTTTCAGTACTAGTTGTACAATATACTATATCATAATCGTATCGTGTTTTTACGATACTTAATGAACAATTTTTCAGTCGCGTATGTAAAATTACACATATTGTAAATGACTAGGTATTTCAATTCTAAAGTATTTTCTATAAAATCATAATTTTCTACATTACTAGTAGCATAGGCTAATGTAATTAAATCATTATTTAATGCATAAAATATGTTTGACAAAATAGTTTATTTCTATTATTAAATTCAATAATTAATTTAATTATAGAAGGGAATTAGTATAAAGTTGAACTAATTTATATTTTAATATATTAATAGTATATTCATTTAATTTGGGTGGGTGTAATTGATTGAAATATGTAATTATTTTCGTGAGATATGGTCCGAAGCAGGTCATTGACAGTAATTTTGAAATCGTGGTAAAATCCTATATTCAAACAATAGTAACTGATCAAAGCTTAAGTTACAAATACAGCGTCACTCTAAATAATTGACAGTTATTAATTGTTAGCAAAACAATTATAATTTATACTTGTCAGTCTAATTCGAAGAAGATTATTGTTAAAACGGATTCACAATCAGTAATAACGTTATGTAAAATTTGCATTATTTCTATAATTGAATAAGAATGAATCGAAATTCAAGTAAATAACGATTCACTTGTTACCTCTAGAAAGACAGCTTGGCCCCGCTACTACGAACAAAGCAAAACCATTATTTCCGAATACATTCCGTCACTTATCTCCATCAGATCTTAATGAGTGTGTACTGAGTGCGTTCTTAATAGAAATTTATTATTGGGAAAGTTTCTGGGGGTGCATTGTTGTTAATGGAATCGGAGAGGGAAAACGCGAAGTTACGGAAGTCTGAAAGCAATGACCTATCCTGTTTTAAATTATTTCCTAAAGTGATTTACGGCGGTCAGAAAAAAGCCTCATTCACTTCAAGACGAATTTCATATCTTTAATTATTTTCTTCTTCTTCTCACTGGATTTTCTTCCTAAAGCGTTTCGATCTAATTAAATGCTAATAAGTATATATTTCCATTTCTATAATGCTGTTTGCTATTTTTCTGAAATGAAATCTTGCAATTCTTTTGTAATAATTATTATAATTTTTCTTTTCTTTTGCTTTTCTGTTTCCAGTAGGGGATATTATGGAAAGGTAATTAAATGTTAAAATAATTCTGAATTTTATTTTTAAATAAATTAATATTGTAAAGTTATACGTAATAATCATAGATGGATTTCCAGTCACATACGTGTTACTTAAAGTGATGAGATTATTTTGTATAATTATTCAATTTAAATTCCACATTGTCTTCTTGAAAACAGTTGCCTTGGAAAACCGCACAGTCCTGGAGATGCTTTGTTCTCACTTAATAGTAATGTTGGAACTTAGACAAAGGAATCGCCTTCAGCTGGTCGGTTATGGCCTTATTAACGTTCTCCAATGTCCCAAAACGATGTCCTATGAGATGAATTTTCAATCTATGGAAAGTAAGAAGTCACAAGGACTCAATATTAGTGAATAGAAAACATGCGGACCCATCGGGATGTGTTTATCTGCCAATATTACCTGCGTTGATTAAAATCACTTGGTGGTTAGGCGCATTGTTGTGATGCACTACCCAGGTGTTTTTCATGCTCGATTTCAAACTAAAGACCTTTTTTTCGATGTCTTTGAAGAACTTCTCGGTAAAAATACTAGGTTACACTTGACTTTGAGCCACGAATTCCTTATGGACGATCTCCTGTCTATAAAAACAGGTAAACAGTATGCTTTTATTCATTCTGATTTTTTTAACAGTGGTAAAATTGGAGTATGTCGTTCCTGACTCTAACGTCTACCGTCTGGGGCATATTCGAAAAATACAAAAATACAATGAGAGTCATTTTCACTCCACTCCAAAAAGTCAAGACGTGTTTCCTACCTATAGTCCTTTTAACCATGTGAAAGGTTTTGCGGAATAATTTTTTCCGCAGATTTTCTTTATTCCAAATTCATTGTCAAAATCTAGTGAATAGTTCTGTCAGTCAAATTCAACTCTTTCCCGATCATTTTAACCATTTTAATCATTTTAATCAACCGATGATCAAAACCCGCAAGATTACGAATTCTGTGGACATTTTAATGACTTCTTGGAGTTAGAAGCTCTCCACTGCGAGGTTTATCAACCGAGTCTCGGCTTCTAGGAAAGCCTTAAACTACATGGAAGCCTGGGCCCTTGACCAAAAACTGTCTAAACTTTTGCAAAAGTTTTGGTTGCACTTTGCGCATACCACTTCTCGAAATTATTGGCACCTATTTTCAGAGCGCATTAGGTTTGCATTAGGCATTTCGGTTCACGAAAAACCACAAACTGACACTACCGAATTTAAACTCGTATTGATGCATCGAATGTTGGCATGCCATCCCGCAAAAGAGAAAGTCAACAGGCATGCCAAATTGAACTGTATGCTATCAGTCTCATTACTTTACTTACACACCTCGTATAGATAGAAAATGAGATTCTCTCATTAATCTGATATGAATGGAAATTACAATATCACCTGCGAGCCGTACTCGGTCAGATTGTTAATTCATGGTATTTTATATATTTTTGATTGGAAATAAATCTCGGAAACGAGTCGACCAGAGCAGTGTGTAAATTGTGGCAAAGCAGTTGTGCCACTGTGTACTTTTTGCCAGATCTAGTTTTGTATTATGTTCGTAGCAACTGTGTCGTTGATACTCTGTCGCTGGACATTACTGTGGACCCGGATTTACGTAATGGCATTAATGTATCCATTTTTAAACGTGCATTTCCAAATACCAGGACGTAGTCCCATTTACAAACTATTCAAATTTATCTTATTAATTTCCTCACTCCCTATACGAGTAACAATTAATCCTTCATCCAAAATTCCAAATACTTTATACAAAGGCTGAAGAAACTTGTAATGAATCCTCAGCATTCACTGGTAAATTTTAATACCGAATGCCTTATTCACTAAAGCCTTCAGACCTGACACCATACAAATAATCTGAAAAATCTTGTCTTTGATAGCCGGCCTGCGACGTGGAAGCTAGCCTAACGTAACCTTTTTGAATTCCGTGGTTATTACTACGAACAAGTGTCTGGTGCAGTCATGGGTTCTCCACTTTCTCATTTTGTCGCCAACATCTTTCTGTAGGTGTTCAAATAACAAACCCCGTGTTCCTATACCCAAAAACAAAAGAATTGGTTTAGATACTTCGTCAATAAATTCCCTTAAATTTCTTAACTCCAAACACAGTTCCATGAAGGTTGAGTCGGAAGGTTTCCTTCCTTTTCTAAACATCCCAGTGAATCGTCACTCTGTTACCAATAACTATTACCCGTTCAGTTTTGTTTCTCAACATACTTTTGCCATTTCTAACGCCCATTTACTTTATATATAAAGCGTTACTGACCGTATCAGTAAAATTCTTATCAAACATAACATTAAAGTCATCTTTGAACCACATCTTACATTATCGGCCGCCTTTTCTATCAAACAGCGTCACCATTTAGAAACCTCTGGTGTTTACAGAATTCCATCATGGCGTGGCAGTGTGTACATTGACGAGACAAACCGTTCGGTAACCACTCAAGTTGCTGAACACGAATGTGTTAGGGCGCTGCGTGTAATAGAGTCTACACTTGGTGGAAGTAGGTGGGAAAATGGACATCAAATACAATTCGAATCTCCCCAGATTCTATCCCGCAACACCTTTTACTTTAACCGTAAAATACGTGAATCCATAGGAATCCCAAAGCATCCCAATAATATCAACAGTGATGACGAATACCCTCTAAATAATACCGATCAATTTCAAAAACCCAATCTATAACCAAACTAATAAGACTTATTTATACTTAATTATAGCAACAGTAGTTGCAGCCCCCTGAAGATGTCCACTTTACCTAGTACACTCTATAGCCTATTTGGATACTCTTGGTTTATTTATTTCGTATGAGAAGCGAAATAGAAATTTAGATATTAGTGTATAAATCTCTTTAACGACAAGAAAAGGGGTCATAATACTAATTTATACACTAATATCTAAATTTTTCAACCAATCCAGAGCTGCAAGAGTTGCTTTGCTCAGCTCGTAGATGCCATCAGAGAAACTTCTTCTACGACAATCATTTACTATGTAGGCCATAATTTGTTGCGTATTTCCGCAGCCACAGTATTGAGTTGCACCTTCCATGGCCTGTGTGGAATCTATTTAATTGAGACCATTGCCCACTTGGTAGAGTTACCGCCGACAGAGGTTCTGACAGTTAGAGATTGCTACCTACCGCGCACAAACACAGTTCTGACGTATTGAGGATGATCGGAAAACTGTCGAAATTGGTAGTCGTAACGTATAATTTAAGGGAGCCTCTATTTATCGTATATGCCATTAGTCAGTGGAGACGGGAACGAAGCCACGAGAGTGAAAACTAAGAAAGGGTTCGCGTCTTCGCAGACGCATGCGCTTACAGACTAATAAAAAAATGTATCGAAACGACGAGCTAAACTAAAGTAGGGTGCCCAAATACAATCAAAAAATCGTAATTAACAAGTATTCAACAAATGTTTCACACGCCGCAATTAGTAAAATAAAATTTTTGTTACAAACAAAAAATTGGCACTGGGATATGAACACCCGGTGTATCAACTTAAAACACCAAAATCAGATAAATTAAATTAATCTGGAAAAAGAACCAAAATTATGGCAATTATTTATTTAATCAATTTCAATTTGCCTTAACCTAGGATCGAAATTCGTAATTCGACCGCAGATCTATTGTTGAACCTTACATTTGATATTACATACACAGTATTTTACAAGTATTGTAATAAAATTTAATATAAATTACAATTTACCGAGATTTGATCACACGCCTATGATAAGATAATGCGACCACAGAAAAAAAAAATATTGTAATATATATAACTCTAGTATTTTAGAATGTTGTTGCAAAATAAAAAAAAATTAACTACTTAAATGTGTGAAATCAACAATAAAAATTCAAAATTATTATTACGTGAAATCAACTACATTTTATCATTAATTTAATAGAAAATTATTTTAGGATTAGAATCTTTATAACGAAAGTTATGAAGGTGAATTAATTTTATAACTGTTTAAATGTCAAATATATGAGCGCTGGTTATTTAACAATAATGAAATAGATTCTTTTACGTAATTCCTTACGTAAATCGCGTAGGAAGCAATTTAACAGAGTTTCCAAATACATATATAAATTAAACTAAAACTAAATGCCGTTCTGATTAATGTTAAAATTCGAAATCGTAATTTTAGCAAATAAAATATCGGCGAGAATTTTCAAATTCACTGTATTAAGAAAAAGGTCTTGTACAATATACCTCAGCGTCTGTAAGCCGACACAGATGGCATGGTCCACAAAAGAAACGACGTACGGACCTTGACACAGGTGTTCGGGAAAGAACTAGGTGTCCTTGATTTTCTAGCAACGTTGATGCTTGGTTATCTGGTTTTTCTGCTCAAATGCGACATATTATAAATTCCCAGCGAATAGACAGACGAAAGAAAAGCTCGAAGCCTACATACATCAACTTTCCTCAAAACAAAGGACGTCCAATTATTCGATACGGTAATGAGTTTTCTTTTTAAATTTTTCACTAAGCTCCAGTCGAATTCGCAAATTGCGTTAATTTCCAAAATACTTAGGGCAGACGTGAAACATATTTCGATTATTGGAGTACACCAAGAAGTAACAACCTTACTGACTGGTCGTACAAATAGAAGTGTCCGTAAGACACCCGCACGAAGATCGGCCTTGTTGAAGATCCACACAAACCATACAGAGGGCATACAAAAAAGGTTTTAAGTATATCTATACGTTTATGCACGTATAACGCTTTTGTTACAATTGAAACAGACATGTAATATACATATCTGTATTCTCCATGTGTACAGTTACAGATGTGTATATTACATGTCTGTTTCAATTGTAACATACAGAGGGCGTAACTCATATCAAAGGATATACCGTACTAAATCTTATATGTAAAATTTAAATACAGGGCGGTAAAACTTTATCCACACTAAACTTTTAAAGCAAAGGAAAATAAACTGTAACATGTTGTGCTGTTGCTTACAACTCTTATTTCTTTTGCATACTTCCAGTCCAATTCGGACACCTTAAGTATAATTTAATAACATAAACTTATTTTAATTGTTAGATATTGTCGACTAAATATTATTAAATCTATTATTAGTTGGATGGAGTTTTCTTAAAATTAATATTCTATTATAATACATGTAGAATTATATTACCATAATTTTCTCTCCAACGAATTTCGCCCTCTTTTTACAGAGAATCGCGAAATTTTCAAATATTACGTTAAAATAACTTCGATAACGTTTCAATTAAGTTTCATTGTGACTTTTGTCGGCCTTCGCGTTCTCGCTCCTGCGTCAATAACAGCTCGACTTACGTTAAACGATAAAGTTCATTATGTCGGCATTATCGTGTCTCTTTGTGTTCGATTCATTTGAACCTTTTATGTTATAATTTACCCGGACCATTATTGGCTCTCTTATCCCATATACGTATATATCTTCTCCAGAAAAAAAAAAGAAAGAAAAGAAGCTCGACGTTCTTTCGCTGGCGGCGAACATTTTATTTTATTGGTTCGCGATTATCAGTTCGGAAAATTGCTTCGGCTTTGCGCGAGCCTCTGACTGGTGAGTGTGTTCTCGTGAAGTGGTCGAACACATAAAAAACGCATTATTGCGCCTTCCAAACGTATTGAAATGACAACTTAATTTTCGAAACTGTCGACAGAGGTCGGAAGTGTTTCCGGTTCAGTACAGATTTTATCGCATAAAATATAATATAAAGCGTAGAAAAGTGCTTGTACAGTACTTTTGACGTGCTCGATGTAATTAAAAATACTTATACGGTATAGATTATAAATATGATAGTGTGAACATGTAACATTATGAAATACGGAGTAATGTGAATATTAATTTTTCCATAAAATATAGATAATAATCTTTGCATGTAGTTCAGAGTTTTTAAATAATTGTTTGTCGAAGAGACTACGTGTTGAAAACTTCACTTAAATGTAGTGAAAAGAATTTGTTTTAAAGTGACAAATAATTTTTAATGTAACAAAATAATTTAACACATACTTGAGTAGGTAAAACCCCACCATATTTTTCGTAAAACAAAAGTTCATATTCGTGGAAAAATATGTGAAAGTTGCGATTGTATCTGCCATATGTTAAGTCCCTTAGTTAAGTCTTACACATGTTATGAAGAGAGAGATGGTTGTTTTGGCGTATGTGATGCTGATATTAGTTAATGAGGGGCGCTAAATCTTCTTCTACGTTGTGTCTTAATAACTTTTGAAATGTAGTAAGGGTGTTATTTATGGTGAAAATATCTCTCCAACAGCATGTACTGATGATTTTAAAGTAGGACGAAACACGAGTCTGCATCTTTGGAAAATTATTTTCACACCAACAAGAACTTGTATTGTGTTCTCCACATCCAATTTTAAATAATATTTTTCGTATTACTAAAAATGTTTTTGTAGTCCAATCAGTTGGCGCTCAAGAAGGCTGTTGCCTATGAAGTTTAAGGGGCGTTTTGAAAATTAGTATATTTATAAATTTTGACGTGAACAGTTCTTATAATTTATTTATCAACCTCTTTTTGTGAAGCGAATAGTTTCGGCGTAGGAGCGCTGCAAAGTCTACTTCAACACGCATATTGACCAACAATCTCATTTCCACACCACCATGAAGTAGAGTTTTTTTTAGTGGTATCCCCATTAGGCCTAATCCACGTGTATTGCACTGTTGCCTAAATTTAGTGCATTCTCCTTCGCTTCGTTATCCCTGATGGACCAAGTTTTACGAGTTCCTCGTCTTCAGAACTGAGCTGACGTTATTCGGTCTTGTTTTCGTTTCTTTGGTTATACCAGGCTTCCGTCAGTGTTTCGGAAACAAATTACAGGAGCCTTATTGGTAGTGAGGGCGATCTAAATATCGTCACCGTATTTTTTCAAAAGATATGCCTTCACGGTTTGTATGTGTGGGGGGTAATCGCATTCAATTTTGGCTATCAGTTCATCCAGAGAAAACTCACACTCTTCAGAATTCTACTCGAGATAAGAGTAAATATACTGCTTTTCAGTATCGATATCATTGATAATGTAGACGTTTGACGTTTTAGGTTATTTGCGCAAATATCTGTCTGAATAAACCTACGATACATCTCAGGGAGATACTCTTCTCATGCTATTTAAATATATTTTTTCAGCTCCGCTGTACAATATGCCGCTGGACAAAAATGAACTCCTTTAATATAAGGTTGTGAATAGTATAATATCGAAATTATTATACGCTTTAAAAGAATACTTTTATTTATATTTCTTGTCGATGATCATGACTTTCCACTAAGTAATGTTAAATTTTAATGTTAAAATTCACTTCAAATTTCTTTATCCCTTGTGTCCATATTTTCACAAGCTCGCTTATTTTTATGTGTCAACCGTCAGTGATGAATTTCTGCAAACAGAGCTAACAACTTCTGCTTGATATAATTCTATCATCATCATTAAAATAATGTTTACAAAAAATAAAATGTGCTTAAGAGATACTGCATTATTATTGTTGCCTACGATTTATGTAAAATTACGGTTAGTAGATTGTTATGATTGTTACTATTTGATGGACATTTTATAATACAGAATCTTCCTAAATAGTTATACAAAAGTATACATCTGCAGCTGTGGAATCGGCTGAAGTAGAAATGTATTGTGAATTTTAATAGTTCCGCCATATCCTCAAGTGCACTATACGCCTAATATAATCTATATATATATATATATATATATATATATATATATATATAATGACTATACACTTAATATAATAAAACAAAACGAAATTTGATAAGTTTGTGTACGTTAGATATAAGTAAATTTAAATTTAAACCACTGTATAGCATAATTTTATTTGCATATTCAAATTGTAAAACTTTCTTTACATTCTAAGAATCCTTTACATTTGCAAATTTATTTATTACTTACATCTTAATTTAGACCGCTTCTCATATTGCCTAGGATTCTTAGTGAACACATTCAAGAGACGAGATTTAATCTGGCCACCCATTATTAACTAAATATGTATAATAAATGTTATTACTTTAACAAAGGACGATCCGGCACTACGTACTTAGATTTATAATACCAATACTTAATTGGTAAGATATTTTATTACTTTTTAGTTAAGATTATATTCAAGAGACTATAGCAAACCTTGGGTATTGTTGCCAGTACATACAATTTCTAGGAAAATAATGTCAAAATGATGTCAAACTATACAATGTTCAACGAATACGCACATTTTAATTATGTAATAGTTTGTAGAGGTAGTGGTATATTTTTACCTGCTTCTAAGACAACACAGAATAGAACAGTATCAACTCAACAACAATATCGAACCGTCTTTTCTACGTTAAAGACAAAGTTTATGTTCCACTTCTTCCTGCAAGTCTAAATGAATTGCGTGTTACAAGAAGGGAAAGCCATATTGAATATTTGCAAAAGAAACTTGAAGTTTTGCCGAATTATTTGCTTTATTATTCAGTTCAATAAAATTTATACTTTCTTTACAATTAAATGTTATTTTTGTACAACTAATTTAGGAAGACCCTGTACAAAAATGCAATGTAAATGAAAAGAGCTTTAAGTTTATTTTATTTCAAATACTTCCAACTGCTTTACGATTATTAATGAATACCTCATTTATATTCTTGTTTCGTGCGCAAGAGTAGATACGATTTTTTAAATTTCTAAGTCAACAAAACGCAGAATGTTAATTTGATTCCTTTTACTCAGAAATTTGCACATTTTCATTTGGATTTCGATTTGGCGAAAATTCTCGGTAATCAAAATTCAACGGATCGGCACTAAGCAAACACACTTTAACAAGTCGGGGAAACCATACGGTTCCAATTCTAAAAGTTTGATGCGAATCAGAACGACGAGAAGTGGGGTACGTTTGAAAATTCGTGGAAAACTTTTTTTACGTTTAGGCATGTCAAACATAAAAGCAAAATTTAAAAATGTCCCCGTTAACATGAGAGAGGGCAAGTGCTTTTAATGTGTTTGTTTGGGAAAGTTTTACTATAATTATTGAGTACCAATATGAAATAGGAGATGTTTTAATATTTACTTACTGCAATATAATTGAAGAAAAGAATTCGCTAGGTATTAAATAAGATGAGATTTATTAGATAGTAATTAATTGAAGTGTTAATTGTTACAGTTTGCACTGCATTAGCAACTATACATGAAATCATAATTATGGGCTTCTAATTCTTTGTCGAAACGAACATAATTGAAAAGAACAACGGTAGCCATAACATAAAAACATCAGTCTAGCAAAAATTCTTAAGGAGCTTGAACGAAAAAAAGTCAAATTTTAGGCAAGCTGACACATCCACAGTTAATTAAAACTTTTTCAACCCAGCGTGGGTCATCGGTGAATAATACTCTGCACTTTTATCTGACACGAACTCTTAACTCGCAACAGTTTGCAACTTGAACGGAGAAAAACTTAAATTTAACCCGTCGTAGCTCACTTGTGAATTACACTTTGCGCTTCTGTCTTCTGGTGGGCTAGATGCAAGTTTTACCGTCAGGCGATGCAACCTACATAATTTGTTTGTGATTATAATTTAAAATGTACTCAATGTAACGAAAGTTAAAATAAATTTAGAAATTATAATGGAAGGCAAAATAATTGATTGTATTACATGGCCCTATTTTTTTAATCAAGTTTTAATGGAACAAGAAATAAGGGTGTACTTCAATATGAGTAACAAGTTAACATTAACAAGAGTTATTCAAACATCAACTTTATTTATGAAATTTTCCAAATATTATTCTTGTAATATCCGTTTGCAATATTTTAATTTCAATAATTTTTTATTGTTAACCGTAAGTAAATCTAGAATATAGAATTAAAGTATAACACCTTAAATTTTATCAATATGGGACGTTCGCTTTCAAATTAAAACCGCTGCTCAAATTGTAAAACTTTCTCTAGATTCTAAGAAGCGGCAACTTTAATATTTGCTAATTTATATATTACTTCGTACATTAGACCGCTTGTTTATTACTTAGTTTTATTATACCTACACCTACACTACTGTGAGTGACAAAATTTGCAAAAAACTCGGATGTTCTTGCATTTTTCTTTGTCCAAGTATGTATTTTTATTACGTTACTGGAATCTGTAGAAAAATAAAATTAAGGCAAAAAAAATAGTTCAATTTGAGAGGGAAAAATTGACTCATGTTTCTGGTAAATTATATGTTACAAAAAAATAATTCGTATTGCTATATGTAGTCTTTCCAAAACCGTTTAATTTGATGTATAGATCATAAAAATCAGACGTTATAGCCTTTGGAAACACCAGGTATAAATACTGAATTAAATTAACTACTGTATGTAGATATATTTAAGTATTTTACAATAATATTACTTAGTATGATAAGCTCATGAATATCTCTAGAAAACAAAAGGTAAGAGAATATGAATTTGTTATTCTTCCTAATTATTCTCCATGAGAGGATTTCAGTTTCTCCAGTGTTCAAGTAGGCATCGCGTTTCCGGACTAGTAACGCGGAAGATAATACACTAAACTAGACGCGACGATATTTAGTGGAAAGTCATGTAAGGAATTTGTTAAAATAAGAAAAGCTCTCGTACTAGTGGTAAACATGCTCGAGCACTTGCTCGGTAGTTTTGCACTACAAAGAGAGAAATTTACATCAGCAACTGGTAATACATCCTATTCCATTTACTAATTAAATAAGGAAGCAAACAACCGAAACGGGCTTAGACGAGGGCAACGTTGTAACTTTAGGAAAACACTGGAATTTCAGAACAATTTAGTGATTGAAACTTTCAGATTTTACAGAATATTAAGTTATTAATATCTTAAAATTTAATTTTGTAAGTTTCATGTACACAACGTTTATTTTGAAATATTGCGCTTAATATATTTGTAAACGATCAATATGAAGAAGAAACCTAAATGTATGAACAACAAACGTTACGTCAAAAAATTAAGCACATCAATTACGACATATTTAATAGCTTAAAGAAGTGGTCTGTTTCTAAATAGCAATTTGTTATACCCCATGTTTTTCTTTTCTTTATTTCACTCTAAAAATAAAAAATAAAGATAAGCTACATGTACGTAATTAACGTGTAATATTAACCATTTATTCATTTTAAAGCATATTCTCTATAATTGAATTGATTTGGCTTTTAGTTGACGAAGATCCATAAATTAAAATAGAAACCAAAGTAAAGGTTCAAATCTTCACTTTAATAATAATTGTTTGTAAAACGACAATTGTTTCGTCAGCACAACGCCTTCATCAGGTACTTATTAGAGCACGTTACAAACTCATAAAAAAGGAAAATGAAAAAAATTGGTTAAAGTAGAAATAAAACTAATACTTAAAATATTCAATTTCTTAATATTAGTTGGTGAAATGACAATTATTTCGCCAGCACAGTGGCTTCGTCAGGTACCTACTAGAGTACGCTACAAACTAAAATCATATACACAAAACAAAAAAATAGAAAATGAACAAGGTTAATATTGAATTAAATATTGTTTTCTACATTTTACGACGCTAATTATTATTAAAATTTTTCTATGGAAAAAATTCACCCTAGAGCAGGATTTGAACCCACGTCCATGGTTTGCCGGACCATTGATCTTGCCACTAAGCTATTAAGGACTGTGGTTCCGAATATATTGGGAGCCTTAAGTTACATTAAGGAAACATATTGCTATGGACTTTCCCCCGCAACATTTTGAAAAATTTATTAATTTATCGTTGGACATTTATTTTGGATGCCAGTGTACAATTTTGAAATTTATCTATGTATGCAGTTTTTATTTTGATTTATTTTTGACTTGTTAGTTGTAGCACGCCAGATTTGCTGTATCCGAGTTCAGACATGATTGTACATCAAGTTTAGAAAGACGTATATGAGAAGATAAATTTCTTTATCTTTATTTAATTAACTTCGTGATTTGATTTAATTGTGTTGGTATGTGAGTTCATTACCGCTAGTTTATTTACGAGTTTGTTGTACTCGTAATTGTTTATTTAAGTAGCTTTCTAAACTTATATGTCTCGAAAAGAAAAAATATATATTTTTTTTACTATTCTACGTAAGTAAAGATTTTATTCTTATTATCATCAATATTATCTTGTATGTATTGATTTGTATTTTATGCTTAGTTCTATGAATTAATTGACAAAGAACATTTTTAAAATTTCTAAGTAAAAAAATTTCTATAACTTTTAAAATTTTGTTCGCTTGGAGTTCAAGGGCAGAGTTTTTATTACATGTGACTGCGCATGTGTTAGAGATTTGCTTCGGTCTGTCAGTTCTGTTTGTCTACTTTTGAAGTTGATTATCTGGGGTGAAATTAAAAAGTATCTTTGGAATTTATTAGATTTAATTTAGTTCGGGTGTAATCAGAGGACGTTTGGATTTGTTTTGCGGTCAGTTTCAACAAATTCTTTTACCTCTAAGTGTAAGTTTGTTTTACACAATTCTTTATACTCTATAAAGAAGTTTTTTTCTTTTTTCTTTTTTTAAATATAGATTCATTTGAGCATAGATGTGTGTATCTTTTGATTAACCTTCTTCTTGTGTGCATAACAGTAACTTCAGTAAAACTAACAATATTCACAAATAAATTTTGTGTGGCGCCTGATTGTGGTATTAACTCAATTATTTTTCCACGTTTTCCAATGGAAACCCGGAGAGGAAAGCAGTCCTATTTAAAGAAAGTAACTGACTGAGTATCTAAGCTGGACAGAGTTGGTGTGAATAGTGGTACATCCAACTACGAACCCTCTATCTATTCATAGTAGTTAATATTTTTGCCTGTACTCGGCACTTGTTGCAATTTAATTGCATCTTTCGTGAAGTGATGTACATGAATTTAGTATTGTTTTCTACATTTTACGACGCTAATTATTCGAATTTTTCTATTGAAAATATTCGCCCTAAAGCAAGATTCGAACCCACGTCTGTAATTCATTCACAAAATGCAATTCATTTTTATTTTACGTCTTTAAAATCTAAGAATTCATAGTCCGTTTCAAGATATAGTACGACGGCAAGCTGATGCGTAAATACTTTGATTAGGCACTCTGCGGTGAGGGTCTAGACAAACACTGATTATAATATCAGCATAGAAAGGAGATAGGCAGTTACCCATTATTGTGCCTTGTTTCTGTTCATAAAATTTTTCTCCTACTTGGAAACAATTTTGCGTTATGCATCAGAGTTGTCAATGTCATGTATTCTTTTAATTTTGAAAGTTCAATGTTATAACAGTCTCCTAGGGAATACCAAAGATAAAATTAATTTGAATTTGAAATCAGGTATATACGAAATTAATTGCGATGATTGTAATTTTAAATATATAGACCAAACGAAACGATCAATAATAACTAGGTTTAAAGAACACATATCACATATTAAATTCAATAGACCAGAAAAATCTAACGTTGCCAAACATTCCTTAAATACACAACACAATATGTCGATTAAAGGGTTAAAACTTGTCAAAGCCATTAATAATCCTCGAGATCTTGACGCATATTATGAAAGCATTCATATCGTTAAAAATAAAGAAAACAACATTAATATACACAAGAGTCCGATTCCATATAGTTGTCTGTTTTAATTCTTAGAAAAGAGGTAGAAAGGTTGTAGACGCGCAGAGAGAAAATAAACACATGTGGTTGCCGTTTCCTTAAGAGAGGTAATTTTTTCTTAATTTTTAGTCGATATATTTGTATTTTTAAGTCAGTGTATACGTGGACGTCATGTAAAGTTGTTGCGTGATCAGATGTGCTAGCTTTACTGTACCCCATGTGCGACACTTTGAATTAGTGGTTTTACCTACTGATGATAACAGCTTAGTTGTCTAAATATTTATTTAGAATACTATTAGTAATTGTGGGGGTTATATACCTTTTTTTAACTAGAGGAGGTCTATTTTCGCGGCTGATAGCCTCCCACCCCATTACACCTTGAGTAAAATCCGTAATAGTAAAAATCGGGCCCCTCTTTTTAATTTTTTCGCCAATTATTTCGCCAATACTGAGGCTTCGTAGTAAGTACCTGACGATGCCACTGTATTAGCGTAACAATTGTTGTTTTATGAACAAATATTAATAAAGTGAAGATTTTAACTATTAGCTTTATTTTTATTTTTATTTATTACAATCAATATAATTCAGAAGATCATTTATGAATATGGTAAACAGTAGCGATTACATTATAAAAAAACTTGACAACCGCGAGTATAAAACTATTGTGTTTATGTTCAATAAATCATATTGTTGAAAAATTCAACTACACACTCTCTTGGATAATATTTTATATGAAACATGTGCTTTGTGTACTCGTTAAAAAAGACGAAATCGTTTTAGCGTAAAATAAATGTTCGCGACGACTCCTGTAATTATAAAAGAATGTAGAAGTTACCGTAACAAATTAAACTTTCCTCCTTAAAAGTAAGTTGATAAAATCCTTGTAGACATTCCGGAAAATACCGGAGTGCTATGAAAATAACTTACTCGTAAGCCTTAAAAGTTGAAGTTTCAGGTCGCGTATTTCAGCCGTAAGCCTTTCCACCTCTTGTCTGTTCTCCTCTTCCCTTTGTTGTAGTAATTGTTGATAGTTTTGTCCATTTTCTTGCTCTGCGGGCTCTTGCTGTTGTTGTTGTTGCAGTTGTGTTGAACCTGCAAGAAACGGGAAAATCTTCAGTTGTAAAGTTAATATTTACATCATGGTAATCAAAAGTAAATAGATGAGAAAAGTGATGAAAATAGAACAAGTTTTCTTAACGTTACGACTGTGTGCTTTTTGAAACATATAGAAGTTTAAATCTATTTACGTTATAGAGTTACAATTCATATATAGTATTTCCTTTCATTTCACTCAAGTATTATGTTTGTGCTTAATTTGAATTAATGCTGACATTAGCTACCTACTTATATTTACCAACAATTATTGCTGGCGACTATATATTAACAGATGGAATGGAATTTAAACAAATTTGGAACATTATTAAATCTTTTGGTGCTGAAATGCTCATAAAAGAATCTACGCGAGTATCGAAAACTGTCGAAAACATGCTTAGATAATATTTTTCTTTTCCACTAACATAAAAATCGGTTCAAGCCTCTGGGACAATAACCCTTCATGCAGGCTTCTCAGACATTAAAGCTATAATGGATAATTTAAAATTTAGTAAAAGCGGTTTAGCCCAGCGTTCGTACAAAAAGTCGATGTCGTAATTGGACTTCATTTGCAGCTTCCCATCCATTTTAATACACTTTTCAGGTCAATATTGACCAAAATTCCTATATTAGCCGAGCCTGAGGTATATTGGAAGGATTGATTGTTTAATTTAGGAACAAAGATTGCGTTGTTTGCGTTATATGAGTCTCTAGTAACTCTAGCATAATGGCATGATAGATATGGAAGATAGATCAGGCCAAAACATGATATAATCATTGCCATGATGTGTATTTAAAAACTGAAGCAGTTTAGAAAGACATCTTTGAATGATTAAGGCTTCTCCTCGAACACGATCAATATACGGCTGCGAGATAAATCCATCCTCAGAAATGGCACACCACGCTAAAATTTAGTCCTCAAATTTGGATTTATCTTTGAATTTAGCATTGTTTGGTGTGTTTTCTATGTGGTCGGTATAAAAACCTTAATTTCCCTTCATCTCTTACAAGGTGAAATATTTCTCATCCTCCATTATAATGAGTTTGTTTACAAAATGGGTGCACCTTAGCGCACGACAACACCTGGGTATTGGCCGCGGTATATTTTGGTGCTTTCCTTCGTTCTCGAAACAAAAATTGTTCGAAAAACAGTGATCTTTGAAGCACAGAATCTTCCACCTGCTTTTCGCTCTGAAACGCCAACTCTGTACTTAACAGCTTCATGTATTCTTCGTTACCTCAACTGGCTCAAAATTTTTGATAGGACACTTTTGGACAAATTAATGCAGGGTATTCCCTCTTCGCATTCCTTTGTGGTTTGATAAATTGTTGATAAATAAATATCTTGTTCACGATAAATGCAACAATATCACGCTTGGGCATTCGCCCAACTAGATTGTAAATTTCTTTACGAATATCTAGCTTATAACACATTTTGCTGAACCAGATCACAAAAACTAAACCGTCATAACTAAAACTTGTTAATTGTGACATATGATTGCCAGTGATAACTTCACCCAACATTATCTAGTACAACTACAAATCATCTAAATTTTTTCCGAAAACTTTCGGTCCATACATTACGTGAATTTAAATGCATGGTTTTGAACGAAAATAAAATTGGCAAAATATTTATAAGAAACATTACAGTATCAATGATAAATTCTCAATTTATACTCTCAATTTTTCAATTTATATTTAATATATTTTACTGCATCTTTTCCAATAGCACCTCTCAAGATCCACCAGTTAAAGAAGAACTGGTTAAATTTAGAAACACATTATTTGCTTTAAACGAACTGCTTGCGCTTATGATGGTACGTATAAGCCTATATTTTATTTCCACAGAAAATCTTATGTTAATACTAACGAGCCATCGAAAAAATTCATAATTGGGGTAGACTGTGAAATTGCGTTGGTACTTTAGCCACTTCCACATAATGACACATTACTTGATGCTTGACAGTTTCATTTGGTTTCATTGTAAAAAAAGGTTATGGCACTGAAATAATACTACAACAAAAAAGAAAACAAATAATTTATTTAATATCGAAATCATAATCAAAATTTACATATAGCTACAGAAGTTGTTGAAAATGTTGTCCATTTACATCTAAACACAAACAATTTTCTTAATAAGAGTTTTGAAAAATTTGACACAAACTTATAGTTTCAATGTCAAAAATAATAAATGTCATTATGTGGAAGTGGCTAAAGTACCAACCCAATTTCACAGTCTACTCCAATTATGAATTTTTTCGATGGCTCGTTATAATAAGAATGCTACTAACAAAGGCAAGGATATATGGCGAATTATAAACTACGATGTAACTAAAAGTACATCTACGTCTTGCATTCAGAAGTTCTCATCTAATTTTCCATTTTTATTTATTACTAATTTCTCCCATTTCAAATCACTTCCCAAAAATGTTTTATTTTTTTGTGAAATACAACCACATAAATTTCTTTCAACATTCATAATTATTTCATCATTTGTGGTTAATTAAGAATTGCGGAAAAAAAACAAGTCAATCAACGGGAGGAAACGTACGGACGCGTTTCGTTCTAGTTGGAACTTTTCAATGCACGGCATTCCTCGAAGACGGACATTGCTTTTCATTTCTATACTTTCTGTATATATAGTTAACATTTGGAACTTACTGCAAGTGAGAATTAATGAATATTAAATCTCATTCTTACATGTAAATGTCGACTTATGTGATGCGTTCATAATTACAATCCGACAAACTAAGTTTGTACCAATATGCAGAACACACCCTTTCGCGACAACGAACTTCCTAGTAATTAGGTTAATTAAGAATTGCTGAAAAAAACAAGTCAATCAACGGGAGGAAACGTACAGACGCGTTTCGTTCTAGTTGGAACTTTTCAATGCACGCATTCCTCGAAGACGGACATTGCTTTTCATTTCTATACTTTTTGTATATATAGTTAACATTTGGAACTTACTGCAAGTGAGAATTAATGAATATTAAATCTCATTCTTACATGTAAATGTCGACTTATGTGATGCGTTCATAATTACAATCCGACAAACTAAGTTTGTACCAATATGCAGAACACACCCTTTCGCGACAACGAACTTCCTAGTAATTAGGTTAATTAAGAATTGCTGAAAAAAACAAGTCAATCAACGGGAGGAAACGTACAGACGCGTTTCGTTCTAGTTGGAACTTTTCAATGCACGGCATTCCTCGAAGACGGACATTGCTTTTCATTTCTATACTTTCTGTATATATAGTTAACATTTGGAACTTACTGCAAGTGAGAATTAATGAATATTAAATCTCATTCTTACATGTAAATGTCGACTTATGTGATGCGTTCATAATTACAATCCGACAAACTAAGTTTGTACCAATATGCAGAACACACCCTTTCGCGACAACGAACTTCCTAGTAATTAGGTTAATTAAGAATTGCTGAAAAAAACAAGTCAATCAACGGGAGGAAACGTACAGACGCGTTTCGTTCTAGTTGGAACTTTTCAATGCACGGCATTCCTCGAAGACGGACATTGCTTTTCATTTCTATACTTTTTGTATATATAGTTAACATTTGGAACTTACTCCAAGTGAGAATTAATGAATATTAAATCTCATTCTTACATGTAAATGTCGACTTATGTGATGCGTTCATAATTACAATCCGACAAACTAAGTTTGTACCAATATGCAGAACACACCCTTTCGCGACAACGAACTTCCTAGTAATTAGGTTAATTAAGAATTGCTGAAAAAAACAAGTCAATCAACGGGAGGAAACGTACAGACGCGTTTCGTTCTAGTTGGAACTTTTCAATGCACGGCATTCCTCGAAGACGGACATTGCTTTTCATTTCTATACTTTCTGTATATATAGTTAACATTTGGAACTTACTGCAAGTGAGAATTAATGAATATTAAATCTCATTCTTACATGTAAATGTCGACTTATGTGATGCGTTCATAATTACAATCCGACAAACTAAGTTTGTACCAATATGCAGAACACACCCTTTCGCGACAACGAACTTCCTAGTAATTAGGTTAATTAAGAATTGCTGAAAAAAACAAGTCAATCAACGGGAGGAAACGCACAGACGCGTTTCGTTCTAGTTGGAACTTTTCAATGCACGGCATTCCTCGAAGACGGACATTGCTTTTCATTTCTATACTTTCTGTATATATAGTTAATTTGTGGTTACATCATTCAACATTTTTACTTGTTCGGCATTCATTTCAATAAATATCTCGGGGTTTACTATATAGGAAAACAAGCGCACCTTAAATAACACAGTTTCGAACACATCTTTTATAATGTTCGTTACTCCATATGTTTCTAATTATTCTGGAACAAACTGGGCAAGGCTTTTTGTTTTTTCACAGAAATATTGCTCACTGCCTCAAATCTGTAACTTCTTGCGAATAATAGAATGAATTACACAGATCTGTAACCAAAAAACTGCACAGGATTTCTACATAGTTTCTTATGAATTTTAACTCATTAAAACCGGGAAAAATACCCGAAAAAATTCCACCTCGTCAGGTTTTATGGTTTAAAGTTTTAAAGGCAAAAAACTCATTTCGTTATGGCATTCCTATAACGTGACGTGAACAGCAAAACCACACTACTAACTACTATTTCTGTTCGGTGAAAAGTTTTTGAAAGGTTTCGATATAAAAAATTTAAAAAACAATATTTTAAAAATACAAATGTTCAATAGTACGCTCGTGGGCTATGAGTCGTCAACCTCTCGTGTCCGGTCTCTAGTAATAAGCACGAATTAAGAACATTCTATTGATACAAAAAAGAATATACAGACCATACACATATACAAGAAATTACTTAATAAGTAACATTTCTATTAATTTGAATTTAAAAAAATTATACTGTATTACAGTTACGGGTACTATTTTACAACAAGTATTTTAAGCAGAAATGCAGAAGGTCTTCTGAACTGTAGAATGACCACAGCAATCCCAACAGAATGCAAAAAAATTCGAATGCAGCTCACACAAACTAATTCATCACGATATTCGTTAACGTCCAGATAACTGTTTGTGGTATTTCGAAATAGTTTGGCAAAGTTCAACTTCTCGTTTGGGAGGCAGTGTAAAGTGCTTCCATTTTATGCTTGATATTCGGTAGAGAACCTATGCAGTTTTGAAATATTTAGATATTTTATGTATTAACTATTTTCAAAATTAAATGGATTTTTAACTGCTGAATTCATGCCACTGACATTAATGCCGTGTAGTTGATTCCTGCGGTCTGTTGATCCTTAATATAAAAATCTCCGCTCGTGTATATATATATATATATATATATATATATATATATATATATAATAACTTCGTGACCTTGGTATGATATGGTAAACCTAATCAGTAGGCGATTAAAGGTCTGTATATTACTTCAAAATATATGTATTTAAAAAACTCTACATGTTTCGGCTGTGTACGCCTTTATCAAGCAGTCCTTGATATATTAATTTAAATATAATAGCATATTATTATCGAAATTATTAATAATTATGGATTTTCATTGTTTAATCGATATTTGAAAGAGTAAAAAAAAAAACATATAATATTAAATTTTATTATCATTTAATACATATTTCTTTAGATATCTATAGTAGTCCTTTTACATTATTTTATGAACCAAGGCGTATTATTACAATACATATATATATATATATATATATATATATATATATATATATATATGGTAAACCTAATCAGTAGGCGATTAAAGGTCTGTATATTACTTCAAAATATATGTATTTAAAAAACTCTACATGTTTCGGCTGTGTACGCCTTTATCAAGAGAATACAAAATATGAATTTTTGTATTCTCTTTGCCAACAGTACGCTCAATAAACAGATCGATTCTATATTCAAACAAATTTAAAAAGAAAATGTCTTCCGAAACTAATCTTGTCGAAGAGAAAGAGAATATTATCTTTCTCAGAGTGAGGTTCTCTATAACAAGGTTAATTTTAACAGGTAAAGTTCTTTAAAATGACATAAAATTTGTAGGACCAACTAAATTAAATTCAAGAATGTAATACTTCAATAATGTATGTTTATTTTCTATATGAAATTAAATTTGATATAGTTATTTACACCTGTGGCTATTTCTAATATTAATAGACACAAATATTATTTTAATATTTCAGGTATGACAAAATTTATGAGGAAAAATAAAACCTATCCAAGAGCTTTGAATCTAAGAATTATTTAAAAGTAAATGACCATCTAATTAAAACTGATAAATTGATATTATTCAACACTTAATTATGAATTCTTGGTCTTAAATATTTTTAGTTTACCACTCACATGATTTAATTTATTGTGACAATACTTGAATAAATTTAATCAGACTCGAACCAATTGCAATACCGCTTCTACAACGAAGAAAATTTCCAATTACTTCTAATTAGTATCCTAGTTATTGAAGAATCTGGTAGTTCATTTGAAAACAACCAATCCTTATTATTATATGGATGGATAAACTTGAACAAACAGCTATTATGAATCCAACTCCTCCGTTCGTAAACCAGTTAATGATAACCTTACGTAGACCAGGAAATTATTTCGCAAAATGCACCAAATGTATCTAAATGTGGTTAGATATTTCAATAAGCGATGAATCAGCCTTCTGGGTCCTTATTCAGGTATTTTGAAGTAACAAATTTACCATAATATAAATTATTCAAGAAATTAGGTACTTCTTAATTATTCTTCGATAAAATTTTATCTGATATATCTATATCGATTCATTAGTTTTTTTATTCAGATTCAAAATTTCCTGTCCTTTTTATTTTTTATAGAAAAAATAAGAAATAATCTTTTTTTTTCAATTAATATGGTTATACAATATACTTTCATTTTATACAAGTAAGATAGTTTTTACATGCCAGTTTTGTATACAGTAAATCGAAATATCTTTTTTATCTTTCAATTTGAAAGTGAAATATTCATATGGTTAATTACACAGGTCTACAGTGATTTTGATGTTTGAAAGCTGTTTGCTAATTTGTATATGTTTGGGAGCCCTTATTCCAAAAAACGCCATATTTTTGCTCTATCACGTAAATTTTTTTTATAGCGCTCTATATCTTAAAAATGCTAATTTACTAATATACATACCTATGACAAGAATATGTTTGTTCCATGTTAGGCATGGTTTTTAAATGAATTGATTTTTATGAAATTAAATGTGATTTGGCAACACTGGTTAATATTAGATTTCTCAGCAAAGCAACAGAATCGGCGCAGTAGCGTCAATACAACGTTGAAACCTGCTTATGTGCAGTTTTGTTGTGTTAGTTGTCGTGCTACTGTGTCCGCGCGCTTGTTATCTTCGTTGTTGCGTATTTTAAGTGTTCTAGAACGTATAAATATGGAAAGAAGACATTGTGTGAACAATCCGAATAACCTTTGTTATATCTGTGGTAGTTATGTCGTAGTAAAGCAGAGGCAAACTATAACTTCGTTTGTGAAAAATGTATACCACGCTTATTTTGGTGTAAAAATTGGCGACCAAGACAAGTCCTGGGCTCCTCATACTCTTTGTTCCGTTTGCGTTGAAGCATTAAGAAACTGGCAAAAAGGTAGGAAGAAATGTTTAAGCTTTGGTGTTCCTATGGTATGGCGAGAACCTAGAAATCACAGTGATGATTGTTACTTTTGTTCGTGTAATGTTCAAGGTTTCAACAGAAAAAATAAGAAACAAATCTTGTCCCAATCTTGACTCTGCTATTCGACCAGTTCCTCATGGACCAGATGTACCGATACCTACCGCCCCAAAAGCACTAGAAAACGTCATATCGTCAGAATCAGAGGAATCTAATTGCGACCCAGATGACTCAGATTTCACACCAGATTTCAGAGAGCCCGAAGTGTTTAACCAGAGCGAACTAAATGATTTAATCAGAGATTTGCACCTTCCAAAGGATGCATCCGAATTGTTAGCCTCCCGACTTCGTGAGAAACATTTACCGGCACCTGGCGTCACATCAAGCTTTTACCGGGATCGCGAAAAAGAGTTATGTCTATATTTTACTCAAGACGGACCGCTAGTGTATTGCAACAATATTCCTGACTTAATTTCAAAATTAGGAAATGTGCCGTAGTAAAAGAAGAATGGCGCCTGTTTATTGACTCAAGTAAGCGTAGTTTAAAAGGCGTTTTATTGCACAATGGTAACGAGCTGGCCTCGGTTCCCGTCGCCCATTCGGTACATTTAATGGAAACGTATGAAAATTTTGAACTTCTTTTAAAGAAAATAAACTACCAAGAACATCAGTGGATGCTTTGTGGTGACCTTAAAGTGCTGTGCATGCTACTAGGACAACAAGGAGGTTATACAAAATTTCCATGCTTTATTTGTGAGTGGGATAGTCGAGCAAGGGATAGACATTGGACTCAAATAGAATGGCCCTCTAGAACAAGCCTTACACCTGATAGCAAAAATGTATTAAGAGATAGCTTGGTTGACCCCAAAAAAGTGTTACTGCCTCCTCTCCATATCAAACTTGGCTTGATGAAGCAGTTTGTTAAAGCCCTAGACAAAAATGGACAGTGTTTTAAATATTTGTGCGAGAAATTTCCAGCCTTATCCGATGCCAAGTTAAAAGAAGGTATTTTAGTTTGGCCGCAGATAAGAACATTATGCAAAGACAAGGATGTTCAAACTTTAAAATCGCATTAATATAATTTAGAAATAGCTCATCAAGCATTGTAATGGAAGCTTATCCCATTTCAATATATATAGTAAAAATTAATTAGCGAGTGAGCGGTCTGTCAAATAATAAAACTCATTTATTTCACTTTATATTTCATAACGATTCGTTACTTTTTCAGGAGTTCCTACATATTTAACAAAACCACAATATATTAATCAATATGACAATAATAAAATACTTACAATTAAGAGTTAAGATCTAGCAAAGGCGCCACCAAACATGTAAAATCAATCGTCTAAATTTAAAACATTAAATTAATAAGATGTTTGTTTTTCGTCAACCTTTTAAAAACAAATATACATACATAGACGTTAAAATATAAAAATAAAAATATAAAATAAACAGCAAAAAACTGATTTCATAAAAATATCGACACAAAACAAACTATGCATTAAACGATACGAGGACTAGATAACAAAACTTGGCAGGTCAATTAACCGCGGTTAAACACACTTATTCCAACGTTTTTTTAATAATGCTATGCCTTTGAAAAAAATGCTTTTGGTAATTCCGAAAAATACGATCCAACAGCGTTTTTCACGTCGTTATTCGATAAAAATCGATGTTTTTTGAGTTTTGGAAAGAGATAATAGTCACAGCGGGTGAGTGAGGTCGGGACAATAGAGTGGATGTTGTACTTCGTCAATGCAGCATTCATTGATTACTGCTTAAAAAATTCGTGCCTTATGCACCCTGCAGTTGTCGTGCAGAAGCAGAGTTTTCTGAGCAACATTGTTGGGTCTTTTTTCGTGTATAGCCGTGTTCAAGTTTTTAACTGTATCTTTGTAGACATTTCCCGTTACTGTAGTCTCTTTCGGTATGAACTCATTGGGAGAATCTCCTTCGCATCCCAGAAAATTGTGGCCATCACTTTTCGCGTAGAAAAATGCGTTTTTGCCTTGTAGGGTAGTAAAGAGCCTCTTATTTCGTGGCAGTGGTCTACCCAAGTTTCATCCTCAATTACAATTCTATTTAAGAAATCTTCATCTTGAGATAAAACAGTCAAATTCTCTTCACAAATTTGTCCTCTACACGATGTTTGTTTGGGACTGAACAGCCTGGGAATCCATTATGCCCACACTTTTTTCATTCCCGAATCTTGTGTAGAATTTGAAAAACACTCGTTTCTGATATTCCTATTTCTCTAGCAATACCTGAAACTTTTACTCCATGGTCAGTCGACACTAAATCTTCAACTTTGTTGAT
Source organism: Melolontha melolontha (assembly GCA_935421215.2). Taxonomy (NCBI): domain Eukaryota; kingdom Metazoa; phylum Arthropoda; class Insecta; order Coleoptera; family Scarabaeidae; genus Melolontha; species Melolontha melolontha. Next base: position 102,709,489 of record OW285240.1, on the reverse strand, counting down.
GATACCTTCAGTTCGTGTTTCTAGAGATCTTCCACACTTTATGTCATCGTGAATGGTTTCTCAGCCACACTTGAACTGCTTAAAACAAAATTTGACATAGAAATAGGACGAACTACTTTTTCCATACACTGCCACCATTCTCTCATGAATAAATATTCATCGGGAGATGAAACCCTAAACTCTCACAGAAATTTGGCGTAAGAAAATTGTCACGATAACATATTGTTTTCATAGCTAGGTGTATAACATAACAAAACTCCCCACGTAATTATATAAATTTAGTATAAATTACAATTTATTAATAAATAAAATAATTTAGTGATTTAGAAAATTGAAAAGTTTATATTTACCGCAGTTAAATCGCAAGTGTTTATGCAATATGAACAAGCATTCATGTAAATTAACGTAACTTTAACACTCTAAAAAACACCGACATCGCGAAAACTACGGAAGTTGTTTCATTTTCTCCTTTTCCGTCGCCACCGATTGCACCTTTCGTATAAAGTTCAGCGTAAATTACCTGGCATGTTAAGATAAGGTGAATTACTGGTCATGTTATCTAGTTGGATACTCCAATCTGACACATCGGCTGACAAAAGGGGGTTTGCACCTAAACACGCAGATGGGTTACCTTCTCCACACGGCGAAGATACTGTATCTCTCTAACGTTATATGTTGGTAAATACGTAATATTATATATATGTACTGGTGAAACAGTGGAAGCTATTGCTGTCGTTATTATACCATGGTATTTAGTATGCGACTCTGAATTCACTTGTGATATTATATTACATTATCTAGGATCGTTAACCGGAAATGTGTAGAAATTTAATTACCTCTATAACAATGATAATAATTAAAATGTGTATAGCTAAAGGTATTTCACAGCAGAATTATATTAGAATAGTAAAGTTAAATGATTGAAAATTTATTTCTTAGGCTTCCGTAACTTTATGGTGACATGGCTGAAATTTTAATTTTAATTAAATTTGTGAAAAATTTGTCAAAGAAAAGGTTAAACAAGTAAACAAAATAGTTTGTTGTTTTTACTTTCAAAATGGTCTTTGCTGTTGAGTAAAATATATTTATTGTAATGGACTATTTTGGAAGCGGCTTGCAAAATGAAAATGGTAATTGAATATACATATTCTATGCAGTTGACTTATAATTAATTTATCTAAATGTACCCAAGAGAGCAAATTGAAATAAATATCATTACTTTTTACAACACAATGTTAGAATAATCAAATGGTTTTAACCACTGGTAATGTGGCTAAAGGTAAATCCACTGGTAGTCCCATTGTCCCTAATATTTGAGAAATACGTGAATCAAATTAATGAAGAAGATTCTCTGTACGTCGTCTCTTCCAACTAGTAGGTAATTCTAGTTGGAAGAGACGACGTACAGAGAATCTTCTTCATCAATTTGATTCACATATTTCTCAAATATTAGGGACAATGGGACTACCAGTGGATTTACCTTTAGCCACATTACCAGTGGTTAAAACCATTTGATTATTCTAACATTGTGTTGTAAAAAGTAATGATATTTATTTCAATTTGCTCTAGGGAACTAGTAGGTAAGCTCCATTTAACAACTAATCTGTTTTTTTTAACCTTTTCTACATCCATTATAGAATTTTATTCACGATCGGTTAATAAACTGAACATTTCTAACCTTCAAACCGGTTAGAAAACGCGCTATTATATACCGAGATAGGTAATAGCACTTTACCGGCTACCTAATGTCACTTTCCCGGCTAGCTAATGTCGTTTCAGTATTTATGAAACGTCAGTGTCATTTAAATAAGTAAATCAAATTATAATTAAACTATTCACAAATCTTTATTAAGTAAATAAAGTTTTAATATAAAATTTAGTTGCTTTTGGGATTAATATTAATTGTTTCATTAGAATTTCCATGACTGTTTTTACTGTTAGAGAAATACGATGTTTAAAATCATAGGATAATAATTTGATAATCTGTAAAATATCACTATTGATTGTTACGTTATCTAGCAACGGTACCTACAAGGTTCGATGAAATTTGATAGTATTATATTTTTTAAATTTAGTGATTTAGTAGTTTATATAATTATTAATTTCTAACTGATCTTGAGTAAAATAGTATACAAACCTCGGCGGAAAGATTCATTCCCATTTCGAGATTAAGTTCACCTTCACGCTTCGCGTCTCGGTGAACTAATCTCTCGGCGGCAATGAACCACTTCTCGTCTCGGTATGTAATATGCAATATCTGTAAATCCTCTCGTGATTTTTTACAACGAATCCAGTTTTCTTAATGATATAATGCTCATCTGTAGAATAAGATTGGCTAGCAAAATATCCTTTCTAAGCATGGCTTTACCTTTCTGGTTATGTTAATTCCCAGACTTGGCCGCCAGATAATCCACACAATTTAATCTAAGTATTATCACCAGAGACCGGACACATCGGGCTGAAATGGAAGTCATTACGACGGACGATATAAATAGTCTACAACATCTGTAAGTACATCACGCAGTTGTTGAATAGCACTATTCATTCGGTTAACTGCACATCTATTTTTTGTGTGCGGTTAACTGAATGAATAGTGCTATTCAATAACTGCGTGATGTACTTACAGATGTTATAGACTATTTATATTGTTCGTCGTAATGACGTCATTTCAGCCCGATGTGTCCGGTCTCTAATTATTGCATCCAGTTAAAATTGATCTTTAGATAGCAATGTGAAGACAACGAATATTAGATAGATCAAATATTGTTTTTTTTCTATGTTCATGCAAAAAACAAAACTTTATTGAACTATATTTAGTGAAATAACTGGTTCTTTATTGCACCAGCGCAATAAAATTTTTATTGCAGTCATCTGTCATTCTACTACAGCGTTTTGTGATCACGAAAAACATAAACGTTCAAATCGACGCCTTATTTAGTCTATTTTCTGTGAGATTGTATTACGTTTTAAATAATTGCGTATTTTATATTATTTTCAATCATATTAATTACATACTGGATTACGAAATTACTGGAAAATGAAATTTATTATGAATTACTATGATTTGGATAATGCAACTATAGTTCTAGAACCCTCAGTCAAAAACTAACTCCGATAATTACACAACTTAAAGTTTTAAAATAACTAATATTAATTACATTTTTTGTTTTTCGCATGAAGGTAAAAAAAATATTTGCAACTCGCGTAAAAAGTGTTTATCGCACTCACACACGTGCTGTCCAACTCAGCCTAACGGTTTCGGCTGAATAATTTCACGTCGCGTACAATAAACACTTACTTTTTGCACTTGTTGCATAAATAACTATTAACAAACAATTGTCGCTAAAAGATGCGAAACCGAGAGTCATTTATAAATCAGTTAAATAACATAGAATTAACTAATGACTATTTCCAACTGGATTATACCACATGACACACTTCACATATTTGTGTTATTTACAGCAATTTTTCCCAGACCGTTTTTAAGGTTTCTGTTAGTTAATATTTTGATTTTAGATTTCATAATAATTACATAAAAATAATATTCTCCACAAATAAAAATAATATTGTCCACAAATAAAAATGGCCAAAATAAATAATATATAAATGGGCAAAAATCCAATATTTTATGCATATTGGCAAATGGCTCGAAAAATTATTTAAAAAAGAACCACTTCACAATCCATTAGCATCGCAAAGTCTCGTAATATTCTATCCATTAGTACACGAGCGAACTAATTTCAAGTTAATATAATTTTTTGTTGCATCGGAAAATATTCGCTTACTAGAATTTTTGCCACTTTTTTTTGTCATTTATGTTCAAACACCAATTATCATATACACATTCTCTCTGTATGTATTATATTTAATATTGCATGCTGGTTCTATACGCCAACGTTGGCCTATTTAATTTTTCAATAAAGATTTTTCGCCGTAATAGTTAGTTATTACAAAACAATAAGAAACATATTGCAGTGAACTGTGCCTTTGCTTATTAGGTCAGCTCACAACAAATGTTCGGACTAGTTCAATCGTAGATACTTCTGCTTGCAACTTCCTTCTCTCGAGGTCTTGCTCTCGTACGAGCAAGAAAGTGGAAAATAAAATTCAAAATGTCATTAATAAAAATTCACAATCTGATTTTACATGTTTATTTAAAAAATAAATAAAAAAATACTCTTTACAAAATGTAATGAGAGCTAAAGCATGATTAACTAAAGCTTGGAGGAAACAGTCTGTGTGATAAATTACACGCACACAGAGAAAAACCTCCTGTGACACGCGAGCAAACATAAAACTAATAGATAATTAAGAAAATTCTCAAATTCAAATTCTAATTTATAACCCCTAATTTCAAACGTAAACAGACAAAACGTCAAACCGTACTTAACTTTACCTGTGCAAACAAAACACAAGGCCAAATCTCCCCTCCAATCCTGACTAAAATATTCTAGAAAATCGTGACACAAAAAACTCCCTCATTAAAAAAAATATGGTAATTTTCTTATCTATCTATATTATAAGTTAATATAGAAATAAATCAAAATTACAAATAAGCACAAATATCAGCAAATTATCGAAATAGGAATTTATATAAAGCAACTGTAAAAAGTATACTTACGTAAGCCACTCTTTTACTCACAGAAAAAAAAACTATAGTAGCGAGAGATACCAAATATAATTAAATTTAATCCAAACGAGATCATCAACACTCGTAAAATTCGTAAATGAAATTAACTGCACAACAAAAGCACCAAAATGGAATAAACCGACTTTAAATCAATTACAACAGGAAATAAAAAATGAAGTTTTTTATATCCCGACCATATGCTTCAACAACTCTGGTATCTCTGTCGATGAAAAGCCGAGAAAGATCGGACATCGCACAACAAAGCTACAAAATAAGGCCGCAAGACGGACTACATCCTAAACAAATTTATTATACAGTTCTTGCCAAAATAATAAATTCAAAAATATAAACATTTAAATATACACTATAAAATCAAAAATACATTCTAAATAAATGTCATAAATACAATATAAGTTCAATATAATTCTTCTTCGGGCAAAAATTCACTGCAATATGTAATTTGTACTTCACTTTGGGCTGTACAGTCTTTTTTATTAATATTCGGTCATCATATATTACATATAAGACAAAGAAATTCAAGTGAAAATCGAAAGAAGTTCTTAGAATTGAAACTATGCGATGAATAAAAACTACCTTCTGTGATGGAAGCGAGTAGCATATTTAAAGTCGCGCATTTTCAGTTCCAGGAATAATCGACTTTGAAATACCGTAACAATTAAATCACACTGTTTGTAGATATCTTTCGCAAGTGCAAAAAACAATTAAAAAAATACGTGTTTTTATTGTTCTACACTACTGCTTGTTTTTAAATACAATCTAAGGCAAAGGTATAAGACCTTTCTTTGGGATAGAAACCAGTAATATACACTTAACCCTCAAACAAAGACTAATGAGAAGCTCTAGTACGTATATTCCCAAAGTAGTCTATTTCGACACCTAGGGGTCGATATAGACCATGGTTTAAAACTTAAATTGTGTGTTTTTTATGTTTTTTACACTATAGTTACAAATTTAAATATTTTTGAAAGTGAGTAGCACTATAAAACATGGCAAATGGTCTACGAGACAAGTTTGGGGACCTCTGCCTTGTATAAGGAGAATTAATCAAATTCCGTAGGCTTTCACAGCCGGTGTTAGGATCTGGTATCATACTGATTCTCTTCCTTATCGTTCTTCTTTATATGTGCCCTTGGTTCAGTGGTGTGTGGACTGTTTTGCTTCATTAATCGTGACGGATTCTCGTAGTAGGGTCTTCCAGGTGTTGCTGAGTCGCGATTTAAGTTAGGATGTTTTTCTATTTTGGTAGTTTCTCTAATAACTCTTCCATGGTAATTCTTAGTTGCAGCTAATACTTCTGCTTCTTCAACATTCATCTGTGTCAGTTCTCGTGTACATGTTCTACAACCCCTGATTCTCCAATTCTTTTTCTTGATATGTCGCTTTCATGTTCCTTAACTCGTCCAATCGATCTTTCTGTTTGTCCGATATAGCTCTTCCCACACACGCATATTAACTTATAAATACATTCTCCCTTAGTTCGTAGTAATTTATCCTTGGCCCTAAAAAAGTTGTGTTGGATGGCGATAGTAGTAAACATTTTGTCCAGTTTTCTACAATAAAATATGAGGGTGATAGATTACCATAAAGGTCTTTATTTAATTTGTTAAAAAATTAAATGACGCGCGGTATGCAGTTAACTGATTGCAGATTCATAAATATTGTTCGCAGAACATTTATAGCGTACGCTTAGGGAATGCTCAACACAACACACTTTGAACACATTTGAATGTACATAAGCCCGTTAGGTTGAAAATATGACGCTTACTTCATACAATCAAGAAAAATGCCTTGCCAATTTGTCTATATGACTTTACATGACTTTATTATAAATATAATGCGAGAATATAGATTAAGAAGACCAGGTGGAAGAAAATCACATCTTCAGTATAGCAAAAAAAAAGCAGTAATAGATATTAACACCAATATAATAAAATGTGATTATTGAAATTAAATTAATATCTACTGCACTTACACATCTGATGAAAAGATTCGAAATTAAAAGAAGAAAGATTTTATTTGATTCTTGAGTGTATATTTCATCTTATAGACTTTAAATATTTTGTGAATCAAGAAACTATAGTGAAGCTTCTTATTTGGGGGAAAGAAACAAGTGTTTAAGACTTCCAATTGACCATGTAATAGCCTTGACCTGAGCCCTTTGGCTATCGATAATAAAATATTCCCGAAATTATGGCTTGTGAGAAACGTTATCCAAATTTGGAATCTCTGAAGTAAAGTATCCTTGTAGCTGCAACAAAAATATCTTTTAAGATAGTGCGCGTAAATCGAATGGTATGCCTGATTGTTTGCAAGTCTCTGTGGAGCGAACATTTTGAAAAAATTATACATCCTTTGAAAGGCTATTTTGACTAGATGAGGCTGTTACTTGGTGAAGATCCATATTAATACGATGTAAAATAAAACAAAACAATTAATTTGTTCAATCTTCACTATATAAAACGTATATTTACTAAACGTTTACAAAAAATGTGACGCGTTTCGCTAACACTGTAGTTTTATCAAACGACGATGGTATAATGATTATTCTACAAATGAAATGAGTGTATGCACATAAATTTGGTAATTACAGGTATATAAAGAAAGAAAAGATAAGCTGTTAACAAAAAAAGGAAGAGATTAGGCATTTAAATACAATAATCACATGGAAAAACCCTAATTAAATAAGTTTAGTAAAGGAGAACTTTTATATCTAGTTGGTCATTCAGTAAATTCTCATACTTTTTGTTTTTATTTATTTCCAGGGCTTCTAAGAGGTGTAATTTATGCGATTTATTTTGTACATGAAAGATTTCAAACTCCGGATCGAATGAATGGTTTTCAGATAATAAGTGATTTGAGTAATTAGAATCAAGTTTTATGTTATCTTAACTACGTTTATGTTCTGAAATTCTAGTTTTGAAATTTCTGAAAGTTCTACCAATATAAATTTTGTCACAATTACTACCACATTTTAATTTATATACCCCTGATTTATTAACTTTTGAGGATTTGGATTTATTGTTTTTAATGAACCTGGCTAAATTGTCGCCTGTTTTAAAGCATGTACTTAGGTCTGAAGTTTTTAAACATTTTTGAATTTTAATTAAAGATTTTCTTATGTACTTCAAACTTTTAAATTAATTATTTTTATTTTTACTCTTATCAAAAGGAAATACTTGTTCTAACGTTTGCTTGTACATTTTCTTAGCTATAATATTATCAATTAAATTTGGGTCATAGTTATTATTGACAGCTATTTGTTTAATAATATTTAATTCTTTGTTGTAATTATTAGTCGTTAAAGGAATTATTAAAAGTCTGTGTATCATTATATTTGTGGATTGAACTATTATGAATTGTCATATCAGTATATGATGGTTTATGAAATATGGAAAAATCATGTTTATTATTTATTTTTGAAATAGTAACGTCTAAAAACTTGATTATTTTGTTCAATTTCTACGGTGAATTTGATAAAAATCCAAATCCTCAAAAGTTAATAAGTCAGGGGTATATAAATTAAAATGAGGTAGTAATTGTGACAAAATTTATATTGGTGGAACTTTCAGAAATTTCAAAATAAGAATTTCAGAACATAGACGTAGTTATGATAACAAAAAACTAGGTTCTAATTACTCAAATCACTTATTATCTGAAAACCATTCATTCGATCCGGAGTTTGAAATCTTACATGTACAAAATAAATCGCATTAATTAGACCTCTTAGAAGCCCTGGAAATAAATAAAAATAAAAAGTCTGGGAATTTACTGAATGACCAACTAGGTATAAATAGTTCTCCTTTACTAAACTTATTTAATTAGGGTTTTTCCATGTGATTATTGTGTTTGAATGCCTAATCTCTTCCTTTCTATGTTAACAGCTTATAGTTTCTTTCTTTATATACCTGTAATTACCAAATTTATGTGCATACACTCATTTCATTTGTAGAATAAGCACTATACCATCACCGTTTGATAAAGCTACAGTGTTACCGAAACGCGTCACATTTTTGTAAACGTTTAGTAAATATACGTTTTATATAGTGAAGATTAAACAAATTAATTGTTTTGTTTGATTTTACATCGTATTAAAGGTTATTTTTTTGTTCTTTTTGCGCATTTATTATGTATTTCATGAGAGATTTCGTTTTTTATACGTTTTATTCATTAAAATAGTGATGGTGTTTATGAATAGACTGTGTATATAATAATTTTATATATTTAATTCCAAAAACGTTTGTTAAATAAATTAAAAATATATCCGGCTGTATTAGCAGACCATTCAATGTAGTTTTTGTAACTAGACGAGAGGAGAAGTAATTTTCTAAAGTAAAAACTTCTTGTACCTACTGAATGAAAAAAATTTAAATGAATTTACCGCTTAGCAAGTTTAAAGAACGCTTAGTTACCGCGAAGTTTCTCTATATCTGCACATTTGCATTCATATAACTTTAAGAGTTACGACCTGGTAGAATGGTACATCGAATTAAGACTATGAAGAGTAAGTATTTCAAGTATACGTAGTTATTCACAAAAATGCACGAGGAACAAATTACCTAAGAGAAAAATTAATAAAACATAATTAGAGAGAAAATTTCTCAAGAACAGTTTCGTAAATACAAAAATCATTAAAACAGATAAGGTTTTCATTTTATTTCTAGTTATCTATTATTAATGGAGTTATTTCATGTTTTCAGAAAAAATATTCAACAATATTTTCTGTTCTAAAAGGCAATTTGAATAGGATGTTAAATTCTGAAGAACTTGTATTTACTATTCATTGCCAGCATTGTGTCACTACTTTTTGAGAATTTTGAGAGGTATATAAAGAAGAAACTTTGCAGTGGATCGCTGTCAATGATGAAATGGAAGTATTCTGTTAACCTTATTATAAACGCCGATATTATAGCCAACGTTTAAACCAGTTGTAAGTTTGTGTTTGATCCAACGCATCGCCTTTTAATGCCTCCTTTTTATTTCGTGTCTTTTCTGCGACATTCTTGTCTAGTTTAACCTTAAAATGACCAAGTCTGGGTCAAATTTGACCTCAATACTATATTTTTCATCGAAATTGTATAATTTTTGTTTGGTTGGCAGTTACATTGAAACTTAGGTGTGTTTTCTAAAGATTTTATTTATTTAGCAAAAAACACTTAAACCTAATTTATTAAAGCAAATCTCTGTCTCTTGTTGCTAGTGCAAGACTGTACTATTGTATTCCAAGTAGGTAAAAATCCACCACTACCACAGACAACTATTACATAATTAATTGTTGTACTTTCTATTGGTTGACGTCATAATTGGGGAAAATTTCTATATGATCAATTCGTAGTAATTGTACCTACTGGTAACAATATTAGGGTTTATAATAGGGTTTTAACAGTCTAATCTCAAGTATCATTAATTATGCTTTAGTTGTAAATTTAAGTATATAGTTCAGAATAAATTCCATTGTTTAGCAATGCAATTTATTAATACATATTTAGGAATCGTGAGCTTAACAACAGATGGTCAGATTAAACATTGTTTATTAAATTCGCTCACTAATAACCCTAGGTAGTAAAACAACCTGTCTAAATCACAAAGTAATAAATTTGCAAATACAAAAGATGCTGCTTCTTAGTATCTAAAGAAAGTTTTACAATTTTAATATTATAATAAAATTTTGTTTATACAGTGGCTTAAATTTGAAAATTAACGTTGAATATTTATAAAATTGGAAATGATATAGTTGAATTCTTTATACTATATTTACTTAGATTTAACATATACTCAATATAATAAAGTTCGTTTTATGACGAAACAGAAATGAAGGTTGGTTGGGTACATTTGTTAAGATTTCGTCTCGTGTTGAGATTCTTTTCTGCTTCGCAATTAACCTTTTCTACCTCGAAATTTCAATAGCTCCATAAATGAAGTATTATCCTTTCATTGTCAAGCATTTCTTGTAAATATTTGGCCTAAGACAAACTTGACGAAGAAACCGCAGATATTAACTTGGATGACTTTGATTGTGATAATATCCCTAGCGAAGGTGTTCTATTCGACGGCAGTCATAAAGAAAAAAAAAATGACGAAAAAATTGACAGCGAAATGGAAGCTGTAGATGATAATGGTTGTATTGAATCTAGTAATGGCGCAAGATAGTTTACGCATCCCAAAGTGTAAGTGGATGACATTGCTTCAACGTGATCAAAACCAAGCCGGATTTGATAATTGCAAATCAGGATATTGAAACTTTTACCAATGCTTTCGACTTGTTTATATGTCAAAATATTGTTGGCGTATTGATAACAGAAACAAATAGGAAAGCTGTTGCAGTTTCTCACAATAATAATAATTTTTGAAATGCGTCTTCTGCTACTGGCTGAATGTTGCAGAGCCAGAAGAGAGCCAATTAGAGGGTTGTGGCAGATTGATAAAGCGGCTTTTCTAAGATCAATTTTCTCAGCAACAATACCAAATACCTGATTTGAAGAAATAATAAGATTCCTAAAGTCCGACAATTTTAAAATTAGAATGGAACCAAGGGCAGTGAATAAGTTAGTTGAGTTTCAATTCAAAAAGTATTCGATATTTTCTTAAGGAACTGTACTTAAATAAAATTATAATCCAACTCCCAATTTGTCTATAACAATTAGTCTACTACTTAGAGGGCGGAGTCCCTTCAGAGTTTACATCAAATCAAAGTCAGATACGCATGGATTAAAAGTGTGGGTTTTACGTGATGTTGAAAACTGGAATGCCGTCAACTCACATATTTAATGGGGAATGACCAATAAAATTCCTGAAAAAGATCAAGAGAAGAGAGCCGTAAAAGATTTAGTTTACCACTTAGGTCAGGGGTATGGGATTACCATTGTGCAATTTTTTCACGTCATTACATTTAGCTCATGATTTACTAGATGAATAGAAAACCTTAGTAAATACAATGCGACAATATTGTCTCGAAGTTACGAAAGAGATGTTACCGAGTAGTAGCAAAGAGGAGCATTTTTCTATGTCTGTGTTTACTGAGAATTGTAACCATGACATCTTAGTTCCTAAGATATATACTACTTATTTCCATCCAACAAGACAACAACGAAATTTTAGGTGAAGATAACCACTGTAAAACAATCATAATATTGGACTATAATCGCGGTGAAAGTGCTGTAGCTGCAATGAACATGATGGTAAAAGAACATGCTTGCAATATATTCTCTAAACTTTTAGTAGTTATGAATTGGGTAGATAACTGCCATCATTATTATTTATTTAACTGATGGCTTACATGGATTGAAATTTAAAGTTACATATTAAACTACACAGAACCTACGTCGATTGGTTTGCCGAACCACGCTTTTACCATTAAGCTATTAAGCTATTAACGGACTGAAATTCGAATCGTCGGGAAGTCGTAAATCGCATTAAGAAACAGAAACATTAATATTGTTGTCGGGAGTCGGTAAATTTGTACAAATCAATTACATTTTCACGAAGTAATGTGAATGAAATAGATGCTTTCTATATTTTACGACGCTAATTATTCGAATTTTTTACCGCCAAAAAAATTCGACCTTATTTTTTTCCCATTTTTCTTGGGCATATATTGAATTTTGCATGAACATTTGGCAGTTAAAAAAATTGTTCGCTTTGGATTCCACCCAAATAAATAATTCAACAATCGCTCAAAAAAAGCTCGTGCCGATTAGTCGAAAGAAATGCTAAAAAAAATACGATCAGGGTGCTACGTACTAGCCCGAAAGTAAACAGCAGTCGACTGTATGGGCCTTTCAAGATGAGCCAAATCCAACAAAAGTTGTTCGCGCCCGAAGTATTTCGAAGCAAATGGTCGCTTGTTCCTTCGGAAAAACCAGACATGTGCAAACTGTACGATTAGTGCAACATCGGACAGACAATTCTGAATGGTACACAAGCAGTTGCTTGCCAGAAGTATTCGCAAAATATAGGAAACCAACCGCCGAAGACGGATTACACAGGCCAGCGTTTTTTAACTTTCTAAAAATTGTTTTAAACTTGATAGCTGATTCTTATGTGTTTTTGGGCGCTGAATCCAAATATGAACTCTATTTTTCTCCATCACGTAGGGATTTTTCACAAAAGGGCTTCAAATTATATTTTTTTTAAATTAAAAATAATTTTTAGTTACATTTTGAATTTATTTACAAAGGATATAAAAAAAAAATTACTTACAAATATCATTAAATCTAATGAAAAGAAACAGTAAAATACTATTTATGTCTTTACAAGTCCTTATAATATCTTTCTCTTTGTCTTTACATACTCCTTTTTGTGCTTTTTCTTTTGTAATCTCGTAGTGGACCATCCCTTTTTAACATCCAACAATAATCAGCTATCATGCTTATATTCCATCTTCCTTGGTATCTTCTCTCTATCTCTTTTAGGTCTTGGTGGAACCTTTCCCCCTGCTCCTCACTTACTGCACCAAGATTTTCAGGGAAGTAGTCGAGATGCGAATCTAGAAAATGCACCTTCAAACTCATGTTACAGCCTAAGGTTTTAAATTTTTCTAACACATTTTGCACAATATTTTTATAATCTTCATGTTTTTTGTTGCCAAGAAAATTTGTAACCACATTTTTGAAGGCTATCCATGCTTGTTTTTCTGCTTCCTCCATTTTAAATTCAAAATTGTCATCTTTCATAAGCTTTCTTATATCCGCCCCAACAAAAACACCCTCCTTTATCTTTGCTTCTGACATGCGAGGAAACTGGCTGCAAAGATACTTGAAGCACTCTCCATCTTTTTTTAATGTCTTCACAAATTGTTTCATTAACCCTAGTTTTATATGTAATGGAGGAAGCAAGACTTTGCTCAGGTCTACTAAACTTTTCTTTAATTCCAGGTTGTAAGGTTTGTCTTGGTGGCCACATCTTTTTACAATAGTGCTGCTTTCTATCACGACTATCCCACTCACACAAAAAACAAGGATATTTAGTATAACCGCTTTGTTGTCCAAGTAACAAACAAAGAACTTTCAAATCACCACAAATTGTCCAGCCTTGATCCTTGTAACGAAATTTAATTAAAAGTAGCTCAAGATTTTCATAACATTCTTTTAAATGAACTGAATGTCCCACTGGTACAGAAGCATATTTACTTCAATTGTGTAGAGGAACGGCCTTAAGGCTCCTTTTTGAAGAGTCAATAAAGAGTCTCCATTCAGAAACATTATATTCTACGTGGAATTGTTCCATGAGTACATCATTACAGAAAACTAGCGCATCTACTTCGGAATAATATCGAGCAAACTCTTTTTCTCTGTTCCTAAACCAGTAAAATGTTGTGCTAGGTGCTAACAATTTTTTTTCTTTCAACCTTGAGCCTAAAAGCTCAGCTGAGTCCTTAGGAAGGTTTAAGTCCCTCACCAAATCATTTAATTCAGATTGGTCAAACAGTTTTAGCTCATCGCTTCCAGTATCATAGTAATTACTTCCCTCATCCAATTCACTTGCGCATGTACGTGAAACCATTTCGTCATCAGATACATCATCTAATGTATCTGGTAGTGAAGGAACAGGTACTTCTGGTCCATGAGGTATAGGACGTGTTGCGGATCGAAGGTTTGGGTAAACGATGTCCTTTTTGTTTTTTAAATTGAATCCGTGTACTACACACGAACAAAAATAACAATCATCGCTATGATTGATCGGTTCTCTCCAAACCATAGGCACTCCAAAGCGAAAAGACTGTTCAAAGCTCTTCAACACACACTGAACAAACCCTATGAGGAGCCCAAGGTTTGTCTTGGTCTCCTAATTTCACACCAAAGTATGCAAAATATACTTTTTTTACAAAATCTGTAATGTTTCTTTGTTGTTTTTTTACTGTAAACTTTCCACAAATATAGCAGAAGGAGTTGGGTACATTGACACAGCCTCTTGATGCCATTGGAATTTAATTTTAAAAAACTCGTAAAATAAAAATTAAATTAACTCAGCTAATCACAAATGTCAACTAATTACACAAATTCACACCACAGTTGTAAAGATGATATTAAATGAACTAACTGTTTTGTCTAGAATAGCAATATGTTTGTAGTGGAGGTGGGGAGGTAGACATGCAGTAACAGGAAGATGATGAGTCATGTCTTGCGACATGTTCAATTATTTCTATTTGTAACTTCTTTATCAAAAATCTAGTGTATGTTTATTCAGAATATCAACTTCTTGCATCATCATAAGTAAAAAAATTATACACGCAGATAGGTCAAAAAACCCCAGATTGTAAAAAAGCCTTACGTGATGGAATTTTTTAAATAATTTTCCCATTTTCAGCACCAAAAAATCTATTGAAATCACTGTATAAAATCCAGACAATTTTACCATCGCAGGCCTGTGTTATTCTCCATCAGGACGAAGTTCAAGACGAGCTCTCACATATCGGCTCAAGCGAGAGAGTTTTTGACAACTGAAAAAGTGGAATTGAAGCTCATCCGACGTACAACCCTGGTTTAGCACCCAATGGCTTCTTTCTATTTCCACAAATGAAAAATAAATTCGACGTTTTTTGACGCCTAGAGAAGCGGTTGATTTTCAAAATGCTTATTTTGAAGGTACCTCAATCGGAGAGGAAAAAGGGCTTCCAAAATTGGTTCAAGCGCTTGCGAAAGTGTGTTGATCTTAATGGAGAATATTTTGAAAAACAATAAAACTATGTACGATAATTAATTTTACTTTCTGTTCTCTGTTCCCGAAACAAAAGGCATTCCTCGTGGTAACGAAATTAAAACTTCACCACATCATTGCCCAGTAAAATGCAGACTAAATTTTATTCACCGCTTAATTAAATAGTTTTAAAAGTACACCACAATAGTGATATTAATTATTAGTAAACCTGTAACATACATGTGTAAATTTATATTTCGTGAAAATAATGGAAATTGTATCCGTCAGAAGAATATCATCAATAACAATGGGTGCATTATTTAGAAACATATGTTTTCACGATCTGCAAATTCACCCGACTAAATCACGTAGCCTTTTAAACATTGAAATATCATATGTACAGTGCAGATATATTCCATTTTATGCTACTATATCCGCGTACTGTATAACGGAGTTATTTTCGAATTTATGATCGTATATATGATGCGCATTCTAGTTTCATTTTAGGCTACTTTGTTTTCCATTTTTCGAATGAAGGAAATCCCGAATGTACAGTGCATTAAAATTTAATTACACATCTGCCATCGTACTCACACTACGCAAAATATGCATCATTCTCTGATTTTACAATAAACGGAGACTAGTCATGTTTGTAATGTAATTCATTCTCAAGAGACAAACAGCGGGAACATGGTGCTTCATTAGCCGTACATGGTACGGAGTATTGTTTCAGTTAACACTACCCCGAAATTAGTAGCTTATTGATTAGCGACCGGATGGAGAACTACACCCGCCACTGTGTTTGTCGCATGCTTTGCCATCTAAAATTACCCAAACAATCTCTCTCTCAATTTATGTTTGATTGGTATGGGATTTGGTCGGGGTCGTATATATTTATCTTTCACATCTCCGATTCCGACGTAACACTATTCGCCGACAGTCAGTGAGGGCGAATTTATTATTTAAATGACACCGTTGTGTTTGCATAATCGCGATAAATATGTTATATAATTTTTTTTCAAGAGGGGTTCAGTGACATAGATCGCAAAACGGCACCCTAATGTATAATATTTTATTCACGAAAACTTCGGACTTGCTCCCTAATAAAATCTTTACGACCTGTTCAATTTTTCTTTCGGGCTTACAAATAATAAAAGCCCCGGATAAAATATACTTTGCTCTCTGTCGAGATTACATGAGTTATAAAATGATGTGGTATTCTGTGATAGGATGACATAAACAAAAGTATCGAACGTATTCATATTTTAAGGATCCAAGAGTGAAACAAATACGGGCAATTTATGAAGATTATGTATTATGGATAGTTCTAGAAGCGGCGGTTATAAAACCGTAAATTATATAAGTCGTATATTTTATGTTAGATAATCTACAATTTGGATTAATTATTTATCTGTTTACTACCTGGCATACACATTTTATTAAATTACTTTGACGGATTTAATTGAATTATACACGGTGTCTGTAAAAGATCTTTACAAAAACCTACCACATATTCCTTACACCAAAATGAGCCGATTTAAGACAATTTATCTTAGTATAAAGTTGCTTAGTTGGGGCGCTATACGGCTCTCAAGTTACAATTCTGAAATCTCTTTTTATTATAAATATACACACGAACAAAAATATTGCATATTTTTAAAAATCTTTTATTTATATATTTTTTATAACATTTCTGCCTTTTTTTTTGCTAAGTGTATTATTTTGAAGTGTTCTACGTATATTAGTATTGTTATAACACACGTGGATATACAAAAATGCTTAGATTTGTATAATTATAGGTGAGTTAGCAATATTTTACAATTAGGGCAATATTTGATAGTGCGCGTTGGTGAGTCAGAATGATTATCTTTTGTTTTACGTTATCAGAGTGACGTTTCTAGTGCATTGTGCGTTGATTCTGAGTTTTTTATTAGTAAAACGCCAAATCTAAATCTGAATGAATTAGAGGCTGTTAAAATTGTTACTCTAGCTAACGAGGGTCGCAAGCAAAAAGATATTGCACAAATACTGGGAATAAATCAATCGACGGTCTCTAGTGTTCTACAACGATTTGAAGAGACTGGGGAATACAGAAGGCGACATGAACAAGGGCGTAAAAGGTGTACAACGCAAAGGGATGCCCAAGCTTTGCGAAATCGCACATTTACAGCTCCACAACTAAAAAATTGAATTATTGAATACAAGGCAAGTTAATGTAAGTATAAAAACAGTAAGAAGAAGACTTAACCCTAGAATGGTACGTTGGTGTCGCCTATGACACAGCTACACTTTATCTCTTTCCCAAACGCATAATTGAAGAGAGAAGTTAGCGACCACCTACGTACCTCTCGACGTGTCAGTACAGCTTTGAATGCGGTAGTTGTAAGTGCTCTGTTCTGTTTTACGTATCGATAGCAATTGGTTGTGTCACATACGACTCCAGAATACCATTCTTGATATTATTTTTTTAATTTACATAATATGGCTTCCACTAGTAAAGCATTGACTCAAGCAGAGTTAGAGGATATTATACGTTCTTACGAGAGAGGCGAAACAGACTTGAACAATATTGTTCCAGAAATAGTGAGCGACGACAGTGTATCTGAAGATGAGGAACTTTTAGACAGTGAGCATTCAGATACTTTTTCTGTCGAGTCTAGCAGTGAGGGAGAAGAGTCCGAAGAAGAATCTGTTACACGTCGAAAGGCAATTTATGGAAAAAATGGTTACAAATGGTATAAATCACCATTTAAAAAAAAAAAAAAAGCCGTACAGTGCAAAAGAACATTGTGCTTCGATTACCAGGGCCAAAGTCAAACGCATTAAAAGCTGCAGATGAGATTGAAGCATGGAAGTTATTTTTTACCGACGAAATGATTAATTTTATTATTCAACACACAAACCAAGAAATAACAAGACAACCCTCCAAATATGCTAATAATCAAAGCTTTATAGGGTGTACTAATAGACAAGAAATATTGGCCTTATTCGGGCTGTTGTATATGAGTGGGGTTCTAAAAACAAGTTCTCTAAGTACTTCTGATTTATGGTCCAGACAATATGGATTACCCATTTTCAGAGCAACCATGTCACGAAAACGTTTTGAGTTTTTACTTAATTGTCTTCGCTTTGATGACAAAAATACCAGACAAGAGCGTAAGGATGATAAATTTGCACCTATCAGATTTCTGTGGGATAAATTTATTGAAAAGTGTTCAGAAAATTATACACCTGGCGCATATGTAACTGTAGACGAACAACTTCTTGGTTTTAGAGGAAGATGTCCATTCAAAATCTATATTCCAAATAAGCCGGATAAATATGGCATAAAAATTGTTATGATGTGCGACTCTAAAACATTTTACATGCTTTCTGCTATTCCATATATTGGAAAAGAAAGAAGAACTAGTTCTGAAACTTTACCTACTCAATATGTCCTGAAACTGTGTGAAAGCATATATGGAACAAACCGGAATGTTACCATGGATAACTGGTTCTCGTCCTCGGATTTGGCAAATAAATTATTGGAAAAGAAACTAACCATGGTAGGAACGTTACGTAAAAATAAAGCAGATATTCCGCCAACTTTCTTGAAGAAAAAAGCTACTGTTCCTAGCTCTGATTTTGCTTACGACGAAAATAAAACTATGGTTTCGTTTTCACCTAAAAAGAATAAAATAGTTTTGTTGTTGTCAACTTTTCACACTTATGGCGAAATTGAAGACGAAACTAAAAAATCCGAAATCATTCTATTTTATAATTCGACTAAAGGTGGTGGTAGATACATATGATCAATTGTGTCACTCAAAAACTGTGTCACGAAAAACCCGTCGATGGCCTTTACGTGTATTTTATGGAATGATAGATGGAATTGGAATCAATGCTTATGTTATCTATAACGCCAACAAACAAAAACAAAATAGTGCTTATAAATACATCCCAAGAAGACAATTTCTTCAAAACTTAGGCATGCAATTGATCATACCACAATTGGAAAGCAGACTGAATGTGCCAACAATATCCAGATATTTACGTCTACTAATTCAGGATATTTTAGGTGTGGAAGAAAAGAATCCTAGTTTGGAAAAAAGAAATCAACCTGTCGATCAGAAACGTTGTCATATTTGCCCTAGAAATGCCAACAGAAAAGGTCGAGAACTATGTGTGAGATGCGGTGAACACATTTGTGCTGAACACAGAAGGCCTATTTGTCCCCCCTGCAGTGAAGAATTAGTATTTTTGTGAGAATAACTGTTTTATATTTTTGTACCATTTTATTTTTTATAATAAAATTAATGTAAAATTATACTTTTGTTTTTATTTTGAACGATAACTATATAAAAGTTAAAGATATAATGATGTGTCACACGCGACACCACTGTACTAGTCATGTACTAGAAAATAACGATACCATTCTAGGGTTAAGGAAGCTGGTTTAAATCCAAAACGTCCTGCTAAAGTCCCTCGGCTTCTCCCACATCACAAAACCTCCCGGTTATAGTTTGCACGAGCTCATGCTGATTGGGGTGAACAGGAATGGAGCAGAAATCTTTTTACAGATGAGAGTAGAATACACTTGTGGAAGCCAGATGGCCGTGATCGAGTCAATTGAAGAAATGGAGAACGATACGCTGCATGTAATCTTGTGCAAACCGTTAGCTTTGGTAGAGGTTCCATTATGCTATGGGGTAGCATCAGTTGCAAAGGTCACACAGCGCTTGTTGATGTTAAATTGAGAATGGATGCAGACTGGTACCTTCGAAACATTATTGAAGAACATGTTTTACCATATATCGGCTTTATTGGGTATGACAGATTTGTGTTGATGCAGGATAATGCCCGGCCATATCTAGCCGGTATAGTGCTCCAGCACTTTGAGCAAGTCTGGATTGCGTCATTAGATTGGCCTCCATTAAGTCCCGACTTAAACCCGATTGAGCACCTATGGGACATTCTCAAACGCCGTATACGAGCTCGAAATCCAGTCCCTAATTCAATTGAAACATTACGAAATGCAGCTCACGAAGAATGGAATAGAATTTCGCAAGAAACCATTAAAGATCTTCTGCGAAGCATGCCCAGAAGAATGCAAGCTGTAATTAGAGTTAGGGGAGGTAATACCCATTACTAATTCATCTTTATGTGACCTAAAAAAGAAATTATGTTGTCGTTATTGTCGCTCTTTTTAATTAAATGTTCTAACTAAAATCACCATCCTTTATTCAATCATCAACTAATCTGTTCTAACGCTATCATATGTAAGAAAAGCTGTACTAATATACGTAGAACACTTCAAAATAATAGATTTAGCAAAAAAAAGTGCATAAATGTTATAAAAAATTTATAAATAAAAGATTTATAAAAATATGCAATATTTTTGTCCGTGAGTGTATAAAATTTTGCTGAAATTTGGTACGTTGACATAGTTTTATGAGACACAAGGTTTTTTAATAATTGCGCATTTCAAATTTCTACGCCAATGGAAGAAGAGGGTTTTAAGTATAAAACTTAGATTGTGTAACTTATTTACTACAGAAAAGGTAGTCTTTGCAAGACTCGATTACTGTGATGGTTTTTGTGAAATTTGTACTTTAGTAATTCAAAGTAATAGTGAACAGAAAAATTATGTTACTAATACAAGCAAAAAAATAATTAAAATGTCACAGATATTGTTGAAAGTGTTCACCATTTACACATATACAAAGATTTACACGACGAAGATAACTAAAATGTAGGTACTCTTTGCATAACTTCTTCATCAGCTCCACCACATTTTTGATTTTCATTAAATGTTTGAAATCACTTAAATCAACAGTACCAAAACAAATGGATAGGTAGAAGTAATAACGCCTCTATAAATTAACCACTACATGCACCAGACTTAACCCCGATGGATTACTTTTTGTGGGGACAACTTAAGCCCTCAGTTTACATGACACCTGTAGATGATGAAGAATAACTGAGTCAACGTATTCAAGATGCAATAAATAATGCTAATGTTGATGAAGAAGATATGCAAAAAGTACATTTTTTTGTCGTGTAAATCTTTGTATCTGTGTGGTGGACACTTTCAGCAATTTCTATGATATCTTTATTATTTTTTTGCATGTATTAGTAACAAAATTTTTCTGTTAACTGTTACTTTGAATTATTAAAATACATAAGCTGCACAATCTAAATTTTATACTTAAACCCCTTTTCTTCCATTGGCGTAGAAATTTGAAAGGCACAATTATTAGAAAACTCAAGTTCTACGCGTATGCAATGAAGTTACTCAACGTTTTGATATGGGTTTTCTTGTCTCATTAAACTATGTCAATGTATCGAATTTCAGCAAAACCGCGTGAGCCATTTTATATTTATGATAACAAAACCATTTCAGAATTGTAACTTCAGCGCCATATAGCGCCCAAACTAAGCAACTTTGTACTAAGGTAAATTGCCTTCAATCGGTTCATTTTGGTGTAAGGAATATGTGATAGGGTTTTGTAAAGACTTTTTAGAGACACTTGTATATCGGGTTGGTATACGAGCTGCGCTCCAGATATTCCCAGACTGATGCTGTAACACGAGTAGTCAAAATAATACCGGAGCGCGACGATAAATGGTGGGAGGTATATGTCTACGGACCAGTGACCAGTCTCAACGTGATCAGTGAAGATTTTGTTAGGCTACGGGCGATTACTTAAAGTGGTAATTATATCCTGCCACGATCATTAGCAACGGATGAAAAAAACTGATTAATTTTGTTTTAAACTGGTAAAAACAGCTACCAAAACAAATGGAATTATTCAGTGAACAATCAATGAGCCGAGCATAAATTATTGAGTGTTTTGTGCATTTTAAAACCGGTAGAACGCTTATTAATGACCGCCAACAAATGAGGAGACCGTCGACGTCCTAAAACATCGCAGCAGTTCAACGGCTTATTTATAAAGACCGTCGTCGGATTATTTTTGACATCTGCGATAACATGGGAATCGGATGTGGTACATGTCAGTGAATTATGACTGAAGAATTGGGCATGCACTGCATTGCCGCAAAATCTGTTTCGAGACTTCTGACTTACGATCAAATGAATTGCAATTTGCACTGTATTTCAACAATTTGCTGTCAAAAATGAAAATTTTTTCCCAAAAGTGATGATTACTGGTGATGGGATCTGGCTTTATGACCGAGAAGTTAAACGTTAATCAAGTCAGAGGAAATGTCCGAATTAGGTAGGACCCAAGAAATGCCAACAAGTAAAAAGCCATGTGAAGAGCATGCTTTTTTATTTGACATGCAAGGCATAGTGCACAGAAAATTCGTTCCAGGTGGTTAGACGGTCTCACTTTCGAATTCTATTGCAATGTTTTGAAGCGACCCCATGAGAATATCAGAGGCAAACGGCCTGAACTTTGACGAGCAGAAAATTTGTCGCTGGATCAACGACCATCATCCTCCACCTTCCCTACTCACCAAACCTGCCTCTCTGAGACTTTGGTCTCTTCCTGAAAATCAAACTTCAACCAAAAGAAAAACGAAAATAATGACGAACCCAAAAAAGCCAAGCCAACCCAAAAAATCTTGGTGTGCCTTTTATTCAGCTTTTATCTGTTGTGCCGAAAGGTCATTTGACCTGTTGGTCTCTTCCTGAAAATCAAACTTCAACCAAAAGAAAAACGAAAATAATGACGAACCCAAAAAAACCAAGCCAACCCAAAAAATCTTGGTGTGCCTTTTATTCAGCTTTTATCTGTTGTGCCGAAAGGTCATTTGACCTGTTAGTCATAACATTTATTGGTTGAGAAAATGCAAGCAGAACATGTAGCCCGAGACGAAGATGGACGTAGTATTCAATACATCGCTGCTGTCTTGAACATTTCCAGGAGTACCATTCAAGACGCAATACAGCGACATCGTCAAACTGGGGAATACGCAAGAAGGCCAGTATTACGCTCGCTATATGACGCTCGTATGACGTCTCGCTCCAAACAAGCGAGAAGACCGTTTTTATGGTGTTACCTACACTACGCGTATCAACAATTGTGTCTCGCCAAATCGAAGACGTTTACGATACTGCAGTTTCTACATGAATCGTTCGCCAAAGATTGAATGAATATGAATTGAGGTCAAGGAAACCTGCTTCTTGTGCACTTTTGCTCCCAGCTCATCGTGTTCAGCGACTACGATTTGTACGAGAAGATTGACATTGGACAATGATTAATGAAGTTCCGTATTGTTCACGGACAAGTCTCGTTTTTATTTGCGTTCACCAGATGGGCGAGAATGTGTATGGAGAAGGCCTGGTGAACGATTTTAAGCGTGTTGTATATCTCCACGAATGGCATTTGGGGGAGGCAGTATAATCGTTTAGGCTGGCATTTCACTATACGCGAAACCTGAGCTTGTTCTCATTGAAAATTGTACCATGACGGCTGCTAGGTACATCAACGAGTGTTTAGCTGATCACGTCGTACCATTTGCTCCATTTGCAAGTGAGAATTTTTCTCTAACGCACGAGAAAGCGCGACCGTTCTCTCATTTCGCACACCGCACGTGGTGATTGAACAATATTTGGATTTTTTGAATATTTGGAATATTTGGATTCGGTGAAGTTTCGTCGTTTGCAATGGCCAGATCGAAGCCCGGACTTGAATCATATCGAAAATTTCTAGGATTCATTACCGCAACGTGTTCGGCACCGACAGCTCATACCGGTTACAATTCAATATCTTCGAATAGTTCTTCGTGAGGAATGGGAAAACATTAC
The DNA here is from genome assembly GCA_935421215.2 of Melolontha melolontha. Taxonomy (NCBI): domain Eukaryota; kingdom Metazoa; phylum Arthropoda; class Insecta; order Coleoptera; family Scarabaeidae; genus Melolontha; species Melolontha melolontha. Next base: position 102,685,451 of record OW285240.1, on the reverse strand, counting down.
ACAAGAAGAGGTCACCGCTAGCATTCAAAGTTTACAACGCCTTATGGAAGAAAAAAAGAAAATAATTAATTTTTCTTGTACTAACACATTCGTTTTGATGTCCGGAATTTTTTGCCCACAAGTATATTTTTCAATGTAATCCCCCAACCATTCAATATACTTCCAATAATGTTCCAATGGTTTTATGCTATCGCGGAAAGTATTTTTTCATGTCCCGCTAAATAGCCGTTTAAAGCGGCTTTGACTTCCGCGTTCATGGAAAACCTGTGTTCACCTAAAAAAGTTTTAAGCTTTGGAAATAGGTGATAGTCCGAGTGAACCAAATCGGGAATTATATGGTCGGTGCGGAAGCAAATTGAACTTCAGTTCATGAATTTTAGTCATTGAATCAACACTGGAATGCCGCGGATAACCTTTTGCGCGCTATCCCAGATCTTTTTTCTAATTTTTTTTGGTACAATTTACCCAAAGGTTAGCGTAATATTTCCCATCTATTGTTTGTCCCTTTCGAAGGTAATCCATCATCAGGATTCCTTTTGCTTCCCCAAAAAACTGATGCTATTATCTTACCAGCTGACTTCGTGACTATGGATTTCATTGGCGCCGAACAGCTAGGTTTACACAGAAATTTTCACTCAGAAGTATAATAATGGACCCCTGTTTCATCAGTGATAATAAATCGTCGCCTAAAATCAGACGGGTTTTTCTGAAAACGGTCTAGACGTTCTTGTCACAGTTACATTCCCACCCATTGTGAGTAAACGCGACACCCACCTCGCCTACAGGTTTTTTATCCCTAATTCTTGGGTGACAGTACCGCATACCAAACCTTTTAAAATGGCCACGACAAAGACTATTTCACTTAATTTGAACCGCCTGTCTTTTATCACCATATTCTGTATTTTATGGACAATTTCTGAAGCAGCGACACTTTTAGGGCGTCCCGATCGATGTTCATCCTTGACACTCGTACGACCAGGTTTGAACTGAGCTACCCAGTTTTAATCTTAGTTTAATCTCAATAGTTCTTCATTACTTAAACATTCCATCTAAACAAATTTAATGATGACGCGTTTCTCAACGTTATCCAACGTTTGATTTGAGGAGCTGTTCACAATCAAGTATTTGACAGATGACTGTCAAATTTTCAGTGACGTCAACTAAAGGGTGAAGTTTAAAAATATAACCAACTTATTCACCTAGCAGCGCCACATATGTAGCTTGATTATCATCCCGCCCTCGAAGAAGCTGGGTGTCGTTACTACTTGGCATCTAGCGAATTGTATAAACGAGAAATTGAAAATCTTGCTTGATAATGGCAACAAACCATTTAACATAACGTACTGTATTTTCGTTTCTAAATATTATTTTATTTTATTTTTGTTTCATTAAATTAGTGTTATATTTGTAAATGTAACAAATTTGCACAGACCAAAGGCGGGAAGAATATATTTTCAAGGTTGCTATTATTTGCTATTATATTTGCTATTATATTGCTATTATAATTTATTATGAAGTTCTAAAAATATTTTTTTCATGTTTTTACCTCCACGCAACCGCGTATAGATACATATAAAAAAACTCTGAAAAACAACAACAACCTTTACAAGAAAAGCAATTTAAAACGTGTAAAAGTTATGTAAGTTCCTTTATAACGGAGTAAAAGTAGCTTTTAGGGGTCTGTGTTGTGAATATGAAAGACACATCGTCGAGTCGGTTCTAAAAGACCATAATCGAAAACCTATCATGATACGCGAAAATCCAATATTAGAAAGTGAATATAGATAATATTCGTTTATAAGAATTTACACATATAGAGAGATGATTATTATATCGACGTCAATAATATTGTCTGATTTATTTGTCAGGGCATATATACTTGTACTTCTCGGAACAAAGAAACGTTTTTTTTTAATATTCAGAATATGATATTACACTTCGTAAAATCAATAATTTTTGGCATTTTAACTCATATTTTTTGGGAAAGTTTCGGACACGTTCACAGAAAATATTAATAGTGAACCTGCATTTGTGTTCTTCACACCAGATTTTAATAATATTTTATATTATTAAAAATACCTTTGTATTATACAAAACTGGTGGGGTTTACCTACTCATGTATGTTTCAATTATTCGGAAAGTCTTTCCTTTGTAACGCACTTGTCATGAACGTCACTCTTCGGAGAATCTCTCTACCCGCGACCGAACGGTCAGCTCTATCATTTAAAATCTCGATCATTCATTCCTATTATCATCATTATCCTACATCAGTGTATCGCTTCTGGAGGACGTCATCTTGCTGATGTGATCTTTAAAACTTAAGTGAAAAAATGGGGTGTAGTACTGACTCAAGTAGAATAAACCACTTTTTCGTAAGTTGTGCCATTTTTTTTAATAGCCCATCAAAACTGCACTGTTTGTTTTGCCGCACCCTGTATTATTTTAATCACATTTACGAAATAATTAATTTACTTTCCAGTATGTCAATACTTATTCATCCTTACCTGTACAACCAACTTTCATTTAATTATTTTAATATATTTCAAAGCTTCATTTCTTTTATGTAAATATTCAATAAAACTTTAAGAACAACGTTGCTGTGTTTTCCTTTATTTAGTAAACTTTCTTTATGCTTACTACACTCGTCCTGGAGCTTTGATGCTTATCATCACATTATTATAATTAACCCATTCTCCCTATTGTTAGCACGCCCGATTGAGCAGCGTTTTCAGGTAACAATATGTTTGTGTTTGAATTAAACCTGAATTAAACCTAGATTTTGAATTTTCTCCTTAAGAATTCTACTCAGAAAAATTTGAATTTTCAGTGTAGAAATTCTTAACATAAATAATAAAGTTTATAAAATAGACTGCGAACACAGTCGTGTAATATAATTTTCTATAATTTCATTTACTTTATTCGTTAGAATGGTCTAATATTGCACTTATTGAATTGTTGAAAAGATTCACTTTTAAATTTGTAGAATTTTAATTCTAGCATTATAGGTATGAGTAGATCTAAATCTCAATATTTTCTGATGCTCTTGAATGATCATTCGGTGGACGTCGCCCTACTGCAAGAGACCCATTGTGCCGACCAAACCCAGGATACTCCCACGCAGCAGCTACCCAACACGCGACCTATGGAACAGAGACCCACATACACCTGTTTTTTAATTGTGTATTCGATGTGCCATAGGAAATAAATAAACTTCAAAACTTCATCATCCCTAATTTTCGCGTTTAAAATTTTATTACAATATCTTTTTTTAATTTAACAGATATTTACATGGTTCCACACATTTGCCCATCACTGTATATATTTAAATCAATTTCGTGAATTGAGTTAGAATCGTAATTAATTGTCGTTACCAGTAAATTATTTACTAATATCCTCATATCTTTGGAACACACTCTCGTACTTTGTAGAACAACGCTCTGTATATTTGCATTGCCTGTTTAGAATTAGATGACGTGCCAATCGCTGATTAAACAGGATACGTTTCCAGTACGTAACATGGTAGAGCCGAACGATTAATACACGAAACAAACGTTAATGCCGGTGGGTATGTGTGTACGTAGGTACATATGTGAATATGAGATGTACTGATCGTACCCGCTAAGCTTAATACGGTTTCCTAAATTATCGTCTCGTATCGATTCCTATCCTAGAATTTATTGCAAATTGCGATTTCATGATGTTAATGGTGCGGTGAAGTTCGATTAGACTGAAACTTTAATTCATTGACATTCGACAGAAGGTAAAAATAACTGCAACGGAAGCAATTAATTGTTACCGAGTGCGTGCTACATTATTAAAAGTAATGTGCACTGAATTGCTCACGTTCATACAGATACGCACTGGCAGCTTTAATCTTCTGCTTCGTGTAAGTACACTCCAATTCCTTATACATATGAGATCTGTGTTATAAATTTGCAAAAATCGATTTGTTTAAAAAACGCCCATAATATTGTTAAAACTAGTATTACTCGTTCATAATAAAATACCTACATCCCCACCACATACAATTGTAGAGGAAAGTCGCCTAATATGAGTTCTTTTTTTAAGAGTCAAAAATCAGAAATATGTGTTCTACCGAACTGTTAACACGCCTACTAACACACTATTTCATCTATTATAAGTAGAGAACGGACACGCTTACCACATGACGCAAAGCCCAGTGCAGTACTGGCGAAAGGCTATATTTCTAAAGTATTTAATTTTATTTATATAATTGGAAAACGAACGGGTGGTGATCTATGAAATTACGAAATACATATTTATTTGTTGAAAAGTTGTATTTATAAAGTTTTTAATTTTATTAATATAATTGGAAAATATACGGGAGGTGATCTATCTATCTAAAATTACGAAATACATATTTATTAATTAATTTTATTTATATAATTGGAAAGCAAACGGGTGGTGATCTATAAAATTACGAAATACATATGTATTTGTTGAAAAGTTGTATTTATAAAGTTTTTAATTTTATTTATATAATTGGAAAACATACTGTGTTCGCGTAGGAACGGTTTTTCGTATATATTACTACTATATACGTGAAGAGATAGAAGCTATAAATATATTAGAATGATTTGAACAACATTAATAAAAAATAACATAATTAGTATGGATTAATACTTGAAATATTTTCTTTTTTATAAAGATCGGTCACTAGAATTACATATAACTTGTAATAAATAGAATAACGGCATCATCACAGAAGTATTTACTTTAAATTTCGCTTTCTACAACTTTTACACCGTCAAACTACTCGTTAAAGGATTGTATTTCTTGTTTTACTTGTCCAACACTAATTCTTTATGATCCCAAATCACTCGTCGTCGAAAGTTAAATAAAGACAAAATTTTTCTTTTTCATCTCACGGACGAACATTTCGATTAATTAATTTTAAACGCACAACATCGTCCGACGACGATTTCTCTTACGAAATACGATAAACTTATTTATTTTATCTACGTACACGACACCACTGAAAAGACTATATTCTCCGAATACAATAGCTGGGTTGTCCATTGTTATCGCGGCGAGACCAGGTGGCCGAGTAAGTCAAACAAATACTTTATTGAATTACGCCGGGATGTACTGTGCGACGTTATACACAATTCCAATTACCGATTGCGTTTTATGGAAATTGCATCCGTTCTCTAATTATAAGTGAGATAACACAAAATGATGGTGTATCTGTGTTTACTAACAAGTATTATCGCCTAATCATGTCTACTGCAAATTCCATATAAGGCATATATTGTTCCAAATATGGGGTAATATGGGGTAATAATAGCTTAATATGGAATGACCAGACAGGTCTTGAAAATAACAGGATGATGCTGAAAAAATACTTTATTCATTCAGAACACATCTTATTAAAAAAAACACATCTTATTTACAAAAATCAGAAATGTACTTTTTGCCTGAGTATCCTGCACATTCACTATGAGCCGAATCTATTATTCACCAGAATAATCGTCAGAAAAAACATTGTTGTAAAAGATGCACGCTGCATCATCTTCATCTTCAGTAAATGGTGACTCACCACCAGCATCATCTAAGATGATTCCAACCTCAGATCCTGATGATGACGACGTTGAAGATAATTGTTGTTTTTTAATTCTGGTCGTCTTTTTCTTTTCAGAATAACGGATTGGGTTTTTGAGGCGCATCATTTGAGGCACTTCGATACACCCCCAGTATTCTTGAACACATTCACCAATCAATATAACGACGGATATAAGCTTGCATTGCAGTTGAAGGCAGTCACTTCTAACAACTTTTATAAATTAATTTTGTTGTATTAGTATTGTATGAACTTTTAATTTAGAATTAAACATCCCGTAATTTTAAAACTAAGCCGTTTAAGACATACATTTATATGAACTTTTATGATCATAATAACTAGAGAACGGACATTCTTACCACATGACTAAGTTCCCCCAATACAATAGCCGTTGTCCATTGTTAACGCTGGCGAAATCAGGTGGCCGAGAAAATCAAACACAAATACTTCATTGTATTACGCCGGTATGTACTCAGCGATGTTTATAAACATTTCCAATTGCCGATTGCGTTTAATGGAATATATCCTCCGAATACAATAGGTGTGGTGTCCATTCTAATCGCTGTCGACCAGATGGCCAGATGGTCTAACAAATACTTCATTGAATTACGCCGAGTCATGTGGTAAGAATGTCCGTTCTCTAATAATAACCCTAGGAATCAGCCCATAAAATTTGGCGAATATATTTAGAATAACGCTGTATATATAACGTGTCTTCAAAAACATAATTTTGAATGAACGTGGGTGTCTCTATTGAAGAAAGTTTTGATGGCACGTTATATAGATATGGTGAAGTTTTACCTACTCAAATATGTTTTAAATTGTTTTGTTACATACCTTTACTAAAATGCAATAAACATTTCAATTTATAACTGATCTCTAACACAAGTTGTTTGTTTGTTTTATAATAAATTAAGTAAATCGAAATTAAATAGTAAGTTTGTTAATAATATAACACAAAACAATGTAGTTTGTTGCTAATGTTATCATTATTATTATTCCAACATTACCACGTTTATCATTTAAAAAAAATTATGGCGATAAAAATGCAATCATTTTCTTAGTTGTGAAAGTAGTATATAGTTGAAAACACTAACTTTGAAAGAACGTGAATATCCAGGAAACGTGTTTCTGGAAAGGTTTTAGGGATTTATGTGCTACGCTAAGTTGATCGCCTAAATATAAAATAAAATCTCGAAAATAATCGATTCTGGTAAAACGATAAACTTTATAAGCGGAAATTTAAATTATTACTTTCTTAAATCATCTTAATCACCTTTGGTTAAGTTTAATGTATTTAATTATATTTATTTTATTACTCAAGTAAAATACGGATTCTTCGTTTCCCTATTTTTATCTAATAAACGACTGATGCGAATGGAGAAGAAATTAACATTTAGTTATGCAGGCCCGTAATAACTTTTAATTATAAATTTACGAAGGTGGATTAATATATCTGGTGTCTCAATAAGAATGCACAATTTAAAAAGGGCGCCATTTTCGTACCGGTCGTGTCTTTGGTTAGCTGTCATATAGACATATTGCGGTTAGTGAAAATGAATCGTCTTACTGTCGGACAACGCGTTGTCATTGTCACAACTTACTTCAGGAACGGTGAAAGCTTCTTAGAAACACTTCGAAGATTGCGGGCAATATACGGTCGACGAAACGTACCAGATTCACCAACAATTCGTCGAGTAATTCAAAAATTTCAACAAAGTGTTTCAGTTAGTGATGTAAAGACACCACGAAGAAATGCAGTAAGGGAAAGTGCCCGAAATCCCCGAACTTCGATTCGCCGTCGATCACAGCAATTGAATATTTCGAAGAGCACCATGCAACGAATTCTGACAGCAGACCTTCATTTTCACCCCTACAGGGTCCAACTGACGCAACAGCTATTGCCAGACGATCATTTACAACGACGTGACTTTGCTGATTAGGTGTTGGAAAATCTAAATCTGGATGAGGATTTCGCACAAATAGTATCTTTACTGATGAGGCGCATTTTCACCTGGACGGCTTTGTCAACAGGCATAACTGTCGGATATGGGGCGACGAGAATCCTCGCATAATAGTTCAAAAGCCGATGCATTTACAACGAGCAACTGTATGGTGTGGCTTTTATGCAGGTGGTGTGATTGGGCACTACTTTTTTCAAAATGCAGTTACGGTGAGTAGCGAAGGTTATCGAAACATGTTACGTGAGTTTCTTTGGCCCGAATTGGACGACATAAACATCCAAAATAAGTGGTTCCAACAAGATGGCGCCACCTGCCATACTGCGCGCAAGATTTATGCGTTATTGCAGGAGAGATTTCCGGAGCGTGTCATCAGAATTGGCCGTCAAGATCATGCGACAAGATACCGTGTGATTTTTTTCTCTGGGGATACCTGAAAACACGTGTTTACATGAATAATCCGAGGATAATCCATGAGTTAAAGAATCAAATCGAGCGCGTTATTATGGAAATCGATCCAGAAATGTGCGTAAATGTCATAATTTCCTAAAAAGAGTAAGAGTTTGTCAACGAAGTTTGGGCGGACATTTGCCCGATATTGTTTTCCACGTGAAATTGCAGTGTATACTGATAAGTTGCAAATAAAAATGTTTCAAATTTTCCAGTAACTTATGCGTTTTAATTACAAATTAAATTGTGCATTCTTATTGGGACACCCGATATAATTGGAGTTGGTCTCCAACTCTATAAAATAAGAATAAGAAAAGACAAAATAATGATACTAATCTCAAAATGAAGTTCGATAGTGAGTAAAACTTAAACTGAGTGAAACTGACATTCGAGCAGGGTTCTTGTTGCCGGAAAAATAGGGAGGGGATTGACGCGATTCTGCGCATCTGACGGCATTTAGGCTTGTAAGCAGTGTTGCCAACATCGTAAACCATAGATTACCAGCCAGACACCAAAAATTTCCCTAGATGAGATTTTTTCCCTAAATTGAAACCGAATTGATTTTCGACATTCAAAAAGGTTTATTTCATTTTTATAAGCCATATTTTGCAACATGCTCTTTTCTATTTTGAAATTATAACAAAATTTATTGTCATCAAATATATTTTTTTTAATGTAAAAGTGCAATTAAAGATGATGCTTCCTCTCCATCCTACCATTCAGATCTACAATCAGCATCATTTTTTCTACAAGAAAAGCAAACTTACATAGTATATCCGGGAAACAAGAAATAAAGCTTCAAAATGAAAAAGCCGGTATAATTATTTATGGCATCTTGCGATGTGCATATAAAAAACTGAGTTGATCTATGCGAATGTTTTTATATAACAAGTGTTCATTTTAAAAGTCAATCTAGCAGCATGTGATATACTGAGAACATTTTGAAGTAAGTCGTAAATTAAAATTTACTACTTAACCTACGAAGTCGTATATTTTGACAGTTTCATACATACAAATAAATAAAAAATAATAGGTATTTATTGAAAACTATAACAAATGTTGAAAATGTTGTCCTTCAAGATCAATGCACTTTAAAATCCTCCGTTCAAAATTTCTGATGATATACTGGATTGCTATTAATTTCCATGCATTTCTGTTCGATTCTCTGTAGCATATAATTCAAATTCAATATAGATGTTGGAAACATGTTATTTTTTAGATAAGGCCACAAAAGAAGTCACAAGGTGTTAAAGCGCATGAACGTGCAGGCGAGGCAATTTCAGTATTTCGACTAATTATACGCTCATCAAAAAATTCTCTTAAATAATCCAAAGATTCTGCAGTACAGTGACAAGGTGCTCCGTCTTATTGGAAATATGCATTTTGAAGTTCATCATCATGCAACTGATTGACAAATGGTTGTAAAATTTCCGTACGGTACCTTTGAGCAGTTAACGTTCCCTGAAAAAATATTGGTCCAATGATTCGCCTTTGGCTTATCGCTGCCCAAATACCAATTTTCGCTGGATGTAGCTATCCTTCATTAATTACATGTGGATTTTCACTACTCCAAATTCTTGTATTTTGTGAATTTAGGTATCTCATTTTATAAAGCCATGCTTCATCAGTATAGATGACACTTTGCGAAAGTTCTCCATTATTGTTCATATTTACAAACCAATTACAAAAAATATTTTCCATTATTTCTTCAACATGATTGACAACTTGAGGTGTACGTTTCTTAACTGCCCCACTGCCTGATTTTCTTAAGAGACTACCAGTTTCAGAAAAAAGTTTTAAAGTTCTATCCAAAGTATTCTTAAATTGTATATAATCTATTACAAAATGTGGAAACTCAACTTGAAATTCTACCATTCAATCTTGAACTGAATAAACCCATAAACCATCAATTTTATTACCACTTCGAAAATAAGCCTGGACTAAAAAAATTTTATGTTCTAAAGTGAAAGTCATTTTAAAACTGAGAAGCAATTTATTTAAACCAGAATCGACGCACGATTATTTTATGCACTAACTGATATTTGTGATTGACATTATCAAATGTCATTTGGATTTACGTTTACGGAACAAGAAACACATACTTGCGTCTTATTCTATCAAAATTTCGAAGTAACCTAGTTTGACTTTTCAAATGAACACTTGTTATATATTTTTAATAACAGTGATATGAATTTTTTTCCTTATACTTTTGGGACACAGTTTATTGAAAAAATAAGTATATACATATTTAAAGATCAGAAATAATTGCCTATATTTTGTTAAAATTATAGATGTTTTTAGTTCTTCTGCTTCTTTTGTGTTTAAATTCTAACTTATTAATTTAGCGAATATAGGTCAATTAATATTTCCAAGCATACATATAATATTTTTCAAATTGTTTTTAACTAATTCCCAAATAATAATATAGCTTCATTTGTTATTTAGTTATTGAAATATTTTATGAAATTCTGAATGATATTTAATGAAAAAAAAACATTTTTTACTTCTTTATTTATTCAAAAGTTCCTCAGTAATTACTCATATATTTTGATTGACAAATTTCTAACACTTTTCTCATTTAGAATTTAAGTATGTACTAAATTACAATAGTTTCTTTAAGCTAAGCTCATTAATTAAAAAGTCATTATGTTCTAGTATTATTTTATTAGTTAAATTAACATATTCTTTGAAACTTTGCACTTGGCACTAGTAAATATCTGATTTCAAACGACACTACGGCTCTGGCAACAGTCTTCCTAGAAAATTAGGGACTTCACCCAGTTAGGCGAACGAACAGTTTTAGGTCGACCAGTAAAGGGGTAAAACGGGCCACATATCACAACATCTTGCGAGCAGACATAATTGCGCTTTAATTAACATAAAATGTATTATTTTAAAAAATCGCTCTTTCTGGCAGGAGATATATTTTCCCTAGATTTTAAGATAGTTTCCCTTGTCCCTTCAACGTTATTATTTTTAAAATGGGGAAATTTCCCTAATGTTGGCAACGCTGCTCGTAAGTACAGTCATGTATGAGCAAGAAGTTGCACTGGCGGTTGCGCAACGCATTATTATCAAGTTTCTGACGAACGAGGGTACCAAGCCCAGCGAAATTCTGGCTAGACTGACTACACAGTTTGGTGACACAACATTGTCACGTACTCAAGTATATGACTGAGTTAAAAAATTTAAGGAAGACCATGAAACTGTAAAAATGAGAGGCGTCCCAGGACAGCTGTGACTGACAACAACGTTCGAGCAATTTGTGACCTCATTCAAGGTAATCTGCACCTTACAATTGATGAAATCTCTAGTACAAATAAGTTACGGTGGTGTGTATTCCATTATTACTGGTCATCTGGATTTCCGCAAAAATTTGTTCAAGATGAGTTCCAAAGCTTTCGACAAATGATCAAAAAGAGATCCGATGAGACACTTGCCAAAGACTCCTGTATCGATTTCAATGAGAAACAAACAATTTTATGTAAAGAATAGTTTGTCACTATACACACTATTCCAAAATGGAGAGTTTGGCGTGATGAAGGAGTTGAGAACCTCGCCCTGTGAAAGCAAAGACACGTTTATCACATGGGAAGCTGTCTTTTTCGATTGGATACTTGTTTTGCTAATTGATTTCCTACGTGAATGTCGGACTGTGAACGCTATCTATTACTGCCAGCTCGTGGAGAGGGCAAAGGCCGCTTACAGAAACAAAAGGTGCAACTAACCCATAAAAACTCTTTTTTTTCTGCATGACACGCAATACCTTACATGACCGCACTGACCCGAGCTAAAATAATATCAAATCCACTAGGAAATTCTAGAACATCATCCCTACAGCCCAGGTCTATCCTCATGCCACTTTCATTTGTTTGGGCCACTGAAGAAAGCACTAGACGGATACCATTTTCAGAGCGTACATTTATTGTACTATAAATGCATGTAATTATTTTTCCACATTATCATGATTTAATGCAAAACATTTCTCCAAACGCTGAATCCCTTTCTTCATTTCGTCCATGAAAGAATAATTGCAGCTTTCCATTTATTGTAGGTTGTCTTTTTCTTTCACGGACACCTGTATATAGAACAGTACTTTGACAGTTTTTTTAATATCATCAAAACTAACGAAAACATCCGGATTTAAGAAATCTATAAAATTTTAGTATTGATTATGAAGTTTGCTATTATTATAGTACTTAAAATATCCTTTTATATCTTGGTAGGTATAGCATGATTTAAATTTTAAGTTACTAATATTTATAATCTAAAACGTAAAGAGATATCGTAATCTACATGACATTTAACATTCAATATAAATTCACTATACAGATGTGTTTTTCTTAACACGATCTGTGTTGTTGCATTTTAAAACTTTTTACATAAAATAACAAGAAACTTTTCATAAAATAAACATTAAATTTGTTCTGTCGATTTTCATACATGGTGCTTTCAAAATTGACCCGTTTTAAATTTTTCACAGTTCTTTTCGGCTCTATTTGATTTTTCAATTTATCTCGCTTAGAAAGTATCATAGCAATATGTGTATTTATATAATATTTACTTCAAATAATAAAATTAAGAAGAAAATCTTAGAAACCAATTTTGTATTTATTTGTAAGATGAAAAACCTGACAATTACGACCACCTTTATCTAACGGCCAATATTGTTTATTCGGTTAGTGGTCGTTTTTGACATGTTTTACTGTAATTATGAACTGCTAACTCCCCAAATTATAATCACTCATCAAACTTCACAAAGGGAATTACCCAATTAGACTAGTATTGTCCTCGAGTAACTATTATTAACAGTTATACTGTTTTGAATTAGTTTCATAATATTCATTACTTAATCATCACGAAAATAGAAATTTTTCAAGTTTTAACAAGAAATACTACAGTTTTCGCGAAGTGCTATAAATTATAATTTTCTGTCTGTCCTTAAAACAAGATGTGATTTTTCTGAACGAACTCATCATGTTAAGTCCGATTTTGTTATCCTCATTCCGACAACAAATGAGGACACGAATAACAATGCTCATTTCTTTACATGTAAGTATATGAACGTAAGAAAACTTAGATGAAAAGAAAGATGTTGTCGCCAGAAGTAGCGCATTGCCGTTAGAGGAAAAAGAGAAAAATCTCGAATATCTTCCGGCGCGTTAGGGGAGTTAAGAGGGTTTAGGTGAAGATTTGGAGACAACGATCCACTCACTGTGTAATATACTTGTCTAAAACATGACAACGCCGACGCTAGATATTTCTTTTGCGAGCGGTACGGTTATATAAGGAAGATATTTATTCGAAAACAGCGTCGGTCGGTAATTCCATACTTCAACAATAATGGAAATGCTACGGGCCTAAATTATGCAGGACATTTCAGCGGCAAAAGTAAAAAAATGGAATTACGAGATGGAATGATGGTTTTTTTTCTGCGTTGTTGTATTTTTGATTAAGTCCCATCTGTCTTAAGTACTCATCTCACTTTTGAAAATTAAAATTGCAAGGATGGAATTGCTAATAAGAAAACCAGGTTATTTGAAAAACTTCAACAGTTTAATCATTTAGTACCATGAGAAATTACGTAATGTAAAGTTAATAAGGATCTTGGATACTGAAGTAACTCTATTTTCAATTATTTTCTTGTAAATATTAACTCACGTCACTTAAACTTCCGCTAACGTATTGCTGAACATTGTTCTCCGTTTAAAAATAAAAAAACAAGATTCCACTTTTGCCAATCATCTATTACAAGAAAACCCCACATTCAATAAGAATTTTCCAATTCTGCATTTATAAAATAAAGGAATTAAATTAAATTTACGGGAAAGTTTAGAAATTAATAAATTGAAACAATCACAAATTCTACTTAACCATCAATCAGATTTAAATAAGTCACCTTTGTTAAATATATTCATTTAAAGCAACCGTTTAAACGATTAAAGAAATTCACATTTAGTTCACAAAAAAAAATTATTTTGTAAACACGTTTGGTACCCAATAGTACCAGTATCCATCCATTTTTATCCCAATATTTGTGTAAATTCTCACACTTTAAAGACATTGTAAAATAATATTAACTTTTTTGATTTCCTTTTTTACGTATATTGACATTAGTTTGAAACGTGCTTTAGTAAGTACATGATGAAGCCACTGTGTTGGCGAAACAATTGTCGATTTATAAACAAATTTTAATAAAGTGAAGTTTTTAACTATTAATTTTATTTCTATTTTAAACTAGCTAAACCCGGCCACGCTTCGTTATGGCTCAATCTGGTGTGAAATGAATGGGAGTACAAATAAAATTATTGTACCGAACTTATATTCACCGAGAAAATACATCATTCAATTCAATACCCTGCATTGCGTTGCTGCGGCTATGTGGAATGAAGGAAAAATATGTTTTTCACAAAAAAAAAAAAATTAATGTAAATCTAGTGGATTGACTACATTTTTTTGTTTGTTCGTTTTCTGCAAAAACATAAAGATCAGACGGTTTACCGACTCTGGAGCATGCGACGTGTTATTGTTCATAAGAGTAGCAATTGTTTTCTAAATTCAAACCGCACACTTGCAAAGATTGCCCTTGCGTTTTATTGATAATCATAGCGAACGCAAGGCGTGTTGCAAATTGAAGTCGTCTAAATCGTGCGCCATATAGGTCGGAATGAGTGGTATTCGTAGACGTGGTACGTCTTCATCTTTATGAGGTCTAATCAGAATTCTTGCTTCAATTACATCTTTCATCAATTTTTTTAACTACTAATCGTGTGCTTTGTACTTTGTCCATTTTTCCGATTTTAACGTAATTACATGAGGTATTGTATTGAATATCCGGTTCGTATGAAAAAGCAATTCGGTGATATGATATCTAATAGTTCATGACTTTGTTGAGACGATTGTGCTGCTCTTGTCCTTCTCGAGTCAACTCGTAAGACTTCATGTTTTTCTTTCCGTTGATCTGCCGATTCTTCTGTTCGTCTTTGAGAAGTTCTGACTCTAACACGTTTATTTTCGTCTAAACGTTTTGATCATTGCAGTTTGATCTCATTTGATGTTCTGTGATTACGTGTCGAGCACGGTGGCCTATGTTCGAACGCGAGTAAGGCATCTCTATACGATCAATAATAATTTCACCTTTTTTTTCTTTAAAAAACCCAGCTTCGTCTGACGAAGCCCAGGTTGGTGCGAAACGACTCGTTACAGTGATAATTAAAAAGTGAAATTCATAAAATTTGTTTTATTTTATCTTAATAGTTAAAGTTGAACTTCTTCTTGAATTATTTTCTTCCGTTCTTTTTCTTGTAGCAACTAAGGAAGAAATAAAAACTTTTCTTTGCTCCCAATCCATATCATTCCAAAACCTTTCATATTGTGCAAATCTTTCTTCTTCATTTATTTCAAGGCAGAACCTTTTACCAGACTTTTTACACATTTCTGAGTTACAAATGCCCTTCTTTTTTCTTGGACTCTTATTTTATCCTGAAAAACCTTGTTTGTATCTCTAGGTCTTCTATATCCTAGATATTGCATTCCTTTCATTCTCAATTTTCTGTTATTGTTTATTTTCCAATTTTTCGACTCAGCTTTTTTATTTCTTTTGGGTTTGGACTTTTCTTCTTCTTGGATAATATACTCGACATTCGGTGATGACAATTGAATATCAGATATAATTTGTATTTTACTGTTGTTATGGTCAGGGGTGAGCTGTTTCACAAATCTGGACAGTGGCGGTGAATCCTCCGGATCACTATCAATAGATAATTCTTCATTATTGTTACCCTGGGCTGTATTATTAAGGTTCTCATCACAGCCATCTACTTGATTGCTTTCATGACAATACATTATTTCTTCTTGTTCGTTCTGCCCAAACTCATCTTTACTGACCTTGCCTATCTTTGTTACCATTAGATCTATGTCATCCCAAAACTCTTTATCCATTTCTAGAATAATAGCTTGATTTTTTGTTCGATCATCGCACTTTGGGCTCTCGTCTCATTGATCTAAAAGCAAATAACAGTTTGGTTAGCGCTTTGAAACGTAAGCAGAAAGAAAGTGACAATACCTTGCTGAATAAACCTATACTTATTTGTACTGCAGGTGTCCAAAACTTCATCAGATATTGAGTTTGACTGACTGACTGTTGAATTGTGTTCAACTGTTTCTCCAACGTAACGTGTTTTTTCTAGAAAAAAGTAGGTACGTACCTAATTTGTAAGTAATGATTTGATATTGTCAGTAAATATTACCACGATTCAATCTCACACCATATTCATTTGTTCTAAGAGCCTCCATGATCTCGTCATCATCAAACATATTATTGTCATCGTTTTCTTCATCCATTTTCGTCACTTTCGAGAAAAATTCAAGAAACCACAAGCCCAAACGTGCCGATTTACACAACGATTTGATCCAGACTGACAAGAAATAACTCGTATATCCCCTCCACGTGCACCCTTTTACCGCTAGATTACCACGTATCTCCTAATTTTCTAACGGTTATGGAGAAACGAGTAATTGTGTTGATCCTGGTGATACGAGGTATTTTATCACGTCGTATTCTAAGGTTTGCATGAATCTTGCACATAGGAGCTATTGGGAACAGATCAATATAAGAGTGTTTATTGGTTTGAAGTAATAAACTCATTTTCAGTAAAAATGGAGATAAGAGGTATTGTTTCTTAAGCGTCGATATATACATTATTTTTAGGTTTCATATAAGACAATTCAATGAAGTTTAAATCAAAGTTAATTTCCTTTTTATCATTAAGATTTCATAACAATATATTGGGGTAAATAGAGTATATGATTAGCAAACGTCAATTTGTAATAAAAAAGTACTACCAAATCAAGTATTTGAGAAATTTTTGAATAATAAATTATATAAAATAATTGAGAAATGTTAATGTCTACTTATTTCACCGGTACGGAAGACTTTTGTCACGCCTTGTCAAAAAGAAAATTAATTTTACTATAAAAATACTCGCGTATTCGAATGCAACATTGTGTCAAAATTTCAAGTCAATCGACCTACAACTTTTCGTGTCGTTTACTATGTGGGCCATAGTTTGTTTCACATTTCTGCCACCGCAAAGGATAATAATAAGACCATTGCCGACATGGAAGGGTTCCGCCTGGCAGAGTTTTAGAAGTGTTAGAAATTAAATTTCTAATACTTCTTCAATTCAGGATTTTGTCCGAGGAGCACGCTGGCCAATTTATCGTGTATAGGAAGATCAATGTTGTTGATAATCTTAGCCTATTCAATCCGTGCGACGGCGCAAACATACGCAGGCTGAATTTGTATATACAGGGTGTCACACAAAAAATACCCCATGCTGAGTTCTACATAACTCTGGTACTTATATTTCGATTTTCATGACAGCTACCAAATAAAATGGTGTAATGAATACTATTTTTGAGGCTACGTCTACTACTTTCCAGCGCCATCTTCAATTCCTAGGGATTATCAACATTTTTTTCAAATTTCTCGGTATATTTCCCTGCATCATTGGATAGAGATCTTTTTCCTGAATCCATTGATGTGCAATGTAATTTCAGAAGATTTGGATGTTTCAAGAAACCGATTATAGTGAGCAGAAAATTTTCTGAAAACGTGGAACTGGACGTTTTGTTGGTAAGTCCCGAAGTACTGCATTTACAGTACTTAAAAAACACAAAAAGTGCAACCAATAGATGAAAATGATCCAATTCGAAAAACACAGTTTTGTAATTTTTACTTAACAACTTTGCAACAAGACCCGTTGTTTTATTGCAAAATTATTTGGACAGATGAATGTACTTTCAATAATTATGGAATTTTTAATCGCAACATTAATCGCCAATGAAGCCAAGAAAACCCTAGATATGTCGTCGACAATAATTTTCGGTAATGTTTGGTGTGTCCTACTTGGAGACCATTTCTTTATTGACGGTTCCCTAAATCAACTAATTGTAAGATATCACAAACTATTAAGCGAAGATGTTGGAAGTTTTTTGGATGAATTATCGTTTGCGGAACTGCGTGAAGTATATTATCAACAAGACGGTGTTACTCCCCATAATGCACGAATAGTTGGTTGGTTGAATATAAATTTTAATAAACAATGGATTGGCACATATGCACCTATTCGTTGGCATGCGCGTTCACCATATCTTACGGCTCTAGATTTTTTGTTTTGGGGATATCTCCGTAAACAATTTACGAAATCGAATAATTGAAACTTGTCGGGACATACCTAGTAATTTCGTATTAAATGCCACACATGGTCTTATAAGGAGATGCCCGTATTGCATTGAGCATGACTGTAATCAATTCGAACAATATTTGTAATTTTTTTTTAGTTTTAATTTATTTTTTAGTTTTGTTATTTGTTTTTCTTTGTGAATTAAAATTAGTTACATATGGGCAATGTGTGTTATTTTTTACACTTATTTTTTCATAGCACACCACACTATAACACAAGTGACTAAGAGAATGTTCGGAAAGTGTTTTTAATTATTTTCTTTCCTCTTCTAAATTTACAATTAAAATGGATGTATTGTACATCAATGGGTTCAGAAAAAAACATTGACAATCGCTAGGAATTGAACATAGCGCTGGAAAAAAATAAACGTAGCCTCAAACATAGTACTCATCAAACCATGACCGATATATAAATAACAGAGTTACAGCGTTTTTTGTGTGACGTCATGTATATAAAGATTATGGATCTACATCAAGTTAAAACCGAATCAATTCAATTACTCTATTTTAATAATTATTTAAATTAATTTTTCAGTCGGATAAAGTTTCGCAAACTTATAAAATTACGTCTGCATTTATATTTTATTCAGTTATCCTTCACAGCAACGTGGCAACTCTGTACGGTATGCCCATAAACGCCGTACTGTTTTATAAAGTGAGGACAGACTATGAATGAATTACTGGAATTAAAATAAAGTTTGAAACACCCGTTTTTTTAAAATGAAATAAAAACTACATTACACAGTAAATCGTTAGTGGAAGAGTGTACCAGCAGATGTAAATTATTTTGGTTAATGAAAACGTGAAAATAGAAAAAACGAAATAGTTTTAAATTTTTCTCAAAAAATCGGACATTTCTTATACACCAATCCAATAGTTTCAATAACCTATTTTCAAAAGCCAGCTAATATCTAGAGTAATTCCTATTCGTCCGCACTTTTAAGAGCTGCCAAGCAAAGAAATAAATTTCTTTTCCGAAATACGTATCTATCTTCAATATATTTATATCGTATTTTATGATATTTCCACTTTTTCATTTTCAGTATTTATTCGTCTTCAGCAATAAAATCAATGGAGCATAAAAAACATAAACCTAATATAAAATAGCAGTGTCACGTTGCGTTGGTTGCGTTGGGGTTATTTATCATTGCCCTTTTTTTGCGGTAACACTTTCAGGATAAACTTTGATCTTGAAAGTAAACACATTGTCCGCCAAAATCGATTCCCAAACAGACCCACGGTCTAAACCGGTTGGAAAAAACTATGCGTGAATATGTGCCTTTGTTGTGTATTGCAATTTGTGCTACAGTTGCCTTCGTCATTTTTCACTCATACACAATGTGTCAGTAATGATTGACAGATATTAAAGTTTATTCTTTATATATACAATCTTGACAGCAGATACGCTCAGTATGATCGATCACCGGTGTAAAATTATTTCACAGGGCGACGATTTTTTAAAGTTACATTATGTTACGTTGATCCAGGATTTAAGTGATTCTTGTATACAAACAATAGTAAATATTTACGTAGTTATTCAATGTGATACATTTAACACGTTCGAAGTTTTAACTATTCAACCATATCAACACATCATGTTTTAACAACTTTCGTATTGCGATGAATGATTTTATAACTTACTGTGGTATTAATTTTGTTACAAAATGTAAAATAAACTGTTTATCAATATATTAAACAATTTATAATTAGAGTTTCGATACTCTATTTAATAAAATGAAGAGTTTGTACTTCATAAATCTATCACAGCGTGCTTATAGATAAATTAGAAAAATAATATAAGTTAAACTTTAACTAAAGCAAAGCCCTTCAACAAGAATTCATAGCGAATGGATAATATACAGTAATGGGCAAATGTGTGGCACCATGTAAATATATGTTAAATTAAAAAAGATATTGCAATAAAATTTTAGACAAAAAATTAGGGATGAAGAGCCATCATTTGAAGTATTTTTTAAATATACAGAATGTTAAAAAATGTAACGTATTGAAGTTATTCTTTTTTAACTATTATCGGGATAACATAAAAAACATCTTCCGAAACATGTAAGATTGTTTTAAATATATACATTTTTAAGTAAAGTCAGACCTTAAATCGCCAACTAATTGAATCTACCACATATATATATATATATATATATATATATATATATATATATATATATATATATGTGGTAGATTCAATTAGTTGGCGATTTAAGGTCTGATAACTAATTGAATCTACCACATATATATATATATATATATATATATATATATATATATATATATGTGGTAGATTCAATTAGTTGGCGATTTAAGGTCTGACTTTACTTAAAAATGTATATATTTAAAACAATCTTACATGTTTCGGAAGATGTTTTTTATGTTATCCCGATAATAGTTAAAAAAGAATAACTTCAATACGTTACATTTTTTAACATTTAAAAAACTCTGCATGTTTCGGCTGTACGCCTTTATCAAGAGAATACAAAATATAAATTTATATTTTATATTTTGTATTCTCTTGATAAAGGCGTACAGCCGAAACATGCAGAGTTTTTTAAATACATATATTTTGAAGTAATATACAGACCTTTAATCGCCTACTGATTAGGTTTACCATATCATACCAAGGTCACGAAGTTATTATATATATATATATATATATATATATATATATATATATATATATATATATATATATATAGTGTTTAGATAATTTCTTAGCCGTTTATTAAATATAACAATTAATAAATTATTGGAGCTTTTCGGCTTTTATATGAAATATTTACAAATATCAAGTTAGTATGTATGTAATTGCAAAGTAAAGGGGGATGTAAACATTGCTGTCTACAAATTACAAAGCGAATCATACGGAATTTTTAATTGATAAATATTGTCTATGTGAGTGGTAAAACCGACAGTCCGGTAAACTGTAGACTTGGGTTCGAGACCCAACATAGACAAAATTTTTAATTAAAAATTTCGTATGATTTGTTTTGTAATTTGTAGACAGCAATGTTTACATCCTCCCTTACTTTGCAATTACATACATACTAACTTGATATTTGTAAATATTTCATATAAAAGCCGAGAAACTCCAATAATTTATCAATTGTTATATATATATATATATATATGTGTGTTTAGATAATTTCTTAGCCGTTTATTAAATATAACAACTGATAAATTATTCAAGTTTTTCGGCTTTCATAAAAGCCGAAAAACTCCAATAATTTATCAATTGTTATATATTTATATATATATATATATATATATATATATATTTAAGTAATTTAAACGAAATTATCGACCATAATATATTGAATAAAATAAATTGAAAGCGGGCAAGCGGTCTGTCAATTAAAAAAATCATTTATTAAGTATCCCTATATTTCGGAACAACTTTGTTGCTTCTTCCGGAGATCTTGTAGTATCTCTGGAAGAAGCAATATAGGGATACTTAATAAATGAGTTTTTTAATTGACAGACCGCTTGCCCGCTTTTAATTTATTTTATTCTATATATATATATATATATATATATATATATATATATATATATTAAAATAATAGACATTTTCTTGGTTTAGCGACCTTTAATGAATTTCAGTTTTTTACTACGACGTTTCGACTTTTTTTATATAATTAAGTCGTAGTAAAAAACTGAAATTCATTAAAGGTCGCTGAACCAAGAAAATGTCTATTATTTTAATATTATGATACGGCCAATAAAATAAATAAGAAATAAATTTTAATTCTTATTAACACCAAATATATATAAGAATACATTTTAATAAATTTTGTAGAACTAAAGTTTTAGCCACATAAATTATAAAATAATCAATAACTCGTTAACGATTACGTTTAGGACATATGTTTATATGAAATTCTCGACTCTAAATAAGTTCTATAATACATTCATGAAATATTTTCAGTACGCTTTGAGACATCCTGTATATAAGTTTTACCATAAGGTTATACGTACAGAGATATCATGTGAAGAGTGATAGCGGCAACAGCAAACTGCCAGTGATAGCAGATAAATTGCTGAAACCGCTTTTAAGCATAAAGCCTTTATAAGGCTCAGTAATAAAGATAAGATACCCGAAAGTATTACTAGTACACTTTGGCCGTGATAGCTTATATAATTTAATGGTATAATTGACTATAGTAGTACAATCTTCTTACGGGTTTTGCCATGTTGTCGTAATTTCTCGACGTTTCGTTATTCATACTGTCAACTTCTTCGGGATCTGGCATCAGACTGATTCTCTTCGTTGCCGTTTTTTTCCTATATATGGCCTTGATTCATTGGTGTGTGATCGTCTTGCGCCATTACTCATGACGGATTCTCGTAGTAGACTCTTCCAGTGTTGCTGAGTCTATAGCTGTTTTCGTGGTTGAAGTTAAGATGTTTTTTTTATTTCGATAGCTTTCCAAATAATTCTTCTTTGTAGCTGATATTTCTGCTTCTTCAAAAGTCACTCTGTGTACGTTCTCGTGTACATGTTCTTCAACTACCGATTGTCCAGTTATTTTTCTTCATATGTCGCTCTGATGTTCCTTAAGTCTTTGTCCAATCGATCTTCCTGTTTGTCCGACGTAGCTCTTCTCACACTCGCATATTAACTTATAGACTCCTATAACTAAGAGAATCAGTCTGATACCAGACCCTGAAGAAGCTGACAGTATGGACAGCGAAATGTCGAGCGAAATTACGATAACACAGCGAAACCCGTAAGAAGATTGTACTACAAGTGACAACAGCCGTGCAGGCCTATGAAATTTTAAAATTGACTATAGTTTTTAAAATAGGAAGTTCCTAATTTAGCGTTTCATTTAATGGTTATTGATTTCTAATTCATTCTGTAGATATAGCTATATGTAAATTTTTGACAAGTGGAGTTCATTTAAAATGTATATTTGTGTTTCGTTTCTGATTTTCAACTTTTAAAGTTGTAAAAAACCATTGAAGTATACAGCAAACATTAACAGTTACTCCAACAGAATTTCCTCGCTTAGATATTTACACGGTAAATATTTTTCGCGCTGGCTGTATTCGGTGATGATACTCACTTTAGCCATTAAATGGAGTCACTGCAAATATATCAACGAAGTCAAACATTTGAATTGAACGTAGTTTCAATGAAAACTTGTGCAAATACAATAACTATTTCTTTATATTGCTGAATAGGATTTTTGTAATTTAATTTAGTTACACTTTCAATTTTATTATTAGTGTGGTTATTTAAATTTTACAAAATAACTAAAATAGAAGTCAACAATACTATTCAAATTATAATAATGCTAATTTCGAAAATTGTTACTTGTGCGCGCGAAAGAGTTAATATTCTCTTTATTTCGCCCATACTCATCATATTGCCATATTATACACTTTTGTACTTAGTCTTTTATACGAAGGAGCTTTTTAAGTACACGGGATAGGGGAAAAGGAGAGAAAATAAAAATTCTAAATTATTTTTCTTTTTCAATATACGAGGAAATATCAGAAAATAACGAGACATATATAGAAAACTTCAACAACTATCCTTCAAAGTACTCTCAATTCTGTGCTGCAATATACTTGTCCAATCATTTTGTTCACTTGTCATAAACATCTGAGAAACAATTTTTTGAGAATCTATTTAGTATACCCATTGTTGAGCTCTAAATTCGACTCAAATTTTCGATCTCTCAATTATTTTTTCACTTCAAGAAAACAAATGGAAGTCACACGAAGCAAGGTCAGGTAAGTACGGACGGTGAACTACAATTTCTACCTCCCAATTCTTCAAGTGTTCGTTGACAAATCGCTGACCTGTGGGCCGGAGCATTGTCGTGATGCAGGATTCAATCGAAGTCTTGATAAAACGGTCGTTTTCCTATAAAATTTAGTGTTGCTCGAAGTACATTATAATAGTACTCTTCAGTTACTGTTTGTTCTGTAGGTACAATGTGATCATAAATAACGACCTAGTTATCAAAAAAAATGTGTATCACTTTACCAGCGCATTTCACAGTTTTCGCTTTCTGCGGTCTTGGACATTGCATAGACTTTAATTCAGGGTCGTGATAATAAAATCAACTCTTGTCACATATAGCCACGTTGTTTAAAAACTGTGGATTATGTTGTAGTTGCCTTTTCCAATGCCGACAAATTGTCACTCGATTGGCTTTTTGTTCATCGGTCATAACTTTTGGAATCTATTTTTCCGCGACCTTTCGGTACCCTAAATCTTCATGAATATTTTTTTGAGTGGAACAATAAGACAAATTAACAATGTCAGAAATTCGATATATATCAATTCGACAATCATTTTATTAACTTCTGCAATTTTTGAATCAATCCGTGCAGTTGCTGGTCGCCCGCGTCGAGGTTCATCTTCCACTGATTCACAACCATTTTTGAATTTCTTATACCACTGAAACACTCTACATCGTGACAAACTATCATCTGAGTATGTAGTTTTAGTCACTTGAAAACTTTTAGTTGAGTTTTACTTAGCCGAACGCAAAATTTGATCGCATGTTTTTGCTACATTCTCATTTCTTCGACGAGAACGTCAGACATTGACAATTTAGTAATTAATTTGCAATAAACGTCAAAAGTTAAATCAAAGCCTACTTGAGGATAAGTACATTAGAGATGGGGTTTCATGTTCTATTCTTTGTGTTATACAATTTCAGTTGTGAAAGAAGTTATAGCACCAGTCTCGTTATATTTCGATATACCCTCGTATTGACCTGCAACCCTAATACAGTTTTCAGATCCTTGAAGTAGCTTGTGTATACCTTCACAAAAAAATGTTCTATTTTTGTCTGAAAAATATGTCGAACATGCGTGCTTTACTTCTTCATCACTCTTAAATTTCTTCCCACGCCATTCTTGTTTCATTTTTGGGAATAGGTAATAATCACTCGAAGCGAGGTCTGGAATATAGAGTTGGTGATTCAAAAATCGAGTACACTTTAAACAAGGCAGCTAGCGTAACAAGACTCTTGTCGACAGGAGCATTGTCGTGCAGGAACTGGACAACTTCCGTTAATTCCCCCATTTTTTCTTTAATGACTGTTTTTAGCTGCTCTAGGATTGAAGTGTAATATTCTCCAGTTATGGAAACTTAACTTTGTAATCTTTTAACAGGAATTCTTCTGAGTCTCAAAAAGGTGTCGCCAGGAGTTTTCTGTCCTAGTTTGACAACATACATTTGGGTGATACTGTACCTTTTTATGCCACGGCATGGACTTTTGCTTGGAGTCAGATTCATAATGATGAAGCCAATTGTATCCCCAGTAAAAATTTGACTCATTACACCATCCCTATCTTCGTTAGAGAGGTACAAAAATGCACGGGAGCATTTCACGTGCTGTTATTTTTGCGGCGGTGTTATTATTCTGGGCACCAATTTTGCTGATCTTAGTCATGCCAAGATGATCATGAAGAATTTTAAAAATCGGATACTCCAATAATTCCTGCGAGATGTTTCTTCTTTAGCCCAGCATCTTCCGTTATTAATTTTTCGACTTTTCGAACAAGAATGAGAGTGGTCACTTCAATAGGCCGCCTCGGCCGTGGGTCATCTTCAAGTGACTCCTTACCTTGCTTAAAGAGACTGTGCCACTTTATAAACCATAGTTTTTTCGCGCATCCTTGTAAACCAATGACATTTCTTTCAGTATCGTTCGAACAGACTTTCCTTGCTTTGCAAGGAACTTTAGAACGGCATGATACTCGAATTTCTCCATATTTCACACTTTTTTCCTGATTGAGTTGCTTGGTCAACGACAGTTGAAATACTACTGAAGCAATTATGATAAAACTTTATAGTTATGCTAATAATGACTCACTGAACACGTTACGAAAATGAAAGAGGTCTGCCACTTACTAGCAGTAATGGAGGAGATCTAGATTTCAGGTCAATCTCCTCTGGGTGGCAGTTATTTAGCCAGACCGGGGGGCAGTATTCAGCTACCGAGTAAAAGCTAAGAACTGACGGTTTAAGGGTAGATGCATTCGCACCCGAAGCCGTACCACAGAGTTCGGGGATTATGTTACTTTTAGTGTTTATTTTAGCTGCGATGTCCTCTAATTGTCTTTTATAATGTATGGTCCCAAAGTTTACATAAAAATTTTAGATGTTGATAGTTAAAACTGTTTTATTTTATAAATTATATATTGCAACAATTAACAATAAACACAACAAAAAATATTTCATCATAAAATTATTGATACTGGACCATTATCCTCAATTGTCCTCGGTTTTCTTCTGTCTTGTCTCATCCTCCTCTGAACAACAGCAAGATCTATTTCTCGCATTTTTTTTAAGTTTGATGTCGTAATTGGTCTTCATTTGCAGCTTCCCATCCATTTTCATACACTTTTCTAGTCAATATTGACCAAAATTCCTCTATTGACCGAGCCTGAGGTACATCTAATTTAGGAACAAAGTTTATGTTGTTTCGTTTTACCAGTCCTAACTCTAGCATAATGGCATGATGCTAGATCGAGCCAAAACATTACATTATCATTGCTATGATGTGTATTTAAAAACTGAAGCAATTTAGAAAGGCATCTTTGAATGTAAAGTTGTGCAGTTAAAACTTCTCCTCGAACAAAACCAATGTACGGCTGCAAGATAAATCCTGCCTCAGAAATGGCACACCACACTGAAATTTTGTCCTCAAATTTGGATTTGCATTTGAATTTAACACTGTTTCGTGTGTTTTCTATGTCGTCGGTATAAATTTCGTCGTTTCCCTTCATCTCTGAATGGGACAAAGTGAAATATTTCTCATTATCCATTACAATCAGTTTATTGACAAAATAAATGCGCCTTAGCGCACAACAATACATGGATATTCTTTCTAACTGGGCCACGGTATATTTTGGTGCTTTCCTTGGTTTTCGAAGCGCGACATTATTTTGAGAAATTCTTCGAAACACCGAATGTTCGACCTATTTTTCGCTGCGAATCTCCAACTCTGTTCTTAACGGCTTCAAGCATTCTTTGTTCCCTCACTTGGCTCGAAATTCTTGATCGACCACTTTTGGACAAATTAACGCAGGGTATTCCATCTATGGTTTGATAAATTGTTGAGAAAGAAATATCTTGTTCACGATAAATTGCAACAACATCACTTGGGCATTCGCTCAACTAGATTGTAAATTTCTTTACGAATTGTCTAGGTTATAAGACATTTTGCTGAACCAGCTCACAAAAAGTAAACTGTCATAATTAAAACAAGTTAATTGTGACATATGACTTCCAGAGACAACTTAACCAAAGGTCATTTAGTACAATTACAAATCATCTAAAGTTTTTCCGAAAACTTTGGGACCATACGTTATGAGAGCGTTCGATCCATTGTTACTTCTAGACATTTTATGGAAGGATTATATCGTAACAAGTTGTTATTGAAGCACACTAGACGTGCTTGTTCATTATTAAGGTAAAAAGCACGACACTTCTGTCTTATTCATATTCGGGTATTAGGCTCCAGTCGACGAAGTATTTTCCTAGCACGGACACCTTTGAAAATATGTTATTAGTTTCCTCTATGATTTTACTCCGGCACGAAGTGCCAGGTAATAGGCATATCCAAACTTTTTGACTTGGGATGATAGTTTCAAATGAAAGATAAATAAGGTAGCTCTAAGAATATGAAAAAATGTTTCAGAAATTGATTTCTAATGCAAAAGTGATTATTGATTAAGTTTGGGAACATTATCAGAAACTTTAGTAAAATATGTCTTCCCAACATATTGCTATGGACTTTTCCCCGCAACATTTTGAAGAAAACATTATTTTATATTGAACAATAATTTTCGATGACTTTGTATAATTTATTATGTATGATTACAGTTTGTATTTTGATTTATTTTGACTAGAGTTGTTAGTCCGGCATTTGGCTTTGCTATTTCTTGCAGACACGTCTTGTTACCCGAGTAAGAGAGTCGCATATTAGAAGATAAAACTCTTTATCTCTTATTTTAAGTAATTTCGGTTTTTGTTTTTGAATTAATAATGTTCGTGATTGCTGAAGTCATTACCGAATTTATACGAGTTTGTATATCTCGTAGTTTTGATTTTTATCTCTTACTTGAGGTGTCTCTTATATTAAAAAAATAAAACTACGTAAGTTTATTTTATATTATATCATATTATTTCTTTATTGAATGCATTTATTATTGTATTATTGATTGTATGAATTTCTATATTTTTAATATTAATTAAATTATAAATGATAAAGATAGTTTTTCGTTTCAAGTAATTTTTTGTAACGTAAAATTCTAGAACGTTTTAGATTTCAAGGTTGGTGTTCTTGTACATGTGGCATCGCGCATGTGTTAGAGATTTCGGTCTGACAGTTTTATCTGTTTACTTTTGAGTTTGTTTATCAGGGGTGAAAGAGAAAAGTATCTTTGCAATTTATTAGATATAATTTAGTTCGCGATTCATTAGAGGACGTTTGAATTTGCTTTGCGATCAATACCAGCAAATTATTTTACCTCTTTGTGTATAATTATTTTACACAAGTTTTTATATTTTATAAACAAGTTTTTTCTTTCACTCGGAGTGAGGAAGGTAAACATAAATGGTAGAGAAAATAGAAAGCAATGGTTTACAGACGAAGTGAAAACGCTGGCAGAGCAAAAGAAAGAAGCCTACGTCAGATATAGGAGCAGAAGAACAGCAGAGGAATACCAAAGATACAAAACGATCAGAAACAGAGTGAATGATGCCATAAAGGAAATAAAGAAGACATACTGGGAAAAATTTTCTACCGACATGAAACATGACCTGTGCGGAGGACAGAGAAGGATCTGGAACACACTGAGGAACAGGAAAAGTGCGGTAAACGAAGAAGTACAAATAAACATCATTACCCCAGGAGAATGGAAAAGGTATGTAAAGGGCTTGTATGAAACGCGGACAGACGACAATGGAGAGAATGAAGACAACACCTACACAGAACAGCTCCTTGAAGAGGACAACATAAAGATGTACATGAGGCACTAATAAAATCGAAAAACCGGAAGGCCCCCCGGCCCAGACCAAATCGTACATGAAATGCTCAAGTACGGGGGCCTAAATTGGAAACAGCAATCACATTATTATTCCAAAAAATAATCTCGACCCAAAAAGTGCCTAATGATTGGAAAAACAACATCACAATACCGATCTACAAAAAGGGAAATAAGAACGACCCGGAAAATTACAGAATGATATCTCTCCAACCTAGCATAAGCAAGCTCCTTACAAAAATCATTGCAACAAAGATAATGAAGAGAATAGCAATAAACGAAGAACAACAAGGCTTCAGACAAAATAGATCGACAATTGACGCAATCTTCATCCTTAGACAAATGATCGAAAAATCCCTAGAATACAACAAGCCGCTGTTTCTCTGCTTTGTGAATCTCAAAAAAGCGTTTGATAGAGTACAAATAGCCGACATCATAGATATACTCCAGCAAAACAAGACACCTGTGTCGTACATTAACATAATAAAAGACCTCAGTAAAGGTAATACAACCAATATCAAAACACCAAAGGGACTCACAGAACAAGTACCAGTACTGACGGGCGTACGCCAGGGGGGTAGCCTGAGCCCAGTACTATTCAACCTCATCATGGATCAAATAATCAACGGCGTAAAAGAAGTGGATGGAGGATATAGAATGGGACAGGAATCGATGCGGATACTGTGCTACGGTGACGACGCAATCCTGATGGCGGATAACGAGGACGATCTTCAGCGACTGCTATATCGGTTCCTAACAAAAACAAAGAACCTTAACATGCAGATATCAGTGGAGAAGACAGAATCAATGGTCATAGCAAAAGAACCCACTAGATGTAAACTGGCTGTAGATGACAAACCCATCCGACAATGTATGCGATGCACGTACCTGGGAGTCGAGATAACAAGCTCCAAAAACCTACAACAGGAAGTCAGAACACAAATGAATAAAGCCTCAAGAATTTCTGGCTACCTAAGGGACCTCATATGGAGGAATAAATACATGTCCACCGAAAGTAAAGTCCGCATGTATAAAACAGCCGTAAGACCGGTGATTACATACGCAGTGGAAACCCGAGCGGACACAACAAAAACGAAGAGCATGATGAGAACAACGGAGATGAGGACCTTAAGGAATATCAGAGGAGTAAGCTTGAGAGATCATGTAAGAAGCAGAGATATACGAACAGACCTTAAAATTCAAGACGTGGTGCAATTTACAAGAAATAGACGAAGATACTGGCGAGACCACGTCGACCGAATGACGGGGGATCGATGGGCAAAATGGGCAAAGAACGAAAACACGAACTCAAGGAGACCTCCAGGCCGACCTCCCAAGAGATGGTGCGAGAGCTGGACATCTGGTTCCCAAGAGGCTGAACAAAATTGAAATAGTAGAAGAAACAAGACTAAGTCTTAAGGAAAGAGAAAGAAGAAGAAGAAGATTTTTATTACCTTTCGATTTGTGTGATAAACATTAACTTCAGTAAAACTAACTATATTCACAAATAAATTTTGTGTGGCGCCTGATTGTGGTAATTAACTTAATTATTTTTCCATGTTTTCCATTGGAAACCCGGAGAGGAAAGCAGTCCCATTTAAAGAGAGTAACCGACTGAGTATCTAAGCTGGACAGAGTTGGTGTGAATAGTGGTATTTCCAACTACGAACCCACTATTTATAGCAATATGAACATCCCTCGTAGCTGCAAGGTTTTCTCCTGGCTGAAAAATAAAGAATACCCTTGGATCCTTTTTTTTTCCGATAAATTAATTCTTTTCGGAAATACTTAAACTTAATTATTTTAAGTGTGCCATACCGTCACTTTATTCTAAAACATTATCTTTCATTAATGAATCCCTTAAATCCCGCATCTGTCTTCTGTCTTCCTTTCGACAATATATTTAAATACGATATATTTATTTAAATGGGTCTGAAGGAGGACGTTCGCCTATGGTAAACGGAATTACGTCTGAACCATTAAGCCGTCCACAACTGAAGCCAATCACGACGTTGGCATTTAAATTCCGATTGAAAGCAAATTGCTTTCCGCGCGTAATAAAAATAAATTAAACCAGATAGCCGTGTGCCGGTGGCGGCGGGCTGACCACGATCTCGCTTCTGAAATCCGGGCGATTCAATTACAGAAAATTGATTAGCATATCCTTTTTTTTCTGTTTCTATATGGGTTTTCTTTCTGTTTCGCTTCGATGCGGCGAATAGACCTGTGTTCTTCGTGCGGAAAATGGAATGTCTAGAATAGACGGATAAGGGGTGGAAAGATCTGGAAAGGTCGTTCGTCATTTGAAGTAATAAATTATTATGGTCTACGAAGAGATAAGAAAAGAACATGGTATTTTATATGAATATTAATAATGCTACCGTCTCGACAAAATGAAAATTAATAATTAATGCTTTATCTAGATTTTATATTATATAACTAATATGCTTTTGTGTAATAAATTTTGTTTAAATAGGTCATTTAGATTATGTTAAATGGAATAAGTATAAAGTATAAGTTAATATTAACAAAGAATACAAATTTGAAGAAGTAACAGCATGAACATTATCGGAAAACTTTCGAGGCTTTCGTGTGAATAAAAAGTCGGAAATAATAACTCTGGCCAAAGCAATTTGGTCTTCTTATATACCAGTACGTGTCGTTTATATCTTTTGCCACACCGAATCTGAATCTGATTTAAAATTTGCTTGATTACGTAAGGATTTTAAGATATTTTCTTAACCCTAGAATACTAACGGTATATTGTTTGTACGTTATATTACTAACGGCACGTCAAGTTTACGTATTATCACTTTTCATGTATGTGCGTTACGTTTTCATGAATTAGCTCTTATGAAAAGATATATTTTTAATCAATTTTTTAGTTAATTTTTATGTGTTTTCGTTTCTAACTAGTATGCTAGAGCTTACGGGAAAAAAGGTAAATGAGTATAGAACAAATAAACTTTTTATTAAACAAACGTAAACATGTAAAGAATATGAGAACTATTACATATACACAGAGGAAGATTAATTCACTTCTTTAGTTCGCTACAACTCATGCATATTTTTATTTGATGTTCACCACACAAGGCACGACGGCATACAAAACATGTTGTAGTCGTCATTCTCTTCTTCAGAGAAGGGCATAAACTGCAGTAAGTTCTTTTCCCTTTTCTTTGAGACTCTTCTTGATTTTGTGCCATAGGTTGATCTGGTAATTGTAAAACTTTAGATATGGAATGCTTCAATTGTCTCGACAAGGAAGGACAATTTTGCAGTCTTTCTTGTTGCCATGGTCTGGTTATCCGTTCTTGAAGTTTAAGGACAAACTGTAGCCTTCATAATGGCTTCATTCCCCTTTTTATTACGTTATGGTGATATATCACATAGGAATTCACTGATGCAATGTTTAGCATATTGTAGAAAAAACAAAGAGGCCATCTCTTAGTCTTTCTATTCACGCACATATTCAGAGCCATCTAATCGAATGAATCAACAGCTCCTTTTGTAGCATTATAAGAGTGAATTATTTCCGGTGTTTTATTTCTTGATTTATCGATCCTGTGGAATGCATCGTCGAAAGTAAAAGAACTATTTTGTTTTGTTTAGGTTTATAAGACACTAGAGTCATTTTATCATCAAATGCAAATACGGAAGTTCCAACATTCCGTGATTTGTCGTCTAATAACTCCAAAGGAATTTCCGATTTATTTTTGCGGAGGGTCCCTATTATTGTTAAATTGTACGGATTTCCGAGTAGTTTGATGGACAAAGGAATGCTGGTAAACCAGTTATCCATTGTGACATTGCGGTTACTACCATGTAGCGGTGTTGTCAAACTTGTCACACAATAATAGGCTAATGGTGTTCCATCCGTCTTTGTAGATTTGCCAAGATAAGGACTTGCATTTATTACGTACTTAGTAGCAACGTCACAGAGCTTCACAATTTTAATGCCATATTTGTTGGATTTGTTAGGCATATATATACGAAAGGGGCACTTACCCCGAAATCCTACTAGCTGTTCATCGATGGTAAAATATTCACTGGGTCTATAATTAATGGTACAGTTGTTAATAAAAATACCCCAGATGCTAGAAACTGGAGCGAAATTGTTCCCTTCTCTGCGTTCCTCTCTGGTTGTTGCATCGTCAAATCTTAATGATATTAGTAAGTTATATCTTTCTCTGCTCATAGTTGCTCTGTACCTTTCACTAGAATAAGTTGTATCGAACAAAAGTTTAGATGAAAGATGATTACTCTTCAGACTCGCAGAGAGAAGCAATAATCCCAGTAGAGCTCTCAATTCGGTCATTGTTGTGTCTGAAACTGTTTCAGTTTTAACATTGTATTTCTCTCGCAGTCTAGTAATTTTCTCATTGGTTTGTAGTAATATTTCGTCTAAAATTTCTTCGGGGAAAAATAAATTAAAAATATCCGTTGGTTCTATAATACTTTTAGCTCGATCTGTTGGCCCTGGTCGAATATATAGTATATTTTTAGCTGGAGTTTTACCGCTTGCGTTATTCACAGGAGCACTTTTCCAAACATGACCATTTTTACCTAAATATATAGGATTATTTGAACTTACGGTAATGTTTTCTCTTGTTTTCTCTTCAGGTATAAGTTCTTTAGATGTTGATGGCTGTGAACGCTTACATTTTTTGCTGATGATCAGATTGTTTGTCTGGGTCAATTAAAATTCTTTTTTGTTTAGGTTTCCAAACACTTGCTAGTTCGGCTTGATAGAGCTCGTCGTCAAGTTAATCGGGAACATAGTCACTATCGGCAACACTGTCGTCACTGTCGAATGGATCTTGCTCCACTTTATCTTCTTCATTGTCACTTAAGTCACTAAAATCACTGGCCTCAACAATATCTTGTAATTCTTTGTCAGTGAGAGGGCGATTACGATCAAATTTACTGTCTTTCGGCATTTTTCAGTTTGCTTATTACTAATGCCATGTCAAATATACGTATTTGTTTACAAACGTGATTACTAAGCACACGTAAATTTTACGTACAGTGTTCTAATCACGCCCGTAACAGAGTTAAATGAGAACTAATATCGGCTTATCGACTTATTCTCATCATAAAGGAAGAGTAGGGGAAAGCACTGCTGGCGTGGCCAACGGCTAGCTCCTATTCGTCGAATGAGACAATTGTTTTTAGGATTTTAATACGTAAATTTTATATGCGTTAGTATTCTAGGGTTAAATAGACTTTTCAGAAAATGTATTATCAAAAGGTCCTCCTCAGTGGCGGCTCTTGATGACGTACGATGTGCGCTGCTGCACGGATGAGACAACTTCGAACTATTTCGGAAGATTTCGGTACGGTTACTTGCTTCTCTGTATATATGAAAGCTTAAACGAAGCAGTCTCATCCGTGCAGCAGCTCACATCGAACGTCATCAAGAGCCGCCACTGGGTACTACTAAAATATTGTTCTGTCAATCATTGAGTGGACATGTCTCAACATATTTTTGCATGTTCCCTACGTCAGAGCACTTCAACCACGCCCATTTTAACTCTGGAACCAATCAAATCAAGAATTGGTGGATATCTGGCTATGTGGATATATAAAGAGCTACACGCCACTCTTTCGATTCAATGTAAGTCGATTTGTGATAGTTGAACGTCTTTTTATTTCATAATGTTGCGTACGTGTATAAATAATGCAAATTGTTTCTGTTATATATGTGGAGAATTCACTATCCATCAGCATAAGCGGAATACTATTACATGAAGGCTAGTTTTCTCCTGTTTTTCACATTTCCTATACCAGAGTTCGCTAAGCAAGCCTATTCTGTACAGATGCTTCCTTAAGAGACAATATCCGGATATTAACTCGGTAATAATTGTAATTTCTTTTTTGTTACAACGAATGAAGTTGGCTGAAAACCTAGGTTTTCAGCCAACACTACTAAGGGAGTTGAATGCCAGCATCCAACTCCCTTAGTAGTGTATTAGTATGGAGTTGAACTTCCGTTAGCCTCTACTTATTTTTATGTTCTCTTTCTAGCCATAACCAGATCTCCCTTTTAGCGGAATTCTTAGCGATTCCACATACAGGTGCTGGTCCTATGAAGTTCCTATTAGTACCTTCTTTGGCCAGTTCATCGACTAACTCATTGCCTTTAATTCTCTCATGTCCTAGAACTCATATTAGTATTGTAGCAGTATTGTCCCGTACCAGTCTATTGAGGACATATTTACAATGTTTCACCAGCTGACATCTAGTAAATGGATTCATAATGGCTTTAATAGCTGCCTGACTATGTATGGTCGCGCAGCCGGCTTTCCGTATTTCCTCGTCATAAGCTGCGACTGCAATCAGTTCAGTTAGGAAAACCGTCATATGTTTCCCCAGGTTTAACGATATCTTCCTTCTGTGGCACATTCCGCATATACCTGCACCTGTGTCCCGATTGGATTGTGATCCATACGTGTACCAGCTGCCGCCACCGCAATCGCTCAAACACACTTTTTGCCTGTTCCCTGGTCGGTATAGATATGTTAAGCTTAGCTGTAAACATAATGTCAAGCGCCATACTGTCCGCCGGCATTTGTAATAACGGCTCTCCCAGTATAGTTCATGTGGTATCGTATGGCCCCTACAACTTTATTAGGACACCATACGCCATTGTCCTTCAGCCACAGGATCGCAGCCATGGCCTCTGCTTTCACAAATATTTCCAACGGAGGGAGACTCACAATAGCCTCCATGGAGACGGTTCGCGTGCTGTTCATAGCTACCGTGATTCCCAACAGAGCCTGTCACTGGAGAGTCGTGAGGAGCCTCACCGATGATGTCAGCTCCGCCACCAGACAACTGCTCAGTAGATAATCGTTTGTCTTACTAGTATTGTAAACAACCAGTATTGATCACACTTGGTTTTAGTCCCCAGGTCATAGCAACAGCTCTTCTGAATATCCAGAAGAGCTGCATCGCCCTGTCCGCCACTGACTAGGTGCCTGCTTCAATTCAGTTTCGCATCAAGTGTAATGCCTAGATACTTCACTTCATTGGTTAGTTCTAACTCTTGCCAGAACAGCTTTACGCTATCCAGATCATTTAGCTTTCTCACGTTGGTAAAAGCCACCAACTTGTTTTTTTGTGGATTGATAGTTAATCCCTCCTCAAAGCACCAACTCTCCAAAATTCGCAGGCCATTTCGCATGATGCTCGCCACTGTCCCCAGTAATTTTCCTTGGGATACAATGACAATGTCATCGGCAAATCCCTGCGTCCATATTTCCTGGTCATTCAATGTTTTGATGAGATTATCCACTGCTGGACTCCATAGTAGCGGAGAGAATACTCCTCCTTGAGGACAACCTTTTGTTGTCCTCATGAAGATCATTTTGTTTTGCATTTGGGCATGCACTATTCTGCTACACAGCATGTTGTGAACCCAATTGCATGTATTACTCTTTTTGTTTCGATCTCTTAAGGATCGAGTAATGGAAACACATCGAGGTGTTATCAAAAAGCTTCCACTATGTCTAAAAGAACTGCGAGCGTAATTTCCTTGTGATGTAGACTGCTTTCAAACCCCCACCAGGCTATGTAGACAGCCTCACCAGATTTTTCAATCTGGTATGCCCAGTGCAGTATGTGTAGAGGGATATGTCCTAAGTCTCTTCTTTAATATTTAAATATATCATTTTTGACAACATGAAACAGGTAAAACTAGTTGATCTAAATGATTTGGGGTGGATATATGATTCTTTTCCAGAGTTTGGAATAAACACTACCCTAATTTCTCTCTATGCCCTCGGGATATAACCCATGACATGGCTAGTCCTGGATATGTCCAATAAAAGACCCATAATCCCGGTTTCCCTCTTGAAGGAGCTTGGGAAATACTCCGTCTGGTAAAACCATCTCAACAATAATGTCCTGATGAGTTAGTTTCTGTTTTTGAAGATGAAGCTCTACAACAATCCACAATTTCACATAGGTACTGTGAATTCCAATGTGGACGCACCAGTATCAGCGACGGTCTGCCAAGAACAATAGTCACCCAACAAAACATCGATGCTGTGGCCCGTCTGATTAAGGAAGCTAAACAACTCATGAAATTGAGACATCCGTGTGTATTTCAGAGACCTCAATCCAAACGATCCTATATTATGAGAACTGAATGTGAGAAAGTTAGTTTCCCGTTGGATTTCTAATCTTTTAACCGAAGAGCAAAGTCGGTCCGCGTTAATTGGTGCCCAAAAACTTTGAGCCGGTTCGATAACGGAAACTCAAAAAAACGTCTATAGCATCGTGAATGGCTATGAATCTTGAATTTATTCCTATGAACCCGAAACGACGTCAGTCCACTGTTTGGGGTGTTTCAAGACGAAGAAAATCCGACAAAAGTTATCCGGTTGCGAAGTGTGTCGAAAAATATGGTGGTAACGTTTTTCTCAACATCGAGTCTGTAGCTACAATTCCTTTGCAAGTTTGAAGAACGTTTGCCAGAAATAATCGCGGTTCTCCCAGAAACCAACCCACCACGGCAAATCATCCTGAATCATGACAATGTGGGTTCGCACACCTCCCGAAAGATAATTGAGGTTTTGGAGCAGCAAAATATCGAATTATTGGATCATCTTCCGTATAGTCCCGATCTATGCTTCAAAGATTTCTACGTTCCCAAAGATCAAGAATGCGTGGTCGACGATTTTAGTCGCCGGAAGAAGCATGCTTTCAAAACATCAATTTTGACCGTTCCAACTGAAGACTGGAATAACTGCTTTGAAAATTGGTTTGAACGAATATAGCAGGTATATTAATCTAACACATCTAAACTTAACTGAATTTTTAATATAAAAAAATAAAAGAGAAAAAAACTTCTTTATAGAGTATAAAGAATTGTGTAAAACAAACTTACACTTAGAGGTAAAAGAATTTGTTGCCAAAGACCGCAAAACAAATCCAAACGTCCTCTGATTACACCCGAACTAAATTTAAATCTAATAAATTCCAAAGATACTTTTTTAATTTCACCCCAGATAATCAATTTCAAAAGTAAACAAACAGAACTGACAGACCGAAGCAAATCTCTAACACATGCGCAGTCACACGTAATAAAAAACGCCCTTGACTCCAACGTGCAAAATTTTAAAGTTATAGAAAATTTTTTATATTGAAATTTTAAAATACGTTCTTTGTCATTTATATATATATATATATATATATATATATATCTAAGATAAAATATATCAAAATTACCACAATGGTAAAATACAAATCAATACATACAAGAAAATAATAATAAAGATAATAAGAATGATTTCTTTTACTTACGTAAATAAAATGTACTTTTTTTTTACGAGACACCAGAGTTAGAAGAACGTACAAAATTAAACAACTACGAGTTCTGCACACTCGTAAAACAATCGGTATTGAAATCAGACACCAAAACTAATTAATAAAAATCACGAAGCTACAAAAACTAAGATAAAAATTATCTTATAACTCACGTCTTCTTAACTGTGATAAGAATTAGTGTCTGAAGCGGATATAGCAAATCCGGTGTACTACAACTACATAAATCAAAATAAAATCTGCATTCATATATATATTTCAAAATTGTACACTGGCATCCAAAATAAATGTCCAACGATAAATTAATAAATTTTTCAAAATGTTGCGGGGAAAAGTCCAAAGCAGTCCAATAAGTCCAATATATACTTCGCGTATATACAGTTAATATAATGAAATTACTAAAACTCTTTAGCAAGTAAGTAGAATAATTTTTCATTATTCTAACAACCAGGAAGTTAGCGTCGCGACGTCTAGTGTTCTGCATACTGATACAAACTTAGTTTGTCGAAATGTAGAAATTAACGCAACACATTAGGCGACATTTACATGTAAAGTGAGATTTAATACTCATTAGTTCTCATATGCAGTAAGTTAAATAAAAACTTGTTTAACAAGTTAGGCAAACAAGAATTTCAAAAAATTAAAACCTTCTGTGAAAGTGTGAAAATTATTCTAAATAGTTGTTTTGCAAGGACTGTATACGAGATTTATATTTTAACATCAGTCACTGTAAACTCACGCTAATGTTATTCGTTATTTTACTTTTGAGGGTTAATCCATACAACTTCCAAGACATTTTTGCCTTATACA
Organism: Melolontha melolontha; assembly: GCA_935421215.2. NCBI lineage: Eukaryota > Metazoa > Arthropoda > Insecta > Coleoptera > Scarabaeidae > Melolontha > Melolontha melolontha. The sequence goes on along the minus strand of OW285240.1, from coordinate 102,646,045 downwards.
ATAACAGTGATATTACAAGAGTAATTTTGAATAATTTTTCATTATAAGATAAAACACACGCACCACTCACATCTTAGAGTAGCTTCCGTACAATAAAACGTTAAAAGTTTCCCATTGTGTAGATTTGCAAGTCTAATCGCGAACGCTCGCATTTTACGTGTATGCTAAATTTCTTGCGGATGTTTTCGGTTAAACTTTTATCCCACTGTAATGCATGCAAATATTGTTAAATGGGAAAAGTTTCACATATTCGCGGATACAATTTAACAGGGCCTTTGTTTCCCACTTACCGGATAAGCACAGATAAAAACCCCGAACTTTTTCTCACGAGCGCACGGACGCAATGTTTTTGCTCATCGCGGCTACCCATTTCAGCCGCTTTTTGTCGCCCGATCCTAAATTTCGAGACACAAGAATTAAGCCGCTAAAGTAAATTTTATGCGGCCGCGACCGTGGAAAATACAATTGTATCATTTTGGGACGGGCCTTGTGTAATACAATTTAGAATGGGCCGGAAAAACAAATCGAAAACACTTTTCATGAATACGATTTAATCGGTCCGTGGTATAGAGAAATTTAGAATAAATACGAGTAAAATGTTTGACGACTCGGTTACTTTTGAGAGTTTAACATGAATTAGTCAGTAATAATTTGGTTTTTTATGGTTGGTTAACGTAATTATCAGACTATAATTAGTTGTGTGTGTAATATTGAAATGCACGGGGTGCTATGTTTAAGTAAATGTGTAAAGGGATGATATTTATGTACAGCATCCTCATATAAAACTAATACAATGTCTTTTTTGGTGCGAATTCTTATTACATACTTTGATTATCGGTTTGACAATGTATCATGAAAACTAACATATCATGCCTTCAATTAAATTTTCATTTAGAGTAGCCTGTGATTTCAAAATGAATTTGGGAACACTGTGGAACAGTAAGGTTTTTTAACCTTTATGTGACTGGGAAAAATAACACCTTCTAATGACGACGTAGGTACCCGGGTACCCCACGTTGAATATACGTTGCAGCTATACATATACGGGAGACAGTGGTGGGGTGAAAATCAGTAACCGTCCATTTTTCGAAGTACTCGTATATAATTTGTTCGCTACAGTACATTTACTAAATATTTTTAGTGTTGTTGGTAATAACAAGTGCAAATTTTATTATTTTTATCGGAATGTGTGATAATACGCCTGGTCCTAGTTCGGATTCATTTACAAAACCAAGATGGAGGAGAACCAGGTATGATATAGAAGTTAATATAATTAGAAATCCTGTAAGAGTAAAAGTAATAGTAATAATAAGAACGTAATGTGATATTTTATGGTTTTCAGACTGACATCAGTAGAATTACTAGCAGCAGCGGAAGAAGCATTAGAAGAAGAGCCATTTACTGTTTCGGATGAAGACGAATACATTCCGGAAATCGAATCTGAAGAATCTGATGCAGAAATAGAACCTGTAATCGAACAAGAGGAACCTTGTTCAGATGAATTAGTGATGAAGAAGAAACGCCTGCACAGCCTACTGTTTTAGTTGCTAAAGATGGAACTCATTGGACTAGTACTCCATTACCACAAGCGCAGACAATTAGCCGAAATATTTTGCGCGAAAAATGTGGCGCACCAAGTTTTAGTGCATTATATACTGCTAAAGAAACTTTTAAATCCATCATGTCTAATGAAATTTGTACCATAATTTTAAGGGAAACTAACAGAAAAGGCACACAATTAACCGGAGATTATAATGAAAAACAAGCACAAAAGTACAAAGATTCTAAGCGGCAACCACCACCACGAAAGGTTTACAAGGCATTTACTGAAGAGGAATTCGATGCATTTTTAGGAATCCTAATTGCAGCTGGTGTACATAAATCTAATAAGGAACATATATCTGAAATGTGGAAACTTGAATCCTTACCTCTTATTCGTGCGGCTATGGCTCGTGATCGCTTCAAAATGTTTTCACGATTTATTCGTTTTGATAATCAGAATACACGTGCTGAACGATCTAAAAGTGACAGAGCTGCTCCAATTCGTGATATATGGATAATGGATATGGATAATGGATATATGGATAATTCGTGATATATGGATAATGCAAAATAGTAATTTAGAAAACAACTATAAGCCGTCTGAATGCATAACGGTCGATGAGCAATTATTTCCTTATAGAGGACATACAAAATTTACCCAATACATTCCTTCAAAACCGGCAAAGTATGGGATAAACATTTTTTAGGCTTGTGATGCGGCAAATGCTTATCCTTTACAAGGTAAAATTTATACTGGAAAACCACCAGACGGTGAACGGCAAGTGAATATTGGAGAGCGTACAGTTCTAGATTTAGTTACTAAATATAAAGGTTCTGGAGAAAATATAACGACAGACAACTTTTCACAAGTTTACAGTTGACTCATAGCCTAAATTCTTGGAACTTAACTTTAGTAGGAACCGTTCGAAAAAATAAAACTTTTCTTCCTTCCAATATGCAATCCAATAAAAGTAGAGTTATAAATTCCACTAATTTTGCATTTACTAAAAGAGCAACTATATGTTCGTATGTTCCCAAAAAGAACAAATCTGTCATCCTATTATCATCAATGCATACAACAGGCAAAGTAGAACATACTGGTACTGCAAAACCCGTAATTATTAAATATTATAATAAAACCAAAGGCGGCGCCGACACGATGGATAAAATGTTATCAGAGTATACAGTAAAGCGTAGAACAAATCGTTGGCCCCTAGCATTTTTTTACAATATGGTCGACCTTGCTGCACTGAGTGCATACATAATTTACACGGAGCACAATCCTATGCTTACATCAACCGACCGACGACGGAGATTTTTGAAAGATCTTGCAAACGAGTTATGCATGTCTGCTGTACTAACTCGAAGCAGTATTCCAAGAGTTTTGGGCAATCATTTTACACGTACATCACTAGAAATGGTTCTAGGACGCCAAATTACACAACCAGTCGTTACAGCAGTCAGAGATCAATCATCTGGAGATACTTCTGGGCGTATTTTGGTAGTTGGAAAATGTTACATTTGCCGGGAATTGAATCACAGACAAAGAAAAACGCCAAAAGCATGTAATTTTTGTTCAAAACCAGTTTGCAATGAGCATTCTGTTACTAAGGCCGTATACGATACCTGTAACCAACAGGCAGTTTAATCCTATTATTATTTATTTTCGTTCTTTTTATACATCTTTTTCATAACATATATAAATAAAAAAAATTAAAAATGCTACTTCTGTTCTTTCACATCCATCCATATGTAATTTTAAATGGAGGTACCCGGTTACCCATACCGGTCTTAGAGGTTGTAATAATTTCGGATGTCACTTTTTCGTTAAAAATTAAATCTAAATAACGAAGTATATATAATAAAATGTAATATAAAACAAGTTTAGAGATGTCACAGAATTTCCAAGGTCAGCAAGTTAAAACACAAAAAATATTAATATTTAAAGCTGAAAAAGGCAGCCGGGTACCCTTCCAGTCACATAAAGGTTAAAAGTAAAATTTTGCCAACTGCCGTCTGACAGATTACAATTTATTTGTGTTACTACTTAATCTTATTGCTTGTGAAATATTTTAAATAAGAGACATTTACCTACAGACACGGGTTTATTGTAAGAATACAACGTTAAAGAAGATGCTTGAAACCTAGCCCACTTGTCTCAATGTACACGAACCATGAGTTTCATGTTTTTAAGTGTGTTCGACAAATGAGGGATTATATTATCACCGACTTCTCTAATACTATTGCAAAGTTCTTCAATTGTATGTTGTGAGGCTCTGAAAATCGTGTTTTTCATGTGCAGAAAAATGAAGTAATCCAAAATTGTGAGATTAGAGACTTTGAAGGAAAATTCACTATTAGATTATCAAAGAACTCTTCAAAACGGGGTGGTGGAGCATTGTCTTGTTGGAAAAATCCTTCCGTAATATTATCGTCATGTAACAGATCAATAAAGGATTCAATAAGTTATTTCGGTATTTTTCAGCATTTATTGTAACATTAAAAAATATTGGTCTAATGATTCACCTCCTTAACACCGCCAGCCAAACACCTATTTTATGCGTATATAATTGTGTTTCCATAAATTCACAAAGATTTTCTGCCAATCATATTCTCATATTTTGTTTGTTTAAATTTCACAAAAGATGAAACCAGACCTCATCAGTAAAGAAACATTTATTAAAAATATCATCATTATTCAAGTTATTCAAGAACCATTGGCAGTAATCGGTCCTTCTATCGTAATCAACGGGAACGAGTTCATGAAAAACTTGAATTTTATATGGTTCTAATTTTAAATCTATTTTAAGAATAGTGTGGCACGTTCCAACTGATAACTGAACCTTTTGCGACAGTTTCGGAATAGATTTTTTTGGTAAGTTTTCGATTCGATGTCGAACATTTTCAATTCAGTTCTTTTTTAGGTGCTTCGCTCCCGCATTTAGGAAATACTGTCCACGTTTCACGAAATCTGTCAACGCAACCATGAATTCGACTACCCAGTTGTTCATACGTGATTTTAATATTAGGGAACTGCTGTCGAAAATCCCGTATACATTGATTAATAGCATAAACCCACTGTCCAGTTATTAATCTATCAGTTGTAAAATAACTTCCAATAATAGAAACTTTGCGTTGTATTTCGAACATGGTAATAAATAATCTAATTGATAAGACAACTTTTCAATAAATCCATTTAACTATCACAGTTGTCAAATTTTTTTTCTTTCGAAAACCTTACTGTTCTACAGTGTTTCCAAATTTATAATAACTACTATAACTACTCTAAATGAAAATTTAATTACAGCCATGGTAGTTTGATGCAAAGGCTGATCCAATTCGAATTTCCTATATTGGCTACACTATAAATTATACAGTTGTTACCAATGGTGGTAATATTTAATGTTTCAAACACGTTTACGAAATGGATCGCTTAGCCACCGCAATTCTGTGCAAAATGTGTATCGATGTTTGCGGGAAGATTATCGTCAACTTAGTCGTCCTACTAAGCGAATAATTCGCCACGTAGTGAAAACAATTCGAGGAAATTTAAAGCATTGGATGGGTAAGCCATGAGCATCATCTTGGTGCACGTTCAGTCGAGAATATTGGTCCTGTGAGTGATAGTGTGACTGACCAGGAATTGTCGATTCGTCGCCGTGCGCAGATTTTGGTTTTTTTATATAGCTCCCTTTGTCCTATGTTGCATAAGGTCTTGCGCCTACATCCATATTCAGTTTAACACAAGAACTGAAGCCCAAAGATCATAGACAGTGTTGAATTTACGCAAATCGAGTGCAGTATTGATGCTGATTTTTCAAAGACAATTTTCTTCTCTGAACAGGCACATTTCCAACACTCTGGGTATGTTAATAAACACAATTACCGCATATGGTGTGAGAAAAATCCTCAAGTGATACAAGAGACACCACTGCATGCGGAAAAAGTACCTCTGCGGTGCGCATTGTGGCCAAGAGGCGTAATTGGGCTTTGCTTTTTTAAAAACTATGAAGGTCAAGCAGTAGCAGTCAACGATGAGCGCTAAAGGAGCATGGTAACCTATTTTTCTTGGCACGAAAACGATGATTGGTTTTGATAATATATTTATGTAGAAGACATAATCGTGGTTTCAGCACGACGACGCAACATGCGTTTTGCAGGAATGATTCGGAGGTCGCATTACTTCACGTAGAGGTGACGTCAACTGGTCGCCAAGATCATGCTGCCATTATTCTTAAAAGCTTAGAATGCAGAAAAAATTCACGTTTCTTTATGATCTAAATCTATGATTTTTTAGGATCCCGATCTCGGAACTTTCCATATTTTGCTAATATCGTATTTTCTTCTATCGCCACAATTATTCGCGCTATTGTTGATATCCATATCATATAATATTAACATCAGATTGCAAAGGTACGAGGGCGGGTTGACTCATTCGCGCGGTCGCCTAGAGTAGGCCGTAAAATAAACAAAAAAACACATCACATTTTGACAATAGATGCCTTGTCAGTTTGCTGTTAGTGTTTGGTAAATTTGTGACAAAACGTGTTTCGTGGGCAATTTTTTTTTAAATTTACCCTAATACTAGTTAAGTGTAAATGGATAATTTTGAACATCGTGCCGTGATTAAGTACCTTTTAAAGAAAGGCATGTCCTTTACCGAAATCCATGATGATACGAGTATGAGAGATACATTGACCAAGCGCCAAAAAATGGGGCAATAAATTTAAACATGGCAGGAGCAGCTTAGAAGATGATCCCTGCAGTGGATGGACGAAAACGACTACTAGTCCAGAGACATGCAAAGACATGTCCATTGCCAAATATCGATGAATAATTTAAAAAATTCTTAAACGCAACACAACAGACTTTTTGCGCCGATTTGTTACTTGCGAAAAATCATAGGTTCATTATTTTACACCCGAATCTAAACAATAGTCGAAAAAATGACCAAGCCTGGAGAATCAACTCCAAGGAAGGCCAAGACAGTTTTGTCGGCGGGAAAGATGATGGCATCGATATTTTGAGATGCGAACGGAATGTTATTGATAGACTATCTTCAAAAAGGCAAAATGACGAAAATTACGCAAATCTTCTAGATCGTTTGAAGACAACTATCGCTGAAAAGTGACCAGGAATGACTTGGAAGAAAGTGCTCTTTCACCATGATAATGCACTTGTGCATTCCAGTACGGTTGCTGAAAAATTTAAGAATTGGGGTTCGAATTAGTACCACACCCACATATTCGCCAAACCTAGCACCATTTGCCCTTCATATATTCTTGAAATTAAAAGATTTTCTCGGAGGTAAAAAATTGTGCACAGTAGGCTAGCTGTGGGTGATTATTTTGCAGGGTTAGACGGAAATCACTTTCTAAACGGAATAAAGAAGTTTAAACACAGATGGACGAAATGAATCGATATATATATATATATATATATATATATATATATATATATATATATATATATATATATATATATATATTATGTATTAAGTAAAAGCCAACACTGTAAAGAATATTTGTGTTATATTAGATTTAAGTAAATCTGTTCCAAGTTTTCGATTTGGTTATTGGTTTTATCAAATATAATGCATACGAAAAAATGAAATAATATTTATGTTTATGTAGTTATTTATTTTATATATTTGTCTTACAATAATAATGACAATTATACAAGAAAATATAATAAATACAATTATTAAATATCAATACATCAACTGAGCCACCATAACTAGAATAATTTAATCCTTTTTTTCATGATTTGTAGTGCATTCATCACATTCGATTGGAGCTGAACTTTCAACATTTGGATGCAATATCTTATCTACCTGTTGAATACCATAATCTCTCATAGCGTTCGCTTTTTTTAATGCGGGATCAATGTATTGTTTCGCAGTCTCTACAGCGAGCCCGATTATATTCTTGCCCGTCTCAACTGCAGGTTCGACTATATCTTCGGCGGCCTCCACAATAGGTTCGACGAAATGCTTAGCGGTCTCCACGGCTGGTTCGACGTAATGTTTAACGGTTTCGACAGCAGGTTCCACTATATGTTTAGCGGTTTTAACTCCTGTACCTACAGTGTTAGTAGCATATTCCTTTGCACCGGTGTACATCTGCAAAAACATCTCTCCCGGTGGTAATTTAACGGCTGCTAATTTTTCTTCTATGTAATCTAGGACAGTATAGGGATCAATGTATTGTTTCGCAGTCTCTACAGCGAGCCTGATTATATTCTTGGCCGTCTTAACTGCAAGTTCGACTATATCTTCGGCGGCCTCCACAATAGATTCGACGTAATGCTTAGCGGTCTCCACCGCTGGTTCGACGTAATGTTTAACGGTTTCGACAGCAGGTTCCACTATATGTTTAGCGGTTTTAACTCCTGTACCTACAGTGTTAGTAGCATATTCCTTTGCACCGGTGTACATCTGCAAAAACATCTCTCCCGGTGGTAATTTAACGGCTGGTAATTTTTCTTCTATGTAATCTAGGCCAGTATAGGGATCAATGTATTGTTTCGCAGTCTCTACGGCGAGCCCGATTATATTCTTGGCCGTCTCAACTGCAGGTTCGACTATATCTTCGGCGGCCTCCACAATAAGTTCGACGTAATGCTTAGCGGTCTCCACGGCTGGTTCGACATAATATTTAACGGTTCCGACAGCAGGTTCCACTATATGTTTAGCGGTTTTAACTCCTGTACCTACAGTGTTAGTAGCATATTCCTTTGCACCGGTGTACATCTGCAAAAACATCTCTCCCGGTGGTAATTTAACGACTGGTAATTTTTCTTCTATGTAATCTAGGACAGTATAGGGATCAATGTATTGTTTCGCAGTCTCTACAGCGAGCCTGATTATATTCTTGGCCGTCTTAACTGCAAGTTCGACTATATCTTCGACGGCCTCCACAATAGATTCGACGTAATGCTTAGCGGTCTCCACGGCTGGTTCGACGTAATGTTTAACGGTTTCGACAGCAGGTTCCACTATATGTTTAGCGGTTTTAACTCCTGTACCTACAGTGTTAGTAGCATATTCCTTTACACCGGTGTACATCTGCAAAAACATCTCTCCCGGTGGTAATTTAACGGCTGGTAATTTTTCTTCTATGTAATCTAGGCCAGTATAGGGATCAATGTATTGTTTCGCAGTCTCTACGGCGAGCCCGATTATATTCTTGGCCGTCTCAACTGCAGGCTCGACTATATCTTCGGCGGCCTCCACAATAAGTTCGACGTAATGCTTAGCGGTCTCCACGGCTGGTTCGACATAATATTTAACGGTTTCGACAGCAGGTTCCACTATATGTTTAGCGGTTTTAACTCCTGTACCTACAGTGTTAGTAGCATATTCCTTTGCACCGGTGTACATCTGCAAAAACATCTCTCCCGGTGGTAATTTAACAGCTGGTAATTTTTCTTCTATGTAATCTAAGCCAGTATATAACAAACTATCAGGCTTTCCAATTGGGTCTTTCAAATGGGAAACTACCGGAGCAACATAGGGTTTACCAATCTCGACAGCTTGGTGAACTGCATTTTCTGTAGTGGACAGTATCCAATTGGTAACGGTATTATAATCCTTTACTTTCGTGTAAACGTTTGTAGCGGTTTCTATTGTAGATTCGACAATGGGCAATTTCGAAATTCTATTCACAGCCTCCAGGTTGATACCGCTCTCCTCAACGTGGTTTTGATTCGATTCTTGAACAGATAATTTTGCTTAAAACTGGTGTGAGAGAAATAAAAGGAAGGATACACGTGACGAATACAACATGCAAAACTAAACTGGACGAAGCTTTCGAGGAGATTGCTAACAGAAAGGAAGATTAATTTTATTTAGCTATGCAGCGGACGTTTCAATCAGGCCTCTGATTGCTGGTTGCAGCGAAAACAAAAACTTAATAGTTTAAGCAGTTAATGGTAAGCCTTAGGTATACAAATATTAACGACCCGCTGTATTGGCAGTATTTGATTTAATATATAAATATGTATTTTAGATATAAGACATTTTTATTACAATATTACATAATATCAATATTCAATTATATTTCATATTGAATATATTTGTTTAGACGTAAGGCACACATTTTTCTATTATTATTATTTAGTCTAAGTTCTTATATTATTTAAAATGTTCGCATATGTCGTTTTACCAGCTGTGGCTATATGGTGTCCATGCATTCTTATTTCTTATGTTCATAAAATATGTTTGTTTATTAGCAAGAAACACTAGTCTAGCGAAGAACACATTGCCACATTTGGTAATATCAAAAATTCTCAGTGTTTTAATATTATTACAGTTGCGAGATGATTCTTTTCATTTAGTTAAGGGTAGTTTCAGAGATTCTCTTATTATTTTAAACTTGCTCTTGCTTTATGTATATTTTCTATGAACGTTCGCTATTATTTTTACAAAGAATTAGGTGGCCCTTCGATCCGCATTAACTTTCATTATTTATATACAATACTCGTAATGCGAGGTTACGTAGTTTGGTCACAGAATATAAATAAGCGACACTCTTCTCGGCACCTTTGATCTTTTACAGTCAGATTTCGGTGACCTTCGCCATCTTTTTGTAGGTATTTTTAAGCGTCAAATTTAAATGTTATTAAGATATAATTGAATATTGTAATGGTTAACATTATGAAATTATAGTATTAGTGATATTGAAGTATTGTTTATTTTTTAAATTAATAACGTGGATTACATAAAAAATTGGAATAAGTCTTTCCACATATAAATAAGCAAAAAAAATAACATTTAATGATATGCAGTAAGTATTTAATTCAAAAAAATTAAGGAGCAACAAAGCAAAATAAGAGAAAATAAACATGTACCACATTTTATTACATATTTACTACTATATACTATATACTGTTATGAATTTTTCCCAGAAGAAAAAATTTAAAGAAACTATAAATGACTATATATTTATGTGTATTTTATTCCAGAAAAATATTTGAAAATATTTAATAATTATTGAAATGTTTATTATAATGTGTATTTAGATCCACGCCTGTACATTGTTCGAAAGCAGTCTTGATGTATGCAGTCCTGTTACAGCGGAAGTATATTGATATAGCACGTCTGTTGATTTTGTTTTAGGGTAGGGTGATATCTTCGTTCCGAGAAGAAGGCAGAGATTTTCCAGCTATTGAACAGATAGGTCTAATTAATTTTCTGCTGAATAAAGACTTCCTTTTTATTCAAGTTATTATAGTAATTTCGGTTTATGTTTTAGTTTAGTTATACTGATGTGTTAAAATTAATTCTCGATTTATTACGAGTCTCTTATACTTGTAATTTTTTTGATTTATGCGACCTATCTGAAATCTCTCTTTTGTAATTTTTTGTGAAGTGTGATGACTGCATTAATTAATTAATGTAAGTGTATATTAGCAAGTATTATTATTTTTATATATAAATTAGTTTAGTTATGTTATTTGAATATTGAATGAGCTCTTAAATTCAGCAAATTATTAGTTTAATATTTTTTATATAGTCAAATAAATATCAAGGAAAATTTTCATACTTTTTTTGAAGTATTTTTTCTGTGATACATTCTAGAAGGTTAGGAATTGGTGGGGAAAATTATATTTCACCATGTTGAATGTGCGCATGGGTCAGAATTGATGCGCGCGCCTACAGTTATTTTTCTGTTTGACGTTTAGTTGGGAATAACGTAATTGATGAAGTTTGATAGTTTTCCTGAATATTTAATTAGTATAATTTTGCTCGCGGTCACTAGTGAGGTTTTTAGTCTAGTGTAGCAGTAAAGTTTTACACAAGTTTTCCTCACATTTCGGCACATTTTGGTGTCACAACACTTCTTTATATTGATAAAGTAGCAATTTTTTTTCTTTTTTATAATTAAAAGTTCGTGCGGTGAATCTTTGTTTACTTTTCTAATACCTTTTGTTTTATTTACTTTACTACGTACCCTGTGAGGGTAGCCCTGAAGATACAAGAGTTCCTGGAAGGCAGACCCGACTTGAGATAGACCGAGCAAGTTACTGTGTATTGTGAGCCAATGTAAATAAATTAAGCAACACCGCAGTACATAGCAATATGATTGGTTATGCATACAATTTGTAATAGATTATTTTATATTTTCATAAATATTTATTAGATTTCATTTCTCAATTTGGAAACGAAAAAATCCCTAATCAAAGAATTAATTTAATGAGACACATACAAAACAAAATTTAACATGTAAAAATAGTTTTATATTCAAGATATCTATACATTTATAATAAGTTCATCAGTTTTTCAAAAGAGAATATCTCAATTGAACAGGCATACAGATAAATAAATGTGATGGTAAAAGCTGATGCTGTTAATTAATCTATACAATTAAATATGCTGGCTTTAGTGGTGTAATATGGACAATTTTCTCATTTTACATATAATTTTATTTGTTTTTAATTCTCTAATTCAAAATTTAAAACTATAAAAAATCCATAGCCTAAATGTATATCTTATACCTACCTGGTCAAAGTACCGAATGTTACGCTGCACTCGATTCTCGAAGGCCCATGTATAATTTTGTGTTTGACCCACCGCTAACGGGGCGTAACTTCCGTATAAGCTGGTTATTTATTTTGGTTGGTGGCAGCTATATTGAAAGTTGGTGTGTTTTCTGAATGTTTTATTTATTTTTTAACACCAATTTTATAAGATAATTCTCACAATATAGCACTTAATGTAAACTTAATTCTTTACTGTTTGATTGTTGTATATTGTATGAGTGTATGTATGTGAAAAGTGACTAGGCCAGAAAAGGCGACCTTTTCTGGCCTAGTCGCTTTCTTCCGTCAGATGTCACTGATTAAATTGGTGTCGCCTGATAGAACGAAACTGGTTATGGCTTGGAGACGATTTTAGCGTAAATGTAGATACAGATACAGATCCGTTGTTTAATAGATCTGTATTAATTTGTATATACATTGCTTCACTAGTTCAACCGATGAGGCCTAGATGGCTGAAACATATGTATTGAACAGAAGTAAATGCTAAAAATACGAGGTGTTTGTCCATGTTTACAGTTACGGATATGTATTTTGCATATCCGTTTCATTATATAACAACGGCGTAATACGTGCAAAACGTATTGATAAATATCCCTTTTTTGTATATTTACCGCCATCTGGCGCGTGTTAATGGACAGCACCAATATACGTATTTTTCCGTTTTTTGTAATAGCCTAGCCATTCGAACGGAAGGTCGCCTTTTCTGGCCTAGTCGCTTTCTTCCGTCAGATGTCACTGATTAAATTGGTGTCGCCTGATAGAACGAAACTGGTTATGGCTTGTAGACGATTTTATCGTAAATGTAGATACAGATACAGATCCGTTGTTTAACAGATCTGTATTAATTTGTATATACATTGCTTCACTAGTTCAACCGATGAGGCCTAGATGGCTGAAACATATGTATTTAACAGAAGTAAATGCTAAAAATACGAGGTGTTTGTCCATGTTTACAGTTACGGATATGTATTTTGCATATCCGTTTCATTATATAACAACGGCGTAATACGTGCAAAACGTATTGATAAATATCCCTTTTTTGTATATTTACCGCCATCTGGCGCGTGTTAATGGACAGCACCAATATACGTATTTTTCCGTTTTTTGTAATAGCCTAGCTATTCGAACGGAAGGTCGCCTTTTCTGGCCTAGTCGCTTTCTTCCGTCAGATGTCACTGATTAAATTGGTGTCGCCTGATAGAACGAAACTGGTTATGGCTTGGAGACGATTTTAGCGTAAATGTAGATACAGATACAGATCCGTTGTTTAACAGATCTGTATTAATTTGTATATACATTGCATCACTAGTTCAACCGATGAGGCCTAGATGGCTGAAACATATTGCTATAGATTTTTCCTTGGACAAGAAAGGAAAAATGATTGAACAATTTTGAACTCTATAATGAAGTACATTTATAAAAAAGTTATCTATTTCAATTGTATGTTTATTTATTTCAGACGGGGATCGTTATATATATATTTTATTTTATAAGTGAAAAATTTTATAATGTTTGAAATTATGATTAACCCTCGTATATTTAGGTTGACCAGAGGATTGAACTTGCCGCTTTTCCGGATATTGTATTTATTAAAATGTGTTGTCTGTATATATTTTGATTTTATAGATGGTAGGGATGTTCAGGCGGATGTTGAAATTTCATTTTTGAGTTAGAGATATCTTGATGTTTAAAGTGATCGGTTTATTAAAGAATAAAATACTCAATTTTATTCTTTGTTTTATAAAATCGGGTTGAATATTGTTTATGCATTTATTGTGAGGTGCATCTAAATCTTAATTCGATTTTGCGAGTGTTTTGATGGTGATAAAATGTTTTTTTATGAATAAGATATCTCTCGTGCATTTTATAAATTGTGCATAGATCTATGTAAGTTTGATAAAATATTTTGCTTATATATTTGATATCACGATTATTTACATTATTATAATTTCATGTATTTCTTGTAATAATTTATATTTGAAAGTAGTATATGGGTATTAGAGAAAGTTGTCATGTTTTTTGTAAGGGAAGTTTTTTTTCTTAAAATAATATTCGAGAACATTTTGAATTCAAGGTTGGAGTTTTCTTTTGTGGGGATTGACCTTGTTGTGTTATTTTTGCGCATGACAAAATTTCAATTTTCGCGGGTTGCGAAAACTTAGTTGTTTTTGACATTTGTTTGAAGGGGTCAAAGTAGAGGTTAAACTTGACAAATTTCACTAGTATTTATTAGTTTTATGTTTGATCGAGTGTCACAAGGGGTTTTTCTCTGTGTGCGAGTCATTATTCACAAAGAGTGTTTCCCCATTGCTACTGTTTGATGATGCTTTAGCACCCTATACACTTTGTAGAGGGATTTTTTTTTAATTTTTTTTTAAATAAACTAACAAATTAACAGATAAGATTTTTATTTGTGTTTATCGTTTTATTTTCGGATTAAAACTTGGACCTGATCCGCGAGGAACGATTCATGAGATGGGAGTTCGTAGATTCTACTAGACTGAATAGCCGGCAATATAAGCTGTAGTGTGAATAAAAAATTAATAAGCAATTTCAAAGCAAATTCCACTGCAATATGTATTGAACAGAAGTAAATGCTAAAAATACGAGGTGTTTGTCCATGTTTACAGTTACGGATATGTATTTTGCATATCCGTTTCATTATATGTAATGGGAAACTTAGAGCATGCTGCATTGAATTTAACAACTCTCATAATATGAAAATATATTTTTCCAACATCCTTTTTTACAATAAATTCTTTGAACTTTCGAAAAAGATTTTTTCTAAAGTATAAATGTAATTTAAAAAAGTCATGTCAATAGGTTTTAAGATTTGTGGTTGAGAGAAATACCTACAAAAATATGGCGAATTTCGCACATGTATATAAAATTTTCTTTAGCGCGGGAACAGAAAGTGTCGCTTCTACAGGATGATTCATTTTCGGCTCTCACCATGGGGATCTCTCTTATTATTGGAGATAGAGTATAGGTTTAAATTTGGCAAAGTTGTTAAATTTTGTGTTTGTTATCTATCCGTAAAGAAAATAGACCTGTGACAAATGACCTTCGTTATTTAAAAAAAAAAACCCGAAAAGCCCATTTTCTTCTTTTACCTGTAGCACCGACATTTGGCCTTGTAGAGAAAAAATAAAAACACATCCTTGTGGCCATTTCTAAACCTCAATCCAGTGGTGTACTCTAAATTTTTATACGACGTTTCCTTTCTTTCTGGCCATCATCAACTATCTAATTTCTTATAGGCGCCATATTGGATTTAGATATATTCTGAAAGAGTTTTTTTTTCTGATCTGAACCATGTACCACATGCTGACTAAAGTTTTTGACATTAGGTTTTATTTTAAAGAATAAATTATAAGATTAAATAAGGTAGCCTTTGGAATTTCAATCTGTCAAACATTTTATTTATTGTTCATTAATAATACAAAAATGTCATACACTAACGAAGAGAAACGAGATATGATAAGTATTTTTTATTCTTCGAAACGAAATTCAACAGTAGCGAGTACAAGATAACAAAAACATTAATAAAAATACATAGAAAAGTAAACAATAAACAATTACAGTAAATGTTCAATTATCTGGCCATCTTCGGTAATGCACAATTCGGCACGCCTCCTGGCATTTTGTACTGCCCTTTGTATAGTTCTTCTAGGAACTGCATCGAAGGCATTCTGAAGTCTGTCTCGCAATTCTTCAATGTTTTGTGGCGCATCTAATTTATAAATATTATTTTTAACATATCCCCATAAAAAAAGCGGACTTAAATCAGGTGATCTCGCAGGCCATTCAACAACTCCCCTATTTCCAATCCAACGGTTTGCAAACTCTTGATTTAAGAAATTTCTAACAACAGCTGCATTGTGTGCTGGTGCGCCATCTCGTTGCCACCATAAATATTGTAATTGATTTAATGGGATATTGTCGTCAAGATTGTCAGATACGTATGTACGTAAAATGTATAAATATCTTTCTCCATTTAAATGTTCTTCATACATAACTGGTCCTAAGAGACGATTTGCCAAAATACCCATCCAAACGTTTATTCCAAAACGATGTTGTGGTCTTCTAGACCTGTTTTGTCGGGGATTTTGTACTGCCCAATAGTGCTCCGTATTTCTGTTGAACATTCCAGAATTTGTAAATTTTGTTTCATCTGACCAGATGATTTGGTTAAAAAATTTCCGTAATTTTCTATCCTTCCCATTAACCAATTACAATATTCTAGCCTTCTCAAATTATCTCCAGGCAGTAAAGAGTGACTAACATGGATCCTGTATGGTTTAAACCTACTTTTATGTAAAGTTCTCCAAACTCTGGACTGGCACAAATTTAATTCTGACGCTACTTCGCGTGTAGAAATTGATGGATTATTATTTATCTATAAGAATACAAGATTAACATGAAATTTGAAAACACGCTTTTAATTTACCATTTGTAAAATATCTTGTCGATTTTCATTTAAATTCCTGTTGTCTTGACCATTACGCGGCTTAGTAAACGATCCATTCTCGACCAAATTTCTGTCGAGA
This sequence comes from Melolontha melolontha, assembly GCA_935421215.2. Taxonomy (NCBI): domain Eukaryota; kingdom Metazoa; phylum Arthropoda; class Insecta; order Coleoptera; family Scarabaeidae; genus Melolontha; species Melolontha melolontha. The sequence continues at coordinate 102,629,411 of OW285240.1, read as the reverse complement.
TCTAGAAAAATGGTACGATGAGGCTGTTGTCGTTCTGGATATAATTGTAGATATCTTGTACTCGCTACTGTTGAATTTCGGTTCGAAGAATAAAAAATACTTATCATATCTCGTTTCTTTTCGTTAGTGTATGACATTTTTGTATTATTAATGAACAATAAATGAAATGTTTGACAGATTGAAATTCCATGGCTACCTTATTTAATCTTATAATTTATTCTTTCAAATAAAACCTAATATCAAAAACTTTAGTCAGCGTGTGGTACATGGTTGAAATCAGAGAAAAAAACTCTTTCTGAAGATGTCTAAATCCAATATGGCGCCTATAAGAAATTAGATAGTTGATGATGGCCAGAAAGAAACGAAACGTCGTATAAAAATTTAGAGTACACCACTGGACAGAGGTTTAGAAATGGCCAAAAGGATGTGTTTTTATTTTTTCTCTACAAGGCCAAATGTCGGTGCTACAGGTAAAAGAAGAAAATGGGGTTTTCGCGTTTTTTTTTTTTAATAACGAAGGTCATTTGTCACAGGTCTATTTTCTTTACGGATTCATAACAAACACAAAATTTAACAACTTTGCCAAATTTAAACCTATACTCTATCTCGAGCGAGATCCCCATGGTGAGGGCCGAAAATGAATCAGCCTGTATATGTTCTGTGTTTGGTTCAGTCTAAAAGCAAGACATTAATTCAACACACACAAAACAATACAAATCATGGTTTAAGATATACTTGTCGTGTACTCATGCCTTGTAAAAAGTGTGAGCGACTAAAGAATTATAAAAGATCAATTATTGTGCTTTTTATTTCTGACAAACCTGCGAATCAACCTCCGGGGGAGGGGGATCAACCCCCCCCCCCGTATGTATTTTTTACAAACCCCAAGATTTTAATATTTAATTTTTCGTGAAAATTGAAATCTTAATAAAGTAAAAATAACTGCATAATCACAAAATCTAATTTCAGCTTCTTAACAATTCGTAATTACAAATTTCTTTCGCAATTTAACTCTATGAGAATACACTAAAATTATTTAATTTACAACATTTTGTTGTCCAATTAACCGTTCGTAATTTCGATTAAATCAAAATACATCGAGTAATAAGAAACGTGCTGTTCGTTTTGTACGTTTGTCTCGTTTAAGACATTAATTTCCCTTAAAAACACAAACTCATACATGCGGGCACACAAACACATAAACACAAAGAGAACATCAGAGCGTCATGTAACATTATATAACGTGTTGGAAATCTTGAAAAATCGCTTCCAGACCAGAAATTAATGATATCACATTACCTGGTAATTCCGCCTGAGCGTCTTGCTCTTCCGTTTCTGGTTCCAAGGTATTAAGTCCGCACCGACTGAGAAAGAGGATACTAATGAGACTGAGCGAACAGACGACCAGAAGCAGCCGAGTCATCAGACGCATTCCCAGCAGACGAATCATCACTGACCGCCTTTTTCTGAAAATAGAAAGAGGAAACGCACATTCAGTATGAAATAAAAAAAAAAACTGTGTAAGGGTCTTTCCTCTCTTCCTATGTACTCTATTTTCGTGACTTTTTTCATTCATTTCATATTTTCTCGATTACTTTACTTCGGAATTTTGTTTCGAACACACGGCACGACGCCACAGCCGCGCCACGACAAACACATCGAAAAGAATCTTTTCAAAGGAACAACTCGAAGTTGTAATAGGTTTTAGGATGGTGTGCGTATGTAGGTGTACCGAAGTGATTTTTGGGTGTGTACTGTGATCTGTCAACATGTATATGTGATATATGTGATAGAGCATGATACATTTTCACCTTTGTGTATTCGGGACATGTATGTTTAGAAGAGTGTGATGAGATAAGCGATGTATGAAAAATGTTTTTCGTCTTTCTTTCATGATATTTTTGTAGGAGGGAGCCGGTTTATTTAAAACGAATGTAGATAAGAACGATATTGCATTGCGTGTATTCTTAAGCGGAAAGAAATACACAATTCGTATGAAATATCTAATAAAATATGTTTAAAAATATTGTTATACTGCATTATATCAGAACTCATTTCATAATTTAAATCTGTTTCTAAATATAAGAAATATTCTGTTTCGATTATATAAAATTAATTAGAAATGATTTTCTAAATTCAGTAGAGTCTTGGTAGGTCTAGTCTTGGTAGAGCCTTGGTAGGTTGAGGTTTACAGCACCGCATTAACCACGAACTACGAGCGGAGTTTTTTATGTTATCTACTAGGCTATGAAAGAAACAAGTTAGAAAACAAAAAATATAGTTTTCAACGTTAGAACAATTAACATTAATACACGTATTCCAACATTTCTATAAGAACGCTATAATTTCGTAAGAAAATATTTGGTAATTCCGCAAACTACCACCCTAGAGCGTTACCCATGTCATCACTCGATAAAAATCGACGGCCTCTCAAGTGTTTTTTAAGTTTTGGGAACACAACGGGTGAGGTCGGGATTGTAGAGTGGATGTTGTAATTCCTCAAAGCCGTATTCATTGATTACTGCTTGAACAAGTCGTGCCTTATGCACCCTGTAGTTGTACAGAAGCAGTTTTCAGAGCAAAATTGTGGAGTCCTTTTTCGCTTATAGCTGTCTTCCGTTTCTTCTTCTTCTAATTTATTGGGTTGAACGCCAGCACGTCCAAGCACCTAAGTACAGTGCTCTTTGTACTGCCCACAATCAATCTCTAAGTTCTACTCTGTTAGTCTTGTGTCCTTGATAAAAGCCCTGGGTACCCTCGTATGATCCAATGTCCTCCGACATGTTTCTGTGTGAGTCCTTTCAGTTCCTTACAAGTGCATATTACATGCTACTTTGCTCCTCTTTCTCACCTCCTACACCAGAGCTCATTAGCCATGCCCATGCTGTACAGGTCACTGCTTAAAGGACAATGTTCGGTTATTAACCCGGTAATCATTTTAATTTATTTTTCGTTACTTCAAATTAAGTTGGCTGAAAACCTAGCGTCCAGCCAGCGTTGCCAGAAGTATGAAAATAAAAGTACACGGCCGAAGACAAAAAAGGTACTGATCTAGAGGTAAAAGTACTGCCTACTTAAAATGAGTATTTAAATTAATTTTCTTTAATTTGCGAAGGTGAAACTTTTGGTATGACGTATATATGTATATATATATATATATATAATAACTTCGTGACCTTGGTATGATATGGTAAACCTAATCAGTAGGCGATTAAAGGTCTGTATATTACTTCAAAATATATGTATTTAAAAAACTCTACATGTTTCGGCTGTATACGCCTTTTTCAAGAGAATACAAAATATGAATGACAGGATATAAATGTCAAGTAATTAAGTTGCTATGGTTTAAATTATTCAAAGATACATTCTAGTAATAATAATAAATCATGCCTTAGTATTCCAAAAAATAGATAACAAGGTGTGAAAATATGTGTTGTTCGCTGCTAGCAATTTGTGTCTCCTTCTGGGTATGAACTTGTGTGTTGGTTGCTGCTGGCAGCTTGCGTCTCTCTATGGGTGTGTGGTTTTGTGTGAGAGCGTAAGTGTAGGGTTTTGTATGTCGGTGCGTTCGTGCGTGTGTTTAGTGATCGGTCGCATGAATTTAGAGAGGTCGGATAACCAGCCGTTGCGTAGGGCCGCCAACCCTTTCCCGACAACTTCTTTACAATTCCGTGCAGTACTTCGACGGTCTGACCCCCGCCCCAACGAGGCAAGGCGCAGACAGGCGAAGCGCACCCTGTACGGGGTTGCTCATCGCAACTAAGGGAACACTCTTAGTGGCTACCTCGGTCGACGATGGTCACACTTATGCCATCTTAACGTTTTCCGCCGAAGCGGGGGCATAGCACACACGTCGAACGTGTGTGTGCTGTTAACGGCAACCTAGCCAGGTTGTCGCCCAGGACCGGTCCTAGTGGTGTGTGCATTGCGCGGCGACGAGATAGCGCCGCGCAATGAATGTATCTTTGAATAATTTAAACCATAGCAACTTAATTACTTGACATTTATATCCTGTCATTCATATTTTGTATTCTCTTGAAAAAGGCGTATACAGCCGAAACATGTAGAGTTTTTTAAATACATATATTTTGAAGTAATATACAGACCTTTAATCGCCTACTGATTAGGTTTACTATATATATATATATATATATATATATATATATATATATATATAGGAATGTATAGGAATTTGTAACAAAGAACTTCAATATTCTTTTAAGTAAATTTAAATAAAAACTATTGTCTTAATATTTAACTTTTTTATTTAACAATTCCTTCAAAATTCATAGAGAAAATCTTCGCCTTTTTATTTATTTTTTAGTTACTATTACTATATCTATGATAAAACCACAGAATAAAATATAATACCGTTGCAAGTGAGTAAAGTATAGCAATCGCCAATTAAGTTGGCGCGAGGAGGGGGGTGCGCAGAAGCCGATTTTAAAAACGTCCACCCCCACTACTCAAGTAATTGTCATAATACATTTGTCATTGACGTTTGACGGAACATAATGTCTTTGCTAGGGGATCATAAGTGATACACGCTCAGAGGTTAGAATTATTCGACATTTGATGTAAAACCAAATATAAATCTCCCCACCACTTCTAATCCTGCGCGAACTTACCCCTCCTCGCGCCAACTTAATTGGCGTTTGCTATACAAGGATAAGTTTACATATGCTGCCATCTATCATCTTTAATCAGAATCAAAACAGAAAATGGACTATAAGAATATTTTATTCATTCGTATTATACTATATTCATGGATTATACCAATAAATCTTTCTAAAACGACAAAATATGTTCTGAATATGTCGCACAAAAAACTACTGATAGAGGCAAAGTAGCACTGAAGTACTGTTAGAGGTAAAAAGGTACTGATTTCTAATTTGGTACGGACACTGGCAACGCTGCGTCCAGCTCGTTTAGTATTGTTTTAATATGGAGTTGACCTTTTATTAGGCTTAAGTTTCTTTTATGTTCTCTTTATAGCTATAGCCAGATCTCCTTTCAGTGGAATTCTTAGCGATTCCACATACAGGTTCTGGTCCTATGATGTTCCTATTAGTATAACGTGTTTCAAAAAAATTACATCTAGTTGCCCATGAGTTTCTCATATAAATTATGATGTTCTGCATTCTTGAAATGCGGATATAGATTAAATGGTATAAAGGTTATCTAAATGTCACTGTCAAAATTTATCATCGAGAAATATGTTGATGAAATTAAAAAAGTACAATTAGAATATTAATTTATTTAATAAGAAAGCTTTGAAGATGGGATATTAATCAAACAACCAAGATAAATAACTAATTTTTAGAAATTTTAGTTATTATAATTTATAACAAGTGTTCAAAATAGTCACCATTCGGTTGAATGCATAATGCAATACGACATTCATGTTGTCAAAAATATTCTGCAATACATTTGGTGTTATTCACGACTAGACGAATGTGACGATGTAAAACGGTATTAACTCTGTTAGGAAACTGCAAGTGAAACTGTCACTTTCATTCCGCGTAGGAATATTGCCATTCTCCGTTAAGAAATTGTGCAATTCGCAAATATGCTTCAACAATAAAAATATTTTCTTGCAATGCATGCATTATTTAGTAGTATTGTTTATTAAGTAAAAATATATTACTTAGAAAAAGTTATATTGCTAGTCACGAAATGAAAAATGTTTAAATGACATTAGATAAATATGTAGTTAGTTATCTTATAAATAAAAGGTAAGTAGCTTATAATAATTTTCAAGTACTAATTACTCAGTGCCTACTGAGATAAAGTTCTTTTTGAAACAGGTTGTACCTTCCTTGGCTAGTTCGTCCGTCACCTATAGCGTATTCAACTTCTTAATTGTGCCTTTGTAGACATTTCCCGTTATCATAGCCCCTTTTGGAATATACTCAATTAAGAGAATCGTAAGAACTTACACGTCCCCGATAACTGTGGCAATCACTTTTCTCACAGAAAATTGCGTTTTTGCCTCCTTGGACGATGGAGAGCCCTGACGAACCCATTGAGTTGACTCTTGTTACCCAAGTTTCATCCTCAGTTATTCTAATTCTATTTAAGAAGTCTTCGTCTTGAGATAAAACAGTCAAATTCTCTTCACAAATTTGTCGTCTACACAATTGTTCAGGACTGAGCAGCCTGGGAATCCATCGTATCGACATTTTGCTCATTCCAAAATCTGCGTGTATAATTTTAAAAACACTCACTTTTCATTTTCCTGTTTCTCTAGCAATAGCAGAAACTTTTATAAGGGGGGGGGGGCAATCAAAACTTTATTGATGATTTCATCAGTTCGTGCTTCCAGAAGTCTTCCACACTTTGGGTGATCATGAATGGATTCTGTGTCCCATTTGAACTGCTTACACAAAAAATTGACTTGTAAATAGGACGGGCTATTCTCTCCATCACCGCCACCATTCTCTCATGAGTTACTGCCTTCTTTTGACAAAAATTTCATAACTCTTCTGTGTTCATGTTTCAAATAATTCATTTTCTCTTCTTTAAACGAATGTAGAAGTAACAAATGTTTAGTGATTCGTACCAAATTTGGCAGATGGCACTATAAAATTTCACAGAAACTTGACGTAAGTTCATTCATTTTAAATATAACTTTGTTCGAAGCAACTTTGAGACAAATTTTAGAAACACTCTATGAACTGTCTAAGTTAACAAACAAATAATGTCAAATTTTGCTTTAGTTTCTACAGTCCCAATTTTTGAATATTTAAAATGCAATTTCACCTCTGTTTTGAAGTCTAACACTTCATGGGAAATAGAATTTTCCGTAGAATTTATATTTTGCTATTTGCTATTTAAAATAAAAAGTTAGGGTCGCTTCCAGTTAAAAAATATTAATATTGGACTTAATTTAAAGAACATTAGGTGTATATAAGATGGCCTAAATTTCAAATTTTTAATTTAGTAGATAACGAAGGTACGCCATTGGAACAACATAACTGAGACACCCGGCATACATGTAAAATGCAGTTTTGCGTGAAATTCTGTCATTCATAGGTGGACGGGCTGATTCTTGGTTCCGGTGACGATGCTTCGCCGATCGTTCCCTTTGATTACAGCTCGATTGATGAATGCACTCACCGCGCACAAAGTGTAAGTTTGTATACGCTTTATTGTTTATTCTTTGGTGAAAGGTTAGTTTCTGAATAAATGCATTTACACTAATTACACTTATTTTAAATATACAACAACTTAATCTATTTATCTTATGAGTATGAACTGTTGTGATACTTTTGTGTCTTGTAATTAATTAAACGAATCTGCACTGTTTGAGTGACTTTATGTTTGATGATATAGAAAGTAAACTGACACTTAAATGGATAAACTGAATGTCTATGTTGAGACAAATTAACTCTCTGATGAGTGTTTTGATTATTCGTTAAATGAGGAGTTTACCCTGATAAAGTTCTAAACGATAACGAGCTTGTTTGTGTTAAACTTGTAGATAAGACTGACTTGATGTTTTTGTTTTTGTGATAAAGAAAACTCCAAAATGAATAATTCAAAATCCCCACTATACCATGATTGGTAGAAACTGTTCAAAGAGGCATTCTCAATTGAACTTAGAATATTGGAAAATTGCCGGTGGTAGTTTCTTTTTACGATAGAATATACGGCATTGCCGTAATAAGCCAGCGATTATAAACGTTTTCACCAGTGAGTACATTTAACAAAATCCTGGGGAGTTCAGACAATAAAAACCAAATGTTTTGGATGTTCTTTGAACTACCAAGATACAATTGATGTAGGTACCTTGAATAGAAATACTGTAATATCGCGCACATGTTGGCACTGACGGTCTTATCTGATACAAGAACCCACCATTACTTGTAATAAAAGATCTTTGAAATCATTCCGAACTTAGCATACTGGTATTGTCCTTTAAATTTAACTAGAAATAATATTGATTATTGTTCATAAAAGCAATATAACCCGAGTGCCTGATTGTATAAACATAGTTTGAAGCTGGCTAAATAATATAAATGTGACCTAGTGTACAACTGTACCTAAGATTATCCGTAGCGGACCAACCGCTTTATGTAAATATGAGGTGCCGCAGATGATAAAAATAAGACATATACCGTGTGATACATGAGCCTGCATACTGAATTTAATTTGATTATAATTAAATTTGTAAGTTATTATACTTAATCGACACCTAATCGTTTCTTAAATAAATTAAAAAAATACTTAATATTAATGTGTTATCAAAGGATCCTGCATGTATCCTCAACAATAGGCACAAGTTCATTTCAGACCATTATTATTTATAACATAAAGTATTATTCCATCCCAGTAATGAAATGTACTGTTCCACGTAAACTAATGTTTTGGGGAAAACTTTCAGTAATTAGACTAACTTTACACATCGGATGTGTGCGTGAGCGTTAAATATATATGTATGTACGAGAGAGTAGTGTGGCTCGTTTACTGATGACAAGCTCGACTTAGAAAATTTAATATTCCCCGAAATTACATGGGAAACCCTTCCTACACCGACCGCAACATTATTAAAGTGACTTTGATTATTGTTATTGTAATAACACTTTTATCAGTTCTAGGTATGTACGTATGCACGCGTATGTGTGTGTGTGACTATGCTTAGGTGTAAGAGAGGACAGAAAGACCCGCTAGCTTCTATACTTCCTGACATTTCTCATTTCAAGTTTTCGAGTTTTACGACCTCCCGCTTAAGTTTCCGTGACGTTGAGATATTCTTGGCAGGAAGCGCCGGGCAGACGGATGAAGGATATCTCTTAACAGTTGATTTAATTTAAAGTTGCTACTTGTTGTTTCCTCCATATTTATGTACACATTTGTTGTTGTGGAGATTCATTTCTCTCATTCTGTTTCTCGACACCGCTGTAGTAATTCGCCCTAACTTCATATCTTGTAATATCTCTGCTAATTAATAATGTTGCCTTTTTAACTTTTACAACGGCTTCGTCTAAATTAACTTTTATTATACTTAAAGTTTAGTAGAAACATTATTAATTCAAACGTAATTTGATAAATGTAGATTAGGGATAATTAGCTCGAAAGTGTTAATTAAGGAAAGGCTTTATATTTATTCTATTTATTTGAGGTTTGAGGCTTTATAATATGCTACAATAGTATATTAAAGTACAAGTTGCATAAGACATGATTTTAGTGCACGCGTTCAAGTTTAGAAAACGAGCCGCAAGACTAGTTTTCTAAAGAATAAGTGCACTAAAATGTCTTACGAAACGTGTATTTTATACTATTTTTTCTATTTCGGACATTAAAAGTTCAAAAAGACTTAAAATAAGAGGCATGTTTTGTACGAAAATTGGAGAAATTTTCTTTTTTTGAAGTTGGCAGCATTGATGTTTAACTAGAGCATTTTAAATATTTGAAAATCGGCGGTGTTATATGTCATTTTAAGTTTAAAATTTAGATTGATTTATGCAATAAACTATTAACGAAATAGACGAAGCAAATGATTGCACGCCCCCAGAGATTCGCAAAATAGCAGAAGATAATTTACAAAATCTTTTGCCAACAAAGTCTCGACATATTTATCGAAAGCAATACGAGCACTTTTTAACTTGGTGTAAAGAAAATAATATCGCGAATATTACTGAAAATGTAATTATTGCTTATTTTGATAAGGAAAGCAAGATAAAAAAGGCATCGACCTTGTGGTCCACAAATTCGATGTTACGATGTTGTTTAAATATTTATAAAAATATAGATATCTCAAAATTTTCTAGGCTTCTTGCATATTTAAAAAGATTATCTGAAGGCTACGAGCCTAAGAAATCCAAGATTTTAGAAATAGATCATATTAACTGTTTTATAATAGAAGCCGATGATAAAACATATTTAGCAATGAAAGTAAGTAGTACAAACATCCTTGTAATACAATATGAAACAAACATGTAAATAATTTACATATCTCTAACTATGCACGTGGACAATACACCTCGTATTTTCAGCATTTACTTCTGCTTAATACATATGTTTCTGCCATCTAGGCGTCCTCAGTTAAGCTAGTGAAGCAATGTATACAAATTAATACAAACCTGTTATAAACAACTGGTTTGTATCTGTATTTAAATTTACTGAAATAGCCCGCATAGATCAAGCAAGTTCCGTCCTATAAGAAGACAACTATTTAATAATTGACATCTTACGGGCGAAAGAGACTTTGTCTGGAGGGCTACCTATCGTTCGAACAGCTAAGCTGCTACGGGAAACGATAAAATACGTATGTAAATGTAGTCCATTAACAACCAGCCAGATGGCGGTAAATATACAAAAAGGTTTTGTTTAAGTATGACAATACGTTAAGCACGTATAAAGCGTTTGTACAATATGAAACAAACATGTAAATAATTTACATATCTGTAACTATGCACATGGACAATACGGGCTATTTCAGTAAATCTAAATACAGATACAAACCAGTTGTTTATAACAGGTTTGTATTAATTTGTATACATTGCTTCACTAGCTTAACTGAGGACGCCTAGATGGCAGAAACATATGTATTAAGCAGAAGTAAATGCTGAAAATACGAGGTGTATTGTCCATGTGCATAGTTACAGATATGTAAATTATTTACATGTTTGTTTCATATTGTACAAACGCTTTATACGTGCTTAACGTATTGTCATACTTAAACAAAACCTTTTTGTATATTTACCGCCATCTGGCTGGTTGTTAATGGACTACATCTACATACGTACTTTATCGTTTCCCGTAGCAGCTTAGCTGTTCGAACGATAGCTAGCCCTCCGGACAAAGTCTCTTTCGCCCGTAAGATGTCAATTATTAAATAGTTGTCTTCTTATAGGACGGAACTTGCTTGATCTATGCGGGCTATTTCAGTAAATTTAAATACAGATACAAACCAGTTGTTTATAACAGGTTTGTATTAATTTGTATACATTGCTTCACTAGCTTAACTGAGGACGCCTAGATGGCAGAAACATATGTATTAAGCAGAAGTAAATGCTGAAAATACGAGGTGTATTGTCCATATGCATAGTTACAGATATGTGAATTATTTACATGTTTGTTTCATATTGTACAAACGCTTTATACGTGCTTAACGTATTGCCATACTTAAACAAAACCTTTTTGTATCCATGTAATAGTATTTTATTAATGTTCTACATTATTTTGTTATAATAGTCATATTAATATTGATAGGTTATCCTTATAATGGGTTATAGTGGAGCTTGTCGTCGTGAAGAAATCATGAACATGATTTTAGATGATATACAGTTTAAAAATGATGTCATAATGGTTAGAGTGCCAAAAACTAAAACTTATATTCCAAGACAATTTATTATAACGGAAAAATTATGGATTGATTTGGTTAAAAAATATTATTCACTTCGTCCCACTCATGTTACACATAAACGCTTCTTCCTGCAATATAGAAATGGTTCTTGCGTGAATAATCCAATTGGCATTAATACTATAGGAAAAGTACCAAAAGTTATTGCTACTTACTTAAATTTGCCTAATCCTGAGCTCTTCACTGGACATTGCTTTAGGCGTTCAAGTGTGACACACTTGGCTAATAGTGGAGGTGACTTAATAACAATTAAGCGCCATGGAGGATGGAAATCTTCAGCAGTGGCTGAAGGTTAATTTGATAATTCCACCATGAAAAAAGTTGATGTTGCTCGAATACTGTCTAGTGCAACTAATACATCCACTAAAATTATTCAGAATCCATCGACTTCTGATGCAATAGGCAGTGATGTGTCAATCAATGTGAATCAACAGGAATTCAAACAAAACATAGTGTGTTCCCAGAATCTGCCTGGAATCTCCATTAATGCACATGAATCTTCTAGTGTTACAGTAAACGTTTATAACAGTTGCACTATTCAAAATGGGAAGTAAATGTCAATAGTAGCATTAGATCTTCCAACTCTGTTTAACAATTTATATTGTTAATTAGTATAAATAAAATGTTAGCAAGTGTTTTTTATTCTTTGTACCTATACAACTTTTACTACACATGCTTGTTATACACATTTATATTTGACATTTACATATGATTTAGTTCCATTTCTTTTTTTGTGACCAACCTCTAAAAACAAAATTTTGCGTGCGAAAAAGTAATACTTTATGCAACCCAAACGGGTGTCGAAAAGTGCACTTTATAGCACCGAAATAGAAAAAATAAATAATGTGAGGGTAGTTCAATAACTCCGTAGAAAATGAGATGGCGCTAGTAATATGACAAAAATTTGAATTTATTAAGCGTCATTTGTCATTAGACTGCTGTCAAAGTGTCTGCTAAATCCAATGTCTGGGTTCATTTTTATACTCGACTGAACCAACTAATTGGTTCATTTAGGCTCATTTAGAAAAATAGAAAAATTATTTAATTGATTCGGCTTTTAAGATACATAATTTAAAATAGAAATAAAGCTAATGGTTAAAATCTTCACTTTTTAATATTAGTGTGGTTATGTTTATAAATTAAATACCAAGTAATCTAATATAATTGTTTAAAATAGGCAGTAACTACTGGTAAGTAAATTTATGTGTATTTTAAATAGATTTTATTTATTCTTTACTATATTATATTTAAACGAATATTATATCTTAACTAAATCAAGATACCTTCTAATTATTTTTAAATGTGATAATATAGAATGAAGCTAATTGCTTTAAATATAACTAAAGACCTGTTGTTGTAGGAATGGCAGCAGGCACAACGAAAGGAAGATTCTTCGGCTTGAGTCTCGATATGCAGCCAGGAGGAGTAAAGGATAAGCTTAGAGAATTCGGATGGTTTTCTTTTATGTCTGGTACGGTGTATATTAATATTTGGCAATTTGGATGTATTCGCAGGTACGTTTTAACTTTATTACGTTGTAAAAACTTGGGCAATAGTGTGAGCTTCACCTAATGATGCTATGACGAATATCTCATAGAAAAATTATTTTATGTATATAAAAATATGTTTAAAAGGTGATCTAAAGGTTTATGCACTTTTCTAACCGGTTATGTCGAAATTACTGTTTTAAACCAAATTTTTATGAATTACACAGGTCTACAAAATTAAACTTTTTGACAGATGTTTTTATTTTGAAAACTGATTTTATATAATTTTGGTAGGTTGATTTCAAAAATTCTATGCATTTATTTGTATCACGTAAGGTTTTATTGCAAATATTAAGTGAAAAAAAAAATTATTTGTTTATTGAGTAAAAAGGTGGAATACAAGTTAAAACAGTGGAAAAAAATACTTTACTCAGTCTTTTTTAAGTGAAATCTTTGTCTTTTTGCCAGAAAGCTGCGTTGTCCGGACATTCGGTTGTATGTTTTTAAGGGCATATCCCTTTTTAACATCCAGCAGTAGTGCGCCATCATCGTTATGCTCCATCTGCCTTGGTATCGCTGTTCCATTTCCTTAATGTCTTGGTGAAACCTCTCTCCCTGTTCTTCGCTAACTGCTCCAAGATTTTCAGGAAAATAGTTCAAGTGTGAAAACAGGAAATGCACTTTCAAACTCATATTACAACCTAGACGATGAAAGTGTTGTAACATATTTTGAACAATATTTTCGTAGTCTTCGTCCTTCGAGTTCCCAAGAAACTTATCAATTACTTCTTTAAATGAAACCCAGGCGTTTTTCTCGACATTGGTCATTGTGTTTTGAAAATCCTTGTCTTTCCATAATGCTCTTATCTGCGGCCCAACAAAAATACCTTCTTTTAACTTGGCATCGGATAAGGCTGGAAATGTCTCGCACAAATATTTAAAACACTGTCCATTTTTGTCTAGGGCTTTAACAAACTGCTTCATCAAGCCAAGTTTGATAAGGAGAGGAGGCAGTAAAACTTTTTTGGGGTCAACCAAGCTATCTCTTAATACATTTTTGCTACCAGGTGTAAGGCTTGTTCTAGAGGGCCATTCTATTTGAGTCCAATGTCTATCCCTTGCTCGACTATCCCCCTCACAAATAAAGCATGGAAATTTTGTATAACCTCCTTGTTGTCCTAGTAGCATGCACAGCACTTTAAGGTCACCACATAGCATCCACTGATGATTTTGGTAGTTTATTTTCTTGAAAAGAAGTTCAAAATTTTCATACGTTTCCATTAAATGTACCGAATGGGCAACGGGAACCGAGGCCAGCTCGTTACCATTGTGCAATAAAACGCCTTTTAAGCTACGCTTACTTGAGTCAATAAACAGGCGCCATTCTGCTTTTACATACGGCACATTTCCTAATTTTGAAATTAAGTCAGGAATATTGTCGCAATACACTAGCTTGAGTAAAATATTGACATAACTCTTTTTCGCGACCCCGGTAAAATCTTGATGTGACGCCAGGTGCCAGTAAATGTTTCTCATGAAGTCGGGAGGCTAACAATTCGAATGCATCCTTTGGAAGGTGCAAATCTCTAATTAAATCATTTAGTTCGCTCTGGTTAAACACTTCGGGCTCTCTGAAATCTGGTGTGAAATCTGAGTCATCTGGGTCGCAATTAGATTCCTCTGATTCTGACGATATGACGTTTTCTAGTGCTTTTGGGGCGGTAGGTATCGATACATCTGGTCCATGAGGAACTGGTCGAATAGCAGAGTCAAGATTGGGATACATCATTTGTTTCTTATTTTTTTCTGTTGAATCCTTGAACATTACACGAACAAAAATAACAATCATTACTGTGATTTCTAGGCTCTCGCCATACCATAGGAACACCAAAGCTTAAACATTTTTTCCTACCTTTTTGCCAGTTTCTTAATGCTTCAACGCAAACGGAACAAACGGTATGAGGAGCCCAGGACTTGTCTTGGTCGACAATTTTTACACAAAAATAAGCGTGGTATAGATTTTTCACAAACGAAGTTATAGTTTGCCTCTGCTTTACTACGACATAACTACCACAGATATAACAAAAGTTATTCGGACTGTTCACACAATGTTTTCTTTCCATATTTATACGTTCTAGAACACTTAAAATACGCAACAACGAAGACAACAAGCGCGCGGACACAGTAGCACGACGACTAGCACAACCGAACTGCACATAAGCAGGTTTCAACGTTGTATTGACGCTTCTGCGCCGACTCTGTTGTTTTGCTGAGAAATCTAATATTAACCAGTGTTGCCAAATCACATTTAATTTCATAAAAATCAATTCATTTAAAAATCATGCCTAACATTGAACAAACATATTCTTGTCATAGGTATGTATATTAATAAATTAACATTTTTAAGATATAGAGCGCTATAAAAAAAATTTACGTGAGAGAGCAAAAATATGGCGTTTTTTGGAATAAGGGCCCCCAAACATATACAAATTAGCAAACAGCTTTGAAATATCAAAATCACTGTAGACCTGTGTTATCAACGGATAAATATAATTTTGATGTGAACGATGCCGATTTCTCAAATAGACGCCCAGTTGTCGTCTGTTTATTTCAAAGCCTTATTTTATGCAAATTATCTTGAATTTTACCTTGAGATAAATGATTATTTAAGTAGAATTTTGAATGTAAAAATCGTTTAAATAGATTTATAAAATTATTTTTAGAATTATAAGTATAAATGCGTGAACCTTAGATAGTAGGTTATGTTGGCTGAGTGTATACAGCAAGATCTTATTCGCGGGCTTTCCTGTTTTAAAAAGCGGGCATGTCCAAACTAATGTCGATACAAATTTGAATGTAAATAAGTTAAATATCTTTTTATTTTCGCGTTAATGAATTATATAATAATAATAATAATAATAATATATCCTTTATTTCAACACAATTTTTCTTTCTCATTACATATATGAAGATAACAAATCAGAGAGAAAAAAGAACGAAAACAAAAAAAAAGGTGCTGAAACCTTAAGGCGTGGTTCAGATGGACGGAAAAGAATTTCCGCCGCCTGTTCTTCTACCAAAACCTTAATGAACTGACAATAAAAAGTTTGCCAAGTCTAACTTAACAATAATATTCGGTTATTCTAGATAATAATAAAATAATAATAAAAATATATAAAAAATAAAAAAATAAATAAAACAAACAGCATGCAAATAATGCAATATGCATATGACTTTAATAAATAAATGAAAATGAAAAATAAATTTTGCAATAAATATAATTATGCGTAAAATATCAGAAATTGTCGGGATATTAATATTAACAGTTCGACATTAATTTTCACAAGTTTGCTTCCACATACAGCTTCGTTACAATATGTCTTTACCGTATATTAATTTCCATCTTTTTATTCCCAGGCAACCTTAATGCTCTCGTAATTAGAATTAAGTCAATATAAACTCTTCAGTTAAAAAATAAAAACTTTTATAATAAAAAAGAGCTACAATAAATGTTCAAGACTCGGTTTCGAATTAGAGATCCTGTTGCACATAATTTCTCAAGAGATTGTTGAATCATTCGGTAAACTGACATGCGTTACTACAAAATTTGATAATTCTGCCTGAAATTTTTCTATATATGACTGTAAAGAGTATAATCAGTTTAAATTTTCTAGTTTTACGTCATTTCAAAAGTAGCTTTCGATAGTGAATTTTTTTTGGTTTATTACGAACATTTTGGAATTGTCAATAAACCAATAAAAATACGCATAATAACAGTTATTTCTTGTTATTGCCAATATAATATTTTTGAAGTAATAATTTAATGTTTTTCTATATTATAGAATTCGATTATACGGTTGATGTAGCATTTACCGAGATATTGGTTAAAAATTGACTCCGGCGAGTTTAATTAAAATACTTAAATTACCAACGAGAAACCTTAATAAAAAGATGGATAACAAATGGACAACCCCATCCAAGCGACCACTATAATAAGTAAACTAATTTTTCTTAGGTTACGAAGAAAAAAAATCATTTGTAAATCTTTTAATAAATTGTGTACAATGTTGGCAGCACTCAATGCGAAAAAGCACAGACTTAACTTTATGCATGTAATGATGATTGATTTTTGTGAGGCGGTAATGAAAAGTATAATAACGAGCGATCATTAAAATTTTCACTCGTAGCTGGCTGTGCATATAAAAATGATGTCGTAGCTTTAGTTATTAAGATGTTATTTTAAACATCTGTCAGTGTCAAATATATATTTTAAAGTTTCATCAAAAGAAAAAGTAATGGCCTTTAATAATATGCATAAAGCGTTTATGGTAGAATGTTACTTCCTGACATCTCAAAAAATTGATGGTATTTGGCAGCATTCAATAGAAAATTGCTTTGCGGAGTTTGAAGAGAGATATCCAAATACTGTTCCCAGCTATAAAACTTTCCGTGATACGCTAATGCATTGTGTAAATCTTTTTCGTCAAACAGGCAGTATTTTAAGGAAAAAAGGAAGCGGTCCCCCTCTCAAGAGAAGTCGCGGCGTAATTGAAAATGTCAGACAAATTATTAACGAATCTCCTCAAACATCTATTTGAAGAGTTTCGCAACAAGTAGGGCTTTCGTATGGAACATGTCAAAAAATTTTAAAAAAGGACTTGCACATGTATCCATATAAATTAACTTCTGTACAAAATCTATTACCTACGGATTATGAAAAAAGAACACAATTTTGCCAATGGTTTATTCAAACAATAACAGACAATATTTTAAATCATACTTTTTTCACCGATGAAGCTTGGTTTTATTTGAAAGGTTATGTTAATTCGCAAAATATGCGTATGTGGTCCAGTGAAAATCCTCATTTCTACAGAGAAGTTCCTCTACATCCAGAAAAAATAGGCGTATGGGTAGGTATGAGTCGTCGCCGATTAATAGGACCAATATTCTTTGAGGGCACGATAACATCGGAAAAATATCGTAACGAAATTCTCAGTGTTTTTACTAATCAATTGACTAATGATGAACTCCAGGTCGGATATTTTCAACAGGATGGGGCTACATCTCACGTTACACTTGAAAATATTCAGTTTTTGCAACAATTTTATGGCGATAGGATAATAAGTAGAAATACAGCGATTCCATCACGATCCTGTGATTTAACAGTTATGGATTTTTTTGTGTGGCCATATATAAAGAATATTATTTATGAAACACCAATTAATAATCTACAAGAGTTAAGACATAAAATCATAGAAAAATGTGAACACATCAATAACTCACCGCAAATACTGATCAATGTTTTCAATGCTCTACGAAATAGAGTGCGTTTATGCTTGGTAGAGAATGGTCAACATTTTACACATTTTTTATAATATTCTATTACTTTGTATAAAAATTATAAATATATTTCATATAAAAGTCAGCATTTCAAATTATTTTTTAACAATCATGACGTTTGAAATTATAATGACAGATCTCCTCTAATAACTTAAGTTAGGACATACTTTTTGTGTACATGGCTTACTTGAGCGAAAATTTTAATGATCACTCGTTACAATACTGTATTGGAGGAAATTATAATGCTACTTAGTATTATGTTGTTTGAAGACGATTACCTATGCTTCAATGCAGTGGAAGAATGATCTTCCAGTAGTCCAGAACTCAATCTAAAATCTATCAATTGTGGAATATTTTAGAGACGACCTTTCTCAAGCATTCTGTTGTCTTCTAAACAAACAAACTTCCATTCAACATCATTCGTTCATTCAGCATAGTTTTACAGCTATTTGTACATGTTTTAGAAATATGTACATCAAAATACATATTATGCTAAAATATGTTAATATGTCGTAAAACGACAATTGTTTCGCCAACACAGTGGCATCATCAGATACTTACAGCTAAAGAGTACGTACTAACTAAACTAAATGAAAAATATAAAATGAACAAGGCTAGTATTAGTGCAAATCAATTGCATTTTCGTGAAGTAATGTGAAAGAAAAAAATGCTTTCTACATATACGACGCTAATTAATCATTGAGCGATGGCGATGGATCAATGGAGCTCCGTATTGTTCACGGATGAGTCTCGTTTTTGAGTTCTCCAGATGGACGAGAACGTGGGTGGAGAAGACCCAGTGAACCATTTTCAGCGTGTTGTATACCTCCAAGAAAGGCATTTGGGGTAGGCGATATAGTGATTTGGGCTGGCACTTCACTGTACGCGAAAACTAATCTTGTTCTCATTGAAAATGGTACCATGACGGCTGTTAGGTACATCAACGAGTGTATAGCTGATCGCATTGTACAATTTGCTCCATTCGCAGGCGAGAACTTTAATGCACGATAACGCGCGACCTTACACCGCACGGGTGGCTGAGCAATGTTTGAATGCAGTTAACTTTTGCCATTTACAATGGCCAACTCGAAGCCTGGCCTTGAATCCCATCAAAAATCTCTGGGATTCACCGACAACCCATACCGGTAACCATTCAAGATCTTCGAATAGCTATTCGTGAAGAATGGGAAAACATTACACAAGAAAAGGTCGGCGACTGCATTCAAAGTTTACTATTAATCCCCTAAATTGTATGAAAACGTAGATGTAAAACTTAGCCGATAGGACCAATGAATTTGTTAATTTTTCACAATTTACTGTTTCGTAACTTTTTCTTATTGAATAAAATTTAAGTACCTTTTTTTATTTCTCATTCTTACTTTGTGGATAATGTTTTATATCTTGTTAAAAAAAAAAAGAAAAAAAAGGAATTTTTCTTGTACTAACAGACATTTACTTCGATGTTCGGAATTATTTGTCTACGAGTGTAGTTACCTTGCTTTTGACTACAGGTATTACACCGTTTTAATGACACCTTTAATGCTAGCTAATATTTGCTAGGAAACTCTATGAGAAGACTATATTATTATTAATATAATAGACATAGAACTAAAAGGAAAATATCATTATCTTTAACTGTGTAATAGATATGGAAACTTTAGAACAATGTAGCAGCCGGAGATACAACCGAGTATTCTTTGAGAGTGAACTTATATAGTTGAATACATTAACATCGCGGTATCTAGTGTGAACGAGGTACTAGACTTTATTATGCATAATATGGAACAGTTTGTGAATATTTACAAGCTAAAATTTCTCGACTTTTCAGTAATTCGAAGGAAGTTTAAGTACCTACATTGCTTTTAGTTGAATACCTTATTATAGTATCATAAGAAGAATATCAAAGATGTGCTTCTTGAACTATTTATACAAACATAATATATAGTCTTACAGAGATTTCCAAATTATGTATTAATATTTGTTTTGTTTGAAATATTGTCATTAGTATTGAAACTTGCATATATTACTTTAATAAGCATAAAAAATATAAATATTTACCACACGATTTAAATTAAAATTCCAGGAATTGTTTACATACAAAGAAGTTCCACAGATGTTATAACACATATTATAATGTGAATAAAAAGAGAAAAACAATATTTTATGTGGGAAAAATAATCCCAAATACAGAATAAAAATAATTACTTCAAAATGCATTTTAAGAGAGACAAACATTTCTTATTTAATATTTAAAATCAACGTGTCAAACAGTAGAACAATTCATGGCAAAAAAAAACATCTAAAAAAATCGTAAAAAGAATCCATTAGCGAAAATAGTTCTTGGAATTTGTTCGAATGCATTATAATGCTAGGGCACTGACCTGATTTAAGTACGTGCGTACGCGAATGGCTATTGACGTTCGCCGTTCACGTGGACTGCCGTTCTGTTGCTAAGCCATTTCCACTCCGACAATTTGACATGATAAGAGATGCATAGTACACTTTGCTTGATCGTATGGTTCCCATGACAACCGTTAATTCGCATTTAATTTCCAATGAAATATAAGTAAATATTAACATATTTTCTCCGTTATTTCTTATTTGAAGTTTTATATTTGGAATATTTTAAATTACCCATTTTAGTATTTATAATTACGATGCCCGAATATTAATTTTATGCATTTAGTCAACTACATTTACAATTAGATATTATCATATTCAAATTTAAAATCATAGGATAATAATTTAGTAATCTGTACGTTACTTAGCAACAGTACCTATCAAAAGCATTTGTCGAAATGCCTTGAAATTTAATACTATTATATGTTTGTAATTTAGTGACTTAGTAGTTTATATATAATTAATTAAAGTTTTACATTATTGTCACAATCAAGGTTGATTTATTATTTTGGTTCATTAATGTATTCAATTATGGTAATAGGTCAAGAGTTTTTTTTTTGGTTGTATTGTGATGAGTTAGCAATATAATTTTAAAACTTTTCAGATTAATTTATTAATATAGTATGAAGTATCAACATGAATGAATAATATACTTACTTTGGTGTATAAGTTTCTGAAATGGAGTCTGTAGTTTATTTCGTTCCTGTAACTTTGTTATTATATTCTCTCGCCAATTAAAGTCTTCTATAGCTATTTTATGTTTGGATGCTAAATATTATTCTAGTGCTCAATCATTTTATAGTGTTGGAGCCATTGTGTTTTTTAAATCTTTTTTGAAAAGTGATAATAAATCATAATAATTATCTTAAATATGTTTAAAAATATTGCGCACCTTTTTACTTTCCTTTAAATATGTAATGTACTCAAATAGATGTCATTATTTATTCACTTTAATTAAAAATGTGTAGATAGTCGAGTAGTTTTGCTTGCAAATATAATACGATTAATTAAAAATGCGTAGATAGTCGAGTAGTATTGCTCGCAAATATAATACGATTTTGTATTACCTTGTAATTATGACAGTTGTCTAAGTCTAATTTTTTGACTTCTGACATTTTTCTAAACTTGACAATTTATGTTAGTGTTGGGCACTCGTTAAAAGTGAAATAGTACCATTGTTCGTAAAAAACATTTTATACAATGAAATAATATATATATATTTTTTTTAATTAAGGGCACACAAAGTGTTATTATATTGGTGTTTTCGACATATTTCATCATTAATTAGCTACACTGTATACGTATCGTGCGGACAAAGTTTTCATCCTTGGTTGCCATGGCAACTTAGCGTTTATTAAGATCTAATTTTTATTATATATAATAATATATACAAATTATTATACAGAATTATGCCTCTTCATATAAAATTGTCCAGACATTTTTACATATTAATTTTAGTTATACCAGCAAAAGTCGAAAATCTATTAAAACAGAAAAATCGCTACTTTCAGCATAGTCTCTTTTGTCCGTCAGATGTCACTAGAAATTATCTGGTGCCATCTGATAGGACAAAATTTGCTATACCTATGATCGGCTATGCCCCCACCAGTGTAGTTGCCGCTGTTCACTAAAGACCATTATCGATTGTATCTCCAGTTCCTTTCGTATCTGTGAATTTCTCACTTTATCCTTTCTAGTTACGCCTCTCACTCTTTTAAGGTATCTTATTTCTGCAGCCTGTTTTTTGGCTATTATTAAGTACCTATGATTCACATCCGTATATCAAAACTGCTTTGTATACTTTCATCTTGGTGTTTCGTGATATTTGCTTTTTTATAATGAAGTCCTTATTCATTGGGAAATACAGTTTGGTTGCCTTTTCAATTCCTTCATTCATTTCTGACTCATTTTTCACAGTGTTTTCTACCAGGACAGTTAAATAATGAATTATATAAAATATGAATTTATTCCTTCAATTTGAATATTTAGTTGGTCATTACTTTTCTTTTATTTTTATTTATGCTCATTCCTTTTTTCTTAAGTGTTTTGTTCCATTTATTTATACCTTTCTGTAGGTTATTTTCATTTTCAACTATTAGTACTATGTCATCTGTGGATGCTGCCTCAGCTGTTTGTATCCTCTCTAGATTCCTGTACCCAATTTGGATTTTTTTCCTCTACATTGAGCATTGTCTTATTATTACATCTTCCATAAATACAGTGAACAGTACAGGAATTAATCCTCCGCTCTTCCTTAACTCTTCAGATACAAATACCTCCGATCTCATGTTACGCTTTATCATATAATTTATGTTGTTCTTATACAGACTGTTCCGTAAAAAACGCCAATAATCATAATTCCTTTATTTATTGTCCGTCTTTATTGAAGCAAAAAGTCAATTTAATAGCATCAAAAATACTCCAAAATAGCAGTGGTTTATTTGTTTTCAGTATTTTTCATTAATGTCAAACGTTAGTCACCTTTTTTAATTTAAATATGTTGCCATTTAAAATAAAAAAGTTTTATATATTTTTGGATATATTCAAATTGGATTTTTTTTTTCTGAACTCAACGGTGTATAACATGCCTATTTTTGATAAACGTTTACTGAAAAAAAAATAATAAAACACAATAAATTTCATCTTTGCCTTCCATTATTTATTTATAAATGTTCGAGTGTGCCATGAAATAACAAAAATTCGATAAACGTCAATAAGTGTCAGTGTTAGTTTACTAAATCTTCTTTGTTGTCCTGTTTAAACGTTTTGTCACAACAAAAAACGTATTTTTGTAAAAATAAATAACAATAAGTTAACGGACATATTACGAGTGTTCTTTGAATGTAATATAAATCGTCTTCAAGCGGTTCGTCGTTACAGTGTTCCTTTTCCGGACAGAAAACTTCCAGATTCTAAAATATTTCAGAGATTTTCGAAGATTTCGAAGATAATGAATGATCTTGCATTACAAGAAAATGCACGAACTTCGGCTCGCGAAATTGCACATAATATTAGAATATCAAAAACTACAGTCCATGGCATTTTAAGAAAACACAAACTTAAACCGTACATAGCTCGAAAAGTTCATGCATTAGTACAAAACGATCCTGACCGAAGAATACAGTTTTGTCGTTTTTATTTAAATTCACTAGAACAAGACCCGAATTTTTACAGAATAATTTGATCTGATGAATGCACTTTTAGCAACTATGGCATTTTTAATAGAAACATACATCGACAATAGAGCCAAGACAATCCAAGAATTGTCAGTGATAATAATTTTTCAAAGATGTTTCAAAGTAAATGTTTGGTGTAGCATTTTGGGCGATCAATTAATTGGGCCATTTTTCGTAGATGGTTGCCTAAATAAAAAAAAAACATTACACTTTGTTAGACGAATATTTCCAAAACTTTTTAGATGAATTACCTTTGGCAGATTTAAATAAAATATTTTATCAACAAGATGGGGATTCCGCGCACAACACCATAGTAAGTACTGATTGGTTGAACACTCAATTTGTAAATAGGTGTATAGGCTTATCTACAAGATCGAGTTTATTTAACAAATCCAGAAAATGTTGACATTATAAGACAAAGATTTATTAACACTTGTCAAGAAGTACCTGCGGTTTGTCTTTCAAATGCGACTTGTGGAGTAATTAGGAAATGTGCAGTATGCGTTGAACAAGGTGGCGGCCAATTTGAACAGTTATTGTAAAGTGTTTTGTTTCTTCCAATACTTATAATACTTACATTTCCAATGTTTCATAGTACATTCGAAAATTTATTAAAAACAGAGTTTATTTTAGTATATGTCTTTTTTAATAAACGTGTAACAAAAATATACATGTTGTACATTGTTGAATTCAGGAAAAAAATCCAATCCCAATATATCCAACAATATACATTGCTATGAATAGTGGTTTTGATTTTGGTGACACCACTATTCACAACCAATCTGTCCAGCTTAGATATTCAGTCAGTTTATTTTCAAGATGAGACTGCTTTTCCCTCAGGGTTCCAATTGAAGGCTTTGGTGCAAGAATCGGTTAAATGCCATTTTTCACGAAAATGACTTAGCATCAAAAACCTATACTTGTCGATATCCCTCATCGTTTGGTACAAGAATCGTCCATGTATCTCTCATAGAAACGATGTTATACTTCACATAGCTTGTTCTTGCTCCAAACGCAGTTGTATATCACAAACATGAGCGAATCCGTTCGGGAGCAAGAATCGGCTGTTTTTCGCATAACCATTTCTTGCCGCCAATGGCACCAGTTTTGATAAAACATAACCTACAAATATTAGACGTTTAACCTAAGTCGGTGCAAAGTGATTCATGAAAAGAAAATGAGTGAAACTAGTGAAGTGGATCCCTATCACACTTCAGATGATAGTGATGCTGATCCCGATAATTCACAAAGCAGCTCAGATTCTGAAAATGCAGTTAATTTGCAAAATAACAATAACGAAGTTCAACCAATAATACAAAAAGGAACGAAGCGTATCGAAATCCAGAAGAATGGGTTTGAAATCAAAGGAAAGTTAACAGAAATAGTGGAAAACAATATATAAACAGTGCAGGCAATGTGGTACCTGAAAAAAGACAAGGACCTAGGTGTCAATGCAAAGGAAATTGCTTTGACTTATTTACGGAGTTGCAGCGAGACAAAATTTTTACAGAGTTCTACGGAATGAAGTGCCATAATATTCAGGATGCGTTTCTGGGTTCTTTAAAATCCGCAAATGAAGTAAAAAGAAGAAGAAAAACAACTACTGATAATAATCCAAAAAAAAAAATTTCGTATAGGTACGTATAATATTAAAATAGGGACCACAAACGTTAAATTCTCCGTGCATAAATCTCGCGCACAAGGAATAGCAGCATCACGTGCTTCTGATGGCAATATAGTGTCAAAACAAGATATGCGAGGAAAACATTCCAACAGACCGAATAAGGTAGCTAATGATGTTGTAGCCACCGTGCGTGAACATATCGAAAGCTTTCCTCCTAGGGAATCTCATTATTCGAGGAGCGAAAGCCAAAAGAAATATCTACCGGCTGAGCTAAACGTCAAAATTATGTATGAAATGTACTTAAATAAATATGAACCGGAGCAGTACGAATTACTGAAGAAGAAAGAACAAACAAAACCAAGAATCACATATGACTTTTACTACAGATATTTTGTACAACATTTTTTCTTGTCATTTGGCTTTCCTCGATCAGATACTTGTAGTACGTGCGACAAAATAAACGTGGAGATTGAAGCTACTTCCAATGATACAGTAAAGCAATGTATTTTACAGAGAAAAGAACTACATCTGCGCAAAGCACAGGCATTTTACGATGATCTGAAAGAAAAAACACAATTGGCTGAAACAGATCCCACAGTAGAAACTTTATGCTTTGACTATCAACAAAACTTGCCTGTGCCATTGCTAACTACTTCTGATATTTTTTACGCCCGGCAACTGTGGGTATTTAATCAAGCATTTCATTCATTTCATGTTCTAATAAAAAGGCAGTGATGTACATGTTTGATGAAACAATCGGTAAAAAAGGATGTACAGAAACGGTTTCTTTCTTAAAGCATTACATTGAGAAATATTTGAGGAAATCTGTTAAGATTTTGCATATTTTCACGGATAACTGTGAGGGCCAAAATAAGAACGCTGTAGTTCTTCATTTTTTAATGTCCCCAGTTAAAAATGGAACTTTGTCGAAGATTGTTCATCACCTGCCAGATCCAGGCCACAGTTTTCTCCCGTGTGATCGGGACTTTGCTCAAATAGAGAAAAAGAAACGAAGAAAAGAGCTACTCTACCTTCCTGAAGAGTGGTATTCTCTAGTCGAATCATGTGGAACCAAGTTTATTGTGGAACGTGTCACACAAGATATGATTTTAGACTTCAAGTCGCATCTTGATCCATATTTTAAAAAATCTGCCGTGGTTAAGAAAAAGCCTTTTACCATTTCTAAATATAGACTTTTTCTATACAGTGAGGAACATCCAGATAAGGTTTTTATTTTTTAATTAGTTTAGTGTTTATTGTTATATTATATTTATATTTCAGGTCTGTGTATCAGAAAGTCACTGTCGAGACTTAACAGAAGGTTATCCTCTATTCAAGTCACCTGTACCTGAGTCTATTGACTTAAATGCTGCTCCTCTTGCATACAGTGAGAAGTTGGCAATAAAGTCAAAGAAGTATGAGAGCATAATGCCGCTTGCAAAAAATTATATACCGCCTTCTTATTTTTATCCTTTTTACGACGACCTCAAGAAACTGGATGATGAAAACCATGATTCCGATTAAATTATTATATTATTAGTTTAGTTTAGTTCATGCAATATTTTGTTTTTGTTTTGTGCTAGGTAACTTTCATGGTGTTTTATTTCTTTGTTGTTGTCGTTATTTGCTTGATGACAATAAATAATATCTTTAAACTCTTTATTTTAATCTTTTTATATTATTAATATTTAATTTGCTACCAGTTTCGCAGATTTTGGTTGCGAAAACCGGCTATGTGCAATTTTGAAAAATTGTTTTCTGTAGTATTTTGTAAAGCAAGATTTGCTAAATATCAGTTAACATAACTATTATTATATATTTATACTGTTGACAAAAGATGTAGTCCTAGTTTAGAAAAATATTATCAAAAACCAGTTTTTCCTTGTTTTCTCAAAACTATGTTGTCTTCACATAGCCGGTTCTTGCACCAACCCCTTCAATTGGAAAACGTGGTTTTTCTCCTCTACAAATTTATAATGCGCCAGTAAAAGAGTATTGACAAATGTTATACTTATATTTCACTTTAAGTTACTTGTAATCTTTTCTAAATAAGGTTAAATAATAGTCACAATATAAAATTTAAATGAAACTTTAATACAAAAATAAAAAATTAAAAAAAAATCTTTATGAAGTATAAAGATAAATATTGCGTCATTAAACAATATTATTAAGGTAAAAATATCGTATGGAAGTGACCGCACATACGATAAAAAAACTTCCTTAGTGACAGCCGATCAAAAATAAAACGAATAAATTACAAAGATGCTTTTTAATTTCTCCCACAAGAAACAAAATAATCAAACAGATATGACAGCTCGAAACAAACTCAAACGCATGTGCAAACACATGAAAAATGTGCCCCTGATATCCCAAGCGAACTAAAATTTTAAATTTACAGAAATGTTATTTTTTACTAGAAATTTTAAAAACCTTTGTCATTTATATCAAATATCTACGATTATAATATATATATATATATCAAAACGATAATAAAAATACAATAGAAAAATACAGTATTTAACTCTTTTAAATAATTAGATATCTTTTAAATAATATATATATATTACTTACATAAGGACTAAATTCATAAAAACTCGAGACACGTGTACGTAAGTAAGTATTAATAATAATAAAATTACGAGATTCAACAAACTCGTAAATAAAACGGTAATGATATACTCAAGCACAATACCACAATTAACTCAAAAACAAAAACCGAAATTACTAAAGCAAAGATAAAGATTTATCTTTCAATAAGCACGACTTCCTTACTACACTCTATACTTGTGTCTGCGGATACAGCAAACCCGCTTGCTCCATATAAAAAATACAGTTATCAAGACCGTACACATCAAAGCAAAACGGCGTGCTTCCACTGCCCTAGTCAAAAATATATATTGAATCGATTCTGCCTTTACTTGATGTAAATCCATATCAAATGATAAAAACACACAATGTTGTATTAGATTTACACTTTATTTAATAATAATAATAACTATATAACAGCTGTTTCACCGTACAACGGTTTCTTCGGATATAACAAGCGGTACTATAAAACATTTTACTTAAACGTAAATATTTTTTATTTTATTACTTAATGGTATTCTCAGAAATTGGAAACCGAAATATTTTTACCCGCCTCTTTTAGTAGGGATACATGTAGATAACATAAATTATATTATAAGAGACACATATCTAACAAAATATTTCAATCACAAATAGGAAATAAATTCAACAGAGGGGAGGAATTAAGCTCTGTTTTGTCATTTAATAATTTATTTGAAAATGTTTGTTTATTAATTTGCATTGCTTCTAATAAATCGAGTTTCTTACTTTTCTTTTCTTCGTGTAGGATCTTGAAATTATTATTAAAACTATGGCTTTCTTCAATTAAATGGTTGGAGTATGCTGAATCTGTTTTCCCATTTCTAAACGAATAATAATGTTCGTATATGCGCTTTTTGAACGTTCTACCTGTTTGCCCGATATATGTTTTAGTACATGTGCCACAAGTTAGTTTATACACACCTGACTTATTATGATGTGCTGTTTTACTTTTATTGTTTTTGATGTAGTTACTAATATGGTTGTTGGTTTTATATGCAATGTTTATATTTTGTTTTCTTAAAAATTTTTCCAATGTTTTATTTTGTCTGCCTAGGTAAGTAATAATTTTAAATTTCTTGTCATGATCTTTAGTAATCGGATATATATCTTGTATTGCTTTAGTTTCTCGTTTTTTGGATATTATTTTATCTATTATATTCGGGTCATAACCATTATTGACCCGAATATAATAGATAAAATAATATCCAAAAAACGAGAAACTAAAGCAATACAAGATATATATCCGATTACTAAAGATCATGACAAGAAATTTAAAATTATTACTTACCTAGGCAGACAAAATAAACCATTGGAAAAATTTTTAAGAAAACAAAATATAAACATTGCATATAAAACCAACAACCATATTAGTAACTACATCAAAAACAATAAAAGTAAAACAGCACATCATAATAAGTCAGGTGTGTATAAACTAACTTGTGGCACATGTACTAAAACATATATCGGGCAAACAGGTAGAACGTTCAAAAAGCGCATATACGAACGTTTAGAAATGGGAAAACAGATTCAGCATACTCCAACCATTTAATTGAAGAAAGCCATAGTTTTAATAATAATTTCAAGATCCTACACGAAGAAAAGAAAAGTAAGAAACTCGATTTATTAGAAGCAATGCAAATTAATAAACAAAAATTTTCAAATAAATTATTAAATGACAAAACAGAGCTTAATTCCTCCCCTCTGTTGAATTTATTTCCTATTTGTGATTGAAATATTTTGTTAGATATGTGTCACTTATAATATAATTTATGTTATCTATATGTATCCCTACTAAAAGAGGCGGGTAAAAATATTTCGGTTTCCAATTTCTGAGAATACCATTAAGTAATAAAATAAAAAATATTACGTTTAAGTAAAATGTTTTATAGTACCGCTTGTTATATCCGAAGAAACCGTTGTACGGTGAAACAGCTGTTATATAGTTATTATTATTATTAAATAAAGTGTAAATCTAATACAACATTGTGTGTTTTTATCAAAAATATATATAAGTTCAAAATAAATGTGCATTCATAAATAATATCACTTTTCAAAATATTTGCGGGGAAAAGTCTATAGCAACATGTTGCCATTTAAAATAAAAAAGTCGACTATCGTTTGACATTAATGAAAACAACTGAAAACAAATAAAAGACTGCTATTTTGTAGTATTTTTGATGCTATTAAATTTCTTTTTGTTTCAATAAAATCACACAATAAAAAACGGAATTATGATTGTTTGCGTTTTTTACGGGACAGTCTGTATAACCTTTCGATATTTCGAATTATTTTTTTGTTGACACGCCTTTCTTCAAAAGCTTTCCATATTTCATACCTTGGTACTCTATCAAAGGCTTTTTCTAAACCAATAAATGCGAAATATGCCTTTTTCTCTTGTTGCAATCTTTTGTTAACTATTTGTTTTAGAATAAATATATGATCTTGCGTGCTCCTTCCAGGTCAGAATTGACATTGTGATTCCGGTAGTGATGGTTCGATTAACGGTCTTAACCTATTGTTAATTAACTGCTCATATATTTTGACCACTGTGCTTAGTAACGTTGTAGCTCTGTAGTTATTACAATGTCCCTTTTCATATACCGGTGCTATTACTGCCAATTCTCAAACTTCTGGTATGTTTTCGTATTTCTACGACATTCAGCTCTGAATGCAAAATATAAAAAACAACCCTCATAGTCCGCGAATCCCTTAAGGATAAGTAATATGTTTTCTGCATTTATCTGTATTCAAACGCATCATAATTATCTATCGAGGAGTCACGCTACTGTCAAATGGACATCGTAATGTTTCAGTTGTTCTTTAAACAATACGACTACAATACATAAGGTAGAAGTTTGTTGAACGTTGTTAGGTTTAATTAAATTTTATTAGAGCTTCTCTATCCACCGTAATATATGTAGACACAATTATAGGAGAAGCAAGACAAACAACATGATTTACAAATAAATAGTTGTATAGGTTTAATACGTTTAACAACTCAAACACAATTTCTTTATGGAGTTATTCAATAGTCGGTTGTTAGGAAACAATTTGGATCTAACGAAACTACTAGTTATGGCAATGTTCGAAAGCGTTTCGTTCTTAGTACACTTTCCCTACCAATAATCTATGATCCCCTTTCTAATTGTGGCCACAAAAGTTAAGCGTTAGATGTTTGATCACCCATGCTATTTCTACGCTCCATAAGGCCGCATGTGCACTAGCCGCTGCCACTTTAAACCTCACCCGTGTAACGATAAAGTTTCTTAACAAAGTTGTCTCGGTTGCGGCCTACCCATTACGTTGGGACGAAAAGGTCTTCTGCAATAGTTTTGATGGAAATTACAACGTTAAGCGTGTTTTCCAACAAAAAAAAAAAGCACGGGCGATATATAAAGAAGATTAACTAGATTTACATTATCGAAATTGAACAGTTTTTTATCGTGGTTTGCATTGCGTCCCAATCGTTGCGAATAAACCATGCATCACTAGAATTACAATAGCGGATACTGGATGAAATTCAAACGAATTAAATTGGAATTGCGTACTACACAATTGCGTTCGTTATTTGTTTGAGAGGACTTTTTAATGAATAAACACCATAATATACGCCAATTTAAATAATTAAGTGGTTGGATGAGCCCTTAACAAAATAAAAATTCTAGAAATTTTACAAAATTTTATCATATTAATTTTGAAAAGTAGATGTAAAAAAATGTAATTTCGAGCACTAAGACGATTGTCTCATAAGCAGAAGCTTCGGTTTTCGAATGGGCGCAATTTTCGCCAACTGCAACTTCATATTAATGAAAGAGCCAATGGTAATGACAGAGATAATAATATTACCGTATATTCTTGAGTGTTATACGCGAGAAGAAAGGCCCTCATTGGAGCGATAATAATAATAATAATAATAATATTTATTGATGTATATACACATACATACGTCATATTGAAATATTTAGTATAAAATATAAATGAGAAAAGGACAAAATAACAATAAAAGAAAAAACACATTAAAATTGATGATTGAAAAAATCACTTATCGAGTAAAAACACTCCTTTAGTAGTATGTCTTTGGCTTCGATTTTAAATCGTCCACGGTCCAGACCTTTCATTCCATTGAGAATTTTATTGTAAATTTTTAAGGCTAGGTAATTTGTATTCATTTGACTTTTCTGTAACCGATGGTATGGTATCACTATGTTATTTCGATTCCTGGTGCCGTGACTGTGGAAATTACTATTTAAGGTGAACTTTTGGTGTGTATTGGGGACATACTCAAGACAGGTAAGTACATACAAGGGTGGCACGGTAAGTATTTTATGTATTTTAAACAGTTGCCTGCAGCTAGTTTTGCTGGACACACTACTAAGAGCCCTAATGGCACTTTTTTGCATTTTAAACACCGACTCAGCTGCACCTGACGCACCCCACACTAGGATACCATATGTAGCTCTACTCTGAAAATTGGAAAAGTAGGCCGTTCGAGCTGCTTCGTATGTTGCTACCTGTTTTATCCTACGAAATAGAATAAACAGCTGCAGCAAGGTGGCGACACAAATCTTCCACATGGCAATCCCAACTCATGTCATTGGTGAGTTGTAGACACAGAATGCTTTCTTTGTTCTCATTCGAGATCCTTTTTGTGATAAGTGCTAACTGCTGTGTTTTATCTTGATTTAGTTTCAGGAGGTTACTGCCAAACCATTCGCCTGCTTCCATTAATGCATTTCCAAGTTTATACTTCCCTCTCCCATTTCCTGGGCTCGAACCAAAATGTATGTATCATCCGCAAACTGGGTAAATTTCCCTGATGATATATTGTACGGTAGATCATTCAAGTAAATTAGAAAGAGCAGAGGACCTAATATTGACCCCTGTGGAAACCCTCAATTTATCGATAATGTATTCGAATATTCATTAGTCCAGTAAACTGCTTGCTTTCTGTTCGTTAAGTAAGAGGAAATAAGTTCATTTGCTCGTCCTTGCACGCCGTATCTGTGCAGTTTCTGTAAAAGTATTGTATGGTCCATGGAGTCAAAGGCCTTACTCACATCACAACAACCAAGAATCACCACTTCCTTGCGATCAAAAGCATCTGCAATATAGTTCAAAAGCTCAGAAATTGCTGTGCTAGTAGATCTGCCTTTTAAATAGCCATGTTGGGTATAATTTAAAAGTTTGTATGTCTCAAAATAATTTAGTAATCTTTTCTTGATGATGGTTTCTAAAATTTTTGACATATTTGGCAGTATTGAGATTGATCGGAAATTTGCTTTATCATCCGTGCCCTCCTTATGTATAGGAAGCACTTTGGCTACTTTCAATTGATCAGGGAATATGCCACTGCACAAACAACTATTGAAAATCTGCGTTATAGGATCCACTAGACAAGGTGTGTATAAATTGTCGGAAAAGCTACACGTAGCGACATTCTTCGTTCGGTTCTGAATAAAAAATCTTAATGTTAAAATGTCGTATCATGCTTCGTAAATTCGTAAATGTCAAAATTTGACAGTAATTATTTTGATTGAACTCACTTTGAAATACAAACTTATTGTTCTACAACGTTGCCAAATGTGTTTTTCGTGGAAGTACGTTAATGAATAAATGTTAAAAACAAGCTTTTAAATCAAAAAG
This sequence comes from Melolontha melolontha, assembly GCA_935421215.2. NCBI lineage: Eukaryota > Metazoa > Arthropoda > Insecta > Coleoptera > Scarabaeidae > Melolontha > Melolontha melolontha. The sequence goes on along the minus strand of OW285240.1, from coordinate 102,595,766 downwards.
AAAACGTTTACGAAATAATACTAGTAAAATTTTTTTCTTTAAACTAAACTACATCTATCTCTATTAACAGATATCGAAGAGCAAAGGTTAGTTACGCACTAAAAGTCTGAACTTCAAGAACCCTGTGAAAACAAACGACATTTTAACATTAAGATTTTTTATTCAGAACCAAACGAAGAACGTCGCTGCGTGTAGCTTTTGCGACAATTTATACACACGTTATATAATCTATACTCTTTTTTAATACAATGACATTTAACGTGTATATATCAGTGGTTTGTTTATTTCTAAGGCTATACACAAATTATTTGATTTCTTCATTTATTGTAGGGCGAAGAAAAAAGGTATTTGGTGAACTTTTAATAGTTTTGCTGCATCATTGCCAATATCAACAAAGAAAGAGTTAAACTCATCAGGTGTAATATTTGACAGAACATTCCCATCACGCTTATTATTTACCACTTCTCTATTTATTACATTCCACACTGCTCTAGACCTATTTTTAGATCTTTGAATGTAATTTGAGTTCATCCTTTTCTTGCTCAGGATTATCTGTTCTTTGTATTGCTTTCTGAAGTGCCAATATAATTCACTAGCCTCCCTCTCGCCTGTAGCTCTACTTATTACTTCAACACTATCAAGAACATTTCTCATTTCATTAATTCCCTCAGTATACCACGACATATTGTTGTAGTTGCTACTAATATTTTTTACTATATATAAATAAAACATAAAATGTAAAGGTTGTCCAATATTAAAGCACAAGCCTTACACTAGCATTTACAATTAAAGGAAATATTTAATACATTTCACCAAAAACTACATAAGTACTTTTTTTATTTGTCGGTATAATCTCCGAAAACGTTGATATATTTATCCAAGCATAACACTAGCCTGAACATTCCTACACGGAAAAACTATATGTTAAGTTGCTTGAAGTAACCCACAACGATATCTTGCAATTCCCCTCGATCTGAAAAGCGTTACTTTGTCAAAAGATCCGAATAAATGAAAATCCGTGGGACCTCGATACTGAGCATGTTGTAGGACCTCCCTAATTCCGTTGTGCCAACCACAATTTGATTTTATTTGACGTGTGCGGTCCTGCGCCATCGTGCAAAATTTGAATTCCTTCACGCAATCCTCTCGGCCTTTTTCTTCTAAAGGATATTTACAATTTTTTGAGTTTCGCGATATCTCTCACTGTTAATGGTAGTGCGCGGTTCAATGACTTTACACAGCAGTAGCCCCCTACTAACTAAGAACACGGTAGCCATAGTTTTGTGTACCGATAGCTAAGTTTTGGAACTCATTAACCTAGGTTTCATCTCCGGTAAAGGCGCTTTCAATGAAAGAATTCACTTCCTGGTGGTGTCGGAAGAGAAGCACTCATTCGATAAGATCTTTGTTCATCGAAGAGCAAAATTTCGGCTCGCTGGTTGCCAAAACTTTGCTGAAGTATAGATCGCATGTGATTTAATAAACACAACTCTTCTAAATGCTTGTAATTTTAGAAAATTAACAAACTTTAATGCGACAATCTTCCCCAATCAAATGTTCGACAATTTTGCATTTGCTTCTTCTTCAGATTACCATTCCACTCCGTTCGTCCATCTTTAACTATTTGGCACCAAATGCTGACTTCGTTTCAACTTAAAATTTTCGGGCCATACACGTCTTGTAATCTGCGATCAATTTCGCTCAAATTAACTACTTCGGCTTACAAGAATCTGATAATTCTTAGCACTTGAAATATTTTGCGATTGCACAAAGTTCATCTGCTATCCGATAGAGAGATGGAGAGATAAATTGACTCTTGAACGCAACGATGCTACAGAATCTACTGCTACTCACCTGAGCGTGTCTAGTCACGCATATGGGACTAATATTTCGTACGCAGTTTGTAACAAGTGTTCATTTGAAAAGTCAATCTAGGTTACTTTGAAATTTTGATAGAATAAGACGCAAATATATTAATATGTGTTTGTTGTTCCGTAAACGTAAATTCAAATGACATTTGATAATGTTAATCACAAGTATCAGTTAGTGCATAAAATAATCGTGCGTCGATTCTGGTTTAAATAAATTGCTTCTCAGTTTTAAAATGGCTTTCACTTTAGAAAATAAATTTTTTTTAGTCCAGGCTTATTTTCGAAGTGGTAATAAAATTGATGGTTTATGGTTTTATTCAGTTCAAGATTGCATGGTAGAATTTCAAGTTGAATTTCCACATTTTGTAATAGATTATATACAATTTAAGAATACTTTAGATAGAACTTTAAAACTTTTTTCTGAAACTGGTAGTCTCTTAAGAAAATCAGGCAGCGGAGCAGTTAAGAAACGTACACCTCAAGTTGTCAATCGTGTTGAATAAATAATGGAAAATGAACCACAAACATCTGTTCGACATTTGAGTCAACAAATAAACCTTTCTGCTGGTACAACTCACAAGTTATTAAAAAAAGATATGCAACTTTATCCATACCGTGTCAGTCACAGCAGTACAAGAATTATTAGAAATTGATTACCCACGTAGACTACAGTTTTGTAATTGGTTTGTAAATATGAACAATAATGGAGAACTTTCGCAAAGAGTCATCTTTACTGATGAAGCATGGTTTTATAAAACGGGATACCTAAATTCACAAAATATAAGAATTTGGAGTAGTGAAAATCCAGAAAGAATCGCTACATGCAGACAAAATTGGTGTTTGGGCAGCGATAAGCCAAAGGCGAATCATTGGACCAATACTTTGTCAGGGAGCGTTAACTACTCAAAGGTACCGTACGGAAATTTTACAACCATTTGTCAATCAGTTGCATGATGATGAACTACAAAATGCATATTTCCAACAAGACGGAGCACCTTGCCACTGTACTGCAGAATCTTTGGATTATTTAAGAGAACTTTTTTATGAGCGTATAATTAGTCGTAATACTGAAATTGCCTGAGCTACACGTTCATGCGATTTAACACCTTGCGACTTCTTTTTGTGGCCTTATCTAAAAAATAACATATTTCGAACACCTATATTGAATTTGAATGATATGCTACAGAGTCGAATAGAAATGCATGGAAATTAATAACAATCCAGTAGTGTTGCAGAATATCATCAGAAATTTCGAACGGAGGATTTTAAAGTGCATTGATCTTGAAGGACAACATTTTCAACATTTGTTATAGTTTTCAATAAATACCTGTTATTTGTTATTTATTTGTATGTATGAAACTGTCAAAATATACGACTTCGTAGGTTAAGTAGTAAATTTTAATTTACGACATACTTCAAAATGTTCTCAGTAAATCACATGCTACTAGATTGAGTTTTCAAATGAACACTTGTTGTAACAGTAACTAATATTTTTCAATTAGCTTTGTAAAATGTAGAAAGCAATATTTATATTGACATTAGTTCTCGAAAATGCAATTATTTTGCAACAAGTGCCGACTACAGGCAAAAATATCAACATGAGTTTCCTTAATGTAACTTAAGGCTTCCCGATGTATTCGGAACCATAGTCCCTTAAAAGCTCAGTAGCATAGCAATGGTCTGGCAAACTATGGACGTAGGTTCGAATCCTGCTTAAGGGCGAATTTTTTCATTTAAAAATTCGAATAATTAACGTTGTAAAATGTAGAAAGCCATATTTGCAGCAACCAATACGTTAACATAGGTCACCCCTGGTATGTTCTTTCTCTGACAGTTCGTATTAACAGATTAAATAGTCCTTTTCAAAACATTTTTATGACTAACAAATTTATGAATAACCAATTAGAAATATTAGATTAATAATATTATTTATTAAAATGAATATTGAGATAATACAAAGATGTCTTAAAGAAATGTGTATATGTTGACATAAAAAAATGTTAATTTAAAATTATACCATTTAAAATAAAAAATATTCTGAGCTATAAGCACTAATAAGCACTTAGGGTAATCCTAAATATGTATTAACTTATTAAATATTCAGCGGTCTTAGCAGCGTTACCAATACATGTCACGAAAGCCAACAGGGGTGACATATTCCGGCCTTCCTACTTGAATTAATGACTGCGATTTGACAATCGAAATGCATTAACTCCCACGTCAATAATGAATTAGTTTCAGCCAACACAATAAAGATCGTTTCCGTCGAAGCGGTTTATTGTGTCAGCGCAGCGTTTACGATATTATGTACATTTCGTATCCTTAGTTTGAATTTAAGTTTCTATTTTCTTTAATTTTCAACATAACATACATAGGCATTGGTGATTATTTTAATGAAAATATCCGTATACCATACAAAGGAATCTAGAGTTAACTATTAATTAATAGCTTTAGATACAGAGGTCTATCAATAGATACTAATATGCATTAAAGGGTGCAGAAAATCCTGTCAATTTATCATTTAAAAATAATAGTAAGAATAAAATATAATAACATACTATTAGAATGCACTTAATTTATGTATTGCATTTACGTTTAAATGTGGATTTATTTGAACGTCTAACTAAACGACGTTCACTTTAATGTGTTACAAATTATTAGGTTCTAGAAATCTTTATAATTCAAATGACGCTGGGTTCGCGCATAAACTATTATTCTTATTTGATGCTCCGGACTAACCACTAGGCCGCTCTGATATCTTCAGGGGGGTTCTTGCATCGTTATGTCAAATACAGTTTTAATCTTTCGTATAACTTACCAGATTTTAACGTCGTTCCGGGTGTAATCAAGAGTATATTTATTTTATTGAGTTTGCTTCAAACAGAATGTCGTTCAGGAAGAAATCAAAAGAGGTCAACAAAAATCTAAAACCCTTTCTTTAGTTTACCCAAAATTAAAAACAATAAACAACTAATTCCTATAATTCAATCAGGAAAAATTTCGGAAAAAATTGATACTTTCATTAAAAAAACTTAATAACGAACATATATCATTTAAAACAGACAATACTATACAGAACATTATTAAAAACAACAAAGATGAAATAGACAAAGAATCAAACTCTATTGTATATATAAGTGAACATTGCAATAAGGTATACATAGGACAAACGAGGAGGCCGTTCAAAATTAGGATGAAATAACACGAGAGAAATCATAAAGAATAGAAAACAGATTCAACTTTCGCAAATCATTATTTAGAAATTAATCATAGATATAATATAGATTTCAAAATTTTACATATTCAAGATAAAAGCACAAAACTTAACTTGTTATTAACTTAGAAATTAATAGATATAATAATTTAGAATTAACTTTAAATGACCAATTAAATTTAAACAACTAGCCTCTAGTAAATTTAAGATCGTAAAAATGTTTCCACCACCATTTTTCTCAATAATTTGTACATAAATATTCAAACTTGTATTTTAAATATTCAGTATTTCATCCATCTGATGAAGCAAAACATGCATGGCAAAACAATATTGTAGTGGATTTACAATAAAAATTTTTGAAACAAAAGTTTAGTACTTATTTCTTATCGTTATTTTTGCATAATTCACTTCGACACAACTCAAAGATTGTTCTGATTATTCTTTTTGTTTTAATTTGATGAATAACATCGTAATAACATTATTATACATAGGTATAATGAACTGATTTAAATGTATATAAACTACTACATTCTTAAAGCTGAAAAGGAGCGTAATATAAGTGCAATCTGTAATTTTTATTAATTGACTAAAAAACGATATCGGAAAACTACTCTTCAGAGATTTGTTTTCGGAGTAACCAATAAACAATGCTTGATTTAGAATTTATTTTGTATTCAATCGCATATCTCTTGGGTAATTATATTAAGCTTGATTAATTAATAATTAACAGCAATTGCTTGTGATAATTATTCGATGCCCAGTGGGATCAATATTAATTATGATATATTAGTAATTTAATGGAATACATTATTATAATTAACAATTGAGCCCAAGCTAAGTCCTTTAAATATAGGGTATTCTGGCACCAAATAATGTTATACATATTTGTATTTTGAATATAAATATACTAAAAAACGTAGTAATACAGTAAGCGCTAATGAATTTCAATAAAATAAAAAGTAATGCATTGTAATGCGTTACAAGTTATAATGAGTATTTCGATGGTAATCTCATAGAACGCATTGATTAATACATATTTATCACAAATATCAAGCAGTATTAGTGACTTTTATGTAAAAAAGAAGAGACCAACACTTAGACTCGCAGAATAAGAAAACGGTTAACCACGTCTTTTACTACTAACGGTATAACTGTGGACATTTTCAACTGAGTCTGGCCTCGCTGAACATGGTTTGAAAGCTGGACATTAAATTCAATCTTAATATATCAAGGTACTATCCCACAACCCGTATTACTTTAACCTTAAAATACGTCAATCCATAGAATCCTTAAAAACTCAACCATAACCGTGATGATCCAGTGACCCGTAACAGCTGCTATATAATCCCACCCCAAACTAACAATCTCTCAATTTCAGTGCGGCAGCAGTATGTTATGTCCCCTGGTCCTTGTTATGGCTTCATCTCCGAGGCGGCTCATTAGGGGCTGGTTTTATTGGTAACATAAATAATATACTCGGAAATAATACAAAACAACATTTAATAAAAACATAACAATAACATTAAGATGTTCACGTGTACAATATCGATTAGATAAGATTTATAAGACTCGTTCTCTGTCTTCAGTATATATATATAGACTATTAAGTATTATCGACCGTACTGTATAAGTAAAAATTCATTAAAGGGTGAGCGGTCTGTCAAGTAAAAATAAATCTCCTTCATTCCACTCTATATTTCATAACGGATTTGTTACTTCATCAGGAGTGTAATTGAGAGTTAAACTTTAGCAAACAACGGCACTAAACATGTTAAAATTCGTCAAATTTAAAACATTAAATCAATATGTTGCTAGTTTGTCGTCAACCTCTTAAAAACAAATATACATAAAATTAACGACAAACTAGCAACATATTGATTTGATGTTTTAAATTTGACGAATTTTAACATGTTTAGTGCCGTTGTTTGCTAAATTCTAACTCTCAATTACACTCCTGATGAAGTAACAAATCCGTTATGAAATATAGAGTGGAATAAAGGAGTTTTATTTTTACTTGACAGACCGCTCACCCGTTAATGAATTTTTACTTATATATATATATATATATATATATATATATATATATATATATACTGAATATATATGAATATATATGAATTTTTTCGATGGCACGACCCATCGAAAAAATTCATAATTGGAGTAGACTGTGAAATTGGGTTGGTACTTTAGCCACTTCCACATAATGACATTTATTATTTGACATTGAAACTATAAGTTTGTGTCAAATTTTTCAAAACTCTTATTAAGAAAATTAAATTTATTTAAAAAATGGTATTCAACATAGAACAAAAAGCAAAAATTATCGAATGTTACTTCCGTACAGGTGTGAAAGTAAATGGCGAGTGGCATTATTCAATTACGGAATGCATGGCTGATTTTAGTGAAGAACATCCTGAATTAGTGTTTGACTACAATGATTTTTACAATAGTCAAATTGTGTAAAGTTATTAAGAGAGACTGGTAGCGTCGGTCGAAAAACTGGAAGTGGACGGCCATCTAAACGTACAGCTGATAATATTGAAGCCCTTCAGCATATTATTGATGACAATCCAAAAACATCCATTTCAGTAGTAACCCAACAAACAAATTTATCTTATGGTACGTGCGAATTTATTCTTAAAAAAGTCTTACATTGTCATCCATACAAGCTGCAATGTTTTCATGAACTTTATCCAGTGGATTATTTAAGACGAGTGGAATTTTGTCAAGGGTTTTAAAATAATCTACACAATCAGAATATCCTTAACACAGTTTTTTTCACGGATGAGGCCTGGTTTTATCTTTCTGGATATGTTAATTCACAGAATATGAGGTGTTGGTCCTCCGAAAATCCTCATTTTTTTGTTGGAAAAATATTTCATCCCCAAAAAGTTGGTGTTTGGGTTGGAATATGTCGAAGAAGATTGGTGGGTCCCATTTTTTTTAAGGTACACTTACTGCTGCGCGAAATCGCAATGAGATACTTGGCTCATTCATAGATCAACTGGATTATGAGGAATTACAAAGTGGGTATTTCCAACAAGATGGTGCAACAGCACATACGACCAGAGAAACACTTCAATATCTCAAAGAATTTTTTGATAACATAATAATAAGCAGGAACACTGAAATCCCATATCCAACTAGGTCTTGCGATTTAAACATATGTGATTTTTTCGTGCGGCCATACATCAAAAATTCGATTTATTCAACGCCAATTCATAATTTGGAACAACTGAGAATTCGCATAACAGAAAAGTGTTAAGAGATCAACAACTCACCGAAAATGCCGCATAAAGTTTTTGCTGGATTGCGGAGAAGAGTTGGTTTGTGTTTAGATGTAAACGGACAACATCTTCAACAACTTCTGTAGCTATATGTAAATTTTGATTATGATTTCGATATTAAGTAAATTAATTGTTTCCTTTTTTGTTGTAGTATCATGTCAATGCCATAACCTTTTTTTTTACAATGAAGCCAAATGAAACTGTCAAGCATCAAGTAATGTGTCATTATGTGGAAGTGGCTAAAGTACCAACCCAATTTCACAGTCTACTCCAATTATGAATTTTTTCGATGGCTCGTTATATCATGTCCACTTATTTAATAACCTACTTATTTACTTAATGTTATGCTAACCCAGTTACATATCTAAACTAGAATGTGAAAGATGTAGCAATTATTGAGGACATGTTAAATAAGTGATTGAATATGTAGAAATAGGTCTCCTACTTTACATCTTAGTTATTACATCTTCCACCGGGCAGAAAAGAATAACAAAGGGCTTCTTTGCCTTTTTGGATTTTCTTACCTATGATAAATATATAGCTAATCTTCTTACATGCTACACGTGTACTTAATATAGTTAATATATATCATGTATCCTTACTGTATACTATATGTTCTTAGCCTATTATTCATATACATTAAAACTATTATACATGGGTAAATGCCCTGTTGTAAAATGTCTCAAGTTGGTTCCCTAATTCATTTCTGACTAAATCTTAACCTCTGTAATAGTTTTAGCAATTAAATTGTACTTCGCCTCGTCTAGGGCTGTTTGGGCTGCATACGTAGAAATGCTCCAAAATTTGTGTGTCTGTTTTCTAGTGCAGCTAACGGTTCGCGGTGGTATGCAGTTGATTTCAGTTACTGTATGCCTAGACGAGAGCAAGTTTCCTTAAAAACTGTAACCATAAATTCGATTCCCTGGCCAGAAGTTATCTGCTCGGGAATCGCATATCGAAGTATGAAATTTTCAACCAGAACTTTGACTACTGTTATTCTTGTTATTGTTATTCTTCGCTTCTTATGTCTGTAAATTCCGAAATAGTAGCAGAAGTCGTCCTCATATTGGTCATGAGGACGACTCCTGCGAAGGCTAGTATGGCAAGGATGTCGACCATGTCCATGTTGTGTATAACGTTTACGTTGTTGGCTGCTATGATGACCTCTTCTTTTGTAGCCTAGTTCCCCATGTTGTTTAGTTTTCCAGCTCGCCATGCTTTGGGTTTCGTTTCGGATTCCACTTACTGCAGTTGGATTGTCAGAAATGACTGGCACGATCTCCATGTGACGTCCACTGGTCCTCACTATGGCTTAATCTCCGAGGCGGACTCATTACAAGCCAGTTCTATTGGTAAAATAAATAATATACTCGGAAACAATACAAAACAACATTTAATAAATATAACCTATAACATTACACGTTACGATGTTCCCATGTACAATATCGATTAGATTTACAAGAATCGTTCTCCTCTGTCTTCAGTATATATACATATATATATATATATATATATATATATATATATATATATATCATGTCTACTCACTTAATAACCCACTTACTTAATGTTATGGTAACCTAGTTGTAGCAAGCGCCAATTAAGTTGGCGCGAGGAGGGGGTGCGCAGAAGCCGTTTTTAAAAACGTCCACCCCCACTGCTCAAGTAATTGTCAGAATACATTTGTCATTAACGGTTGACGGAACATAATGTCCTTGCGTGATACACGCTCAGAGGTTAGAATTATCTGTCATTTGATGTAAAACCAAATACAAATCTCCCCACTACTTCTAATCCTGCGCGAACTTACCCCTCCTCGCGCCAACTTAATTGGTGTTTGCTATACATAACTAAACTAGAATGTCGAAATATGTAGTAATTCATGAGGACGTGTTTCGTTAAATAAGTGTTATATTGAATATGTAAAAATAGGTCCGGTATCCCAGAAGCAATCAAATCATGATATCTATTTATATTTTAATGATACTCTCATTATATGGAAATAAAATGAGCATTCATCTTTTATCGTCCGCTATGATGCAACTTAATAAACCTCTCTCTATCGCACAATAATGTTGAGGAAATCTAGGAAAAATCAAAACCTTACTCTTTTGTGTTCGGATGTTAATAAACGAGATAATAATCATGATAATAGCTGGCAACAAGACAGACTCAAGATAGAGTGGGCAAAGTCTATTCGACAACGGATATATATGTTAAAAATATATCAAGCATTGCTATGGAAACTGTATTATATCGTTTTGACGTCCCGTTCACTATGCATTTGCACCCTTCTACTCAATCCTCATGCTTCTTTTGGCATTCGGCAACGCTAATTGTCATCTCTATCGAATAACAGTTGAAATCTACTTTCAGCTTTTCCAAAGACTTCATATATCGACACTGTTGGATGTTCCAGTTGGCCCTTGATCTATTTTAATTATATCGCAGAAGTTCCTATTATTACCCTTTAAAGCCTCAAAAAAGACGGCTTGATCTTAGCCCAAATTGTGCTTCTTTTTAAAATTTTTAAGGCTTTTCGGGATCTTTGCCTATAAGCTCACAAAGGAAAATTTCAATCCCGGTAATCCAGTAATGTGTCAAGAAGCACAAAATCAAAAATTAAACACAACTTTGACAGTAGGAAAGACACACATCGCGCTCCGGGCCTATCAAAGAGAATTTAATATTTACGCAGACGGAAACAGCTAAACGGTCAAAATTGTGTGTTTTTGTTGGCGATAATATCTAGCTTGATACTTTTAAAACGAACATTTTCGTAGGTTCTCAGTATTCTATTCTTTTATTGAAAACATTGCCATATTTGCAAGGTGAAGCCCAGTAAAAATTGAAGCACTTTACTTTCAAAAAATGTACCTTTCCTCTTACTTCAAGATTAGAATAAACGTAATGATAAAATTCCGAATACGCTATCCTTTAGTATTTTACTTTATGATGCAATTGAACAAAATGTTTATTATTACTTAATGGTCGAACAATACTAATTTTTATAATATTTTTTTGTAAATACTGAAAATTGTTAATTAATAATTTTTATTTCTGATTTGCAAAATACACTATTTCAAATCATTTCTGACAACAAAAAAAACTGTTCTCTTTTAAAAAGCATAATTTTTAAAATTAAAAAAATGAAAATCCTAGTAAATGACACTGACAACTTAATATTCAGACGACTTTATTTTTAACAAAATGGCAACGATTGTTATGACAGATTTGACATCTTGTTACGTGTCCGTAACGCTCAACGCTTTACTACGTTATTTTGTAATTTAATTAATGATATCTTCAATATATTTCGCTCCATTTACAACGAGCCTACCTGTATAGGTATCGTTATTCGTTACTTTAATATATATCTAATTTCTTTCAAGTTTTTTTCCTTTTTGTTTTCTCGAACCTGAGTGCTCGCTTTTTTTGTAAAGGAAGAGTAGGGCACTCGCTCTCTAGATCCCGGTCGTTAGTGGTCGATCTTCGAACGCAGTTACGATCTCTCCCATCACGGATATTGATCGATGTGGCCTTACCTAATTGTTATAATTACGGCCCCGTGAGGGAATTTAATCGATCTTTATTCCAATATTATTCGCTTTATGCGATATCTCCCTTGGAGGATCTGAAGTGTTGGGAGAAGATATTTGTAGCACGTCAAACAGCATCGCTTTAATTTCACCGCCATCGAACGCATTATTCGGTATGTATAGGGCTTTCTCTGTTTTATTTTCTTTTCGCTTATTTTCGTTGTTATTCCTTTATTTAGATGGTGTACCCGACGGGAAAGAAATCACGTAGCACCACCTGATTGTTCCCGCACGTGACGCTTTTTTTTCCCTGGAGGGAGAAGGACACGATAGCAGTTCTAACCACCAGATAAGCACTTGTTTCGCTAATGTATTTTTTTTTGCATTTGTCATTCGTAAAATTTCTTATTTCATTTCATATATAAATTTGTCATTATTAATTAATAGATCGCTGTTAAATAGTCCCAGGTGTTTTCCAAGCGAAATAATCTGTGTTGCCTGACCTTCTTTTTTTGTGGGTCATTTCTTATACTCTTTTTATTCGCTTCACGAACTGTTGAAACCGTTTCAATATAAACTTGCGTTTATACATAAATATTATTTGAATACTTTAATTATATGCCTTACAGATTTATTTTTGGCTAATTTATTTGAACACTTTAATTGCATACATTTCATATTTTTGCTAATTGATTTGAATACTGTAATTATAGGCATTACATATTTTTGCTAACTAATTTGAATACTTTAATTATATGCCTTACAGAGTTTTGTTAACTTTTTTGAACACTTCAATTGTATGTATTTCATATTTTCGGTAATTGATTAGAATACTTTCATTATATGCAATTACATATTTTGCTGAATCTTATTTGTATTTGAAACTTTTAGCTAAAGATCGATTTATTTTAACGAATTGTTGAACTTGTATACATTGTGAACCAACAAGAAAGAAATAATACGTATTGTTCTTTTTTAGCGCGTACTAAGGCCATCAGCCACACTGTAAATAATTTTATAAGTCAATTTCTTTGAATTTCATAACACTGTTCTTAATTAAATCTTTTTCTTACTTTTGACTGGCCTTCAGTCGCATATTTAAAATTCCTAAAATATCTATTTAATTTTGTTCTTTCCTCAAAATATATACTATACCTAGTCAAGTAAATTTAGAACTTATTATTACGTTCACCGTTTGAGATCTGTAACAGTTTTTTGTTTGTTCCCTTCGTACATATATACTGGTGTTAATACATAAGATTTGTTTGGTTGGAAACGCCGTAGTTTTTTTTTGCTCGTCTCTCGATCCTCGATAGTGGAACGGATCTCGGACACGGAACCGGCCTTCTGTCCCACGCTGCTTGCATTTTTTTTGTATACTTTTTTATCAAAGTTTCTGAGTTTGCGACGTCCAGCGGCAAAAATTCGGTGGCGCCCTTGTCCATCTTTTTTTTTTAGCTGACTTACTTACCTTTGGGTCTCCCCACCCCTGGGCTGAGGCAGCCTCAGAAGCCAAGTGGGCCGTTGGACGTTGGCAAGAACGGGCAGGGGCAGTTTTAGTTGTCCGAGACCGGGTCTGCTCAGGGGAGCGTTTTCCTTTTCTTTTTTTATAAGCGCGACTAAGTGGTCGTATCAATCTATCACTCTCGTAAGCGTTGATTTATGATTGTACTCAATTTGTGCTATTAAAAATGGGTCGTAGTGAAGCTACTTCGAAGGAAATTCGTGAAATTGTGGTGAAGCAATACAATGAAGGGAAAAACATGAGTGCAATTGAAAAAAACTTTAACTTGTCGAAATCCACAGCAGAAGAAATTATAATTATTAAATGTTATGCCGAAACAAATAGCTACGAAAATCGAGGTAAAAGTACTGGACAACCAAAAAAAGGTGACTTATAGGATGACGAAACAATTTGTAAAAATATAGAAAAAGCACCCAAGAGCCACTCTAAGAGATGTAACTGCTCGCTTCAATGCAGAAACCGGTGTAAGAATTCCGCGGGAATGTTGCAGGCAGTGGATCCACAAATTAGGACTCGGTTTTTATAAAGTATAATTCAAATATACTAATATATTATGTATTTGAGTTTTCTTTAACGTTTAACGATTTTACTATAGGCGAAAGAAAAAGCCTGTTGACAAATCCCAAATCATAAATCGTCTAACCTGGGTCAAGTCTAAATTGCACTGGACAGTAGATGACTGGTCTAAAGTCATATTTAGCGACGAGTCAAAATTCGACGTTTCTGTAGGTGACAATAGGAAACGTATTATTCGGCATAAAACTGAAGCTTTTAATAAGGACTGTTTAAAAAGGACTGTGAAATTTGCAAACGGTATGATGTGTACGTCTGGAAAGGGTGTAAGAAAGATGGACATAATAAATGGAATTCTTAATGCCAATAAATATCAATAAATTCTGAATAATAGCCTCATTCCTAGTGTAGAAGGGATCTATCTCGACAGAGACTACATTTTTCAATCGGATGGGGCATCATCCCATACGGAAAAATCAACAAAAAAATGGTTTGAGGTGTTATAACTAAACCAGGTCATGTATTCAAAACATCAATTTCATCAACACGACCTCGTAGAGTTATGATCCTACACCACATTGTTTTCATCTTGTAACCAGGTCACTAGGCTAAGGGGACATGACACACTCTAAAGGTATATAACGAGATACTCAGCGGTCTCTACAGCCAGAGTTAGCGTGAGAGTCAGAGAGTTAGGGTCACAGTCACTACCAGTCTAGTGCCTCATATTTATAATGTGGTATTTACTATTGTTATCTTTGTTGTTATCGTTATTGAATTAAATGTTATCATTTAATCGTTGTCCCGCCTATTATTTATCATACTGATAAACCTGCTGTATAAATGCAACAGCCTCTGCAATTACATGGCGATCCTGCCCACGTCTGATATTACATGGCGATCCTACCTTTAGCTAGATGATCAGACATTACATGGTAATCTTGCCATCCCATCATCTGACATTACATGGCGATTCTGGCATCACACTTCTGACATTACATGGCGATCCTGCCAGGATACTTCTGACATTACAAAGGAACATGACATGAGAGTTTAAGTATGGCCTTCAAATAGTCCAGATCTCAATGTTATTGAAACCTTGTGACACCGCATGAAAAGTCACTTAAGGAATAATCCTCAACGAAGTAAGTAAATTAAAGACAAAACTCTCAGAAATTTGAGAATCCTTTACACCAGATTATTGCAGGATGCTTATGGAATCCATGCCAGCCAGAGTAAAAGCTGTTATAAAGGCCAAAGGTAATGTGACTTCGTTTTTAGTCATGTAATAAATGATCGACCGAACATTATTAAGTTGTCAATGTAGTTTGTTCATTTATTAATTTGTTAAGCTTCTATGTAGTTTGAGTTTAAGTAAAACCTAGTCTTCTGATAAATATAATCTTTCATTGTGTGCCAAAGCTAAATATGTGAATATTAAATCAAATTACAAATTCTCAAATAGAAAATCAGTATATGTATATTTCTAAAAATAGGTATCGTCCGAACATTAAGTTGTTAGGATTCGTATTTCTGTTACATGAGAATTATTCTCCAGTTTTTTTTTTAATTTCCATTAGCAAATAAAAAATTAATTTGATATTTTGCGCTGCCAAAAGATAAGGACTGAGGGTGGTAATAAATCCTTCTTAAAATGTATAATAGCCAGTATAATGCGCTTCAAGATCCATTTTTCTACAATGCGAGTTAAACCAAAAATAAGAGAATTTCACACAACCCGCGTAATTCTCTCACTATTTTACGTATATACAGTAAGCGCTCGATAATGTGAAATAATAATAACCAGAGATGTTTGCACTACTTGGATTGTTCAGATACATAAAAATTACAACAATTTTGGTTATTTTATTTATTTCACAGAAAAAACATCTACGGTGTTGTTTATCTTTCCTTTTGTTCTACCATTCTTCCTACTAATTTTTCGCTACATTGCCTCAATCCCAGCACGTCGTCCATCAAAGATGTGGAATAATTTTCAGCGTATTTGATTACTTTTTCTATAGTTTATAGAGCTTCTTTTATGTATATAAGATTTTGAATTTCGGAAATTTCGCCTTCCTGACATTTAATATAAGTTTCACCTTGATTATCACTAATATAACCCAAATATGTAAAGCGCATATTTGCATATTACACGATTTTTTTTTAAATATTTGCATATATCCTTAATAAATAGCATATTATGCATAATTGAAAGAATCTTCAATGATGTAGATTTTTGGAAGGAGTCTTAAGAGTTCAAGATAAACAATTTTATAACTTCCATTATGAAGTAATTTACTTTATTATGCTCGCAGTTTTCAATAAAATTTTTTTTGTGAGGTACAAGAGTATGGGTATCCCCAGTCTTAAATTCCGAGAATTCAAAATAGGTTAAGCCGTTAATAGGGGTTTTATTGTACATTTATTTACATAAGTAGGTAAATAATAAATCGATTTCTGAATTCTATTTCTGATTGTGCTTTTGAAGAGATAACATCGATTTGTGTTTTATAGAGTTGCGATATTTTATTTATTTTTATTAGTAAAATGCCAGTGTCAGTGTGGATTAAGCCATACAAAGAACTATGTACAGATATGGAAAAAGTCTACTGTTCTGCATGCGTTAAAATTGTAAGTATAATTTTTGAATATTCAATATAGAAGCTGGTGCGAAATAGGGCGATATTTGTTATTTTTTGAGATACAAAAAGAAGTTAAAAGCAAGTTACATCCTTTTTAAGGGACATACACAATGAAAATACAGAGAAATGTACAGAGCGTTTCAGTTTTGCCCTGTCGATATTAACTTAATTTTTTTATACGGAACCCTAGGTATATCGACCGATTTTGCACCATTTGGGCACATGGGGCGCTTTCGTTTAATATTTTGAAATTATTTGTCAGGGATTTAGATCTAAGTATTGATAACAAGTGTTCATTTGAAAAGTCAATCTAGTAGCATGTGATTTACTGAGAACATTTTGAAGTATGTCGTAAATTAAAATTTATTACTTAACCTACGAAGTCGTATATTTGACAGTTTCATACATACAAATAAATAACAAATGATAGGTATTTATTGAAAACTATAAAAAATGTTGAAAATGTTGTCCTTCAAGACCAATGCACTTTAAAATCCTCTGTTCACAATTTCTGATGATATTCTGCAACATTACTGGATTGTTATTAATTTCCATGCATTTCTGTTCGATTCTCTCTAGCATATCATTCAGATTCAATATAGGTGTTTGAAATATGTTATTTTTTAGATAAGGCCACAAAAAGAAGTCGCAAGGTGTTATATCGCATGAACGTGTAGCTCAGGCAATTTCAGTATTTCGACTAATTATACGCTCATCAAAAAATTCTCGTAAATAATCCAAAGATTCTGCAGTACAGTGACAAGGTGCTCCATCTTGTTGGAAATATGCATCTTGTACTTCATTATCATGCAACTGATTGACAAATGGTTGTAAAATTTCCGTACGGTACCTTTGAGCATTTAACGTTCCCTGAAAATATATTGGTCCAATGATTGGCCTTTGGCTTATAGCTGCCCAAACACCAATTTTCTCTGGATGTAGCGATTCTTCATTAATTACATGTGGATTTTCACTACTCCAAATTCTTGTATTTTGTGAATTTAGGTATCCCGTTTTATAAAACCATGCTTCATCAGTAAAGATGACTCTTTGCGAAAGTTCTCCATTATTGTTCATATTTACAAACCAATTACAAAACTGTAGTCTACGTGGGTAATCAATTTCTAACAATTCTTGTACTGTTGTGACACGGTATGGATAAAGTTACATATCTTTTTTTAATAACTTGTGAGTTGTACCAACAGTCAGGTTTATTTGTTGACTCAAATGTCGAACAGATGTTTGTGGTTCATTTTCCATTATTTCTTCAACACGATTGACAACTTGAGCTGTACGTTTCTTAACTGCTCCGCTGCCTGATTTTCTTAAGAGACTACCAGTTTCAGAAAAAAGTTTTAAAGTTCTATCCAAAGTATTCTTAAATTGTATATAATCTATTACAAAATGTGGAAATTCAACTTGAAATTCTACCATGCAATCTTGAACTGAATAAACCCATAAACCATCAATTTTATTACCACTTCGAAAATAAGCCTGGACTAAAAAAAAATATGTTCTAAAGTGAAAGCCGATTATTTTATGCACTAACTGATATTTGTGATTGACATTATCAAATTTCATTTGGATTTACGTTTACGGAACAACAAACACATACTAATATATTTGCGTCTCATTCTATCAAAATTTCAAAGTAACCTAGATTGACTTTTCAAATGAACACATGTTATTATTGTTTTTCTATTTTATATTTCAATTTATGTTTTTTTTTCATTGCAGATAGCACGCGGTAAAAAATATCAAATAGACCAACACGTGAAAACTTCTGTTCATATTACTAAATTGGTTAAGATGAAATCTGGAGGCGTGTCACAACCCGCATTAACGCAATGTTTCCAACCAATTTCCAAAAAGCTAAACGAACAAGATATCTTTAACCGAGACCTACGTCATGCAAAGCTACGTAAACAAAACTTCACTTCTTTTCTCCAGAAGTATTGCAAATTCAATGTCCCACGTGAAATAACACTACGAAGAAACGACGTAAGTTTCGACGACGTAAGAGATAATTGAGGACATTAAAACTAATTGTGTGTTGAATTTGCCATCTTGTCGTTACAGATCATCAGTATACTATATTCGAACACAGACATGATTTTCATTTGTAAACTTTCATGTATATATACGAATTATATTGAACCAATTGCATGTGAGAATTGATAATTATTAAAATCTCATCTCACATGCAATTGCCGCTTAATTTGTTGCATTGGATCTACAATCTGGCAAGATTACTCCTGCCAAAGAATGTCGCAACATGTCGCGACGTCAACCATCCAAGTTGTGCGGATAATGAAAAATGTATGAAAACCACATCTGTCCCAAAACGTGTAGATATCGATATTTCACTATCGTTACACATCATCAGTACACAATATTCGGACACAGACATGATTTTCATTTGTATACTTTCATGTATATATACGAATTATATTGAACTTATTGCATGTGAGAGTTGATAATTATTCAAATATCATCTCACATGCAATTTTCGCTTAATTTGTTGCGTTGGTTCTACAATCAGGTAAGATTACTCCTGCCGGAGAAGGTAGACGCAACACGTCGCGACGTCAACCATCCAGGTTGTGCGGATAATGAAAAATGTATGAAAACGGTAGTTTCCACGTGGGATTGTATTTGTTCCGAAACTGATGAAATATTCTTTGTCCGATTTGTTTCAACTGGTATATTACATGCATTAAACATCATACTTAAATCACAAAGAAATTCATTATACGGTCTCTCTCCCTTTTTTTTTTAATTTTTGTGTTGCACTATTCACATGTTTCTTAGACAAACGTGGATTCCAACATAATAAACTTTTTTCACAATCTAAGCATCTCACTACTCTATTATTACATCTTAAGTATGGGAATTGCCATAAAAATCTGGTAACCCTTTTAGCAAACAGTGGAGTTGTATTTCGATGAACTTTAGACATTTTCAATGCTTTGCATTTGAATTACACGTACGCGTATTCGTAAATACGTAAATTCGTAAACGCGAGACGCACAACTTGAGCTGACAGCAGCTCTGAATCATTTAAACCCTTCGCTCTCCTGCCCCAGTGTAAGCCAACCGAGAATGCTTGTCTCTAATGATCACTTGCATATGATTGCGATCGTGTGACAACTTTGAAGGGGTATTTGACGTTGTTCAACCGTAATCTCGACGAGTTTTTGCGCCGTTTCATAACCTTGGAAGAAATATGCGCGCTGGAGGTCATGCAGCAGTGGCAACAGTAATTTTTCTCTTAGAGAATCGGCACCGAAGAAGATCAAGTTGGGTCTGTCGGCCAACAAGGTCATGGTGACATTTTTTTTGGGGATACACGCGACATAATCCACATCAATTACCTTCAAAAGCCAAAGTAATAATCGGAAAATATTGGAAACTTATTCAAACGATTCAACGGCGGTTTGAAGAAAAAACGACCGCACCTGGCTCAAAAGAAAGTGCTCTTCCATCAAGACAATGCACGGGTGCATACGTGCGTATACGCCATTGTGAAATACCATGAATTTCAGGAGCCGACTACGAATTGCTCTCTCATCCGCTATATTCTACGGATTTAGACCTCAGTAACACATTCTCACTGCGTCGTCTGTTCGAGCAGTACACCAGCTGAGAGAACATACGACTTTATACCGTCATACGAAGCCGGAAGCAATGGCCGGCCGAATTGTTACTTTAACAAAATTAATTCTAAATCCAAACACCACGATCCACTGGTCACAGGAATTAAAAGAAGAGACATTCGAGATAATTGACCGAACGTTCAACGAAAGAGATATCCAGCAAATTCTACGGACATCGCCAAACATATTTATGGTAGATCCAAACCAGCCAAAAATACAAGTCAGGATACCAGAAAAAAACACCGAACCGCTCAAAGAAGAAAAAAAACACCACCGAACACAGAACAAGATGCAAACTGAAATCAAAACCGCAGAAGACTTTATATACCCGAAATTCACGAAGAAGCCAAAAATAGACGAAACAACCTCACCGATCGAAACTAAAAATTCTTACGACGTCCTCGAAAACAAAACTGAAGAAAAAATGGAAGAAGAAACTTCCGAATTCACTCCACAGCCTTCAACATCAGCTAGCTCGCCCAGAGTAAGTGACAAAACCAACATCACACATAACACAAACACTGTAACACGAAAACCACACAAAATTGCACCAATAATAGTCACGGAAAAAGACAAATGGACACACATACGACACATACTTAAGACAAACAACATTAACACTGAAGAAAACAAACTTGTGAAACCTGGTATTCACATCGAACCAACAACTGACAATGACTACCGCACACTTAAACAAATACTCGACAAAGAAAACATACAATACTATACATTTGAACTTAGAAGCGAAAAGACATTAAAGGTAGTTATGCGTGGCATTCCTACCTTTATCACAGACACTGAAATTACCGACGACTTGACTGACCAAGGATACCCAACACTGAAAATTAAAAGAATGAACGGTAAACACGGCATACCTGCACCACTGGCACTAATCGAACTAACGAGACAGTACAAGTCAATTTACAACTTACGCGACTGCTGCGGACTTGCAATAAAAATGGACACAAACGGACAGACATAATACAGTGTCACAAATGCCAGACTTTCGGACATCACCAAAGAAATTGCAACGTAAACTACAAATGCATGAAATGCGGAGACGAACACTCGACACACTTATGTACAAAGACGAAGACAACCCCACCAAAGTGTGCAAACTGCGGTGGCCCTCACCTATCCACTTTCTTAAACTGTCGCAACAATCCTAACAACCCTACAAACAAAACCACACCCAAACCTAAATACATACCAGCACCACCCCCAACAACTAATTCCTGGACTCAAAGACAAAACAAAACAACACCTAACACAGTTGACGAATTAGCACTTGCCTTAGGCAACATGCTTATAACACTAAACTCGACAAACGCAACAAAAGAACAAATACAATACTTCGTAACACAAACACAGACAATCATAACACTTTACAATAATAAACATTAAATACACACACAACTGAAACGCAAAAAAAAAAAATGTGATGATGACCAACAAACGAAGACACGTGACTTAAACGCAAAAAAGCGACTGACACACAGACTTTACACGCACAATACAAACAGGACCGCACAAAAAACACAACAACGCACGATTAAATCAGACTCAAACACATCACAACTCTGGGAGATACGAAACAATGGAGTGGAAATGAAGGCAACTTCGACCACAGAACAAAATTCAACGACCCATACACACCTCAGTAACTATTTTCTGTTTTGAACGAGAAGGCTTGGAGGAAGGAGATTTGGCTCCAACAATAAAATCAATGTTCAATGAAACCCCTATTTTTAGTTTCCTAATTCGGAACAAACATTTTTACATAAGTATTAATGAAACCACTGATTCAAGAGGACGTTTTATTGCTCATTTATTGATTGGTGTTCTTAGCGATGAGATTCTGCCAAAATCTTACCTCATTCTTCTAAAGAGTTACAAAAAACAAATGCACTCATACTCAAGAGGAACTATCAACATTTTTTCTTCTTACGCCTGTCTCTGGAGATATTTTTTTCGCTTTTTGTAACTTATCTAAAATAATCACAAATTATATAGTTTCCGAATTTCGCAAAAAACTATCCAAACATTACTTTCTGCAACTACTTAATTAGGTGTTTCTAAGAAGACAAAATTTAGTCTCTGAAGCGTTGAACAAATAAATAAAAAATAGTCGTCCATTAAAGGTAGCTTCGTTAAAGATGTTATCTTTTAAAGAAAATAAAGATTTTTTAGTTTGCAATTATCTTACACGAAATTATTTTAAAAAGCAAAACAAAAAATTTTCCCTTTCCTTTTTCAAGTGATATCCTATGAAATTTATGATTTATTCTTTTAACTATTTTAAAGCTAATTAATCGCATATAACTATGAATAGAATATATCAAGCGCGCTTATAAAACGGAAAAATCGAACTACGAAAGTTTATTGTAAAGCTTTCCCGCGAACTTTCACCGACACCTCTATTCAATAGTTTCGGAATTTCCCCCATCCAAGGCGCACCTCTAAACCCCCGATCTCATTTCACTGCCGCGCAACTTTCTCGTATTGGATCAGTCACTTCGATATATACGATTTATCAATTTCTTTTCAGCGGCAATCTCGGAAACTCGCCGAGAAATATCCTACTTTATAATAGATTGGCGCGTTGGTCTCAGTCATCGGAGTTTTTAGCTTAAATAAATCTTAAAACATCGACGTGCAAAATCTCCCTCTTTTCTGGTCGATGGGGAACGGATTCAGAAAGGAGTGTAAAGCGGCGCAGGAGACGGAGAGGTGTGTTCGTTTGAGAAGGCACCAGAATTCGAATAGAAGGGGTACGAGAGGCTAAAACGGCGAGTGTAGAGGGTGGAAATAATTCTACAACTTTGAAGAAATCCGTGAAAAATTGAAAAGTAAATTTAGTGCCGCGCCATTCCAGTTATGAATGATGATCATTAGACAAATTTTATGTTTTACTTCGAGGAAATTTTTCAAGTTTTCGAGAGCGAAGAATTACACAAATAATTATCATTGCAATTTTATGAACTTCACGATGCGAGAAATAAGATGAATACCAAAAATGATAGGAAGAATTTGGAATGCAAATTAAATCGTATTTACTAGATATCAGCTAGTTTTACCGAAACTATAATAAGTAATAATTAGAATTAACAAGAGTACGAAAATCGCGATATACAAATGTTGTCTTCCATCACGATTAATTTGAATTCACATCAACATCTTTTAATACTTTGCAAATTAAACAATTTTAGTGTTACTGATGATTAGGGTCGGGACACGAGAGTCCCATGACTCCCACGGGCGTACTATTGAAAATTTATATTTTTAAAGAGTTTTAAATTTTATTTATATAATTGGAAAACAAACGGGTGGTGATTTATAAAATACTAAATACATTTTTATTTGTTCATTTTGTAGTAAGTTGAGTAAAGGAGTACTAATATTACCTAGCAATACTTTCTCAAGGTTCTCTTCTATAAAATTTGTTCTCTTTGAATGAAATACATCCTTGTAGATAAAAAATGTCCTTTCTACATCGTAACTGGTTATAGGTGTATACTGGAAATATTCTTTTATTTCAGCGTATTTAGCAGTTAGATTTTGAGGCATTGTCCCTATACACAATTGCCGCAATGTTATTAAATCTGTATTTCTATTAAAAACTGCGTCCAACCCTTGCCGAAGGCCACTCCGAAGTCACTTGGAATATTTTTCAAATTATTAATAGCCACATCTAATATGGTTAATTGATCATTTAATTTGAGATTTTGATTTTCAAAATAAATGATTAGTTGTGGCAAATTTCCAAAGCGTTCCTGAAGAAAGTACAATTGATTTTTTAAATATCGAATTTGTATTAGTTTCTTGCACTCAGAAATACTTCGAGCATCGTCATTTAAACATGTAATGAAATTTTGGTAAACTATCGAAATTCTCTGCATAAAAACTAGTAGCTTCCAATCATGTTCCTCATCTAGTTATTATTGGAGAGGGCGACAGTGACGAAGATGGAAGTCTTTCCCTGTAAAGGCCTACTCTCAATGGTGCTTTTCTGAAAACTTTTCTAAAAGCGGATACAAGTCAATCAACTTCCGGAAAGGTGTCTCTGATATATTCACAGATTCTGTGAAGAGCATGTGCTACACAAGTATTATGCAGCATATTAGGGTATGTTTTCTTTAATAGTCTACCTGTTTTTAACATACAGGCTTGGTCAAAAGTCTGGAATGGACAGTTTATTTCCGTAATTATGAACTCTATAACAAAATGTTTTTAATAAAGGTTTTTTTACTAATTATTCTCCATTTCTTAGTCTACTCGTTGTTTTCTGTATGTCAACGTTTTTCCATGGAAACATTTTTTTTTCAAATGGCAACCATGTGTTTTTTGCTGATTGATATTCCTCTTTTTTTTCTTGATATGACTTGATATTTTTTTCATATGCTTTCATAACAAAATTTCTTTGTAAAATTATAATTTTGAATAAACGGCAAAATGTGATATAAAATCAGATTCTCTCAAAGAAATGATAGTGGCCTTTGTTTTCTTTAATGTCATTTTTCATGCCATTGTGAAGTACCTTCAATAAGTTGATATAATAAGAATAGTTTCATTTTAATTTGTAAACATGGTGGTTGGTTATGGAGATCGACAACGTTCACACCAAGATGTTTGTCATTTATTTAATAACGTTCATCCGGAAAGAAATCCTATTGTACAATCCACAGTGTCTAAATTGGTTATAAAATTTAGAGAAACTGGAAATGTAAAAGATATGCCAAGGTCTGGACGTCAAAAATCAGCCACAAATCAAGATCAAGCTCTAGATGTATTACTTAATGTTACGGATAATCCAATTACGTCAACCACGCAACTTGCTTTGGATAATGATATTAGTCAATCGTCGGTTGTTCAAATATTAAAAAAGAACAAACACAAGAACTACAAGATACATCTTCTTCATGAGCTAAACGAAGATGACCCTGACAGAAGAATGCAGTTTTGTGCAACAATAAGAGAAATGATCAATAATAATCCAAATTTTTTAAACCACATTTTATTTTCGGATGAAGCTACTTTTTGTCTAAATGGGTTTGTAAACAGACACAACTCTCATTACTGGTCCAGTGACAATCCTCATTGGATGATGGAACACCATACACAGCATCCACAAAAACTTAATGTCTGGGGTGGTCTTATTGGGCACCACATAATAGGTCCATAGTTTATGGATGGCAATTTGACAGCAGATAGATATCTAAACCTAGTGCGTGATCACATTGTGCCTGACATTGCATATTTATTTTCGGATGAAGATCGACGAGGAATGCCAAATCGCAATATTTGGTTTCAGCAAGACGGCGCTCCACCTCATTATGGAGTTGATGTTCGCCTGTTTCTGAATAACGTCTTTCCAGGTCGTTAGATAGGACGTCGAGGAAATATTAAATGGCCTGCCAGGTTGTCTGATTTGAGTCCGCTAGTTCTTTCCTCTGGGGTCATTTAAAAAATAAAATTTGCAAAGAAAAACCACAAAATTTACAAGACCTGGCAGCCAGAATCAGACATGAAATTGAAGAAATACCACCTATCTGCCTACAAAATTCGTTGCGTAATTTTTGTGATAGATTAGGTTATTGTCAAACTGCAAGGGGGTCTTCAGTTTGAATATTATTTGAGTGAATAAAGTATTATTAGTATTTTTCTACAATTTTGTTATGAAAGCATATGAAAAAAATATCAAGTCATTTCAAGAAAAAAAAAAGACGAATAGAAATCAGCAAAAAAAAACACGTGGTTGCCATTAAAAAAAAAAAAAGCGTTTCCATGGAAATGCGTTAACAT
This sequence comes from Melolontha melolontha, assembly GCA_935421215.2. Lineage (NCBI taxonomy): Eukaryota > Metazoa > Arthropoda > Insecta > Coleoptera > Scarabaeidae > Melolontha > Melolontha melolontha. The sequence goes on along the minus strand of OW285240.1, from coordinate 102,569,714 downwards.
ACAGAAAACAACGAGTAGGCTAAGAAATGGAGAATAATTAGTAAAAAAACTTTGATCAAAGACATTTTGTTATAAAGTTCATAATTACGGAAATAAACCGTCCATTCCATACTTTTAACTAACCCGGTGTATGCGCAGCACTGTCACTGACAAATAAAAGTATTTTTTATTTGTACCTGTCGTCCGAATGAAGCATTTGGTGCATAGTCTCGTAAAGGTGGAAAGGTGGAAAGGTAGGTGGAAAATCATTGATGTAAATGATAAATAAAAGAGGTCCCAATTTCGAGCCCTGCGGAATACCACAATTTACTTCTCGGAATTCAGAAGAGTTGTTTTGCCACTTATCGTCGATTTTGAAGTTACGATCGTAGTAATTCATGGACCACACCTCTAACTTCATAGCTGTATAACTTGCCTAGCAGTCTGCGATGAGGAACGCTGTCAAAGGCCCTGCTCAGATTTTTTTCTTTGTACCTGTCGTCCGAATGAAGCATTTGGTGCATAGTCTCGTAAATAGTTTTAGCTAATATTTCCGCATCAACTGTATTTATAAATTTTGTTGCTATTACATATGCGTTATATGGAATAGTTGGATGTAGTACACCAGCTACAATATTTACTGATTACATAAGTACTGATTTGAAACATGGCTTCTAATGCGTTCTACTGCTTTTGCGTAGCACTTAGAAACATAATATTTGCGTAAGCTGGATTCATCAGGAACATTTCGATCAGTATATTTTTTGAGAAATGTTTTGAAGGTGGGATTTTTCAGTTTATTTAATGGAATATTTATCGCCATTAAAGCTTCACAGAATTCTTCGTTAAAATTGTCAGATTCCAACGGGTCTACTATTTGTGTATGTGTTTACAATGAACAAAAGATGCTAACTCACCGTACTTTATTTATTTTACGAAATATAATCTAATAAAATAATTTTTTACAAACTTCTCATGCTTTCTACGCCTATGAAGAAAGAAATTTTACTGTAAAATTTAAGTTATTGCGTCGCAGTTCAACGACAAAAAATAGATGTGCGATTAACCGAATGAATAGTGCTATTCAATAACTTAGCGATGTTATAGACTATTTATATGGTTCGTCGTAATTTCGGACCGATGCGTCTGGTCTCTACTGATCTTATTAGTTTATTTCATTCATAGTTAATTAATAAAAATACTTATATTGAACAGAGGTTTCTGAGCCTTTGTTTATGAGTCTATTAATTAAATATTCCAAGGCAACTAATGACTGCAAATTAATGCAAAAGGACTTTCCGCTTATTATCGGTATTGGTAAATCACCTTCATTTAAATAGAACCAAGTGTAAATCATTGACATTTTATAGAAAATTCTCATCAATTTCTTAAAATTACTCTCTTCACCCAGGGCTTCTATGTTGTGACACCGTCAAACACTTTAAAGTTACCTTCAAATCTGTACTGTAATTCGATTTCCATGTGTCAAACATTAAAAAGTTCTTCAAATTTCTGGGTTTTCTTTTAAATAGCAACACGGACTTCCACGTCGAGAAAAATATACAGTACTAGTTGTGTATAGTGACAAAGAGTTAAAGGGACGAAAGGTATATGTGTGTAATGCCTTCATATAAAAATAGCGGTTCGATGAAAAGGATTTTTTTTATTCGAGTCCGGCCCTAACGCAATTAAATGTACGGGAGGTTTACGATGGCAGTCTACCCGAATATCGAATATACTGATATGATTTTAATTTAAATTAAAACGTTCTTTCTATACCACTTGTGAACCCACACAACATTTTCTTGCCACCTCTCCACATAAAGCTTGGCCTTATCAAAAACTTTGTCAAAGCGCTCGACCGTGAAGGACCGGCTTTTGAGTACTTGACCAAGTTATTTCCCAAGTTGTCGTACGCCAAAATCAAAGAGGGAATATTTGTCGGACCTGATATTCGAAAATTAATGGCCGACAGAAACTTTACAAATGTTTAACGCCCAATGAAGCAGCAGCATGGTTATCATTTCAAGATGTTGTTCACAACTTTCTCGGTAACCGCAAATCCCCGGATTTCAAGCAGATAATCGACAGTTTGTTGCAAAATTATTGCAAGATTGGAGCTCGAATGTCTCTCAAAATACATTTTCTGCATTCCCATCTCGAATTTTTTCCTGAAAACTTGGGTGATACAAGCGACGAGCAAGGAGAGCGACTACACCAAGATTTGGCGAAAATCGAAAAACGATACCAAGGATTTTGGGACGAGGGCATGATGAGCAACTACTGTTGGACTTTAATGCATGAAACAGATCCAAAACAGTACAAGCGACTCAGTTCGACTGCTCTTCATTTCTAATTTAACACTTTTTAATGAATAAAATGGAGATTAATTGTCAAAAATTGTAAAAATTGTGTTTATTTAATACCTCGAAAACTAGAACCAAAATCAAAAAACGGAGTGCAGATTCGGATTCAGCGCCCCAAATAACCATAGAAACAGCTTTTGGTTGCTTAGATCCAAAACCGTGTATACTTGTGGCAATTGGTTTGAACTCGTTCAAAAAGTGTTTTATCCATTTTCGGATTGTACCTTCCCGGCAATTTTAAGCAAAATCTAAAATGCTAAATAAAATAATCTTCTGACGTGAAGATTTTTTTTACTATACGAGAAAAATAGAATAGAAAAATCAGTGCACTAAAAATTATCGGGAACGCTACTCAGTTCTTAAAGGCGAAAGCCATTGTAGGCCTGGTGTTATAAATGTTAGTGAAATTTTGGCTTGTGCTTTTAATATCAGAAATTCACTTTATATAAAATCCCTATTTATTAAAAGAACAACCGAAAAGAAGAATTCTCGAAGCTAAATCTAGTTAAAGATTTATTGCAAAAAAAGACCTAGAAATATTGATAATACAGTATTACGTGTAGAGTATATCAATTTCTGTTTTTAAAGTACTTTCAATCAATAACTTTGCGTCTATGATAATTTGTAACCGTTTTTCTTGAAAATATGAAACCTATATAACGGAAAATTGAACTCTACTTCAGGCAGAATCAGACTAGATATTTTCCCGTCCCCGGGGAAATAAAAGAACAACTGCTGTAAATAGACCTCTAAAAAAGGAGAAAAATTTACTGCAATTTCGGATCATATTCCTGGGATCAAACTAGACAATTGATCTCACAATCAGCCGGGAAATACAAAAAAAAAGGGCGAATCGAAACGGTAAACTGATACATTATGAAATATACATTTCAGGAGAAAGATAATCCAAGATGAAAAGAGTTAATTTAAAAACGACTTTTCGTTGAATTCAAATTCTATTTGCGTTATTGAAAATGCTGACATTGACAAGTTATATATAGAAATAGGTAACATTATTTCATAAATTTAGAAAATAGTAGAAATTGATATTTTATTACCTACTAGGTGTTCCGGTATTCCTGTCATTCATTATAGGAATCCTCAAACCACCAGAACTTCTCCTGAAAATAAATAACTTTCATTAATTCAGTTGAATTCCTTTTTTATTTTAACTAGAAACTAAGTTCGTTATACATACTTAAATGTTTTATATGAGCATGTTTAGAAATAACGGAATAAATAAATATAACTTTACATAAACAAATTGCATATCGATGCGACAATTCACTTCAAGCTTTGATACAAAATAATACAAATCTGTATAAAAACAAATTTGTATCTGTATATACATGGACATACAGCACGTATGTACCAGCGTTTGCTTCCACCACCAGACGCATGCGTTTCTATCTAACGACTTTATCAATGACGGATTTACGAAGACAAACGACTGTAGGTACACTTCGCGGTCATGTAGCAGATTTTGTCCTATCAGATGACACCAGATAACCTCATGACATCTGACGTACAAAACCGACCACGCCGATGCAAAGTGTTTCTTCTCGAATAGCTAAGCTATTACAGGAAAAGAAAAAATACGCATATTACTGTGAGTCCATTAACTCGTCGCCAGGTGGCGTAATTACGTCACCTGGTGTTGTTGTATATTTTTGAAAATGTTATTTTAACTGTGCTAAGATAAAAACTTGATTTTTGGAGGCCGACTTGATGTGAAAGCGATAGAGGCCGATATTAAGGGGGAGACCAGTTTAATATCTCGTACTAGAAGGTGTCTTTGAATTAAATATAATTAAATATATTTAATTACCGGTTAATTGTTTAAAAAGTGTTTTGATTGATGTAGTAGTATTTTAGAGATAATTCTCGGTATTGTTTTTGATATAAAAAGCACCTTTTCTTTGTCTCCAGTATTTTAGTAGGTAGATATTTTTTATGATATCATAAAACATAAATTAAAAATTATATTTCTATTGTATTGAAGTTTATACATGTAATTAAGAGATTTATTATTATTATTATTATAAAGATAAATAATAAAGATTATTATTAACATTTCTATGTTAAATAATTATAGTAATTAGAGTTTGTTCGAGAGGATTAAAGGGTTTTTTTATCACATGTTAGTTTTGCGCATGTGTAAAAATTTTGGTCGTGTATTAATATATTTTATACAGTGTGGTTATCTGAGGAGAAATTAAAGATAAACTTTATTATTTTTAGATACGTTTGTTCGGAGTAATTTAGAGGAAGTTTTAATCCACTTAGCTGTCAAATATACAGTGGATATATTTTACCTCATTGTATTTTGTATAATACAATCTCTATACTTAATAAAGATAGTTTTTTTATCTTTTTTATATTTTGTATTAAAGATTCAGTTAAATTTTATCCTGTCTTTAATTTTGTGTTCTGGCCTTTACTGCTCATTTATTAAAAATAAGTATCTTATATAATATAAATATAAAACATATCGTGAACTATTTACTGGCGTCCAAATAACATTGCAGTTACACGGCTTTCCTTATTGGAACCCGAGAAGATAGAAGTCTTATATTTTGAAAATCCACCGGCTGGGTAACCTAGTTGGGTAATCTAGTTGTAGATGGTGGCGCATTAACTCAACAAACCACTGTTCATAGCAATATATACATTCGATATGATTCACATTTATGTATTCGATTAAAGGTAGATTTTTACCAAATTGGACATGAAATACCCCGTTGAACACACATCCTACATATTTTATTAATAATTCACGTCGTGTTTTTTTAAAATTCTTCTTTTAGAAATTCACATGAAAGTATACATTTTTAACAGCTGACTTTTTGTACGAGGTTATCGAACCCTTACAATACGAAACTGTTTAATAAACAATGTTATTATAACATCGACAGTTGCTGCGTATGTAACACACACATATACACTGCAGAGTATACGTGTTAAGTTCAATATATAAGACATTCTGAGTTTATTAGCGGCACATACTACAATTTTCAGCAGGTTTTTAATTTTGGAGTTCGCGTTGTAATTAACTCACAAGTTTTTGAATTTATATTCTATGCAATTGCATCTTTCCATTCTTCATATGTTTTTTCTTTCTTTCAAGGACACACTATATGGAGTAATTCAATAAAGGTCCCGTACATACCATATGAGCAAAAATTATTTAGATAAGGAATGGCCATGGGAATATTACTGTCTTTGGTTCTTTGAGGTTCAGCTTGTTGTTGCCAATTAAATGTTAGTTTTGATTTGAAGTAGTTGTAATTATATTGGTTATGTTAGTTCAAAGAAAAATTGACATTTAAATCATGTCTAATAAAACTTCAAATCTAAACTGACATTTAATTCATGTCAAATAAAAATCTAAATCGAAACTGACATCCAACCAATATGTAGAACCAACAACAGGTTGAACCTATCAAAAACAAGTGATCCTCCCAACCATGGCTTTCCCTTATCTAAATAATTTTTTTTCATATGGTACTTTTCTTTTTGAAATTTATCCCGAATTTGTCTCGTTCTAATTGTCTAATATTATAACGATACTAACATTGCCACTATTTTGAACTTCCATTAACTAATTTTGCAAATTCCTTTAACCAAAATAATATAACCATGTATTGCGACACTGAATTTCATAAACTTTACTCCGTGAAAGGTGGTTTCAGTCTCAAACTGGATGGAATTCCTAGATATTTTCTCAAAAAGTGCTGCTAACTTGATCTCTCCTTTCGTTCATTATTTACCTACTCTCTGAAAAAGTGTATACGCCATGATCAGATCTAGTCCTCGATAGTTTGGTCTCCTTGTCATGAAATTCATTGAAATCGAATCGAGGGAAATCGCGTGAAATGCTGGTAATTTTATTCTTTTTACATTAATTATTCATCATACTAACTGATATAATTACGCAGAAGTACGATAACTTCTTGGTCTTAAATCGTTGGAGTTCAAAACGGTGAAGGGATGGTGTTTAACTATGATTCCTTATCTAAATGAACTCAATGAAATGACGAAAACTGAGTTATAATGCTTCACCGTAGAGGAAAAATGTGTAAATCAAAGAAGGAAATTGTGAGAATAGTTTTCTCGAATTATCAGAAAATACTGACTTTAAAGAAAAGAACACTGCAGTAAATACCAAAATTTAAGTTGCGAGATATCGTTAAAAGAAAAGCTTACGAGAAAGCTGACAATGCGAGCTGCTATCAGGGATTGTAACTTTATTCACATAGACTACTCATATGGAATTAGCATGATTTCAAGTAACATTAACTTATACCGAATCTTAAAAAAGCACTGCAAAATCGTTGTTTTAAACCCATTTATTCCCATAGTTGCGCTAACGCAACACCAAAAAAAAATTTGTTTTTCGTACTAAAAAGTAATCATTTTGGATGTACTGTCAGTAGCATTGCGTATTTAAACAACCTAATAAACATTTTGGGAACGGGTAATCGCATTTTCAATTTTGAATGAAAATAAAATAAAACTATAAGGAATTTTCAAGAAAAAAACTTGTGTATCTAAGTTTAAATTAAATAACATACAGCTTGCTTTTTCATTTATCATTAAGAGGTTTCATATAAAAGATACTTACGTAACATTATTTTGGAAAAAAATCAATCCCCTTTTTTCCGGAAATATTTCTCAAACGGATTTGAAACATAGCGTTGCGAAAACGCAACATTGGGACAAATGGTGTAATTGTAGTCATGAGTAATATTCCTGTCTGAACATGCTTTTTCACATCTGGGGAAAGTTTATTGGGTATCCGTTGTGTGATGCGAGTTTATTCAGTTCAATTACGCTGTGGGATAGAGAAGTTGAAGAAGTTAGAGTTCATAATAGTGTTATCTTGAGGATTACAGAAATATTATACAATGGTAAGTACAACAATTTCTGAAGTATGTGTTGGTCGTTGATTATGTTAATAAAATTATTTAAGAGGAACGTGAAATATCGCGATGATCCTACCGAACCGTTGACTTTGAAAGAACTTGAGGCAATTGTTGAAGATCTTGATCTGAATGAGGAAATTGATGTTTGTTATATACCACCCGACGTCGATGATATAACGGACGAGGAGGACATTGATGATAATGTTATAGGTGGAGTAGAAAATTTGCATGTAGATATAGCGGGAACTTTTGAGAGTGTGTCCGAATAACGAAATTGAGATAGAGGATGGTATACATCATGAGGTAGCTTTATCTACACCAAGCAAAACGGCAAGAATTGAAGACATTATTTGGTGTAAAACGCCCGTTGACTACGAGGAAGATGCTACGTAAAATGAAGAAGGGAATGTACAGAATATTGTTGAGGCGCTACATGGAAAGTCTGTGCTTGATTTCTTCATGCAAATTTTTGATAAAAATGTTGACCAGCTTATTATTACAGCTTATTATACTCCATAAAATATGCGAGAGATAGTAACCGTACACAATTCGCCTTAGATCAAAATGACCTAGAAATTTTTTGAGGAATATTGATTTTGAGTGGGTATCACACTCTTCCGCAGGTAAAACTTTACTGGTCATCTGATGAAGATAAAGGTGTTCAATTTGTGAAAAATGCGATATCTCGAAACAGATTTCTCGACATAAAGCAGAACATTCATCTTGCAGATAACAATCAATTAGACAAGGCAGACAAATTTGCGAAAGTAAGGCCGCCGGTTGATCTCTTGAACAGCAATTTCTTGAAGTATGGTGTTTTTAGACATCAATTGATCATCAATTGATGAGCAAATGTTACCCTACTTCGGCCGCCATTTAGCGAAAGTGCTTTTGAAAGGGAAGCTGGTACGTTTCGGGTTCAAAATGTGGTGTCTGGCATCTAGCGATGGGTATTTATATCAATTTATACCTTATGCTGGAAAAATTGGTGAAAATGCCAAAAGAAAATTTGGTTTAGGTGAAACAGTGGTCATCAAACTTTTGAACGTATTAGAAAATAAGTCGACTCATAAAGGTATACTTCGATAACTTTTTTACGAGCTACAAGCTATTAGTTCATCTGAAACGTCAACGTAAATAATGCTGAAATGCCCTTTAGAGACTTGTAAGTCTGTAGGAAAAAAACCTCGTGGTACAATGGATTCTCGTTACGATCACGTAAATGAAATAAGCGTGGTCCGTTGGAATGACAATTCTGTGGTTACAGTAGCAACCATTGTGAGTCTGCACTGCCTAATGTGTTTGTGAAGCGGTACAATCGTAGATAAAAAAAAGACATCCCTATACCACAACCAAATATGATTGCCAAATATAACAAATATATGGAAGGCGTTGATCTACACGATAACGCAGTTGCAAGTTACCGAATAAATATTCGTGGAAAAAAATGGTGGTGGCCGTTATTTATAAATATGTTAGATTCTACTGCGGTGAATGCTTGGAAACTGCACAGACTTGTATACACAGAGAAACCCATTTCGCAGTTGGATTTCAGGTCTGCATTTGTACGAAGCCTCATTAGTGCTAACAAATGTAAAACACAATCTGTTCGAGGACGTGGTTCCAGTGCGTCTCTATCATCCAGTGCACGTTTAGATAATGTAGGTCACCTAATTGAAAGAAATCGTGAAAATTGGAGGAGACGTTGTAGAGTTTGCAAAAGTACAACCGTATTTATGTGTAATAAATGTGGAGTTCCATTACATTCACACTGCTTCAAAGACTACCATAACTAATAATTGTAATATTTTTTTGTGCATATAGTCCCATTGTTGCGTTAACGCAACGCACAAAAAAATATAAGAATCAATGGTTTGTCTTTTTTTTACTTTAAAGGATGTTTATAAATACCTACATAAAAGTTTATTCCTTAAATAATTTGCGATTCCCTGATTTGTCTAATAGTGGTCCTAAATGGGTTAACTGAAACGTTGAAATTAAATCAGCCGCGTTTGAAACACTTTAATGCTAAATCTAGTAATTATTATAAAGGCATTACAATGCATGTTAAACATTATAACAGGTGTTTACAATATATGGTATTATCTACGTATTTGTGTATTAAATTTTATGTATTTATTGCATGCGATTGCACGATTCGTAATTTAATTTTAAATGCATTGAATATTTTTGTCATACAAGTATAATATATCAATTTCCAGAACCATAGAAACTGTAATTGAAACAAGCAATTGAATTTCGTATGTCGATACTTTTTTCGCCAAATATTATTTTATATCGAGGACAAGAGGAAACGCACCTATGTTTTGACACGTTACCAGAATAAATAAAAACATGTTTATGTTTGAATTTTAAAATATTTATACCCACGATATTACCATATCGAGATTCATAATTCATGGGTTTCGAAATGTTTTACATAAAAATGATACGGATCCGGATATTGTTGTATTCATGAACTAGACGATATACATATTTTTTCACCTCCAAACTCAATATAGTATGTATAACATGTTGAACACATGTTCGGGGTTTCAGACATTTAGTGTGAATAACTGCAAAATGTTTTAGATGTATTAAATGAAACCACTATTACAATACTTTAATTTGGTATTAAACATTTTAATGAAAATAAGTTCCTAAATAGAGAAGAAATATGTTTATGTTTCATTTAATTTATTCCTATGTTTGTATTTATTCTTTTGCATTTAGTTAGAACAGTTATAACTTTTTTTAAATTTTACCGACAAAGGGAAAATCTTATATCAAAACACCCACACAGATGTTAATTGTAGGTAATGTCGGGTTGTACCCATAGAAAAAGTATAAAATTTTAAATCGTAGCTTATTTGAATATTTTCCTTTATTAGTATTTAGTGTATGTTAGCCATATTGAAATTGGTAAATATAATTTCAAAGGTATTTTTAATAATAAAAAATATTATTAAAAATCTGGTGTGAAGAACACAAATGCAGGTTCACTATTAATATTTTCTGTGAACGCCTCCAGCAGGGGCGTACCGATGAGCCTGTAGAAAGGTGAAATACGTATCTACGTCTCTGGGGATAGGATATATTCGGACACGTTCACAGAAAATATTAATAGTGAACCTGCATTTGTGTTCTTCACACCAGATTTTTAATAATATTTTATATTATTAAAAATACCTTTGTATTATACAAAACTGGTGGGGTTTACCTACTCATGTATGTTTCAATTATTCAAATATAATTTACATGATTGTCTACAATAATTTGTGAAGATAAGTATAATTATATTTAACAATTACAATGTGCCATGTATACACTAAATCAAATAACGAAATTGGTCTTGTAAGAAGTTATAACAAAAGTTAAAAGCATAATTACAAATACATATACTTAATTAAAAAAATCTAAATTTAAATATAATAAATATGTACTTAATAATAATCTACTGGTAATCCCAATTATGGGAAATATTAAATGAATGTAAGCACAACTATTCAAACAAAATAATAATGAAAACAATATTAACACTAGATACATTATGTAATATGATGACAGAAAATTAGCACATTAAGACACAAGTAAAACAAAATAAAGAAAAAAATAATATGCGACAAACAGGCAAACTAAATTTTCTATAACAAGGAAATAAAAATGTATTTTCAGAAAAATACAAATACACAAGAGATCTTAACATACATTATGTAATATAATAAAAAATTAACAATTCTGCAGCAGCAGATTAGAAGTATACGGCATGATTGTATAATTTCTTGGCTTTGGAGCTAAGTTCTGTAATACGTGTCACATACACACCTTTCAATAAGTCCTAAGAAAAATTAAGGTATTTTGTAAATAATTTAAGTGAACAAGTTGTACATACCAGAAGTTTCTTATTTTTAACTGCTTGTAGATGAGCTATTTGTTTCGTCATAAAACGAAATATTTCATATTGTATATATTTATATATTTTAGATATTAGTAAATTTAGTATAACAGAACTAAAGAATAACATTTCAAACTTTATAAATATTCAGTGTCCATTTTCAAGTGTAAACCACTATATACAACGTATTTTTATTAACATATTCAAAATTGTAATATTTTCCTTAGATTCAAACAATTTACATTTACTTCACTTTATTACTTCCTTTATACATTTAGACCGTTTCTTTATTGCCTAGTATAATTAGTGAACAATTTTAAGAAACCTTTCAATACCTGCTATTATTAATTATATTAATATACATAATAGGCTCAAGATATCCAAATATGCATGAATCATAAAAATCTATAGATAAAAATGCATTAAGAAGATTTGTGCCACCCCATTAATACGTAAAACCTACACACACATTTTAGTTATGTTAAGGTAGGGGTAGTGATATATTTTATATATACTTGTAACACAACATTCATAGATATAGAACATAATCATTTAAACAGAATAGAACACAACATACTTTCTACAACAAACATAACAACAATAAAACAGTAAAGAATTAAGTTTAAGTTAACATTAAGTAATATAAATCATTTATATTTTAAATTCTTTGAGAATGGCATCATTTGCCGAAACATGTAAGATTGTTTTAAATGTATACATTTTTAAGTAAAAGCAGATCTTAAATCGCCAAGTAATTGAATCTACCATATATATATATATATATATATATATATATATATATATATATATATATATGGTAAATTCAATCTGCTGGCGATTTAAGATCTGGTTTTACTTTAAAATATATATATATATATATATATGTAAAACAACCCTACATGTTTCGGCAAATGATGCCTTTATCAAGGAATATAAAATATACATTATTCATATGTTGTATTTCTTGATAAAGGCATCATTTGCCGAAACATGTAGGGTTGTTTTAAATATATATACTTTAAAGTAAAACCAGACCTTAAATCGCAAACAGATTGAATTTACCATAACATACAAAGGTCACGAAATAAATATCTATATATATATATATATATATATATATATATATATGAAAAAATGTGTGAAAGTCGTATCCACCCTGGAATGTGCAGACGCCAGCGTTTCATGGTTTTACCAATCATCGGTGCACCCACATCCAGAAATAGACACGACTTTCATTTCTATACTGCGTGTATATATACTAATTATGATAAACGTAATGTTAATGAGAATTAATAATCATTAAATTCTCACATTACTGCCAATGCCGCTCTAATTCGTTGCATTGATTTCTACACCTGACAAAATCATATTTGCCTAAGAATGTAGCTGCAACGCGTCGCGGCGCCAACTGACCGGGTTGTACGGGAAAATGAAAAAATGTGTGAAAGTCGTATCCACCCTGGAATGTGCAGACGCCAGCGTTTCATGGTTTTACCAATCATCTGTGCACCCACATCCAGAAATAGACACGACTTTCATTTCTATACTGCGTGTATATATGATAAACGTAATATAATTGATTGAGGTCTCGCTAGGCACTTGGTGAAACATATTAAATGATAAAGGTAAAGAAAATACACACTTGGTTATTTGTTTCACTGCAATTTTATTTACAAAATACGGACAAATTTGTTTCGAACTTCACAGTTCATTCTCAACTGAACAAGAAAGGTTTACTTAAAATATGAATAGATAATTTGAAAAGTGGGAGTAACACTGTGAAACATAAACGTGAGTTAAGTATTATTGGGGTTTTCCTAGTAATTAACGAGAAACAGCCTTAATAATAGGGGAGATTACAAACTCTGTTTGTTCATTTACTATATTTAATGATTTGTTTAAACAAATGTTGAAAAATTGTTGAAACAAATCATTAAATATAGTAAATGAACAAACAGAGTTTGTAATCTCCACTATTATTAAGGCTGTTTCTCGTTAATTACTAGGAAAACCCCAATAATACTTAACTCACGTTTATGTTTCACAGTGTTACTCCCACTTTTCAAATTATCTATTCATATTTTAAGTAAACCTTTCTTGTTCAGTTGAGAATGAACTGTGAAGTTCGAAACAAATTTGTCCGTATTTTGTAAATAAAATTGCAGTGAAACAAATAACCAAGTGTGTATTTTCTTTACCTTTATCATAAACGTAATGTTAATGAGAATTAATAATCATTAAATTCTCACATTACTGCCAATGCCGCTCTAATTCGTTGCATTGATTTCTACACCTGACAAAATCACATTTGCCTAAGAATGGCAAATGTGATTTTGTCAGGTGTAGAAATCAATGCAACGAATTAGAGCGGCATTGGCAGTAATGTGAGAATTTAATGATTATTAATTCTCATTAACATTACGTTTATCATATATATATATATATATATATATATATATATATATATATATATATATATATATACAAAGAGGTAAATTCAATCAGTTGGCGATTTAAGGTCTGGCTTTACTTTAAAGTATATATATTTTAAACGAAAATATTATATATATACATAGATATATATATATATATATATATATATATATAGATAATTATTTCGTGACCTTTGTATGTTATGATAAATTCAATTTGTTGGCGATTTAAGGTCTGGTTTTATTTCAAAATGTATATATTTAAAACAATCCTACATATTTCGGCAAATGAAGCCTTTTTCAAGGAATATAAAATATACTGTCATTTATATTTAATATTCCTTGAAAAAGGTATCATTTGCCGAAACATGTAGGAAAAATCAGTTTTCCAAATGAAAATAACAGCTTAGCGTTCTTCGAGAGTAATAAGATGTTCCAGAGTAACCTGCGAACTGCAATGCTCGCTAAGAAAATTTATCAAAAATATTTTTAAAACACCTAAGATTATTTTTAATTAAAAATTTTCTATTCAATAGTTAGAGTATTTGCATAGAATCACATAATCGTGTTAGGAGGGTGAAATTATTTTCCCAGAGGCCATTGGTGACCTCTGTGTATCGTCATAATTTGATTTAATGAATTATTTGTAAACTTCAGACTTAAATTAGCAAGAAAGTACAAAATTAAAGCATGAAAGTACAGAAAATTTTATTACTCAAAAATAAATACTAGGCGAGGGTAATATGAGCACAAAAACTGTCACCACCTAGCAAAGTACAGTGTGATGGATTGACTTAGTATAGATGTAGCTCACACCATCTATGGCCCATTCCAAATAAGAATTGGGAAGCCGTTGGGACAGATAGAACTTAAAATAGAAGCTTGTGATTGGTTAAAAGACTGGGAAAATTACGCAGGCAAAATCAATAATTTTTTTGTTCTGTCAAATTTTCTTTTACTGTCAGTCACTGTCAGTAGGATTTTCGTATTCTATTAGTTGCTTATTGTTCTACTAATTATTAATATCCATTTAAAATAGTTCATTATAGAGCTCATAAAGTAAAATACTCATTTTCTAAAAAAATACTGTGTTTGATGTTATCAAAGAATTGGAAATGTATGAAATTATATATTTTCCTTTAAGAAAAAGAAGTTACCAATATTAAAAAGTACAATTAGAAGGCACGTGCATTCATTGTTAATAAACAAACGCAAAAGACCAAAAATAATCATTTATATAGATGTGTAAGTATATAACCTCAACATATGACAGCAACCATATGTTCTACTTGTTTGAAGTTATTGTATATTATACTCAGATTTCAGTGCCATCTGGTCCATTCTTATTTGGAATGGATCAGTACCTAGTACCATAAAGCCATACTACCATTTCTTCGTGCGCCACATTCAAATTGCGGGAATTTCTGGTGAGCACCTCGTGCATATACAGATATGTTTTTAACATTTTTGTAATATTGTATTTAAAGGAAACTTGTGACTTTGTACGTATCAGAATAACTGAAACATACATGAGTAGGTAGCCCCACCAGTTTTGTATAATACAAAGGTATTTTTAATAATATAAAATATTATTAAAAATCTGGTGTGAAGAACACAAATGCAGGTTCACTATTAATATTTTCTGTGAACGTGTCCGAATATATCCTATTCGGAGAGACGTAGATACGTATTTCACCTTTCTACAGGCTCATCGGTACGCCCCTGCTGGAGAAAGGATATTCCCTGACACATTCACAGAAAAGAACCACATCGCCCTATCACCGTAATTATTCAGACCGAGCGCAGAAGTAAATTCGGCGCAGCGTGTTGTCAGACAGCCGAAGTACCTCGCATACCGTCCACATAATTAATGTGAAGTAACGACGTCCTTCCAAAGGTTGGCACAGCCAATCTCTCTAGAAAACTGCATTTTTGTTTGTGTCTTCACTCATACTACGGCTTAACCGCATGTGTAATGTATCAGAACACGTTCACAGAAAATATTAATAGTGAACCTGCATTTGTGTTTGCACTGCATTTTTGTTTGTGTCTTCACTCATACTACGGCTTAACCGCATGTGTAATGTATCAGAACACGTTCACAGAAAATATTAATAGTGAACCTGCATTTGTGTTCTTCACACCAGATTTTTAATAATATTTTATATTATTAAAAATACCTTTGTACTTTGTACGTACATTAGAAAATGTGTGACGAAATGCATTAACTATGTCTAAAAGTTCCGAGAATTTAATTTCATTGTCAAAAAGAGTATCATGAATTCTTGTAGATTTACATTTATTATTAAGAAATTACCACAACCCTCTATAGAGTTCGATTTAATGTTTTCTTCTACATTTTTTATGTAAGTACTAGATGTTTGAATAATTAAATAATTAGAGATAGATAGCTTAAGCGCTTATACTTATTTAAAAACACAATATTTTTTGTGGAAATCCATTTTCTTTATTTATTAAATTGATTTTCATCCTTCGTGTAAACATAGTAGGATCTGTATTTAATTGAGATGCATATAGATTATTGGCAATATTATCGCATCCATAGACTTCTTAGAACAAGTTACAGTATGCAATCGTATCTAAACGTTTCTAATAATTCGAAGGGCAAGCTTACATAATCTGCAATTATCTTTAATTATTAAATAACGATAAATTCAAAGCGCAGATAGTGTAGATAATGTAAATATTACATTAAATATGATGTAATATCATAACATAAATAAAAATCTTAATAATATAATAGTATAATTATTATATATTATAAACCTTGAAAGTGGTATTTTGAAAATCCGCCTGCCTTGACGAAAAAAAAATCGCTACTTGTTAATGGTACATAATTTCCACGTATATTTAGAAGCAAAAATACACAACGCATTACATAAATTACCATTTCTCTGCCGATCTCGTACAAATTACCTTCGAAACGACTTCGCCGACAAAGATTCACGTTTTAACACAAGCGAACACATATTCGAATAGGTCAATACTGCGAATGAGAAAATATTTTTCCCACTTTTAAATTTAAACACAAACACACAGACAGACTAATAACACTTGCGTTTATTTCTCGTATAAACAGGTAAGTTCGTACAATCAAGCAGGAATATCGTATTTGTATTTCCTGTAACTCTTCTGCCAATCATAAAATTCATACTCATGCGTGTTTACACACGGACAACACACACATGCACGGTGTTTAAAATAGTAAACGTTCAGTTTCGTCTTCTGTTAATTTACTTACGTACTTCTATATGTTTAAGGAAAATTCAATTACAGACTATTTTCAATCATTCAAATATAAATATTTACCACCGCAATGGTTAGTAGGTCAAGAAGAAAAGACTAAACAGAAAATTTAAAAAAATACTGTGTTTCTGTATTTCTAAAATAAATATATCGTATTGAAAAATATTTTTTTTCTATTTTGCGTTATGAAACTGAAAACAGTATCAAAATGAGTTTCATTTTGATTCGTTTTTTTTTTTTTTTTTTTTCAATGTTGACATTGTTCGAACACAGAAATAAATATCTTATTGCGGCAATTTGATTTTAAGAATTTAAGTACGTAACTGGGGTGGAGCACAAGATAAATTTCATTTCTATGTCATTTATATTTATATTTTTAAATAAAATATCTAGGAAAGTCAATAATAATTAATAAATAATATTTCGCGGATAGCAATTTTTATCCCCCAACTAGAATGGTGATTTCCGGGTCACGCAACTACGTTGAGTCAGAAACTAGCCAGACACATTTTAAAGTGGGGGGGATAGACGCCGAGCGAACCATTGAGTAAAAACTAACAATGGCTTTTGACCACTAATTTTTCGTAACTGCGAAACAGCCTATTGGATATCTTTACATTGATTGCACAAAATGTTTTAATTTGAATGTTGCTTACAAATTGTTTTATTACATTTTAGTACCGAAAATGGAATCTTTTCGATCCAATGTGCTTGAGCAGTCTTTGCATCGTTGCCTCTTTGAGGGCGTCTCGTGCCCGTCTCTTCTTGCCGGAGGAGTTTTAGGAATTCCTTGATTTTCAATCTCAATTCGTTCTACGTTGATGTCAATAATTTCCGCCGTCATCAAAAGGGACCATACTTCGCTAGGAGAAGTTGGTGGGTTTCTTTCAGCAGATTCACTCAACCAAGAAAGGTGTAAACAATGTTTCTGCTCTTGTTCTCGAAAGAAGGACTTTAGACCACTTGTACCCGTTTTTCCCATGAAAGTATTGGCTTTGCTTAGGGGATGACGTTTCGTTTTCATCATCTCTCTCCGATTCGGTATCTGACTCAGAATGTTCACGTAACGATTCTGTATGACTCAAGTAACCACTGTCACTGTCTTGAATAATCAGAAATCAAATTCATCATAAATGAAATGACACTGTTACTCAATGTCGGTACATAGGAAAATGAATCTTTGCATGCTAAGACAAGATACTCGAGATTATCGTTTGCAGGTTAGAACTTGTTTCTATTCTCACTACTCACCACAACGGCGTTGTTGGAGATCTTATACATCAATCCGCCCTCATAATAGTCAACAATGTAAGTGTTATAAAATTATCATTTTTAATATTTGGTAACTGTTTCGTCATAAAATGAAATTTTTGGAATTTTTCGGCTTTTATATGAAATATTTACAAATATTATCAAATTAGTATGTAGTTGCGAAGTAAGAATGAATGTAAACATTGCTGTTTAGAAATTACAAGGTAAATCATACGAATTTTTTTTTTCTGGTGTAAATGAACTCAAGTAACTTTCTGCTACGTGTAAGAACAGCATAGTGTTACTGAAAAAAGTATCCCAACTTCTATGTGGAAAATGATTGATATCATCCAGGTTGGTTAAATAGAAATAGAATACAATATGATGACAACTCTTTGAAACCACAACTTCTGCAATTTATTATTATTTAAACATATATATATATATATATATATATATATATATAATAACTTCGTGACCTTGGTATGATATGGTAAACCTAATCTGTAGGCGATTAAAGGTCTGTATATTACTTCAAAATATATGTATTTAAAGAACTCTACATGTTTCGGCAGTACGCCTTTATCAAGAGAATACAAAATATAAATGACAGAATATAAATGTCAAGTAATTAAGTTGCTATGTTTTTTAAATACATATATTTTGAAGTAATATACAGACCTTTAATCGGTTACTGATTAGGTTTACCATATATATATATATATATCTATATATATATATATATATATATATATATATATATATATATATATATATATATAATACATTTGTAGTGGATTGAAGGTTTTGGGATGGATATTGAATCTATTGCTGATGCCAAGATTTGGAGTTCAACGGTTGAATTTGGTGAAGATATGTTTTAAGATGGATTTTATTAATTTTTAACCATAGTAACCCCGATGTTATTTTTTGTTGAATTGACATGTATTGATTTTTTATTAAAAGACTGTGTTGCCTCAATAATTTTTCATTGAATCCAAAATAAAAGATCCGAGATAAAACTGTTAGAATATTAACTCACGAACTGGTTCGTGAGATCATTATATATATATATATATATATATATATACATATATATATATATATAATGTATAATATATATATATATATTTACACTTGTTAGATATAAATAAATTTAGCATAAAAGAATTAAAATATAACATTTCAAATTTTATAAATATTTAATAATTTATTTTCAAGCTCTATATACAGCATACTTTTATTAGCATATTTAAAATTATAATATTTTCTTTAGATTGTGTGTGTACCATAAAAATTCATTACTGAAGAATGGAACAGCCGGAAATACGTACTTAGATTTATAACTCCTACTAACACTTGATTAGAAATGATATTTTATTTTATTATTATATTTATTTATTATTAAGATCTTTAAGACTCTATCGTAAACATTGAGTATTGTTGCGCGTAGGTACAATTTCCATCTGGCGTACCTCCACTCTCCAAAGTTGGGGCGTTAATACAGTTTCGACGAGTTACGGTTATATGATGGCAACCCCTGGCTAAGTCTTACATTTGTTATGAAGGCAGCGATGGTTGTTTTAGCGTTCACGATGTTGACATTAGTCAATCCGCGGTGCTAAATATTCTTCTACGCTTTGTCTTAATAACTTTTGTAATGTAGTAACAGTGTTATTTATGGTGAAAGTATCTCCAGCAGCACGTACTGATGATTCTATAGTAAAATGAAACACGTATCTACATATCTGGAAAGATACTTTCACACAGAAATGAATTTGTAATGTGTTCCCACACCCGATTTTTAATAATATTTTTAAATTGTCAAAAAAGTTTTTGTTTTAAAAGTTTATAGTCGTCAACAACTTTTGCAAGTGTTATTTCTATTGTTGCTATGTGAATCTTCGTCAAGTTAAATGTCTAAGTGTTTACTTATCAATTTCCGTATAATATAGTGTGGAAGCCGTTGAAACGTTTAAAGAGAATTTTAGCCTGTACTTAATTCATTCCATTTGGCAAATTATTAGCTTTAATAATATCAATAGCATTTAATTTTCGTTCTAAATTGATACATTTCAGAGTAAACTCAATCTTCTGACATTATAATGCTTACTGTATCTTTCCATATTACGGTATCAAAAAAAAAAAAATCAGAAATAAATGAATTATTTTTTATTAGCTTCTAATATATTTTCTTATTTTCTCCTTACTCCGTAAGTTATGTTACATTATTTGGCAAAAGGTTTTTAATTACTCTTAAATCCTTTTCTATTTTGATATAACACAGTGTATATAATTACTTACTAATTTCAATAGATTCTTCTGTCGGCAAAGTTTATTACTACTATTACGAAACGATCTCTCATACTAAACTTTAATGAAGTCATTAAATTGAAGATACCCTATGCTGTCGGAACGATGATTTATGCACTTGTTTGTTTAACACGACCTGTTAATTAATTGCCTGCGTGGTTTTGACATTTCGACTTAATATTCACATTCAATTTTCGGCAACTTCGATCTATCAGCAACGACAAATTAATATTATATAAACAACATAAGCACGTATGGTGCAAAGACTGTTTATCCGGGATCTAAGCGAATTAATCTGTGTATTAACAAGTTAACAAGTCGTATTACAATATTTACCTCATGTTAATTCAAACTAAATTAAAGTTATTAAAAAAAAATAAAGTAAAGCAATTCGGAATTTTAGAATAAATTATGTAATTAGTGAAATTAGAAGACATGCCAGGAGTTATGGCGAAACGTCGAGGTCCTCGAACTCCTAAACAACTATATAGAACGCCATTTAAATTAAGTAAATGAATAATGCTATAATCGGTTCACGAATGCAGTAGTTGGGGCCACAATTTCAGAAATACCACGTAATTTAAAATCAACATTGACATAAGTATACCTAACCTCCATCAATATATGTATTTTAGAAAGCAAACTTGGCGTGTATTTCTACAGAAATCATAATCATATTTGAGTTTAATAGTGCTTGTATCGAATTATCAATAAATACACTCCAATTCTAATGAGTTTTATTAAACATTGTTAGAACTTCCTACATACTATTTATTTCAAGACAATTTAGACAAAATTTTACATTTTCATGGAATGTCAAATATAGTTACATACTAAAGCAAATAGTAAATAACCAGCACAAACTGGATACTAAAAAATAATATACATACTGTCAGTTAAATAAATATATATTACGTATCAGGTGAATCAGGTGAATCAGAGTCCGAAAGGTATCTGTTGAAGATCGTGTATTAATATTCATAATAAGTTCTTCTACCAGTTCTTCGACTATGTTATCCAAATCATACATTTTATTCTCTTCTGCGATACAATGCTTAATGCAATTTACTCACCCAGGCTTCAGCAGTAACATTGTTTACTCCTTTCAATAATAGTGTTTTAACTTCTGCTAACTTAAATGTTTTGTTATGATGCTTAATTT
Organism: Melolontha melolontha; assembly: GCA_935421215.2. Lineage (NCBI taxonomy): Eukaryota > Metazoa > Arthropoda > Insecta > Coleoptera > Scarabaeidae > Melolontha > Melolontha melolontha. Next base: position 102,548,124 of record OW285240.1, on the reverse strand, counting down.
GAGTCTAGATTAGTTTGATAATAATAGTAATACTGTGCGACAACTTTCTGATACTATTTGATCAGTAACATATTGCTGTGGTTTTTTCCCCGTAAACATTTTGAAAAACATTATTTTATATTGTACATTTATTTTGGTTGCCAGTGTACAATTTTTGAAATTATGATATATGAAATAATATGAATGTAGATTTTATGCTGAACCATTATTTTTTATTTATTTTGACTAACGTTGTTAGTACGCCGATTTGCCATGCTATTTCCGACAGACACAAATTTTTATCAGAGTTGTGAAGACGTGTATTATAAGATATTTTTTTTATCTTAGTTTGAGTAGCTTCGTGATTTTTATTAATTAGTTTTGGTGTTTTATTTCATACCGATTTATTTACGAGTGTGCAGAACTCGTAGTTGTTTAATTTTTGTACGTTCTTATAACTCTGGTGTCTCGTATAAAAAAAATACATTTTGTTTACGTAAGTAAAAGAAATCATTCTTATTATCTTTATTATTATTTTCATGTATGTATTAATTTGTATTTTACCATTGTGGTAATTGTGGTGGTAATTTTTATATATATTTTATCTTAGATATATATATAAATGACAAAGAACGTATTTTAAAATTTCTAGAAAAAATTTTCTATAACTTTTAAATTTTGCACGTTGGAGTCAAGGGCATATTTTTTATTACATGTGACGGCGCGTGTGTTAGAGATTTGCTTCGGTCTGTCAGTTCTGGTTGTTTACCTTTTGAAGTTGTTTATTAGGAGTGAAATTTAAAAACATCTTTGCAATTTATTAGATTTAATTTAGTTCGGGTGTAATTAGAGGATGTTTGGATTTGTTTTGCGGTCATTTTCAACAAATTCTTTTACCTCTAAGTGCAAGTTTGTATTACACAATTCTTTATACTTTATAAAGAATTTTTTTCCTTTTTTATTTTTTTTAATTAAAGATTCATTTGAGTAAAGATGTGTATATCATTTTAATTACCTTTCTACTTGTGTGCATAACAGTAACTTCAGTAAAACTAACAATTTTCACAAATAAATTTTGTGTGGCGCCTGATTGTGGTATTAACCCAATTATTTTTCCACGTTTTCCATTGGAAACCCGGAGAGGAAAGCAGTCCCATTTAAAGAAAGTAACCGACTGAGCATCTAAGCTGGACAGAGTTGGTGTGAATAGTGGTACATCCAACTACGAACTTCATAGCAATATGTTACTGAAATTGTCATTATTATATTTTTTTGTCAGTTCAAGCAATTCAATTTTTAATAGAGAATTATGAGCAACAATTCCTTTCGAATTAAGCAATTCAACTAATGCTACCTTTTTCCAAGATACAGTAGGAAACTTTTCACTTCTAACCGAAGTGATATGGGGCGTTGTCCATTACGATAACTGAATCTGGTTCAAGAGAAGATAAAACAGTTTCCATCCGTTTCGTAAATACTTCGCCATTCACATCTTTATGATACTCTCCAGTTTTTTTATTTTAAAAATAAGAGGCCGCTCTTGACAAATCCATCTTCACTGCCAATATGCACAACAATGCAACGGTTTCCTTTTCCTGTAGCATATTTTGAGGCAGTAGCAATTCTTTCAATGAGCGCCCGTCTTAGAGTTAAAATCGTTGTATCTTTCCATAGAGTCTGTTTGGTATGACCTGCGTTTACCCAAGTTTCATCTAAATAATATATTTTCTTCCCTTCTGCACGAAACTTGAATCCCAACTTCTTAAGGACCTTCCATAGTGTTGTTCGCTTTAAGTTTAGTAAACTGTCATCTGCATTAACTACTTAGAAATTCATTCATTAAATCACGTTAACGTCATTTCAAATATACGAGTATATGCGCTTAATATTTTTATGCAAGTAGGTAATTTATTCATCAGGAGAAAGGAATGTACTATTGAATGCAAAAAAAAATGGTACAGTTATATTTTAATCAGTTTAAATTAGGCTGCGTGAATGTAGATATATATTAAAATGTAGGCGTCAAATTTAAATATTCAAATACCCTATAAATATCAAATATCATGTAATTGATGTACAAATAGGTGTAGATGTCAAAATAACTTTTACACGTTACTATGATCTTAAGCAGAGATAAATTAGACTATTTTAAATACCTCAGCAACGCCACAATACTAAAATGTTTAAAAATTGACTTTACATATAACTTCACTACTGTACCACTTCTTTTCCATTCGATAGTACATGTACCTCTCTCCTTCATTCAAATGATCGTAAGTTGTTGACATATATGCTTTTTAGAAGGTAAACGAGGTACACCTATAGCTTCCATTTCCTAACAATATTCCATACTGTCGGCTCTCCAAGTCCAAGTTGCTTCGCAGTCAATATAATGGATGCTGATTTAGAATTGGTTTGCTTCTGTTGCAAATATAAATTGTATGCCATTTGCCTCTGTTTACTTACAATATGTTTTCCCGAATGATTTTTTAATGGATAGTATACCGCTTCTTCTGCCATAATAAAACACAACAAACAACATTGAGAAGCAACAAAATATACAAAAATACGAGGATATACAAACGAAAAGAAAGAGAAATTTGACAAGTGGCAATAATTATTAGGGATAATTCATTTAATTTATATAAACAGCTATGTCTAATATACAAAATTTTAAATAGAGTAAACCTATCTTGAAAACTGACTAATCAAAAGTGGTAAAATCAGGGCCTATCTTTTCTAACGCTGCATTCTTAAAGTAGGGCAAAAGTAGTACAGATGCATTTGTGCAGAAAGAAGTACACAGCAGGAAACTAGTGAACAGTAATGTCTGAACCTTTTCTCTTTATAAAAATCTTTATTATAGCTGAACTATTAACAATTTTTGGGAACTACCACTAAAAATTTTAAAATTGTTCGCGGTCTAGTCGTTGTCACGTTTAGCTGTGGACTACATGATCCGAGTTCAACTTCGAAAAATTACAATGTACTGAAAAATCTGAATCATGTCCCTTTCATTTGTGTAGCAAAGAAACCAATAAAGTGCTGAATGTTGAATTTTGTGGTGGTCGGAACAACCACAACTCCCATTGATTCTTTCTAACATTGCCCCATCGGATATCAGACGTCTCGCTGTCACACAGATTGAATACGCTAAGATTATCAACAAAATTGATCTTCCTATAGACAATGATTTGATCAGCGCCCTCCTCGGATAAAACCCTGAATCGAAGAATAAAAATTTATTTCTAATACTGAAACTCTACTCTGAAATTCTGCCAGGCGTACCCCTTCCACGTAGTTATGGTCTCAATTAAATAAGTTCCGCATAGGCCACGGAAGATGTAACTCAATGCTGCATAAATAGAAATTAGTAGATACTAACCTCTGCGACGGCAAAAATGTGAAACAAACTAAGGCCCACATAGTAAGCGACTGCCCCAGAAGAAGTTTTCCCGGTGCAATTTACAAGCTGAACAAGGCAACTCCTGCAACTTCTCGACTGATAGCAAAATTTAGATATATCGGTCGGTTGACTTGAAATTTTAACACAACGTTGCATTCAAATATACGAATGTTTTTATAGCGAAATCATTTTTTTACACGGCGCGACAAAAATCTTCCCGCACCAGTGAAATCTACAGTGTGCTTCTCCATAAGTAGCCTAAGAATTTCTCAAATACTTGATTTGGTAGTACTTTTTTATTACAAGTCGACATTTGCTACTCATATACTCTATTTACGCCAACATATTGTTAGAAAGGAAAATAACTTCGATTTCATCTGAATGAATTGTCGTATATGAAAACTTAAAGTAATGTGTATAGTTTAGATGTAAATGTCAAGAAGATCTTATTTAAAAAAAAAATTTGACATTTGTCAAATTTGAAAAGCAAACATAATAATTATATTTATATTTGCAAGGCAATTAAACAAGAAGTTGGGTTTTTGAAATAAAAAGAAAGGAGAAATTATTATTGATTTTCGACGCACACGATATGAACAAAATCATTCTAAACAGAATCGCATGTAAAACACTGGCATACAAATCTATTGACTCGATGATTAACCAAAGTGAAGTAGTGAATTCTCCAACGGAATTCTCTCGATGTTCCCGGATTACAATCACACATTCTGCATTTGAAAACTGGAGTGCCATTTATATTACTTTATGCAATTGCACAAGATTAGTATTTAAAAAATTGAGGCAACAATTCTGATCGGACCTCATAAAGGTGAAGACGTACTACTTACACGAACTACTTACATTCCGACCGACATGGCGTTCGATTTCAAACAACTTCAATTTCCAACACGCTTTGCGTTCACTATGACTATCAATAAAACGCAAGCGCAATCTTCGCAAGTGTTCGATTTGAATTTAGAAAACCATTGCTTCGCTCATGGGCAATTATTCGTCGCATGCTCCAGAGTCGGTAAACCATCTGATGTTTATTTTTTGCAGTAACGAACAAAATCGTTTTCATTCCTTTGCTTTCATTCCACATAGCCACAGCAACGCAAGGCAGGGTATTGAGTTGAATGATGTGTTTTCTCGGTGAATTTATGTTCACTACAATACTTTTAATTACTTTCCCATTCGTTTCTAGTCAGAATGAACCATAGCGAAACGTGGCCGGGTTTAGCTAGGTAGTGTATAAATTACTTTTATGACCTTTTTGCCCTAAATGTTATTTATACACTAAATATCCAGTTTTTTTTTTATTTAACGGCGCATCTCATACGAAATAAATAAATTAATTAATGTTGTTTGTTAAGCGTAGGCTATCATTGCCCACTTCAAATGTCACGCGGAAGACCTATCTGCAATTAAAATCGTTAATTTATGTATTAAAACGTTCTTCATTTTACCCTTTATCGTTCCTAGTCTAGTCAATTAATAGCTCAAGTTACATGAAAGTTCAATATTTTCGAATTCAAAAATTGTGGTTTATTCCTGTAAATCTTTTTCAATGTTATAATGTGACAAGTGTTCATTTGAAAAGTCAATCTAGGTTACTTTGAAATTTTGATAGAATAAGACGCAAATATATTAATATGTGTTTGTTGTTCCGTAAAAGTATATCCAAATGACATTTGATAATGTCAATCACAAATATCAGTTAGTGCATAAAATAATCGTGCGTCGATTCTGGTTTAAATAAATTGCTTCTCAGTTTTAAAATGGCTCTCACTTTAGAACATAAAATTTTTTTAGTCCAGGCTTATTTTCGAAGTGGTAATAAAATTGATGGTTTATGGTTTTATTCAGTTCAAGATTACATGGTAGAATTTCAAGTTGAGTTTCCACATTTTGTAATAGATTATATACAATTTAAGAATACTTTGGATAGAACTTTAAAACTTTTTTCTGAAACTGGTAATCTCTTAAGAAAATCAGGCAGCGGAGCAGTTAAGAAACGTACACCTCAAGTTGTCAATCGGGTTGAAGAAATAATGGAAAATGAACCACAAACATCTGATCGACATTTGAGTCAACAAATAAACCTATCTGTTGGTACAACTCACAAGTTATTAAAAAAAGATATGCAACTTTATTCATACCGTGTCACAGCAGTACAAGAATTGTTAGAAATAGATTACCCACGTAGACTACAGTTTTGTAATTGGTTTGTAAATATGAACAATAATGGAGAACTTTCGCAAAGAGTCATCTTTACTCATGAAGCATGGTTTCATAAAACGGGATACCTAAATTCACAAAATACAAGAATTTGGAGTAGTGAAAATCCACATGTAATTAATGAAGAATCGCTACATCCAGAGAAAATTGGTGTTTGGGCAGCCATAAGCCAAAGGCGAAACATTGGACCAATATTTTTTCAGGGAACGTTAACTGCTCAAAGGTACCGTACGGAAATTTTGCAACTATTTGTCAATCAGTTGCATGATGATGAACTTCAAAATTCATATTTCCAACAAGACGGAGCACCTTGTCACTCTACTGCAGAATCTTAAGATTTTTTAAGATAATTTTTTGATGAGCGTATAATTAGTCGAAATACTGAAATTGCCTGGCCCGCACGTGCATGCGATTTAACACCTTGCGACTTCTTTTTGTGGCCTTATCTAAAAAATAACATATTTCGAACACCTGTATTGAATTTGAATGATATGCTACAGAGAATTCGAACAGAAATGCATGGAAATTAATAACAATCCAGTAATGTTGCAGAATATCATCAGAAATTTTGAACGGAGGATTTTAAAGTGCATAGATCTTGAAGGACAACATTTTCAACATTTGTTATAGTTTTCAATAAATACCTATTATTTGTTATTTATTTGTAACCTAACACCTAACGGTAAATAAGGTATTGATAGTATATATATATACATATATATATATATATATATATATATATATATATATATATTTGTATGTATGAAACTGTCGAAATATACGACTTCGTAGGTTAAATAGTAAATTTTAATTTACGACATACATCAAAATGTTCTCAGTTAATCACATGCTACCAGATTGGCTTTTCAAATGAACACTTGTTATATATGTATGTGCATGTATTTAAAAAAAAATATTTCTCATTTTCGGTCTATATTATACATTTTCACGAAGAAAAACATCGCAAAAATTGTGTATGCGGACGATTTAATGAACACCCGGGAAATGGTATTATTGGAACTAGTGAGTTGCCGGAAATGTGTCTCACTTGTTAACACGGCTCTCGTAATTGGAAATTTCTGCAATATTGACAGATCAAAGCAACGCGGTTGTATTTTGCGTCGTACAGCATGTAACTAACAATTAGATTTTTCATTTATATCAGACTACTAAAAAATGCAGTTCACAACGCACAAGTTGTATAAAGAACAAAAAATCATGTATGCCATCAATAACTGTATGCAGAACAAAAACATATCTCACTGAAATTTATAGAGACATAGACAAATTGACAAATGAAAAAGAATGCGTACAGATTGCGCAACCTAAAATTAAAATGAAAACGTAATATCTAAAAATGAAATTTTATTACTTTCTTGACGTTCTGGGAATTGACTAAATAAATATGCTCTAAAAAATTAGCGAATAAATATGGAAAGGCTGTTTTGTTAATGTTGAACCTAAATTAGACTCGAGCATAATATTTTATTTTGAAAGTTTTATTAATTTTTGTTAAAATTACTGCCCATTATGGCCTATAAATTTTTCGATTCAAAGAAGCCAATTTTAAAAACATTTTTCTATATTTCAGAAGGCATATCATTTATATTTCTTTTGAGTATATTATCGAACCATTTTTATTTTTTGATTCTTGGATTTTAATAAAATATATTTAAAATTTAGATTTGTATGGTTTTGTCGGACGCATTAAAAGAGAAGTAAAATTTAAGTATTGATACAAATAAGTGGAGTACGTGGGGTTAGTTCTTTCTAACAAACACGAATGAATTGACTTTTTTCATTGAGTATATAATTAATAAACAGAATAACTACTTACTTTACATCGATTTCCCTCTTTGTCTTATTATTGCTTAATTAGTTCTTAGAGCGATTCAGATTCTAAAAGGTGCAATAAATATCGAAAACACCCCTTTCCTAATAGGCAAAAAATAAACAACATCGCGTTCAAATGGAATATGAAGTGCTCTATTTAATAATACGTGTGACATTTACACATACATTTACAACTTACGCATACATTTTTAGTTTTTATTTATTTAGATCTATAGCATTGTTTAAGTTACATTTTCAGATATAATATGAAAGAACGTCGAACGGCATCGTAAAATAATGGCGAATTGGATTGACGGTCATACTGATTATATGTCCATTGTCAGTGATTCCGTTAAAAAAATCCATTAAATCGCAGGTACAACGTCACTTAGCATGGCAAACACATGCACAGAAATTGGAACCGTTGGAATCTGACAATTTTAACGAATAACACTGTCAAACTTTTATGGCGGCTAATATTCAATTAAATAAACTTAACAATCCCACTTTAAAAATATTTCTCCAAAAATATACTGGTCGAAATGTTGCTAATGAAACCATCTTACGCAAATATTATGTTTCTAAGTGCTACACGAAAGCAATAGAACGCATTAGAAGCTATCTTTCAAATCAATACCCCTGGATAAGTGCCGACGAATCTGTCGATATATTAGGAACGCTGTGTGGTAAATGTTGTAGCTGGTGTACTACATCGAACTATTCCATATAACGCATATGTAATAGCAACAAAAGTTATAAACACAGTTGATGCGGAAACAGTTGCTAAAATCATTAACGAGAAAATTCAAAATATACTTCATTCGGACGACAGGTATAAAGAAAAAGTACTTTTATTTGTCAGTGACAGTGCTGCATATATGTTAGAAACAGGCAGACTATTAAAGGAAACATATCCTAATATGCTGCATATTACTTGTGTAGCACATGCTCTCCACAGAATCTGTGAATATATCAGAGACACCTTTCCAGAAGTTGATAGACTTGAATCCGCTTTTAAAAAAGTTTTCAGAAAAGCACCATTGAGAGTAGCACTTTACAGGAAAAAACTCCCATCTTTGTCACTGCTTCCCTCTCCAGTAATAACTAGATGGGGACATGGTTAGAAGCTACTAGTTTTTATGCAGAGAATTTCGTTAGGTTACATAATTTCGTTGCATGTTTAAATGACGATGCTCGTAGTATTTCTGAGTGCAAGCAACTAACACAAATTCCACATTTGAAAAATCAGTTGTACTTTCTTCACGAACACTTTGGAAATTTGCCAAAACTAATGACTTATTTTGAAAATTGAAATCTCAATTTAAATGATGGTTTAACGACATTAGATGTGGCTATTAATAATTTGAAAAAGTATTCCATGTGACTTAGGATGTGGCCTTCGACAAAAGTTAGACGCAGTGTTTAATAGAAATCTAGATTTAATAATATTGCGGCAATTGTGTATTGGGACAATGCCATAAATTACGCGAAAATAAAAGAATATTTCTAGTATGCACCTATAACCAGTTGCGATGTAGAAAGGACATTTTCTATTTACAAGGATGTATTTCATTCAAAGAGAACAAATTTTACAGAAGAGAACCTTGATAAAGTGTTGCTAGTAAATATTAATACTCCTTTACTCAACTTGAACTACAAAAAGAACAAATAAAAATGTATTTCGTATTTTATAGCCGTATATACCGTGATATCATAAAGTTTCTAGGACGAAGATGGCTTTGTAATATAAATTGTATGTCTGAACTTAAGTTAGGAACTATAACTCTGTTTTGTAAATTATTTTGACAGTGACATTATCTGTCATCCATTAATGTGTTAGAATTGCTGAAAGCAAGTTTGAACGTCGAGTTTGAAACATAGCACATTCGAGTAAATTCAAATATAGTTTACAATATAGTGCAAAAAGTACATGATTGAAGCCTATTTTCGGAGTGGAGTGCGAATTGATGGAATTTGGGTGTACAGTCAACGTGCATGTTTGGATGATTTTAATTTTTTAATGTAATTCCCAAAGATTTTTATAATTGCCTTTCCAATTGTGTTGGTGTGTTTCGTGAGACTGGTTCTGTGGGTCATAAATCACGTACTGGTAGACCAACTGTTCGTTCGGAACAAGTTATAAATGATGTTCGTCAACGTATGGTAAATGAACCCACAAAACATTTGAAACGCCTTTCTCAAGAGATTGGACTTTCTTATGGAACATGTCAGCAATTTGTAAAGAAAAACTTACACATGCATCCGTATAAGATGCAATCACATCAGGCTATTTTGCCGGTAGACTACCCTAGACGTCGTGCGTACTGCCAGTGGTTTGCAAATAACTTAATAGAGGATGATGACCTGCTAAATTTGTCATTTTTCTCTGACGAAGCATGGTTTCATCTTTCGGGGTATGTCAATTCCCAAAATACTCGAATGTGGAGTAGTGAAAATCCTCATATTTTTATTGAATCGTTTCTCCATAATGCGAAACTTGGTGTTTGGCTAGCAGTTTCTCGCCGCAGAGTTGTTGGCCCTATTTTTTTTAATTTCACAATTAATGCTGAGAGGTATAGAAACATTCTGAATGAATTTATTGAACAGTTGCATGATGATGAATTGCAATATGGATACTTTCAACAAGATGGTGCAACGGCACACACAACACGAGAAAATATTGCTTTTCTGCGTGAGTTTTTTGACGATCGCATCATAAGTTTACATACGGAAGTTGAGTTTCCACCACGATCACCTTGTTTGACAATTATGGACTTTTTCGTGTTTCCTCACATAAAGAATAGAATATTTAAAACTCCTGTTGCTAATATGCAAGATATGCAACAAAGAATTATTGACGAATGTGCATTAATAACGCCCGCAATGCTGCAAAATGCCTTTAACAACATGAAAAGGCGTGTCACATTGGGAATTGAAAATAACGGACAACAATTCCAACATTTGCTTTAATTTTGCCTTTTTTTATTAATAAAATTTTGAATACAAGCTGAGCTTGTTGTTTTATTGTATCTTTATTAAATCAAATGACATATTTATTGATGTCACGATAACACTATCAAAATAATTTTCAAAAATTAAGGTTAAGTTACCAGTATGATAATATGGATAAAGTTCAGACATATATTTTCTATTTTAATGCCATCTTGGACCCAGAAACTTTATGATATCGCGGTATATATACCCGTTTTATTATTATAAGTATAATTACATAAATAAAATTAAAAACATTAAAAATACAAAGTTCAATTGTACGATCGTGGGCGATGAGTCATCAACCTCTCGTGTCCGGTCTCTAATAATAAGCAAACGAAATAAAATTACAAATTAATATAAATACGTTAAGAGGATTACTATCTTTTATAGGTTCAGCATATTAAATACCTGGTACCTGGATACCTGGTTTTCAATTATTTGTATACAATTATTGTAGCTTGTTGTTGCCAATTAAATGTCAGTTTTGATTTGAAATAGTAGTAATTATATTGGTTATGTTAACTTATCAGCTTGTCAAATAAAACTAAGTTATTGAAGTATGGGTTTATTTTCAATTTATTACATTAGATGTTGAAAATGGCCACCATACTCGTGCAAACATAAATTTAAATCGAAACTGACATTTAAATCATGTCGAATAAAACTTCAAATCAACTGACATTCAATTCATGACGAATAAGAATCGGCTATCAATTATCTAAACAATTTTGCTTATACACAATATACATACTACGCAAATAGGTATATTTCAATTGAGTTCTGCTGCTTCTGGATTCTCTGCGCCGCCACTTCTATAACCAGTGTCATATCTTATGTTGGAATTTGTTTGGCGGCTACTGAAAACTTATACCTTTATTTAATACCTTGAGCGCATTCACATCTAGCTGTTTGCTGGATAGATGCTGTCAGTGATTTAGCTCTCTTCAGTGTTTCTCTTTTAGTTGTTCACTTCTCCTTCTGTAGCTCCTTAGTACTATTGCATGGATATCTTCCTAATCCTGTTCGTCGGTCTTACCTTTCAGTTCTTGTCTGATAGCCTCGCATTGTTGTGTAAGTCTGGTGTTGTCGAGCTAATGGTAATTCATTCCTTCCCTAACTGTAGCCTAGCTGTCTCTCTTCGCAATCCTTTGTGCTCTGATGATTGTTACTGGAGTTTTATTATTAAGCCTTTAGGGATGATGTTATGTTGTCTTGCTTTGTAGAGGAAGGTTAGATGGTTCACTTCTTTAGCAAGTTCGTCCATGGTCTTTTCGTATTGTCTGCAAGATCAGTTTAATTCGGGATCATACTGAATTTCTAGCTCATGACGAGAAATTGACGATGGATTACTAATTGAATAGCTTTTAGGCTATTTCCATCGCTTGTTTGGATTTCCTTTAAAATCAAATTATTATGTTTATAATAAATAAATAATTATTAATAGTTAATAGTAGTGTGTCCATGAGATACTTGGTTTTCAATTATCTGTATACAATTATTTATATATATTTTTTTGCTTTAAATTTGTGGTGATACTGACAAATACCGATGATGTAGGCAAACCAAAACAAAATAATTTGTTGGTAAAGAGAATTACTGATATTGGATGTGGAAGCCCGTTTATTTACCTGCGACAGAGCCTGACTCGAATAAAGAAAAATCATTTTCTCGTTACTACGTTGATTTTTTTGTGTGAAAGTATTACTCATATGCATCTTCCACTCCTTTTTTTGTCGCTATAGAAAACTAAGGTTGTATATACAGTAAACTCTTACATATATAATAAACGATCTTATAATTAGCATTTGTATTTAGTAAATGTAATTAAATTAAAATATTCACGCTTGGTAAAATAGATGTACCATTGTTGGGGATTAGAAGTATTGGGGAGATTTGTATTTAGTTTTACATCAATTTGCAAGATACCTTAGGTGGCGTAAACTACACATATATCACTTACTAAATTAATAATTCATTAGAGTAAAATATATAACGTGGACGTTTATAAAAACGGCTACTGCGCACCCTCTCCTCTCACCATCTTATTTGGCGCTTGCTATAGATTAATATGAGATTTGTCGATTACATATTGCTATGGATTTTTCCTTAAATAATATTTAAAATTTAATTAAATATAAACGTACATAATTTTTGGATATCTGTGTATATCCGGGGACTTCTTACTTCTCAGGGTTCCAATCGGTAAATCGTGTAAAGTTTTCGGAGACTTACAAGACACGTTGTTTAATCAAAAAAACAACAAATTACAAGAATACAACTCTCAACAATATACGGGAATTGAATATAAAATACCATCAACTAATTAACACAATCAAATCATCCCGAATTAAATTAAATATATATATATATATTATTTTTTTTCAAAGAAATACAACGTTTTTGTCTTAGGGCAAAACTTGGTCTCCTTGAATTCACCAAGGTTTCTCGAACAAATCGGCCTTGAATAAAAACTAGTTTTTTATCTCACACATTTAAAATAACATATCGGATATACACAGATATCCAAAAATTATGTACATTTATGTTTAATTAAATTTTTAATATTATTTAAGGAAAAATCCATAGCATATCCCCAAAACTATACAATAAATAAGCCTGGACATGTCAAAATCTTATTTATTGTATAGTTTTCCGCACTCACAGAAAATATTCAGTTTCTTACACTCACTACTGTCCCCGCACTCAGCCGATGCACAGTTTCAGTCTGGGCCATCTTCCTCGATGTGCACCTGTGGAGCGAACGGTTGGGAGCACTTATATGGTATCGCCCCTTCTTATAATAACGGAGTCACCAACTTTAAATCTGATTTTGCTACTGTTCGCCCCAACGTTGGCCTTGCCAAAAATATGCTATGAATAGTGGTTTATTGACTTTAATTGTGCCACCATCCACAACTAAACTTCCCAACTAGGATACTCAGCCGGTTCATTTCCAAAAAAAAATGGGACTTCTTACTTCTCTGGGTTCCAATCGGAAAATCGTGGAAAGTTTTCGGAGACTTACAAGACACGTTGTTTAATCAAAAAACCAACAAATTACAAGAATACAACTCTCGACAATATACGGGAATTGAATATACAATACCATCAACTGATTAACAAAATCAAATCATCCCGAATTAAATTAAATATATATATATATATATATATATATATATATATATATATTTTTCAAAGAAATACAACGTTCTTGTCTTAGGGCAAAACTTGGTCTCATTAAATTCACCAAGGTTTCTCGAACAAATCGACCTCGAATAAAAACTAGTTTTTTATCTAACACATTTAAAATAACATATATTTTTTTAGGTACATGATGCAATATGCATCTTGAAATATGCATCTTGCAATATGCATCTTGCATCAGCCACTTGCTCATATATATCATATAATTTTCATGTGGACTGCAGTTTTGGTGGTTGAAATAGCGGCGTCTGTCTACATATCTAAAGAAGTTAATTTTTGCACCTCCCTCAATTTAATAATTGCACTTATATGTAACTTCTTAAGTTTCCATACCAAAATGATTTTATATACAACTTGCTTCACTACTATATTATTTCATCGCCTATTAGAACGCTATAAATGGGGTAAAAAGAATCACCGGACAAAGCACCGGACATTGAATTTACAATAATTAACATAATATATGTTTATGGAATTATCGCCTCTTTAATTCATCTTCTAATCGTTCTAAATAAGTAAGTCCGTATATTGTAATGCTGATTAAGTCTTTCTTCAAGTCATAATAAATCACAGATTAAATAATTCTTTTATTTCAATATGTAAATAAAAGACCATATATATATATATATATATATATATATATATATATATATATATATATATATATATTATAGTTTGCATACTAAATTCCATAAATGAATGAGCAAATAAAGGATACTTACAAAGTAATGAGCAAGATGATCACTTCAGTAACTAGATATGCACATTATTGATTTGATCAGATATAGGTTTGCTTTATCTTATCAATACATATACAGGCTGTCACACAAAAAACGCCCCAAGCTCTAACTCTGTTATTTATATTTCGATTTTCATGAGATAGGTACCAAATGAAATGGTTTCATGAGTACTATGTTTGAAGCAACATTTACATTTTTTCCAGCGCCATCTTCAATTCCTAACGCTTGTCAATTTTTTTTCAAATTGCGCGGTACATATTTTTTTGCCTAATTGAATAAAGACTTTTTTCCCGAATCCATTGATATACAATACATCCATTTTAATTGTACATTTAGAAGAGAAAAAAATTAAAAGATTTTGCGAACATTCTCTTCAAGTGACTTTGTACTATACTGAAGTGCGCCATGAAAAAATAAATGTAAAAGAAAACGCATTATACATATGTAACTAATTTTATTTTACAATAAAAAACAAATAACAAAACTAAAAAATAAATTAAAAATAAAAAATTTTACAAATATTATTCGAATTGATTACCGCCATGCTCAAAGCAAAACATGCATCTTCTTATTACAACACGGGTGGCATTTAAAACGAAATTATTAGGTATTTTCCGACAAGTTTCAATTATTCGGTTCTGTAAATCGTTTACATTCTGTGGCACTGTTAGATAAACTCGATCTTTCAGATATCCCCAAAACCAAAAATCTAGAGGCGTAAGATCAGGTGAACGCGCAGGCCAACGAATAGGTCCATACGTGCCAATCCATTTTTCATTAAAATTTCTATTCAACCAGCAAACATTTATTCGTGTATTATGGGGAGTAGCACCGTCTTGTTGAAAATATACTTCATGCAGTTCCGCCAGCGGTAATTCATCCAAAAAACTTGCAACATCTTCGCTTAATAATTGGTGATATCTTAGTTGATTTAAGGAACCGTCAATAAAAAATGGCCCAATGAAGCGGTCTCCGAGTAGGCTACACCAAACATTACAGCTAAAACGACGTTGAAAATAACGGTCGATGACGTATCTAGGGTTTTCTTGGCTCCATTGGCGATGAATGTTCCGATTAAAAATTCCATAATTAGTTAAAGTACATTCATCTGTCCAAATAATTTTGCGATAAAACAACGGTCTTGTTGCAAAGTTGTTAAGTAAGAATTACAAAACTGCGTTCTTCGAATTGGATCATTTTCATTTATTGCTTGCACTTTTTGGGCAATGTACGGCTTAAATTTGTGCTTTTTAAGTACTGCAGACGCAGTACTTCGAGACGTACCAACTATGTTCGCCACTTCACGAACCGAGGTTTTGGCATTTTCTTCAACAGCTAACAAAACGTCCAGCTCTACATTTTCAGAAAATTTCCTGCGTACTACTTTCGTTTTCTTGAAACATCCAAATCTTCTTACATTTTCTTCAAGTCGGCTAAATTTACGACGTTCTGGAGCTTCTCTTTCCGGAAAACGTTCCATGTAAATTCGCAACGCCTGATTAGAGTTTTTATTACACTCAAAATAAATTTGTAGCATGTCAGTAAGTTGATTGAAATTCATGATTTATTTCAAAACTGTCAAAATATGCTTGCTTAGTACAGAAAAGTCAAATATGACAGTTACATATGCGTAAGGCGTTATTTTTCCACCACACACTATAACACAAATGACTACGAGAATATACGGACGGTGTTTTCATAATTTGTTTCTTCGAAATTTAATTAAAATTGATGTATTGCACATCAATGAATTCAGGAAAAAAATCTATTCAATTATGCAAAAAAAATATATACCGTCCTATTTGAAAAAAAAATTGACAATCGCTAGGAATTGAAGATGGCGCTGGAAAAAGTAAATGTAGCCTCAAACATAGTACTCATAAAACCATTTCATTTGGTACCTATCTCATGAAAATCGAAATATAAATAACAGAGTTACAGCTGGTGGCGCTTTTGTGTGACAGCCTGTATATATCTTATCAATATATATAGCAATCGCCAATTAAGTTGGCGCGAGGAGGGGGTGCGCAGAAGCTGTTTTTAAAAACGTCCACCCCCACTACTCAAGATATTGTCAGAATACATTTATCATTGACGTTTGACGGAACATAATGTCTTTGCTAGGGAATCATAAAGTGATAAACGCTCAGAGGTTAGAATTATCTGACATTTGATGTAAAACCAAATACAAATCTCCCCACTACTTCTAATCCTGCGCGAACCTACCCCTCCTCGCGCCAACTTAATTGGCGTTTGCTATACTTAAGTATCGAAAATTTTTAAACTACTGATTAATTAACAAAGATTACTAATTTAAAAAAGGTATATAACCCCTTACCACAATTATTAGTCGTATCCTAAATACGTATTTCGACAACTAAGTTGTCATCATCAGTAGGTAAAAACTACTAATTAAAGTCACACGGGGCACAATAAAGTAAGATGAACGCTTCCGCACAACTACTATACACTGCAACCCTGTAAAGACAGTCTTTACAGGGTTGCAGTGTATAGTAGTTGTGCGGAAGCGTTCATCTTACTTTATTGTGCCCCGTGTGACTTTAATTAGTAGTTTTTACCTACTGATGATGACAACTTAGTTGTCGAAATACGTATTTAGGATACGACTAATAATTGTGGTAAGGGGTTATATACCTTTTTTAAATTATTATTTAACCACAGTCTCCATTGAAAGAATTTTAACAAAGATTACCGTTAAGTAATTATTATACTAAAGCCGGATATGATGGATTTTAATAGAAACTGTTTTGGTTTGATGATGAAATTATATAGCATGACGTATTACTCTAGCATAGATATATAATGGAATAGATAATCTCCCTATTATTTAAATAAATAGTGACTACGAGGCCAAGGACATATTTAAATACAAAGTCCTTTGAAAATATTGTTTCTTCATTTTTGCTTATCATCTAATATAACAACGAAAGAAAAGGTATACGCAATAGTACTATTACCAGCAATAAGTTTATGATTTATTTAAAAAATGTCAACTAAAGTTAACAATACATGGTTCCCGCAGAATAGCGGCAAAGCTATGCGAATCTGAAAAATACCTATAAATGTGTAACACGCGCCCTTACTATGGAGCGTACTACCTAATTAACTTACCAACTTACCCAACAAACACGATTGACCCGGAGATCTTCGGTTGAGATGCTAACTCATTTAAGAGGCGAGCTAGGGAGACGTTCTTTTTAAATATAGGCACCACCGTGTTTATAATTTCAAACCGGTACAGCGAACACAAACGCTGGCGAAAGTAAGCTAAATAAACCACAAGTAATACGTGGAAAATTTGTAACATAACAATAAAACGCCAAATAAGATAATATAACAAAATGTAATTTATTATAACGACAGACAATATATATCAACAATCCTCTATGTTGAACATAACAGCAATAACATAAGAAAGATAAGATGGAGAAATAGCAACAAAAATAATTCAAGATCTTATTGAGGCTCAACAGCCACAATTAATAATTAATTAAAAATTAAAATTAAAAATATCAGTGACAAACTTTTTTAATGAATAAAAAAGTTGTATAAATAAAGGTATTTTAAATAATATAAAATATTATTAAAAATCTGGTGTGAAGAACACAAATACAGGTTCACTATTAATATTTTTTATAAACGTGTCCGAACACAAACAAAATACAGTTTCTAGAGAGAAGGCTGTGCCATCTTTGGAAGGGCGTCGTTGGTTCGCATTGGTTATGAGGACAGGGCGAGGTACTTCGGCTGTCTGACAATAGGCAGCGCTGAATTTACTTCTGCACTCGGTCTGAAGATATCCTTTCTCCAGCAAGGGTGTACCGATGAGCCTGTAGAAAGGTTAAATACGTATCTGCGTCTCTGGGGAGGAATATTTTCGGACACGTTCACAAAAAATATTAATAGTGAACCTGTATTTGTGCTCTTCACACCAGATTTTAAATAATATTTTATATTATTTAAAATACCTTTATAATTATACAAAACTGGTGGGGTTTTACCCACTCATGTATGTTTCAATTATTCTGTTATATAAATAAAGTTGAAACAAAGATAATAATTTTATTACTGAGTTAATTACTCACCTAATTATCTCACCTAGTAATTTTTAACTTATAGACTAATAATGCACATTTAATATGCTTAAAACAAGCAAATAACTGCAGTTAAACTTAAGTAAAAATTTTAATAATGAATTTATAAAACTAAAAGTTATACGACAGCAGCAGTAAGATCTCAGTTAAGCCCTTAAGAAGTAAGCTTAATTTAAATAATAAATCAATTGATAATTTATCCAAAAAATTTAAGTTATGGGACGTGTCAAACCATTGTTAAACATGACTTTAACTTGTTTCCTTATAAAATGCAGATGTATCACGGGTTGTTACTGACACAAGATTATCACAAGAGAGTATCGTGGATAACGATATCCTTGACATAATATTTTTTACAGACGAATCTAATTTTTACCTATCTGGATACGTTAATAAACAAGTTATGCATATATGGAGCGAGAGTAATCCTAATTTTCATCGTGAGGCTCTTTTACATATTCCTAAGATTGGTGTTTTGGTTGCAATGTCCCGGAGACGAACAATAGGGCCAATACTTTCTCAACAAACTATAACCACTGCAAGATATATAAATCAAATACTTAAGCCTTTCATCAAACAATTGCACGATTATGAGCTACATAATGAATACTTTCAGCAAGATAATGCGAGACTGCATGTTGCTTGAGTAACCCTGGAATATTTACATAAATTTCATGATGAAAAGCTAATATCAGATGGTTGTTACCCACCTAGGTCTTGTGATTTGAGTCCTTTAGATTATTTCTTATTCCCATTGCTTAAGAATATTACTTTTAAAACTCCAGTTCACACTTGCGACGAATTATAAAAACCTATTGTTGAAAATTGTCGTTTAGTAACACCTTATCTTTGAATTAATGTTTTTAATAACATGGGCCGACGGCTAACTGGTGTATTCTAGAACAAGGAAGACATTTTCAACATTTTTTATAATTTTTTATTGTAAAAGTGTACCTGCCTGAATGTTATTGTTTCATTGTTAGAGTTCCTTTCTTACCTGAAATTAACCTGATTTGTATTAGTTATTAAAGCATTGTTTATTAATAAATGAATTCTGTATTCTCTATAAATACTCTAAAATATACATAAAATCCAACTAATTACCATAACCCAAAACCTATTTTATTTGTAACTGTTGTCTACTTCAAAGTAAGGAAATACGGAAGTAAATGATTTTATAGATGTTTTTTACACTTCATGGCTATCATGATCCAAAGGCTTTTTATCAAATCTTATTTATCTCAGCATTATTATACACGTCCTGGACCTTTGAAGCTTACCATCACCACAATTTATACAAAGCTCTTCTATTAGAATGGCCACTACATACTTTAACTGCTCTGTCTCACCTATTGTATATATAGCCGATTTTAATAGCCACTACAACTACTGGGGATACCTAACATACAACCAAAATGGAGTGGAACTTGTTGGCTGGGCGGAAGGTATGAACTTGAGTTTACTGTATGGTGTTAAGATCATAAAACTTTCCGTTTTGCTCGCTGGAATACAAATAATGGAAATCCTGATGTTATATTTGAGACTCGCGACGAACATGAAAAACTCCTTGCTGCATCAAGTAGGGTTCTAAATATCTTACCTCATAGCCAATATAAACCATCACTTATCAGATTGCGAATGGACATACCATATATTGAATCCGCATGGGTACTCAGATGGAATTTCCAAAACCCAAACTGGAGTATCTATAGGCAAAAGTCTATCAGCGTATACAGGATCTCCTTCCGACAATTTAAAACTATCCTAAATTCAAGCCTATTAGTACTGATTGATGCTACTGAAACCCCATTCCTCGTGACTATATAAACCAGCACATCCCTGGCCCGTGGTCAAATAAACTTGAATAACTTTACAAATGATATTCTGAGATTGGCAACAATATACTAGCTCATTAAATCCTTAGTCAACTAGATGAGGCTCGGAAAAGTAAATTTAGAGAAATGACCGAAAACATGAGTTTCACTAATTCTAGTAGAAGAAGCTGGTCGCTGATTAAAAGACTAGGGTCGGCAGCATTACTCCCCAAACAATCTTCGCCAGTGGACCTCAACATTATAGCTAAAAGACTACGAAATATTTCAAATAATGTGTCTGTCGATATCTTTTGCTAGAGATATTAAAATAGAAATTAAAAATACCTTTTCTGGTCTCTCTTATAATTTGCAATGGTCATGTCCTTTTTCTACTGAAGAAATTAATTCGGCCATTGCCCAGTTCAAGTTAAAAAAACTCCTGGTGTCGATAATGTCTTTCCTGAACTCATCGAAGAACTTGGAATGGATGCCCAAGAATGGTTGAGAAACTTTCATAACAATGTCATATATACTAGAGACATCCCTAACATTTTCCAGAAAAAAATCCCAGTTATAGCCAGGTAAGTTCCTACAAGATCCTCGAGGCTACAGATAAAAGAGTTATAACTCTTTTATCTGTCTGCCATAGACTTCTATAACGGTTTATCTAAAATAGAATAGTGCCTACTGTCGACGAGATTATCAATAAGGAGCAAGCCGGTTTAAGAACGGGAAGGACCTGCTTTGACCAAGTCTTGACCTTAAGAACGCATATTGAAACAGGTTTTCAGAAGGGCCTGAAAATATCCACTGCTTTTGACGATCTCTCGAGTGTCCATAACACAATCTGGAAGAAAGGAATGATTTTTTTAATTCCAAAAACTCATCTCATGTGCTAAATTAAGCAAACTTATCGAGAATATGCTGAACTGAATTGAACTAGTAAGGGCAAAACTTTGAAAAATCACCTTCCTCGGCTCGGTTCTGGCTCCTCTAATTTTCAATATTTACGCCAATGATCTCCCTCTCACAAAATCATGAAAATTTTCATATACAGATGACCTAACTTTATGTACCCAAACCCAGAATTTAGATAATGAAGAATTTGAACTTGCTGAAAATCTACAAACCCTTTAAAATCCAAATCATGTGTCTTTCATTTGTGTAACAAAGAAGCCAACAGACAGGTGGATGTTGAATTTGGTGGTGGTCGGAACAACCCCCGCACTAAATATCTAGGCGCAACTTTAGAACAGTCTCTAACATTCAGAGAGCACCTCTATAAAGCTAGTCAAAAGATGAAGATTCGCAACAATATATTGCATAAATTTGCCATGGGGAGCGAATGGGAAGCCATTACACTGGCTTACTCTTCTGCTGAATACATAGTAAACGACTGTCCCAGAAGAAGCTTCCCTGGTGGCTCCAAGAGCTGAGCAAGGCAACTCCTGCAGTTTATACATTATTTTTAGAACCTTCTTTTTGTATCAGAATAATTGAAACATACATGAGTAGGTAAACCCCACCAGTTTTGTATAATACAAAGGTATTTTTAATAATATAAAATATTATTAAAAACCTGGTGTGAAGAACACAAATACAGGTTCACTATTAATATTTTTGTGAACGTGTCCGAAAATATCTTTCCCCAGAGACGTATATACGTATTTCACCTTTCTACAGGCTCATCGGTACGCCCCTGCTGGAGAAAGAATATTTCCAGACACATTCACAAAAATGAACCGCATCACCACATCACCGTAATTATCCAGACCGGGCGCAGAAGTAAATTCAGCGCTGCCTGTTGTCAGACAACCGAAGTAGAAGTAGAAGTTTACTTCGGTTGTCTGACAACAGGCAGCGCTGAATTTACTTCTGCGCCCGGTCTGGATAATTACGTTGATGTGGTTTTTTTTTTGTGAATGTGTCTGGAAATATTCTTTCTCCAGCAGGGGCGTACCGATGAGCCTGTAGAAAGGTGAAATACGTATCTACGTCTCTGGGGAAAGATATTTTCGGACACGTTCACGAAAATATTAATAGTGAACCTGTATTTGTGTTCTTCACACCAGGTTTTTAATAATATTTTATATTATTAAAAATACCTTCTTTTTGTCATAAAAGTGACACTAATATCTACTTTTTTTTAACATGACTTCTCATTTGAAATAGTAAATATAACGAGTTTTAATAGGCGGACTTGTGAGGCCCGGTTTATGTAAAAGTAGATATTGTTCCAGGTATGCATCTTGGATTAATACAAAATAATCATGTCTATTAATTTTCTGGTCGAGCTCGTGCCAAGCAGCGTGTTAGCGTGCCTAGTATTTATATATTAGATATCTTGTCTATTTATCTCACGGCTAATTTAATAAAAATTTCTTGCAGAGCAGACTATCTTTTCACTAATATTTTATAAGACCATTTTAAATTAAAAATTAATTTAAATCATTTCATTTTTTGTTAACTCGCCGCCACAACCGAACCAGAGCGTGTTTATTAGTAACAGTATATAACTTGCTATCTTCAATGTTTCAATAGATATGTTTTCTATTATGGAATAATAACTAAAATTCCTTTATCCTCTCTTTAAAAATATAAAATCTTCCCTTTCTTTTGAAGTTGTAGTCAATATTATTTCTCACGTTCTCGTTATTTTCCGCGTTCCATTACGTGGAACGATAAAACTTATTACTAAGCTTGCCGACATCGTTTGCCGCAAAATTTCCTCCACATCCCCGCACATTTAAATTGAAATATTCAGTGTACGACTTTCCGGGTACACTTATTTATGTCGATTTAAATTTCTAACGAGCAAAGGTCCGCATAAAATCTATCTCGTTATATTTAAGATGCAAAACCGGGGTATTAAAAAAGAAAAACACACGGAAAGCTAAGGAAATTTATTTCTCCCCCTAATGATCTGATTTCCGCAGAACATAAAGAGTAATTACGTGCATTTCAATCGGCATGTGACTTCATATATTTCATAGGACTTAAGTATAATTTTCTTATACGCGAACTACAACTAGATGTGTGTCGATAACTACGAGGGTGGGTTGATTAGTTCGCGTAATTATACAGAAACAAAGAAATAATTTAAATAAACAAACTTTAATTTTTTACATAATCGCCTCTTAATTCGATACATTTGGTCCATGTGTGTTCAAGCTTATTTATTCCGCCACGAATGTGATTTCATTCTAACCTTGCAAAATAATCGTTTAGTGCTAAGGTTAGCTATTCATTTGTGCAGAATTTTTTTCTTACAAGAAAATCTGTTAATTTAGAGAATAGATGAATGTCAGATGGCGCTAAGCCTGGCAAATATGGGGGTGAGGTACTAATTCGAATTTTAAATTCTTCAATTTATTTTGCTGCGGCCATATTGGAATGCGCACGAGGTGCATTAACATATTGAAGGTATTCTTTATAGGTATTCCTGGACGTTTTTCGGCGATGTCTTCAAACGATCTAGAAGATTTGCGTAACACATTCGCAATTTACAGTCTTGTCATTTTGAAGATAGTCTATCAACAATATTCCTTTTGCATTTTGTAGGTAATGGCGTCGGTATTTTACGATGTTATCACCTTTACCGCATGATAAAACTGCCTTGGCCATCTTTTAAATTGGTTCTCAACGTTTGGTCCACATCTTTGTTTATTGTTTAGATTCGGATGTATAATAATTAATCCATGTTTCGTCACAAGTAGCAAATCGGTGTAAAAGCCCTGCTATGTTGCGTTTAAAAATTTCTAAATTATTCATCTACATTTAACAGCGAACACATCTTTGTTCCGTCTTCAGTAAAAGAGACACCCATCTCTCCATAAGCTTTCTCATATCAAGATCTTCATGCAAAATATAAAGCGCCTGTTCCATTGAAATACCCACTGCCTCTGCTATTTCGAAAGCTTTCAATCGTCGGTCAATTAGCAATAAATAATTCATTCACCATTTTTGACGGTTGTATACGAAGGACAAAGACACACTAAATACTATGGTAAATACATAAGTACAACATAACTATTATCAGTTGTTTATGTTTTAAAAAGTCTGAATTTTCGATTTGTCAATATTTTTCACGCCAATTGAGTCTGTCAATCTTCGATTCTAACCGATGAAAATTTTCCATAACTTGAGCTGAACTTTCACAGTATCTAAAAATGTATTTAACGCACGGACTGCATCACGCAGTTCTAGATGTCGCAATTTCTAAATCATAAGTTTCCTCTTGCTCTTCGTCATTCCAAGTTTCCAAGTCACCATTCCCATTTTTAAGTAGTTTTACTATATCAGCGTCAGAGTAAATGTCAGATGTAATCAAATCATGATCAATAGTCACAGTCTTCCACTTCTAATGTATCCAACTGATATTCTTTTGTATCACAATTTTGCCACCGTTTTAGGAGTTCAGACAAAGGTATGGCGAATTCATCATGTTCGTATTCACCGATTTCTTTTGTTGACAATTTATTATTTTTCACGCTTTCTTTCACTCTTTTGCCAAAAATTCTACAGCATCTAAGAAGTTTTAGGGATCTTTTGGTGATGCATGTCCAAAATAATATTTTTTAAAAGACATTGTCGATAACGACATTTTAGGCTACGTATTATTCCTTCGCCCAGCGTATCTCGCATATCGTCCTGAATTTAGATAAAGGACATGCCTTTCTTTAAAAGATACTCTGCACGATGTTCAAAATTATCTGTTTACACTTTATCGCTCGAATAGTCAATCCACCCTCGTAGCGATTTATACGATGTTTCTCTTCTACCAGTAGTGTAATAGAATATTAGGAATTTACATTAACTGACACGCCACCATGCGGTAAATTTTGGAACTAGCCTTGGAGGTATACTTGTATTGTATTGTTTATTGAGTTCTATCGTGTGTAAAACTGTTTTGTGTTGTCATATTTTCCTTGGTATTCTATATTTTCACTACTGTCTTACAACAAATTTGTCTTTCTAAACATCACCCCTTGGTTAGCATATTCTTCAGATGCTATTATCTTCGAAAATAATACAACGAAAAAATTATTTGAAATAAAATGTCCATACAGTTGAAAATGTAAAAGTGCTATAAATTGCATCGATTCATGTAATTATCTGATATCGGAAGAAAATAACAGTGCTAAAGAAAAATCATTCATATTATGTGCAAATTCAGTTAGGAATGGCAATATTAAATTTAAACTAGTGCGACTTCTTTATATTTTCTTCATATGACTCGAGTTACATCAATATTACAGTGCCTTTTGATAAAGTATATTCATATAATTTAATTACAACTTTAAGAAACAAGTATGTAAATAAAATGGTGCATGTAATGAATAAAAATAGAGATTAAAAGAAAATTTGATGTACTTTTCAATTTTAAAATTGCTCATGATGTGTTGGAGATCATTAAATAATATGGAATAGAAATTTATTGTATACAAAGTTATTCACAATAGCAAGAAATAGTATATAAGTTAGCGATTTGTGTTCAAGAATTCTTCAAATTCAAAACAATTGGATTTCGCACTTACATCGTGTTATTTAACAGCTCGTGTTAAATAACTGGATGTCAAAAAGCTTTAATATGAGTACAATATTCTTACATGTTTGAGTACGCAGATGAAGTAGAGCTTTAAAAAAAATGTTTCTTGATGAAAGAATTAAAATCACATAAAATAAAACCCCGAACCAACTTCGAAAACATTTATTAACACGATACGCTGTATTCAAAACCATGCAAACTATAAGGGTATACCTTCATTTGACGCCATCTTGGCAACGATCGTGGCGCTACCATCGGTAGTGTTCATTCCGAATTGCTAATAATAATGATACCGCAACTACAAAGTCTATTATTTAAGACGTTAAACACCGTATCCTTAATAAAATAAAATTAAAAAACCCTTACCATAATAGAATTTAATGATTCTAAATATGTGTTTCTACAACCACGTTGTCATCTTCAGTAGAAAAAACAGTGTAACACTTGAACGCACAAAAACACTCACAGAAGGATTATTCTGAACGTCTTCTAGTTTAACACTAAAATCTTCAATCTTAAATGCTACAAAAATTACCTACATTTTGGTAAACCCCACCTATTCATGCAAGAGCATTAACCCATTGTTTGTAAATTCTATAGAAAAACCGTTTAGAAATATCATAAAATCCGTAATTTAACATACATTAAGAATCCAATTATCAAACTAATCCTTAAATTATGTTGAAATATAAATTTGGAAATTAATGTTGAGTAATATTTTAATGGCAAATATTGTAATGAAACGAATTTAAAAATAAATTCCATGAATTCGAATATTTTTTAATGGTTATCCTATTTTCTTGCTTTAATAACATCTAACTGTCAATTAACTCAAATAAAGAAGAACCTGCGTTAATTACGTTATTCCTATTTTTAAAGATAAAAATGCTCTCAAAACTATCTAATTCGCGGGGGCATGTGACGTTTTTTATTAATCTCTGACAGTCAGATGTTACGTTGTGATCTGATTCAAGAATATGTCGGGCAACACTTGATTTTTCCGGTCTATTGAATCTAATATGCGAAACATGTTCTTTACAACTAGTTAGAATCGAATGTTTTGTTTGGCCGACATATTTTTTATCACAATCCTTACAATTTATTTCATAGATTCCAGATTTGTTGTTTACCTCAACTTTGTCTTTCGCGTTGCCTAAGAGAGATTTTAGGAAGTTATTCGACCGAAATGCTACTTGAACATTATACTGTTTAAAGGTTTTACTTAAATTTTTCGTAGTTTCGTGAAACGGTAAACTAACAAATTTTTTGCTCGAATCAATTTGAGGTAGCAAACATGTGGAATTCTGAATTGTTTTTCTTACTTTATGTTTTCTAACTAGCTTGTTTATTATTTCTGAATCGAAACCGTTGTAACTCGCGATTTTCTTAATTAAAGTTAATTCCTTTTCATATCTATCCTTTGTCAATGGCATGCTTAACAAACGATTGATAAGAAAATTGAATGAGGCACTCTTGTGCTGAAAAGTATGGTTTGAATTTGCGGTTATAAATCTGTTGACGTTGGTTTCTTTTCGGTAAATATCAAACTCTAAGTTTTTGTCATTCCTAATTACTAAGGTATCTAAAAATGGCAAACCTCCGTTGTTTTCCTTTTCAACCGTGAATTTAATACTAGGAAATTTTGAATTTAATTCTGTTACAAAATAATCTAAGTCGCACTTACTGGTATCAAAAATTGTGTTACACTGTTTTTTCTACTGAAGATGACAACGTGGTTGTCGAAATACGTATTTCGAATCATTAAATTCTATTGTGGTAAGGGTTTTTTAATTTTATTTTATTCACTTATAAGCCACAGTCTCCGATTTTTTACCGTATCCTTACGTTTTCAGAATTTATAAAGCTTTGCATATTGTTATTCTGAATTTAAACCATCTCTAATATTGTATTAGAAGTGACTTAAAAAGTGATTCGGTATTCTTTTTGGGATTAATAATTCCTATGGTATACGTCTTAGACATTCTACAACTACCAATTCCATAACAATAAATGTAAATATAGTAGTGAACAATAGCGTTCTATTTCTGTCTATAAAAAATTATCATCAACAACAGGCTGGCAGTTCGTTTTTTGCTTTTTACTTTTTACGTCAATTTCCTCACGGCTACTACCATTCTGAAGAATAGTCATGAAAACCTACGAAAATTCATAAACAATATATGAGATCTCAAGTTCCGTTAGGCTTGCAGCAGATACTCAGTTCCCATGACGACGCGGTGTTCGCGCAGTTCTGTTTAGTAATCTATAGATACCGGACGCATCAGGCCGAAATTACGATGGACCATATAAATAGTCTATAATATCGCTAAGTAGAGCACACAGTTATTGAATAGCAGTAAATTTCGTTACATGTTTAAATTACAATACTCGAAGTATTTCTGAGTGCAAAGAACTAACACAAATTTCAAATTTAAAAAAATAAGTCGTACTTTCTTCAGGAACACTTTGAACATTTCCCAAAACTAATCACTTATTTTGAAAATTAAAATCTCAAATTAAATGATGGATTAACCACATTAGATGTGGCTATTAAATCATTGAAAAATATTTCAAGTTACTTCGGATGTGCCCTTCGGCAAAAGTTAGGCGCAGTTTTTAATGTAAATCCAAATTTAATAACATGTATGGCGACAATGCCTCAATATCTAACTGCTAAATACGCTAAAATAAAAGAATATTTCCAGTATGCACCTATAAACAGTTGCGATGTAGAAAGGACGTTTTCTATCTACAAGGATGTATTTCATTCAAAGAGAACAAATTTTACAGAAGAGGACCTCGAGAAAGTATTGCTAGTTAATATTAATACTCCTTTACTCAACTTGAACTACTAAATTTCTTTCTAAATTTCTAAGTTCTGCTTTTCTAATTTACGGTCACAATCCTGGTAATATAAGGCCTTGTAATGTTTCCCAATATTTATCTAAAGCTGGTACACGTCTTTTGTGGCTCATTAATTGATAGCGGAGTATAAGATGAAAACAGTTCAGATCTTGGTAATATAAATTATACTTGTTTTTTTATATATTTTTTTTAAAAAATTCGTTTTTTCCAAAAACCCATCCAATTCATTAAAGTGCAAAAATTCTTCTCTCAAATTGTTTCAATAACTCACTGCGGCAACCCAACAGCTTTTTCTCTTTTTAAGCTCATTGGTCGCTTTAGTTATACATAATTTTCCAAAATATTTGACATTTATACTATAATTTTGATCCTTGATTAATATTATGAACTTATTGGTTTACAATTAAATTTTCCTTCACACATAACCTTTGACATTACCAAACATTAACAATAGTATACAAAATTAACTAAATTTACATAGTTCTATAATTTTGGTAAATGTAAGAAAGTCATATACTTTTGAAATTTCATTATAGATTTGACACTCTAAATTAAGAAAACAATACAAATATAATAGACTTCCACCTTCTAAGAAATCCCAATAACAGAAATGTAACAAATTAAAACTAGTGTTTTCAATAAGTTTATTAACATTTTTATTATATTTACCTTCTCTGCCTCATAAAAAATAATTTGTGGAAAGAATTGTGATAAATTATTTTTGAATGAATTGTTATAGTTAATCCTCTGTTTATTTTATTTTTCTTATTTAATTTATTTTTAAGAAAAATAAAAGTAAATTATAAGCCTATAGAATATTTATGTAACATGTGTTGCCTAATCATTATAATA
This sequence comes from Melolontha melolontha, assembly GCA_935421215.2. Lineage (NCBI taxonomy): Eukaryota > Metazoa > Arthropoda > Insecta > Coleoptera > Scarabaeidae > Melolontha > Melolontha melolontha. The sequence continues at coordinate 102,518,536 of OW285240.1, read as the reverse complement.
TATGTAACGGTTTAGATATTTAAATTTCCTTTATAGTGTATCATTGTAGTATATTAACATTATTTATATTATTTTGTTTAAGATGAATCTTCTATTTTGTCTTATAATATGTATCAAAGATTAAAAACATTTGTATTATTTTGTTATCATTTGAATCAGAACTATCTAGGTAATAAGTATTATTGTAATCAATTATATATATAAACCATTTAACAAAATCAAATTTGCAACGCCACGTGCATAGTGCAAGACATAAAGATAGAGACACTGGTGCCGATACAAAATACGCCTCTGCTTTCGCTCCCAATTGATCCACTCTAGTAATAACTCATACTAATGCTAAAGAAAAAAATCTCAAAGTAGAATATACACACATATATATATATATATATATATATATATATATACATCATTTCATTAGATAAAGACCGAGTTCTGATATTGAACACGAAAAGTACATATGAACTACGAAAATGTTAATGTGACAAATCATATATTGGATATAACATAGAGCACAGAGTATAGGAACACCAAAGAAACCCCGAACAAAATCTAATAGCAATATCTGCAGCCGCCGTACACATCAAAAGAGGTCCTACAGCATCTATCAAAATGACAGATACACAGACAAAATAAGACATACTACTAACTAGTAATTACAGAATCTTTAGAAATAATAAAGATCACCAACAATTTCAACCTAGAAAGTTACTACAAATTGAGTAATATCTGGTATCAGACAATCGATAACGAAAATTTCACCAAACTCCAACAATGAGCCAAAGCAACGCTAAGTATATAATGAAGATCAGAAGAAATAAACATTATTTGTTTCGTCATAAAACATTAGCCTTTAAGAAATTTTCGATGAAGCATAATCAATATTAAGAAATACACATTGGCCTCGATAATCCCAAAAGGAGATTCTTCAAGAGAAGAATTTATTTCGCCATATCTGGCATGATCTAGCAGAGCAAACATTTTTTTTCATCTTACTTTTAATTTACAAAGAATGTACAGATGTATACAACTTGATACCTGATACTAAAATATTTTTGCAAGTCTTTGAACTCGCAAAAGCATGTTTGATACTTTAATCTCTAAATATATGACGTATTAAGATTTACGTTGCAAAGTTATAATCCTAGTAATTATACATTTGTATGTCTCAAGTTTTAAGAGATAAAGTATTACATTTTAATAGCAAGTAGACTATTTTTAAGCGAATTTCAACTAGAACGTTAACCTTTCTGAATATACGGAAACTAAATCTGCTTAAGAGAAGCCTTTCGATCGAAAATAATCTTCTTAAACAATTCGAATAGGATAAAGTCTCGCAGACAGTTCAAGAAAATATGTATGTTCAAAATGAATGGAATATAAGTTCCAGAAAACCTTTTCCATGTAAATGAGTTCGCGATTTTAGTATTAAAATACGTGAATATCTGTTATATAATCAGACAAAGAAAACAAAATATTTACAAAATATGTCCTTTGTCTGATTACGACATGTATGATATTTACAAAAAGTATCCAAAACTTAAATGAAAAACCATTTAAAATCAAACAAAAGGAGATAAGAAAAAGACGATTAAGTAAAAGCGTTAATTAATTATAAATTACTCCTAATTTTTCTTCATTATCGCTGATGTTAACGTCGGTCACGAACGCGTAAATAGACCAAAAAGGAATAATATACCTATAACAAAACAATGGAGCCTTGTTTATAGTCTCGTACAATGAACTGGTTACGTCAATTACGAAAAATAATTGATAGAATCGATAACCTTTGTTTTAAAATTTATTTTAATTCGTTGTAAGAAATTTTTCATGCACACCTTCACATATTAATAAATAACTTAAAAGATTATTCTTTAAATAAAACTTCCCGTAATACGTCTAACATTAAAATACATACAACCATGGACATACGACTCCTAACAACTTAATGTACAGGCGATGCCAATTTTTGTAAATATATTATAATTTTCTATTCAAAATTTCAAAATTCAAAATTAATAACTAATCGTCTTGCAACCTGTTCTACAATATTTTTGGCATTACTACGTGGTGCATTAGCGTTTTAATAAATAAAACAACTTATTTATCTAGCTTAATTTTATTTGCGACTATATGTGTTTAAAACACTTGTCGATCAATGCCCAATACATGCGACTGTCGAAAATTGTATTACATCATTCAAAAGAGGTAAACTTTCCGTTGAAGATGTGAAGCGACCAGGAAGACCGATTTCGGTGTCCACCGCCGAAAATATTGACGCAGTTCATGACATGATATTATCAGATCCTCGAATTGGGTTGAATCGTATCGTACCACTAAAGATTTCATATGAACCCGTCCATCATAGAGTTCATTTCGATTTAAACGTGATTTATTACTATATACGGGGGGTTTTGATATATTCTTAGCCTATTATTGAAACAATTTAAAGTTGGAATAGTTCAACTTAAATTAATACACTTAATACATCGATCCTGAAACGACTTCGATTCTTCTCGATGTGAAACCAGTCCCCCACAACTTCTATTACCTCTTCGTTAGACAAAAATTGACGTACTCTTAGACTTTTTTTCAATTGAGGGAACAGAAAATAGTCTGAGGTAGTTAAGTCTGGGGAATAGAGCGGGTATTCCAGTAATTCGACCCCTAGATCTCGAATTGTATTCATGGTAATGCGCGATTTGTGTGCAGGGATATTGTCCTGCAAAAACAACACCTTTCGTTAACATGCCACGACTTGTTTCCTTAATTTTCTCTCAGGTTAGTCATGGTTAGTAATTTATAATAAGAATTCCCAGTGATGGTCTGATCCTTTTCAGGTAATCGATCATAATTATTCCGTGGATATCCCAAAAAAAAACTGAGGCAAGAACTTTTCCAGCGGATTTTTGAACTCGAAACTTCTTAGGCCCTTAGGAACCATTATGCTTCCACTAAATAGATTGTTGTTTTATTTATGGATCGTAAAAATGGACCTATGTTTCATCCAAAGTCGGTTCAAAAAATCTGAATCTATTTCAAAACGGGCACAGATTGACCACGATGCGTTCATTCTTTAAATTTGTTTCATATCTAAATCGACGTGAACTATATGATGGGCGCGTTCATATGAAATCTTTAGTACCTCAGCTATATGTTTCAGTCCAATTAGAAGGTCTGATAATATCATGTCATGAACTGCGTCAATATTTTCGGGGGTGCACACCGAAATTCGTCTTCCTAGTCACTTCTCATCTTCAAAAGAAAGTTCTCTTTTGAATCACGCAATCCAATTTTTGACAGTCGCGTATGATGGGCATTGATCGCCAAGTGTGTTAAGCATATCTTCGTAAATTGCCTTACCACTTAACCTCTTCAAATACAAGTATTTTATGATGCCTGGATACTCCAATTTATCGATTTTCACATTTGCATTCGATATGCTTTCTTTCAAAATTTACTGCACAGAAAGACTTCAACTTCTTGTACTGTGAGACTTTTAAAATGTTATTATTTCTTGCCATTATAACAATATTTTGTTTTGTTCTAGGAAAATGGCTTAGCCTCCTCGTTTATATATATATATATATATATATATACAGGGTGGCCCAAAATGACCGAATGGGTTTTAATTCCCTATAACTTTTTTATTATAATTTTTTTTTGTTTTCAGTATTTTGTAAAGAAGACTTGGGGAATTTAAAATGGAACAGTACACAATTGAACAACGTGCCAAAATCGTTGAACTTTATTTCTCAAATCAACGATCCATTGTTTTGACTCGTTGACTCGTTGACTCGAATCGTCGTTATTTTAATGTGCGGGTTGGACCTTCAGAGTCAACAATAAACCGTCTGGTTGCAAATTTTCGAGAACAAGGGGCAGTAAGGAACCTTCCTGGTGCCGGCAGACGACGAACGGTGCACACGGATGACAATATTTAACGGGTACAGGAGAGTATTCGGGAAGATGGAGAAACATCAACCAGGAGACGTTCGACACAACTTGGCCTCTCAAGAGGGTCGCTGCAGAGAATTTTGCATACAATAAGAATGTTTCCATACAAAATTAAGCTTGTCCAACAATTGAAACCGACAGATTACCAGCAACGACTTGATTATGCAATTTATTTTCGTCAAAAAGCAGAAGAAAATCATGATTTTATTCATAATTTAATTATGAGCGACGAAGCCCATTTCCAATTAAATGGGTTCGTTAATAGGCAAAACTGCAGGATATGGGCTACGAAAAATCCAAGAGTAGTTCAACAGCGTTCGGTGTGGTGTTTCGTCGGAAAGGATAATTGGCCCATATTTTTTTGAAAAAGAACGCGGTGTCGCCGTTTCCATCACCGGTGTTAGATATCGGACAATGTTGGAAAATTTTTTAAGGCCAGCCGTGGAAAACCATCCGCAAGGATGGTTCCAACAAGATGGAGCCACAACACACACTGCGAGGGACACAATGGCTCTTTTACGCGACATCTTTGGTGAACTAATTATTTCCCGTACAAGCGATTTTAATTGGCCTCCGTGTTCACTGGATTTAACCGCTTCAGACTGTTTCCTTTGGGGCTATTTGAAAGTAAAAGTCTATATTAATAAGCCTCGAACCATACAGCAATTAAAAAATAATATACGCGACGAAATCAACAACATAACACCTGAAGTTTTGCGAAAGGCTATGGAAAATGTTTTGGAAAGAGCACGAATATGCAAATCAGAAAATGGCCACCACTTGCGAGATATAATTTTTCATAGTTAAATTAAAAATATTCTCCATTAATATACTGTATTTAAAATTAAAAACATTTAATAATTATGTCTTAAATAAGAAGTTATAATGAACTCAAACCCCTTCGGTCATTTTGGGCCACCTGTATATATATATATATATATATAGATAATTATTTCTTGACCTTTGCATATTATAGTAGATTAAATAAGTCGGCAATTTAAGATATAAATTTTTAATTTCTTTGACAAAGACACTATGTGTCGGGACATGTAAGGTTGCTTTAAATATATAAATATCAAAGTAAACTAGACCTTAAATCGCCGAATAATTTAATCTACTCTATATACATATATATATATATATATATATATATGAAAAAAACCACATTCGTCCAGAACCGTGCAGATATCGATATTTCGCTGTCGTTACAGCTCATCAGTACACGATATTCAGACAAGACATGATTTTTATTTCTATACTTTCGTGTATATATACGAATTATATTGAATTTAATTGGAGTGAGAAATGAGAATTATTCAAATCTCATCTCACATGCAATTGTCGCTAAATTTGTGCAGTTGATTCTACAATCTGACAAGATTACTCCTGCCGAAGAATGTAGACGCAAACACGTTACGACGTTAGTCATCCACCCGTGCGTATAATGAAAATTGTATGAAAAAAAACACATTCGTCCAGAAACGTGCAGATATCGATATTTCGCTGTCGTTACAGCTCATCAGTACACGATATTCAGACAAGACATGATTTTTATTTGTATACTTTCGTGTATATATACGAATTATATTGAATTTAATTGGATTGAGAAATGAGAATTATTCAAATCTCATCTCACATGCAATTGTCGCTAAATTTGTGCAGTTGATTCTACAATCTGACAAGATTACTCCTGCCGAAGAATGTAGACGCAAACACGTTACGACGTTAGTCATCCACCCGTGCGGATAATGAAAATTGTATGAAAAAAACCACATTCGTCCAGAAACGTGCAGATATCGATATTTCGCTCTCGTTACAGCTCATCAGTACACGATATTCAGACAAGACATGATTTTTATACAAATTTTTTTTTTCATACAATTTTCATTATCCGCACGGGTGGATAACTAACGTCGTAACGTGTTTGCGTCTACATTCTTCGGCAGGAGTAATCTTGTCAGATTGTAGAATCAACTGCACAAATTTAGCGACAATTGCATGTGAGATGAGATTTGAATAATTCTCATTTCTCACTCCAATTAAATTCAATATATATATATATATATATATATATATATATATATATATATATATATATATAATATCTTCGTGACCTTGGTATGATAAGGTAAACTTAATAAGTCGGCGATTAAAGGTATGGTTTACTTCAGAGTATATACATTTAAAACAACCCTACATGTTTCGGCAATACGCCTTTGTCAAGAGAATACAAAATATAAATTTTATATTTTTTACTATATATATAGTATATTCATATTTTGTATTCTCTTGAAAAAGGCGTATACAGCCGAAACATGTAGAGTTTTTTAAATACATATATTTTGAAGTAATATACAGACCTTTAATCGCCTACTGATTAGGTTTACCATATCATACCAAGGTCACGAAGTTATTATATTTATATATATATATATATATATATATATATATATATATATATATATATATATATATATATATATGGTAAATTCAATTGGTTGGCAAATGATGCCTTTTTCCTTAAAAAAGGCATCATTTGCCGAAACATGTAGGATTGTTTTAAATATATATATTTTGAAGTAAAACCAGACCTTAAATCGCCAACAAATAATTTACCCTAACATACAAAGGTCACCAAATAATTATCTTTATATATATATATATATATATATATATATATATATATATACGTACATATACTATAAATGAATATAATATAAAAACTCACTTTTGTTTAAATTAAAGAGAAAGGACTAAATAAACTATAAAATAGATGAATAGAAAGTATCACTTCCAACTAGCTTATATAATACTATACATTACAGAAATACAGAAAAATGATCCAATTTCACAAGGAATTGTAATTAAACTGCTTCTATTATTTACGCAAATCCAGCGCTAACAATTCTTTTACTGATATTAATAAGCAAACGTGCGCGTAAGTACTACGTAAGTGTTTTTTCCAGTAACATTTATTCTTACCGGAGGCGAGATATTAAATTACTACTTTATTTCCTGTTCAATTATATTGTTATACATATGATATCCTAAATTCTTCGCATGTATTGAAGATTCTAAAAAAAATAAAATGCAATATACAAAAATTTTTGCTTAAGAAATATTAGCAAATGCTTGGCAATTTACTTTGTTGATAGCAACGCTATTTTTTTGCATTTTATAGAAATAACTAATATACATATATAAAATTTTCTCATCTAAGTTTCACTACTGTTTTAGCGATTCTTTTTCTTAAGAACATTCACTTAAAAAGAACTGAATCCGTGAAGTACCACTTTAAAGGTATGTTACATTAGTATCCATTACGACACCTTCATACGAGGGATATTTCACGAGAACGTGACTTTTAAATAAACACTACTAGTGCTACAAAAAAGTTAAATTTTTCCACATAATCGCCTTTCAACTCTATATACTTAGGCCAACGATGTTTTGAACTTTTATTATGTCTTCCAAAAAGTAGAATCTTTGAATCTCTGTATCAGCGGTGACCTCGTTCGATACGAATTTCTTCTCGCTGTGCCATTTCTTAAGATTTTAAAATAAAAAGAATCACAGAGGATCAGATCAAGTGAATATAGGGAATAATACAACAATTCGGAATATAATTAGACCATTTGGCGGTTACGATTACAGACGCTTGAGCTAATAATAATAATAATAATAATAATAATAATAATAATAATACGAGGGCCTATTTTTATGTTATCTACCTAGCCAAGAAAAAAAGCACAAAGAGAACAAAAAAAAAAAATTTTTCAACATAACTTCCTTGAACACTAATACACTTATTCCATCTTTTTTCCAGTTGCCCCATACCCTCAGAAAAAAATTGCTTCGGTAACCCCGCAAAATATAACATAAACATAAAATAAACAGCTTCTTTGAGTTCTTCCTCAGAAGCAAAACGCTTTCCCCTGAGATGCTTTTTTAAATTTTTGAATAAGAAGAAGTCTGACGGAGCTAGGTCGGGGCTATAAGGCGGATGCCTCAACTCTATAAACCCATAGTCATTGATTATCTGCTGAACTATGTTTGCCTTATGAACCCCACAATTGTCGTGCAGCAACAAGTTTTTTTGTGGATAAGAATGCGGGCGTTTTTCCTCCAGAGCAGTTTTTAAATTTTTAATTGTGTTTCCGTAGGCCTCTTCATTTATGGTAAACCCTCTCGGCATATATTCAATAAGCAAGACTCTTTCAGCATCCCAGAAAACAGTTGCCATCAGTTTTTTTTCCAGAAAATTGTTTATTGGCCTTTTTTGGTGATGGAGAGCCCTTATGAACCCACTCCATGGATTCTTGTTTAGTAGGAGGGTCCCAGTAATATACCCAAGTCTCATCTCCGGGGATAATTCGAGATAAAAATGTTTTGTCCCTCTCCAACTACCAAATTTTCTTGAGAAACTTCTTTTCTGTACAGTTTTTGTTCAGGTGTAAGCAATCTGGGTATCCACCATGCAAACACCTTCTTCATAACCAAATCGTCATGCAAAATTTTGAGGACACTTGCTTCGGATGTACAGACTTCATTACCAATGACAGAGATCTTTACACGCCGATCTTTCAGTACCAAATTTTCGACTTTTCGCACAATGTCTTCAGTTCGAGCTTCAACGGGTCGTCCGGAGTTTGGATCATCATTGATTGACTCCCGGCCCCATCGAAAGAGTTTACACCAACGGTGGCCAACCCGCGGCACGCGTGCCACAGTATGGCACGCCTGACCCTCTAGAGTTGCACGCCAAAGTTTTCACAAATAAAAAAAAATACAATATAATTAAACTAAAAAAGCAATACTCACTATACTAAAGGCACTCGGACTAACTCTGAACTTTAACACCGCTGCGGAGTATGCACACGGCACCAATAAGGCGGCGCCTGCGTGCGCAATTTTACGGCCGCGTGACTGATGAAATGTTATGTTTTATTTTCAGTGATCAGTCTTTGTTTGTGGGGAGTCGGGAGTCAGGGCGTGTTTTTTTGCGACAAAATCACTGTTTATAGTTTTTTATTAAAATGGCTTCAACATTAAAAAGGAGGTACAAAGATGATGTTGCCGTGCGTGATTTTAATATCGCATGGGAAGAACAGTTTCTTTTTACGAATCAAAATAGTTCCAAGCCGGTATGCTTAATTTGCAGTGCTTCTGTGGCTGTTCCGAAGAAATTTAATTTGGAGCCACATTTCAACCAAATGCATGGTAATTTTAATTCCAAATACCCCGTTGGCTCAAAACTACGAACTGATTTCATAAGTAAGAAGAAACAATCCTTAGCAGGACAGCAATCATTTTTTTATAGAAGGAGCGACGAGACGGAGTCGATGGTAAGAGCCTCATATGAAATTTCCCTTTTATTAGCTAAAAATAAGAAGCCGTATTCTGATGGCCAAGAAATAATAAAACCGAGTTTAGCAATATTGGCTAAGCATGCGGGTGATGCTAAAATCAGCAAGATGGTGGACCAAATAGCTTTATCTCGAAATCGGTGATGCGACGGATAGATGACATGGCTACTTCCGTTAATGAACAAATTACCTCTGGAGTGGCGTCTTGCGAATACTTTTCTTTGGCTTTGGATGAGAGTTGCGATGTAACCGACAATGCTCAATTAAGTATATTCGTGCGGTATGTAAATGATAATTTTGACGTGACAGAAGAACTTCTGGATCTGCGACAACTATGTACCACCAGGGGAGAAGATATTTTCAATGAAATAAAAAGTGTTTCCGAGATCAAAAATGTGGATTGGGCAAAACTTGATAGCATTTGTACAGATGGGGCACCGGCAATGATGGGGAAGATAAAAGGAGCTGTGGCTTTGCTTGAAAATTATTTGGGAAGAGACATCTTTAAGTTTCATTGCATAATACACCAAGAAAGCCTTTGTGCCAAAGATTTGGACTTTTCTTCAGTTATGAACCCGGTAGTGCGCTGTGTTAATAAAATTCGAGCGCGAGCATTAAATCGGAGACAATTTCGATGCCTCTTTCCTGAAGAAATTGAAGAAAATTGTGAACTTCTTCTTCATTGTGATGTGCGTTGGCTTTCTAAAGGCAGTGCTCTTAATAGGTTTTGGAATCTTAGAGAGACTGTTTTAAAGTTCCTAGAAGACAACAATGAACTCCCCAGTGAGTGCTCACATCTAAAAAACGAAGATTGGTTGTGGAATCTTGCGTTCCTGGCGGACATTATGGGCCATTTAAATAATTTGAATTTACGACTTCAGGGCAAAAATTGTATTTTTCCGACGTTATTTTCACACATTTCCTCTTTTGTTGCCAAACTAGCGCTTTTTCACAATGATTTCGAACAAGAAAGATTAACTCATTTTTCTCACATGCAGGAACTTTCAACAAAATTTAATGAAATGCCCAAATATGATCTATTTAAGAATTTCATAAACGTCTTGCGCAATTCATTTGATAACAGATTTAGTGACTTTCAAAAAGATAAAATGAATATTGAGCTTATTGTAAACCCGTTTAGCATTTCTTTCCAGGAAATCAAAGAATATTCTGCGGAAAATCAAACTGAGATAATTGATTTGCAAAATCACTCAGTTTTAAAAGGAAAATAAAAAGAAATTATGTCAACCGCGGCAATCAATCAAGATTATATTGGGTTTTGGAAATTTGTACCTGCTGCAGATTTTCCAAAATTGCACGATTTGGCCCTTAGGTACTGCTGCCGGATTGGATCAACGCACGTATGCGAACAGACATTTTCGATTATGAATTTTATTAAAAATAAATATCGCTCGGAGAATTTAATTGACGTTAACAGACAGTCATTTAAAACACCTTATTTTGCTTGCGTCTTCAAAGATTTCTCCCGATATAGATGCTATTCTAAAAAATATTCAGATACAGAAACCACATTGAAGACTTTTAATTTGATTTAAATCTAACTTTTTTTTATTTTCCGAAAATGTGAAGATTTTTTTGTGTTTGTTTTTTTTTGTAACCTATAGTAGAGATTTTATTTTATATTGATCAGCATACTGAAAATATACCTAGTAGTAATTAAGTAAGTTGGCTTTTATTTTTATTAAGCATAAAATTGGAAAACATTATTTCTACAATAAAAATGAGTGGCACACACAAAATTTTTATAGACAAAAGTGGCACAACTTACAAAATGGTTGGCCACCACTGGTTTAGACCAATATTTTACTTGGAAATAAGATGCTGTATCTTCCCCATACACAGCAATCATTCTTTCATGAATTGCTTTTGGACAATTGCCTTCTTTTCTCAGGAACTTTATTACGCTGCGATGTTCAACCTTAGTTTCACTCATTTTGTCGAGAAATAGACCGTCTCAAATATCTATAAACAGCACAAACTAAACACAACTTAGCACATGTACTTCTAACAATGACAGCAATTTTTCAATAATTTGTTTGACATCGTCAATCTTTTGTTTCATGGCTAGGTAGATAACATAAAAATACGCCCTCGTAATAATAATAATAATAATAATAATTTATAAATCTTAAAAGCCTATAACAAAGGTATAAGGAAAGTCAATTTCAAAAGAAATATAACAAGAAAAGAGAAAAAAATAACAAACAAAATTCAAATTAGAAGCATAAAATAAGAATCAATAAAAAAAGAATCAAATTAATAATAAATAAACAATGCTATAGAAAATGCAATAAATATAAACTGTAATTAATCAAATATCTTTTCGCATTTTAATCAAAATAACTTTAATGAAGTCTAGTGAAGTGACTCGAACAAACAAGCAAACAAACAAAACAAGAGAATTATTAACTATCCGCCCAACAGAAAAAGTGCAAAGAATGCGTGATCAGCTCGTGATCACAAAACTAGCTCTTTGATTGGCTGGCTAAAATTAAAGAAAAGTCAGTTACAAACTATTGATATTTCAGCTAGCGACGTAACCTAACTTTGTCAGCTACGTTGTTTACTTAGAATTTCGCTGTAATTTTGAAACTATTTGCATTTTATTTTTTATTGTAAAATTAGTCTTGCTGTAGGTAGCATATAGCCTGCCATCGACCATCAGTGTTTAATTTAAATTAATTTAATTAGAAATAGGAAAATCACCACTAAGAAAGCGTAAAAGTAAGCATTTTTCTGCAAATAAAAAACAATCCGTATTAAATATATACAAAATACCCTAATTACAACAGCCAGATGAACAGAAAACAAGAATTGTTGAATATATAGCAGAAGCAGCAGAGATGTCACAACCAATTGTTTATAGTATTTTAAAAGAGCACAGCACAGGAACTTTCCACTCACCAAAGCCTTATAAAAGGAAAAAGGCTATGATGGATAATATTGATGATATTATTAGAAATCGAGTTAGAAGAATTATCCATTAATTTTTTTATCAAAATGAAATTCCTACTTTATAATAATAAGACTAATAATATCTACACTTTAGTTAAACAATTAAATATTTACGCAAATGATTGAGTTTAGGAATGAAAATGAACTTTGATTTATATTCTTAAGTAAATATAATGCTAGCACGCTTAAATTTTAGATGGTATCGATTATTTTGAAGATAAATCATGAATCTCAAAAATTAATCGATGAATGTCCTAATTTTGCAGTGCTTGGCCTTTTTGTATCTTGCATACCGTGCTTCTCGGAATCGTTTTCCCACTCTCATATAATTTATTTCTATTTTATCTAGTTTTCATACTTATTTAACATTTTTACCCCTGTCTATTTTTATCTATCAAAGGTAGCTTCGTTTTTCAAATTTTCTCTCTCTTTGTCTATATATTTTTTTCTTTCATCATAATTTTAGTATTTGTAAGCTTTATTATGGAGTTGTAAACGAGATTAAAAAATCTCGTTGTTTCTTGGAACGACTTCTTGTTTTTGTTTGAACATGAAAGGTTTTCGCGGAAAATCGGCCTACGTCTCATTAAAAAATCTCGTGGTGTTTTCGTTCTCTTTCTTCATCCTTTGTTCGTTCGTATGGTATTTTCTTGTCCCTCTCTTTCATCCGGGTATATCCCTTAACTGTTTGTTGTTTGATTACATCTCGGAAATATTGATAGCTTTAATTGCATTATTTGTATTTTACAATGTTTGTTTATTTCTTGTCACTAAGATATTTTCGTTGCTTTCAGATTTCCCCGTCGCTGCTCTTGCCGTTTGGATGGCTTATATAGTTGCTTTTCTTATTTTAAAATGCCGTTGATGTCTTATGTTGATTCACCCGTCTTGGAGAATACTTATAAGTAGAGCAGACCAATTTCCGTGCACGCCATGAGCGCCGGTATGGGAGTGTAATTCGTAATATATTAGAATATGCGATAGAATAGGGACGCAACATGAGCTTGTTACCGATATAAGTATAGAAGTAGAGACATTCATTCTATCAGAAATAATTCAATATACATTTGGTTTTCTGCAATTAAAGTAATATGCATAAACACACGAAAAATAAGAATAGTACATGTGATAGCAGCGTTGTATGTACCTATAAATAAAATGGAAAATCAGTGATTGTGTGCATGACAGAGGATTTAAAAAATACAATACAAATAGAAAAAACAACGCAATACAATCATCCTCACATCGGCGCATATGGCGCGCACGGAAATTGGTCTGCTCTACTTATAAGAATATAATGAATTGAAATTAAATGTGATTACTAACGTTACTAATGCATAAAGAAAATATTATTCGGTGTCCTTTTACTATATTACTGGTACGTACAGCATATTTTATTAGTTTACTTACATTCTAAGTGTTTAATAATCAAGCTAACCTAAGATTTATTGACATATCGTTAAATTATTTACATATAAATTCTAGTAATATATATCTAAATTTTTAATACTAAATTGGAATATGATATAGGAGATGCATTTAAAAATACACAACCTGAGTGGATTTCTTTTTAATTTCTTTTCGCTTAATCAGGGTAACGTGTGTTAAATTTTAACACACATAAATGAGGATGATAATTTTCCAACATTAAAAGGGACCACACAACAATTTTAAACTGTAACATACCGTATTTAGTACAGCTTGAGCAGAGAATTACAAAAATCTACAGATTTTCATTTTATAATACTTGAAACAACCATAAATTGCAAGAAATTTACATTATGGCTTATGAAAAATATTTAAATAATTTTCTTTTTTTAATATCAAAAAATAACATTGGTACAGCGACATCTATTGCCTGCGAAATTAGCGATTATTTTCAATCCCTCATTTAAAACCGGTTTGACACGTGCCTGTGTCGTGATCACTCTATCTGTTCGGTAAACACAGCATAAATTAATGTAACGAACTAATTTGACAGGGCACGAAATTTTTGTGCGCTATCATCTGCTTCGTCCACGTGTTTCATGTTGTCCAATTTATGTATTTTTTTAAATTTTGACATATTATCGACTACATGCATACTTTATTTTAATATGTTACTTGTTCTGCAACTGTTCGTGTGTTTGTTTTACCTCGTGATTCAATAGAACAAAGACTGGTAGCTATAGCAACACTATACCTTGGTTATGTTCTCACATGTCAGCCTAAAAACCTTCTTCAAAATTTAAAGTTAAAATTTCGATAACCCTGATGAAGCATGCCGAGATGGGATACGAAATATCGGTTGAATGGAATAAAGAACTACCTACAATAACATTATTTTGCTGGAATTCCTAAGAACTTCTTCCTCCTATTACATATATATATATAGATAATTATTTCGTGACCTTTGTATGTTATAGTAAATTCAATTTGTTGTCGATTTAAGGTCTGGTTTTACTTCAAAATATATATATAACATTTATTTTCAAAACTTAAACGTAAAATAGAAAAAAATCGAGAAACACATGTCATCTATAAAATACCATGTCGCGATTGCGATAGTTACTACATAGGCCAAACTAAACAATATTTATACAAAAGAATACAAGCCCACAAATACTCTAAAACAGACAAAACTGCTTTATCTACACACAAACTACAACGCGATCACCATTTCGATTTTGAAAACACACAGATAATTGATAAAGAACAACACACAATGAAAAGGGAAATTAAAGAAATGATTAGTATTAAACAGGAAAACAATTCAGATAACAACAGAAGTGATATAAAAAATTTAAGCAGTATATACTCTAACTTAATTATGTAACGATCTGCAATTTACCATCATAATATATGTTGCTGTTATATAATTATATATCTTAAGTTATTTAAATATCATATA
The DNA here is from genome assembly GCA_935421215.2 of Melolontha melolontha. NCBI lineage: Eukaryota > Metazoa > Arthropoda > Insecta > Coleoptera > Scarabaeidae > Melolontha > Melolontha melolontha. The sequence goes on along the minus strand of OW285240.1, from coordinate 102,503,347 downwards.
CATTTAAATATCATATACATTTGCTTATCATGCTGACAGTTCCGTGTTTTGATTCCTGTCTGGTTATCCGAGTAGGTTTTCGTGGTTTTCCTTCGTTTAAGACGAATGCCGACAGCTTTACATCTTAAGACGCTCCACGGGCGCATACATAATAATAAGTCATGTCTTGCATTTCCCTGTTTTTGTTGTATATCTATTCTAGAATACTAAAGCATGATTTATTATTATTGAATCGGAATGTATCTTTGAATAATTTTATCCATAGCAACTCAAATGTATGACATTAATATACTGTCATTTATATTTTATATTCCTTGATAATGGCATCATTTGCCGAAACATGTAGGGTTGTTTTAAATATATATTTTAAAGTAAAACCAGACCTTAAATCGCCAACAAATTGAATTTACCATATATATATATGGTCCGGTAAACCATGGTTGCACCGGTATACCATGGACCATGGCAGGATAAAAGTGAAAGTTGCCCAACCCATTACTGGTGAAAGGAGGTCAGGCGCAGTCGTCGAGATATAGAATAAAATAATAATATCGTCGCATATCGTTGTTGACGTAAGAGTTTTCCCTTGAACAGGCATATATAAGCTCGAATTTCATAATAATATATATGTGTGTATGTGTGTGTGTGTGTGTATGTGTGTGTGTGTGTGTGTGTGTGTGTGTGTGTGTGTGTGTGTGTGTGTGTGTGTGTGTGTGTGTGTGTGTGTGTGTGTGTGTGTGTGTGTGTGTGTGTGTGTGTGTGTGTGTGTGTGTGTGTGTGTGTGTGTGTGTGTGTGTGTGTGTGTGTGTGTGTGTGTGTGTGTGTGTGTGTGTAAATACTGCTTTCTACATATTACAACGCTAATTATTCGAATTTTTTAATAGAATTATTTCACCCTTAAGCAGGATTCGAACCCACGTCCATGGCTTGTCGGACCATTGCTTTAATCACTAAGCTATTAAGGACAATAATTTCGAATGTTGTGGGAAGGCCTTATATCGCATTAAGCACATTACTTCACGAAAATTCAATCAATTTGCATATACAGGCTGTCACACAAAAAACAAACTGTAACTCTGTTATTTATATTTAGATTTTCGTGAGATAGGTACCAAATGAAATTGTTTTACGAGTACTATGTTCGATGCTACATTTACTTTTTCCAGCGCCATCTTCAATTCCTAGCGATTGTCAATTTTTTTTTTCAAATTGGACGGTATATATTTTTTTGCATAATTGAATAGAGATTTTTTTCCTGAAGCCATTGATGTGCAATACATCAATTTTAATTAAATTTCGAAGAAACAAACTATGAAAACACTGTCCGTATAATGCTCTTAGTCACTTATGTTACATACTGTAGTGTGCGATGGAAAAATAACTCCTTACGCATATGTGACTGTCATATTTGACTTTTCTGTACTAAGCAAGCATATTTTGACAGTTTTGAAATAAATCATGAATTTCAATCAACTTACTGACATGCTACAAATTTATTTTGAGTGTAATAAAAACTCTAATCAGGCGTTGCGAATTTACATGGAACGTTTTCCGGAAAGAGAAGCTCCAGAACGTCGTAAATTTAGCCGACTTGAAGAAAATGTAAGAAGATTTGGATGTTTCAAGAAAACGAAAGTAGTACGCAGGAAATTTTCTGAAAATGTAGAGCTGGACGTTTTGTTAGCTGTTGAAGAAAATGCCAGAACCTGGGTTCGTGAAGTGGCGAACATAGTTGGTACGTCTCGAAGTACTGCGTCTGCAGTACTTAAAAAGCACAAATTTAAGCCGTACATTGCCCAAAAAGTGCAAGCAATAAATGAAAATGATCCAATTCGAAGAACGCAGTTTTGTAATTTTTACTTAACAACTTGGCAACAAGACCCATTGTTTTATCGCAAAATTATTTGGACAGATGAATGTACTTTCACTAATTATGGAATTTTTAATCGGAACATTCATCGCCAATGGAGCCAAGAAAACCCTAGATACGTCGTCGACCGTTATTTTCAACGTCGTTTTAGCTGTAATCTTTGGTGTGGCCTACTCGGAGACCGCTTGATTGGGCCATTTTTTATTGACGGTTCCTTAAATCAACTAAAATATCACCAATTATTAAGCGAAGATGTTGCAAGTTTTTTGGATGAATTACCGCTGGCGGAACTGCATGAAGTATATTTTCAACAAGACGGTGCTACTCCCCATAATGCACGAATAAATGTTCGCTGGTTGAATAGAAATTTTAATGAAAAATGGATTGGCACATATGGACCTATTCGTTGGCCTGCGCGTTCACCTGATCTTACGCCTCTAGATTTTTGGTTTTGGGGATATCTGAAAGATCGAGTTTATCTAACAGTGCCACAGAATGTAAACGATTTACAAAACCGAATAATTGAAACTTGTCGGGAAATACCTAATAATTTCGTTTTAAATGCCACCCGTGGTGTTATAAGAAGATGCATGTATTGTATAGAGCATGGCGGTAATCAATTCGAACAATATTTGTAAAATTTTTAATTTTTAATTTATTTTTTAGTTTTGTTATTTGTTTTTTATTGTAAAATAAAATTAGTTACATATGGATAATGCGTTTTTTTTTACATTTATTTTTTCATGGCGCACTTCAGTATAATACAAAGTCACTTTAAAAGAATGTTCGCAAAATCTTTTAATTTTTTCTCTTCTAAATGTACAATTAAAATGGATGTATTGTATATCAATGGATTCGGGAAAAAAAATCTTTATTCAATTATGCAAAAAAATATATACCGTGCAATTTGAAAAAAAAATTGACAATCGCTAGGAATTGAAGATGGCGCTGGAAAAAATGTAAATGTTGCTTGAAACATAGTACTCATGAAACCATTTCATTTGGTACCTATCTCATGAAAATCGAAATATAAATAACAGAGTTACAGCTTGGGGCGTTTTTTGTGTGACAGCCTATATATATATATATATATATATATATATATATATATATATATATATATATTTAGTGTTTAAAGAATTTTGTTTTTCTTTTTTATTTTATTGGCCGTGTTTTAATATTCAAAATAATAGATTTTTATTGGTTTTAGCGACCTTTTATTGAATTTAGATGTTTGTTTGCGACGTTTCGACTTTTATCAATTCAGTCTTTTTCAAGCATATTGTTGTTTTTTCTACACGGATACGCATTCATGTGCCACATGTGCTTGGACACCCAGGACCAATTTTCTTAAAACGAACATGCTTGTGCGGATTTTGTTAGTGAACTGGTTCACTGGTGTCCAAGCTCATGTGGCACATGAATGCGTATCCGTGTAGAAAAAACAACAATATGCTTGAAAAAGACTGAATTGATAAAAGTCGAAACGTCGCAAACAAACATCTAAATTCAATAAAAGGTCGCTAAAACCAATAAAAATCTATTATTTTTATATATATATATATATATATATATATATATATATATATATATATATATGATAAACGTAATGTTAATGAGAATTAATAATCAATAAATTCTCACATTACTGCCAATGCCGGTCTAATTCGTTGCATTAATGTAGGTGCACCGATGATTGGTAAAACCATGAAACGCTGGCGTCTGCACATTCCAGGGTGGATACGACTTTCACACATTTTTTCATTTTCCCGTACATCTCGGTCAGTTGGCGCCGCGCCGCGTTGCAACTACATTCTTAGGCAAATGTGATTTTGTCAGGTGTAGAAATTAATGCAACGAATTAGAGCGGCATTGGCAGTAATGTGAGAATTTATTGATTATTAATTCTCATTAACATTACGTTTATCACAATTAGTATATATACACTTCGTATAGAAATGAAAGTCGTGCCTATTCCTGGATGTATGCACATTCCAGGGTGGATACGACTTTCACACATTTTTTCATTTTCCCGTACAACTCGGTCAGTTGGCGCCGCGACGCGTTGCAACTACATTCTTAGACAAATGTGATTTTGTCGGGTGTAGAAATTAATGCAACGAATTAGAGCGGCATTGGCAGTAATGTGAGAATTTATTGATTATTAACTCTCATTAACATTACGTTTATCACAATTAGTATATATACACTCTGTATAGAAATGAAAGTCGTGTCTATTCCTGGATGTAGGTGCACCGATGATTGGTAAAACCATGAAACGCTGGCGTCTGCACATTCCAGGGTGGATACGACTTTCACACATTTTTTCATTTTCCCGTACATCTCGGTCAGTTGGCGCCGCGACGCGTTGCAACTACATTCTTAGGCAAATGTGATTTTGTCAGGTGTAGAAATTAATGCAACGAATTACAGCGGCATTGGCAGTAATGTGAGAATTTATTGATTATTAATTCTCATTAACATTACGTTTATCACAATTAGTATATATACACTTCGTATAGAAATGAAAATCGTGCCTATTCCTGGATGTATGCACATTCCAGGGTGGATACGACTTTCACACATTTTTTCATTTTCCCGTACAACTCGGTCAGTTGGCGCCGCGACGCGTTGCAACTACATTCTTAGGCAAATGTGATTTTGTCGGGTGTAGAAATTAATGCAACGAATTAGAGCGGCATTGGCAGTAATGTGAGAATTTATTGATTATTAACTCTCATTAACATTACGTTTATCACAATTAGTATATATACACTTTGTATAGAAATTAAAGTCGTGTCTATTCCTGGATGTAGGTGCACCGATGATTGGTAAAACCATGAAACGCTGGCGTCTGCACATCCCAGGGTGGATACGACTTTCACACATTTTTTCATTTTCCCGTACATCTCGGTCAGTTGGCGCCGCGACGCGTTGCAACTACATTCTTAGGCAAATGTGATTTTGTCAGGTGTAGAAATTAATGCAACGAATTAGAGCGGCATTGGCAGTAATGTGAGAATTTATTGATTATTAATTCTCATTAACATTACGTTTATCACAATTAGTATATATACACTTCGTATAGAAATGAAAGTCGTGCCTATTCCTGGATGTATGCACATTCCAGGGTGGATACGACTTTCACACATTTTTTCATTTTCCCGTACAACTCGGTCAGTTGGCGCCGCTACGCGTTGCAACTACATTCTTAGGCAAATGTGATTTTGTCGGGTGTAGAAATTAATGCAACGAATTAGAGCGGCATTGGCAGTAATGTGAGAATTTATTGATTATTAACTCTCATTAACATTACGTTTATCACAATTAGTATATATACACTTTGTATAGAAATGAAAGTCGTGTCTATTCCTGGATGTAGGTGCACCGATGATTGGTAAAACCATGAAACGCTGGCGTCTGCACATTCCAGGGTGGATACGACTTTCACACATTTTTTCATATATATATATATATATATATATATATATAGATAATTATTTCGTGACCTTTGTATGTTATGGTTCAATTTGTTGGCGATTTAAAGTCTGGTTTTACTTTAAAATATATATATTTATATTTGTTTTAAATATATATATTTTAAAGTAAAACCAGAACTTAAATCGCCAACAAATTGAATTTACCATCTCGTATATATATCCTAGTGTACCATAATTGTATTACTTGTACACATACGCTTGATGTGTGTTTACGCACTGTTACGCTATTTTTTTTTGGTATCCTTCATATTATTTAATCCATTATCTATAAAGACAAGCAACAACTTTTCGTTCGTATTTTAGTGAGCAGTAGTGTATATTCAAGGCAACGATAATTTTAAATATACAATACATCGCAAACATACATTTAACATAAAACATTACTGCTTAAATTAGAGCTAAAGCAGTGTCATAGACAATATGAGAAATAAAAGCAGCTATTAAGAGATACTACACAACGTATGTGAAAATGTATGGAAGTAACACAAAGCAACGTAAAAATCCCGAACGTACGTACATACTGCGACGTTCAAACCGTGCATGCGAAAATGTAGAGTATTTTAAGAGCTCTTTTGTATGAAAAATCTGATACAACGGCGAATGCAACGGATGCATATATGTACATACATACATGAAGGCACAGTTCCGAAAAAGATGTTCTCGAAAATGCAACGTTTTTCGGATGTGCAATTGTGTGCCGTTCAACTCGAAAATATTTATTCTAGACGCGTATTCAGTAACTCTCGAATATCTAGAAGTTACAGAGAAAAGGACGTGCGGTTCGGTAAGAGTTCCATCTCTAAGTCACATACTAACCATATTTCATTCGATCTTCAATAATAAATCATCATATTTGATAATTTCGGATGGGAAACGTTGCGGCGTCGACAAATTGTTTTTGTTTTTCTCCATCGAAATCGGGCGTGTTGCTGCTTGTAGCAAAACAAACATAAATCTATTTTTGCATTAGGAAGGTTCAAAAAGAGAAATGGATTGCATTGTGTGTATTGTATCTATAACTCTAAGAGTTGCATCGCAAATTTTAGCTACTCATTTTTTACAATAAAGATTCCGAGGTGCTGAATATAAATACAAAAATTAAAATTCTGATTAGTTTGCAAGATAAATCGGACGCTCTTGGGGTGAACGTGCGACTGCTGCTTTCTTAAATTTGAACATGATAAATTAAAATAAATTTGAAATTAGCACTTAAGTTCTTTAATTGGGTGCAGATACCGCGAATATACGTCATTGACATCTTTATCTATCTACTTCAATATAAATTTATAAGATGTTATTAGTGGATAATTTTTTATTTAGAAAAGATTATTAGTTTATCTTTATGTAATACTCACCAATGATTGTGATATGGAGAGAATGTGAGCGTTTTAGTTTAACTGCCAAAGTTGGTAACCCAGCAAAAAAAATACAAGAATCCCTCCCGTAAGATTTTATATGAGAAATATACATTAGTATTGATTTAACAAGTGTAATCTACAATAACCTATGCAGTAAAGCGTTCTGCAGGAAATGTACTTCTATATTTTGCCTCTGTGGCATACGTCAACAGCTATGCGCGGTGTTGTTAGGCCGCGTTTATAAACTGAGCAGCTGTTAATGTAAATTCCGAGAGAAATATAGTAGCTCAGTTGGAAGTCGCTTGTTTTCAGTGCTACAAAGTGAGGCAGCTGAATTTCAAGTAGAAGCGCCATAATATCAGAAAATAGAGGACACTATAAAGAGTTTAGAGAATGATAAAGTCCAGGAAATAGTGACATATTAGGGAAATTTGCAGGTGGTTTAAACTCTTTATGGTCTCCTCTATTTTCTAATATTGTGATGCTTCTACGTGAAATGAATTTCAAGTTTATATTAGAGAACCTATATATATATATATATATATATATATATATATATATATATATATATACTTATATATTATATATATATATATATTTGATTAACCCTAAAAGAAAAACAAGAGGACTCGCTAAGAATATGACATTTGGAGAAGCATCATCCAATGATCCTAGTATTATTGGCAATTGGTTTGCAGAAGAAATATTAAAGATAGAAGAACAAACAGAAAATGAAGTATATTAAAACTATATTAAAAAATAATAGCATTTCAGGGAAAATTCTAAAGGAATATATATATATATAAGTGTTTAGATAATTTCTTAGCCGTTCATTAAATATAACATTTGATAAATAATTGGAGTTTTTCGGCTTTATTTATATGAAATATTTACAAATATTAAATTAGAATGTATGTAATTGCAGAGTAAGTGGGGCAGTAAACATTGCTGACAGCAATGTTTACAGCCAATCAGGTGTTTATAAATTAAAATGTAAAGATTGTGAAGCTATCTATATCGGCCAAAGTGGACGAGCCATTAAAAACAGAGTTAAAGAACACAACAAGTCAATTTTATATAGTGAGAAAAACACAGGCTTTGCCGGACACTGTATAGAACTCAACCACTTCCCCGATATAGATAACTGCGACTTAATACACAATATCACAAAAAGTAAGAGATTGGACCTCCTAGAAATATTAGAAATAAAAATAGCGAAAAAACAAAATCTATTAATCACAAACACACAGATAGAATATGCCAATACACCCTTTATAGACACCGTAATACACAATATAGTACCACCCCCACTACACACAAGAACAGACAACATATAAGAACAAGTGCGATAGTCTTTAAGTTAGATTTATAGATCTCTTTGAGAATGGCATAACAGCCGAAACAAATGTTAGAGAATTTAAATAAATCTCATAGTGAAACAAGCCAAGTGTTTTAATTTATTTTTATTATTTACTGTATATATATATATATATATATATATATATAAAGTAAACTTAATAAGTCGGCGATTAAAGGTCTGGTTCATTACTTCAAAGTATATATATTTAAATTAACTCTACACGTTTCGGCAATGATGCCTTTGTCAAGAGAATACAAAATATACAAAATATTTTGTATTCTCTTGACAAAGGCATCATTGCCGAAACATGTAGAGTTATTTTAAATATATATACTTTGAAGTAATGAACCAGACCTTTAATCGCCGACTTATTAAGTTTACCTTATCATACCATGGTCACGAAGATATTATATATATATATATATATATATATATATATATATATATATATATGTATATGTATATACATATATCATAAAATCTATGCCCTCATAGGTAAGGATTTATTGGATAAATAATATAAAGTTCATAAAGTATTTCTTTTCAGCCCAATGCCAAATTTAAGGCATAAGAATACCTTAAAATTACAGAGCGTGTTTATATGTTTTAGAAAGAGATAAAGTACAATTTTCGGTTCGCACTTTGAGCAAAGAAATACTTTATCAACTGTACATTAATATCAGTGAAGTACACGAATTGGCATCTTCTGCTACTGATAAAAAGCATGTAAACAATGTCTTTAAATTTCAAAATATCATTTCTTATGGTTTATAAAACAAAGCTTTTCCCTACGGATACGGATCTTTTGTTCTCATAAAATATAAAAATTTTACGATGGCATCATATTATCATAACATTCGAAGCCATAAAATGGGAACACCTCTCTCGCACAAAGAAGAATTACAGACGTATTTATACGTAGTAAGCGATAAATTTTGTCATAAAACTCCATTTTTCGGAATAATTAATTGTAATGGATAGGTTATATAAAAGTAAAGAGACATAGTTTTCGCGGTCGTAAAAATAATTGTAAAATTTTCTATATACTTCGAAAGAGTGAAACATTGAAAATGCTTATAATACTCTCTACTATTAAACGCGTGTTCTCGCCTTGTAATATACCAATCTATTTTCAATGTATTGAAACCTTCTCTGTTCGCTTTTCAGGATTATGGGTTATAAGAAAATTGTAGAAAGTTTTTATTATCAAATAAATTTAAAAACGAGAACACTTGCGTACAGAATGTATTCTCTACGAAGCGGCATAACATAAAAATAAAAATAAAGCTACCAAGTATAATAGCATTGTCAGATGCTGTACTGGGATGTCCTTAATAACTTCCTTGATGATAATAATGCTGATCAGGCGATAGCACTTGTGAATTATAAAAAAGAATATATATATACATATATATTTAGAGTTTATAAGAATTTTCTTTTTCTTTTTTATTTATTGGCCGTGTCTTAATATTAAAAATATTATTGTCATTCAATGTTTTCTTTATTGTATTAGTAGTTTAATTTAAATTTTCAATTCATTTATTACAAATGTAATCATTTTAATTGTTCCTTACTTATTATTAATCTAATTTTAATTTTAATTGTTAATTTAATTGGTAATTCAGTCTTCAATCTAATTGGAATTTTAATTGTTATTTTTATTGTCAATTCAGTCTCACAAAGGCAAACATAGTTCTCATTTTTTCATTGTATTAATTCTTGTTTCTAGTTACTTGAAAAAGACTGAATAATAATAAAAGTCGAAACGTCGTA